>OX463241.1:89487512-90095205 GCA_949820135.1 Sylvilagus floridanus | reverse complement strand
TACACATATCTGACAATAGAATACACATTATTATGAAAGAAGCAAGCCCACAAGTATCCTTACATAAATCTTATTTAGAGATTCTTGGAGGACTTGCTGGATCAGTGACACACTAAATGAATCACTTTTTTGAAAGTTATTTAATTCATACAGTTTTCTAGAAGCATGTGTTCATGCTGTTCACTTTCTTTTTTATCTAACCAAATCAGAAGTATGAATGTGGAACATTGCACAGTTTTACACATTTGCTTGGGGTAGAAGGCCAAAGCAGGTGAAGGAGGAAAGCACAAGCCTGAGACTTGGCCAACTGAAGCTCACTCACAGACTTTGAGCCAAAAATGGTCAGTTCTCTCCAGTTGTAGCCGCCAGTCTGAGCTTTTCATTCTGGAGGGTAGTTCAGATGAAGTGAGAAAGATAGATTACAAAAACCATTCTATTGTTTCTTTACCTTTTAGGAAAAGCTAATGTAACATCTCTTTGAGACCCCAGGGTTAAGTCTTGGTCATTACCATGGACAGTCTCTTCAGCAAAGCTGATCACCCAATAGGATCCCCTCTCAACTGGTTTCAGCAGAAATAGCATCTGATAAGAGAAGCAGAGGCCACCATCAGCGGCATATTGGAGCAGGCTTATTTGGGCCCAGAAAGCTGGTTTGTTAGTTTCTTAGGAATGTTTTAAGCCAATTGTTAAATATAATCATTATTAAAATTAAATTATACAAATTTCCGAGGCTCAAAATATTTAAAGTTCATTCTTTCCTAATTGTCTTATTGTATTTAAAGGTTATAACTTTTTTATCCATATGATGGAATCACTATATAAAACTGACCAAAATGGGAGTATTTACACCCTAGAAATTGGAAAACTCTATTAACCAAGATGTGATTTTTTTGTTAGTCGATTATCTAGATTTAAGAAACTGCTACAGGGGCTGGCACTGTGGTGCAGTGGGTTAAAGCCCTGGCCTTCAGCGCCCGCCTGCATCCCATATGGACTACAGTCTGAGTGCCAGCTGCTCTACTTCCTATTCAGCTCCCTGTAAGGTACCTGGGAAATCAGGGGAGGATGGCCCAAGTGTTTGGGCCCCTGAACCCACAAGGGAGACCTAGAAGAAGCTCCTGGCTTCCGTCTGACCCAGCTCCAGTTGTTGTGGCCATTTGGGGAGTGAACCAGCAGAAAGAAGACCTCTCTCTTTCTCTCTGTCTCTACCTCTCTCTGTAACTGTTTTTCAAATATATAAAATAAATCTTTGGAAAAAAAAACTGCTAGAGAAATAGTTTTAGTATTTTAATTCTAAGTGTTTAATAATACATAATAAATGTATGTCATGTCTGTAACCTTTACATTGTCATTACCACAAAAGAAATTGAGGGAATTATTTCCCAGCATTTGAAAACTATTATCTAATTCAACAAAGATTTTATTCATATCACTGATAAAAATTACAACATTATCTTCTTTATTCACTTTTTTCTTTTTCCTTAAAATGAATAAAAACATTAACTACCAATCAGTAATGGAAAAAGTAGTCAAGTGTTTATCAGAATCCCTAAGTATTCTGCCAGAATTGACTGACTGTATAAATTTACACCAAAGATCACTGCATATTTTATTAATACTTTTTTTGTCGATTGCCTCCTACACCTCCTTTATATAAATATCAGGTATAGCAAAGTGATAAATAAAAAAATGCTATATAGCTTATGTATACAGCTTCATTTGAGATCAAGTTGTTAAACATTTGTCATTACCCCATTGTTTCTACCATCCAAAAAGTATTTATTTTAAAACTGCATAACTTGTGAGTATCAACTACCTCATCCAAAAATTACTGACATGAGTGTGTTCCACAGAGGATAATTTTAGAAGTCAAAAGAGCTGTCTGTGTCAAACTCAACATGGATTGCCAATGTTGGGCATTATCATACATTTAGCAAGAATGCCCCAGCTCCTAATGTGAACACTAAGACTCTGCAGGATTTGAAAAGATAAATAACATTTGGTTCCTATTCTCAAGTTGCTTACATTCAAGTTATTGGAGCTATGTGTAAGAAATGTAAAATTTAAGAGAGGATGAAAATCATCACAGAACAAGAGCAAAATTCTGTGAAATTTAAGGAAAGTATGTGATTTTACCCAGAACAGCAAGGAAGACTACAGAGAAAATGGCATTTTAAGATACATCTCAATGAACAAACTGCATTTCTATCAGTTGAGCTGTGGGAAGTGGAGGCATTCTGGGCTGATGGATGAAACTCACAAAACAACACCATGACACATATTATAATGCCAAATAAAAATATTATAATGTCAATTAAGAAAATTGATAGATTGCATTGATAGATGTGCTGCATAGAAATCTCACATTATTTCCATGTAAAGCCAAAACTATGCCATTATGGATTAGTTCATCTAATATGCCTGTCCACAATATTACATAATCAAGGGCTGACAAAATATTCAGTTTTTCCAACCTAAAAGCCACGTTTATTTCTAAGGTCCAAAGTATAAATTATCCTCTGGCTTGCTTTTCTCAGTGAAAGGAAGCATTCATATTTGAGTGAATTTTTAATATTATTCTTTCAAAGAAACTGTCTACAAAATGTGTCTGATTTAAGCTTTTCACAAGACAGAAGGGGCTGTTCAATAGACTCTAAAACAAGTTACTACTGACTTCAAACCTATGAATATATAAATTATGCATGCATTATGTAAACAATGAAAAGCATACCCAAGCCAGGTTTTTATAGGAGCCTGGGGCACTGAGGCAAGAGAAAAGTGAGAACATTTTAAAGCCTTTATGGAACAAGGACTAACTACTAAAGTGCATTATTTAATCCTTCACTTAATGAGTCTTGCAAGGGTTGACATTACTCAGAAAACTTCATTGAAGTTCTTCCCTCTTGCTTGTAAATTCGCTGGTTAGGCGTTTGTTACTTAAATGCAATGCTTCAAGAAAGCTACAGAATCCCTCTAAAGCATAATGAAGGGAGATGTCTATTAACCTCTCACACACAAAAGTCTTTCACAAAAGGCCTGTAGACTTGACCTCAAGTGACTATGGAACAGACCACAGGACAAGTCCGGTTTCCAAAGGAATTAAGAAGAGTATTTGCTCCGAGCTGAAAGGCCCTTTTCTCTCCACTTTAGTTTTTAACTTTCCATTCCACGCACTCCTTACTCAAGGCACTGTGCCAAAAGAGCCCGTCACTCTGTCCTCTCCCTAATGACAGCAGTCAGACTGACTGCCAGAACACACAGCATTTCAGCAAAAACCTGTCGCGGAATTGGAAGGATAGGGTCTCAAATTGCTCTGCTCCCCCAATGCACTTGGCCAGAGGCCTTCCCCCAAGGTCCCGGACTCTCGTCGACCACCACCTTCCAACCTGAAGAAGGTAAGAACCATCTATTACACTCTTAACCCAGAGTGAAGGCTGCTTCGCTCTCCTTGGAACAGGACATTCCCACCACCTTCTAATTAAGCAACGCCACTAGAAATCACGAGTAGAAGAGCCCACAAGCCCTGGGTAACTTCTGCACAAGACGCATAGGTTGTCAAAGCCAGTGTCCGACTGAGGGGCGGGGAAATGTCTCACTGCCCCGCCGCCTCCGCAGCTCTCCGGTCCGCCTGGCGACGCCCGGCGTGGGTGCCGTGAACCCCAGCGCGTAGGACCGGTGGGACGACCGCGCCCTCCCACGGGGTTAAGGACGACCCCGCGAGTGCCCACGGACGGAGAGCGGCGCACAGCTAAGGAGGGCGGGAGTCTGCAGGAGCGTGCGGCTCAGCCGCCCGCCCCGTGCCCCGAGCTGTGGATCAGTGGAGGGAGCTGAGGAGGCCAGTCCCGGGGCGGAGACCGGTCCCGGGGCTTAGGCAGCCGGGGCACTCACCAGCTGCAGCGCGCAGAGGCAGATGAGCGAACAGCGTCCAGTGCAGCAGCCCATGGTGCTGGCGGCGTCCGAGCGGCTCCGGCGAGAGACTGATCTGTGTCCTCCGTCTCCGCCGCCCCCTGACTCCACAGCCTCCCACGCCGGCGTTCGCCTGGCCCGGCCCAGGCTCTCCGGCCCCGCGGCCACAGCTCGTCGCTCCCGGTACTCAGGTCCTCGCGCGCGCCTTTGTTAGTTTCCCGGCGGGGCGAGCGGAGGTCAGTGCGGCGCGCACTACCCGAGCGTCTGGCGGGGGTCCCTGCCTCCCACAGTGCAGGTCTGCTTCTTGGGGAGGGGCGGGGGGCGGAAGGAGGCTACCGATGGTGAGTGGGTGAATGTCTGCTTAGGGGAGGGGAGTACGGAGGCGGTGGGCGTCTGGAAAGTGGAGTGGGCTGTCTGGTCCGGGTGTGTGTGTGTGCGCGCGCGCGGGTGGGTACGGTGGGAGGGGATGAACGCTAGGGAGTGCCGCTGGGGAGGGTCGGCCTGCCTTGTTAGGAGTCTGCAGGGCGAGGGGAAGAGGGAACTGCAAGAAAGAATGAGAATGAATATGAATGAGCAAGAATTAAGGCGGCCGGCAGGCACGGAGACCCCTGGGACCGGTAAAGCTGGGGAGACTCCAGCTGGGCTCTCTCACTAGGAGGGTTGTATGGGGGCTGGGGCGGGTGCCCGTAGTCGGACAAGACAAGATTTAGCTAAGATTTTCCAGAGGTGGAGACGGTGTGAGTTGCGAGGGTTTGGTGTCCTGGGGAGAAAGGGACCAGGGGGGTGGATGAGCGCTGCAGAGCGCCGGCAGTGGGGCGGGGAGTCCAGGAAGCTTGGCACTGGATGAGCACCGCAGGGTCTCCCTGTTGAGGTCGCTCGGTCCACTGCAGTCGGGTGCCGGAGGGTGAACCTTCTGGGACTGCGAGGGAAAGTTGGGAAGAGTTGGTGGACCAGGGGCGCTGCAGCAAGGGAGGGACGCGCAGGGACAAACCAGGAACCCCGGAGGAGACCCTCGTGGAACTCCTCACCAGTCGTGCCCAAATAGAAGGTCTGGAAGTGGAGGGTGCGAGTATTTTTTTCTTAGTATTGGAGAGTGCTTCCGGAATAAGGATACGTGTGATTTCTTCCCAGAGAGAAATGAATTGTTTGTAAAGGGCTTGGCTGTAAAACCCGATCAGGGAAGCGTTAAGATCCGGGACAAACTCTCCCAGGAATCTCAAGGAAACTCCCTAGCCCTCTTACATCCAGTATAACCCAGCTGAGCAGGTCTGTGGAGAAGGATGTTTCGCAGGGCTCACCATCAAGATTTCAGGCGCGCACTGCCTGGCTGGACCCTGCTGGAACGGAGCTGGCAGCAGGCCTGAGAAAAAGGAACCAGATTCTGGGCCAATTGTCTCAGAAGAGCCTTTCCTGGGAATTTGGCCATTTCTTCAGAAATTGATATTTCTAACCCACTGCTGCCCTCCCGGGTTCTTGATGGCAGGTGGTAACAGAAGAAAAACATTTCTTCCATCCATAAAAACTACCCAAGCTGTTTCTTTGAGCATTAACTGTAGTCCTGCTTTTACTTGTTTTGCAATTAACTGGCTCTTTTGGAGTCCTTCCTTCAAGAATTGTGTTTACAACTTTAAAACAATAATTCCCAGGGAAGTCCTTGTATGGTATCTTTGAAATTGTAGCAGGGACACAGGAATACCCTCAAGATCAAATCCATTGAATTCGTTTGTCCTTTAGCAGGGGAAAGGGGAAAAAATGGAGTCAGAACCCTTTCTTTTCTACCCCAACTTCTAAGACCTCAGTGATCAAGGGTGATGCAAGCGTGCCACCTTTATGTGCCGTAGACATACACATCACCCTTCATGATGACTGGGAACAGTAGGGGAAAAATGGACCTGACAAATCCATGATTTAGCCTAATAGAAAAGAGCAGGAAGTCTCAGGCCAACAGTACCTCTAAAATCTATAGGGAGCAGCCAGAGTGGAGGGACAGGAACAACTGGTCTGCCTATAGCTGCCAGGAATTATTCAGCCTCTTTGTCTACACAGACTGTGATGAATGATGCTAATAAACATAATAACACTTCTTTCTCTCCCAATTAAATATGTTCACCTCAATAGGCTTTGTTCATGGTTTTATGTATTTATTTAGGAAGCACCAGATTTGCAGCTGACCTGTGCCAGATACTTCCAGGCACCAGACATTAAGTGCTTTATGTGTTTTCACTCATTTAATCCCATCAGGTTGGTGCTGTGAGGACCCCCACTGAAAAGATGTGGAACTGGAACAGGGAGTTCCTGGCTGCTAAATGGAGGAACAGGAATGCCTTGTCAGGTAATCTGACTTTAAGGTTCCTGGACTTAAATATTTACTAAACTGCCTTGAAATTCAGAACACAAGTGGCACTTGTTAATGGTGGGACTAACTGCTCCCTCCCAAGTAGGCATGATAGTATCCACTGATCTAACCTGCAGAGTCAGAACCCACCCATGTGCTTTTGACTTCAGGAGAACAACAAATCCTGTATACCTCCTTGTTTTCCACTGCCCCCTCTACAGAGAGACCCAGATTGGAGTTTCTTCTTCTAATTTAATAAAATGAAAAAATGCAGTTTTTTAAGTGCATTTAAACAAGAAACAAAGATAAAACACCATCATCCAATGTGACTGTTGGTTCAAGTTCCAGGTGCACTGCTTTTGATCCAGCTCCCTGCTAAAGAACCTGGGAAAGTAGAAGATTGTCCAAGTACTGGGGCCCCTGTGACCCATGTGGAGGACCCAAATGGGGTTTCAGGCTGCTTGCCCAGCCCTAGGTATGGGGGCAATTCAGAAAGTAAACCAGCAGAGAGAAGATCAACTTCTACCCCTCCCTCTCTGTAGTCTGCCTTTCAGATAAATAAATAGATAAATCTTAAAAAATAAGTTATATCAGATGGTGAATGAAGAGTGATAATGTATGTATATTTACTACAATACAGCACACAAATGTTGAATAGTACTGTGGTTTGAATGTTCCCTCCAAAACTCCAATTGGAATTGAATTGCCAATGTGATGGTAAAAGATCAGACTTTCAAGGTGTGATTAGTCTTGAGGGCCTGAGGGCTCTAGCATGGTGAATGGGTTAATGACATTGCCATGGGAGCAGGTTAGTTTTAAAGAAGGGAGTTTGGTCTCCTTTTCTCTCTCTCTCTCTCTCTCTCTCTCGCTCTCTCGCTCTCTCGCTCTCTCGCTCTCTCTCTCTCTCTCTCTCTCGCTCTATCTCTATCTCTATCTCTTTATCTCTCTGATATGCTCTCTGGACATGTGATGCCTTCTGCCATATGATATCACAGCAAAATGCCCTCATCAGAACTGGGTCTTAAGCTTCCCAGCCTCCATCAACATGAACCAAAAAAAGTATGTATTGCTTATAATTTACCAGTCTGTGGTAATCTGTTTTAGCAGCAGAGCTGGACTAAGAAATGTATCTGTGGGCCGGCGCCGTGGCTCAACAGGCTAATCCTCCGCCTTGCGGCGCCGGCACACAAGGTTCTAGTCCCGGTCGGGGCGCCAGATTCTGTCCCGGTTGCCCCTCTTCCAGGCCAGCCCTCTGCTGTGGCCCAGGAGTGCAGTGGAGGATGGCCCAAGTGCTTGGGCCCTGCACCCCATGGGAGACCAGGAAAAAGCACCTAGCACCTGGCTCCTGCCATCAGATGAGCGCGGTGCGCCGGCCACAGCACGCCATCCGCGGCAGCCATTGGAGGGTGAACCAACGACAACGGAAGACCTTTCTCTCTGTCTCTCTCTCTCACTGTCCACTCTGCCTGTCAAAAAAAAAAATGTATCTGTGTATGTTCAAACACATAGTACACAGTACACATTAAACATGCATAACCACATACACCCAAGTACCATGATGACATTTTGCTCTATGTGTTTTTTGCCAATTGTCATTTATTTTTTTCTTTTTTAAAATTCTTTGTAAATTCATAAATTTTTTGGAGAAATTCCGGTCCTGTCTCCCTGTGTACTTGCAGCTGTGTATGTATTTACTGAATTTCATGTAAAGATAACTAAGAAGAAGACAGCACACCCAGAGGCCAGATTAGGAAGTGCAGATTTCTAGATTCCAGCTTCACAACTTTTTTGGTGTTAACAGGACATTTATATAATAGGATTTGGGACATCAGCTAAATTCTTCCTTAAATTAAGTTTCTTCTTAAAATTCTTCCTCAGGCAGTGGAGGATGGCCCAAGTGCTTGGGCCCTGCATCCACATGGGAGACCAGGAGGAAGCACCTGGCTCCTGGCTTCCAATCGGCGCAGCACGCTGGCGGTAGCAGCCATTTGGGGGGGGGGGGGGGTTAAACCAATGGAAAAGGAAGACCTTTCTCTCTCACTCTCTTTTTCTCCCTCTATCTCTCTCTCTCACTGTCTAACTGTGCCTGTCAAAAAAAATAAATAAATAAAAATTAAAAAATTTAAATGCTTCCTCAATTGTTTCACTGTTCTTTGTTGGTTTGTTTGTTTAAGGTTTCTAGTTCTGTGTTTTTGTTTGATTAAACAGCTTGATTAAACATTCAGGCTCCATGTGGAAAGCTTCTAGATAAATCACTAAATATGTATTCTTTGGTTTGTGCTTCATACTGAATACTTCCTGGGAACCCCCTTTGAAGAAAGCAAATTATAATCCTCTCCATCTCCTCCTACAACTTCAGGATGTGAAAGCTGTCAGAATCAAAATAGAGTTGCCTGAGTCAATGCTAATTTAGAAAACATGAATAAAGTACAGATGTTATGAAGAAAGCATTGTTATATTTAACTTATATTTAATTTCCTACAGTGACCATCACAAAATACTCTACCAGAACTGTAACATTACACAGACTACCACAGCCTTATCCAGAAAAGACAGCATCAACCTTGGACTACCATGCTAGTTATTAGTCATGCAGCCAAAAATTATTGTTTCAAAATATCTACTGTAATCTTCTTCATTTTTGCCTGTCATTAAAAAACAGTATACCAGCTCAATTGGAGCAATGATAAGGACTAGCACAGAGCAAACCATAAATGCAAATGCAGGGAGAATTTGTAACATTCCTGGGGAGGGCTGCAACACATTAGTGCCTTCAGCTGCCCATTGAGTCCACTCTCCTAGTTCGAGTGGATCGTTTGTTATGTGGAGTGATGTATGTCCTGGAATTTTGATGGCAGGAAGTGGTGAGAAGTAACAGATGTCATTTGTATGTGGTCAGATCTGAGGGATCCACATCCTCCAATTCAACCAACCACAGGTGCAAACTATTGGAAATAAATACCTAGTATTTACGTCATACTAGGTTGCATATCTAATCTGGAAATGAGTTACAGCATCCTGGAGGGAAGATGTGTGCAGGTGATTGAAAGCACCAATCTAAAGGTTCAGGGGACGCCGGGGTGGGGGTGAGATCTAGTAACCAATCCTCCTGGGGACACTGAGAAAGGACTTATTTTCTTACTTTCTAAAAGAAAAATACTTCAGCTATTTAAGCACTTTACATTTTAAAATGCCCCTCTTAACTGCTTTATTGGACTAAAGTGAGTATGAAATGGTAGATAAACAAGTGTTGTGGGGATTTTAACTATACTGGAAAATCTGAAGCATGAGAAAATTTCCAGAGGAGAGATGATGAGGAAAACCCATATGGTGTATTTTGGTTTAAGAAATGTTATTTATAAATATTTCTGAAATTTGAAAATGATAACCAAGCATCATCTTTTAAATTTTGGTTTAAAAATAAACTTCAGTTGTTACTAATTATAAGACTCTTCAGTGACCTAACAGCATTGATCTGGTTACAATAGCTGGTGTTGCAGTGATATGCCCTTAGCAGTCTTCTGTTGTCATATGCTGGACAGCCTCAACCCACAGTGCTAGAATTTCTCATCACCTTTTTACAGCGTGTTGACATCCACTGAGGATTTCTGCACAATAAAAGTTATCACATGCCACCTACTTTATGACATGGGAACAGGAGTCAGAGTCACATCAAGGATGTAGACAAATCCTTACTACCATGAAAACTCAGCTCAGTTGCCCTCTGCTTTTCTCAGGATTCCAGAAGAGAATAGACTAGTCTATAGTGGGTCAGCTGGAGTCCTAACGATTGGCAGTAACATAGGGGAATGGCAGCAGGACTGAAGTGAAAAGAAAGCATTGGTAGAAAGTTTCAGGAAATCCTGATGCCACTCAAAGTGTCTGTGCATACAGCTGCGTATGTATTTACTGCATTTCTTTAAGAGTTCCAAAGGACAGAGAAGATATTTTTTAAAGATTTATTTATTTATTTATTTATTTGAAAGGCTGAGCTATAGAGAGGCAGAGACAGAGAGAGACAGAGAGGTCTTCCATTCATGGCCCCATTGGCCGCAACAGCTGTAGCTGAGCCAATCCATAGCCAGGAGCCAGGAGCTTCCCCCCAGTCCCTCAGGCAGGTGCAGGGTCCCAAGGACCCAGGCCATCCTCCACTGCCCTCAGAGGCCATAGTAGAGAGCTGGATCAGAAGTGGAGCAGCTGGGTCTAGAACCAGTGCCATATGGAATGCTGTCACTCTCTATGCCACAGCGACAGCCCCATAGAAGGCATTTTTTTTTTTCTCACTTCCCTCACATCCTGTTTTTAACCCAAGGAGCCATGGCTGTACTGTGTATGTGAGGAAAGCGCCACTATCACCCGATACATTTTGTAGCTGTTTCCCTCACATCTGTCTGGCTGAAGAATCAACCTTGAATTATTGCATCATGCTAATGTTGGAGGTTGCCATTAAGAAAGGTGAGTGAAAGGCAATGAGAACTCTGTATATTACTTTGACAACTTTTTTTTGAAATCTAAGGTTATTTAAAGATAAATTACTAAAAGTAGGAAACATGCATATAACATATGCTACGCATATATAGCAGGCATATGCAATACGGAACAGATTGCTCACAGAAACATAAACTCTAACACAAAATATATTAATGCAGGCTACTACGGAGAAGAATAGTTTTCAATAACATTCAAGTGATGAATTTTTTATTTGTTAACAGTACTTTCCATAGCAAATCGTAACTAATTATACCAATACACAGAAATACAATTTGTTTTATTTTTGAAAATCACTGAGATAAACTTACCATTGAAAGTGAACCTGACTCTGTTCAGGAAATTGAGACAATTTTTAAACAACCATTTAAAAATTGTAAAGCCACATAATTTTCCTCTGTGTTCTTAAATGAGAAAATAAGAAAATGAAATTGGTAACAGGAGAGAGTGAGTACTTGTATGTAAAAACACATACTGCATAATGTGAAGCAGTTTTGAAAATTGGAAGTGTCATTCAAGGCCAAGTTGCATAGAATTCCTTTGCATTTATTACATCCCAAGTGCCCACAGTTAGGCTAAGGTTCCCCACAAAGCTGTGCAATTTGCCACAGGAGAGTACATCACATTAGACAGCTTCCTTTACATGTTTCCATAGTGTATGTACATTAAGCAGTCATAAGGAATTGAATTTTCAAAATAATTGTAAAGCTAACTCAATTTTTAATATAAGTCACATTCTTAAAAATGAATTAAGATAAAAAGTAAAAAAGCACAAAAATCCAATTTTTGAATCAAAATAACCCTGAGTAACTGTATAAAGTACTCAAGTGTACAGGCAAATCCATGGTGCTGGGACACAGTGGGAACCGCACAAAAGTAGTTTTACCAGACAGCAGATCCAGTCTAGTACAAGCCTTGTTTAGCATCCAGTAGGGATTTGTAGTAGATGTCCCATTGTCTTGCCCATGTGCTGTTGCCCTTTCAGTTACAGTACATGCAGAGGCAACTTGCTAGTGCCAGCACCTGCATTTCTTCTATAGTAGGGCAGGCTGCATTTCTGGAGAATTAACAGCCCCCAGGAGCATCTCTTGACTACTGACTGATCAGAGTTGGTATGTCATGTAAAATAACTATGTTTTGCATAATACTTTGTAGCAAACCTGTAGTTCACAGGGAATAGCATATTCATTATTTCATATATCTACAATGTTGACTGGTTGTATTGAACCATATGTCTGCCACATAGAATGTCATTGTTGGCCACATATTTTCAAGATGCTCAAGTGATATTTTTATTCCTCCTTTAATATTACTACAATCATTACATATAATTTGTCCAGTGATATGTGTTCTCTATTCCTCAATAACAGTACAGGGTTTTCAACAGGCACAAAAGGACCTGTCTCTGTGACAACTGTTCCTTTGTGCTATGATAGTATGTCTGGCTGATGTAAAGGGTCATGTCACAGTCATGCGAATGGATGCCTAAAATTGAAAGAAAGGAAAAATAAAAGGTCTAAGAACTCTGTTTCCTGCAAAACAGCAGGAATTGTGATTCCTAACTGTAAAAGAGTGACTCAGGGACTGAAAATCACATACAAGTAGGAGGAAAAGTGGGACTAGTGCTTGCTGCTGTAGGCATCTGTGTACATTTTCATTTAAGGATAGGGCAGGAATTGTTCGAAAATACCTAGGATGGAATGATACTACGTAGGAGGGGAAGAAGTCCCCACCTTCAAGGGCATCTTTATCTTTTGGGGAGTTCTAGAATACGGTGGTAGGATGATGAGAATGTGAAAGGATTTGTTTACAGTAAGGTTGGGTTCCATGGGGCAGTCTAAGGGGTGAGGAACAAGAGCAAACAGCCAGTGAGGGTGAGTGAAGGAGTGGAGGAGAGGCCTGACTTCTGGGTTGGGCCCAGTGATTCTCAAGTTAAAGAGTGGAAAATGTTTACAAGCTTATATACATGTTATGAGAGCCTGGTGCATCCAGGACTTTCTTCTCCGTGACACACTACATGTCCCACAGCACATGGCAAGATTTTGGCTAGTTTCATTTTCCCAGCTTGCTAAGAGGTGGTCTGGGTATGCGGTAAGATCCTAAGCATGGTTTACAAAACCCTTTATCATCCATCCTTATATTCTGATATTTCTCTATGGCATAATTAAATTACAAATGATATTCCCACTTCACAATCTAGATCCAGATGGACATGGCTTATACGTTCTCTCTCTCTTCCTGGGATTTGCTCTACGGCTTTGGGAAACCTGAGTTACCTCCATGTCATTCTCTGACAAAGGGTGAGGATGATAAAGGTATTTAATAAATATAAGTGATATGAGAACTAAATGAGTGAATTAATGTAAATCAGCAGAATCAGACTCATGGTAAATATGCAGTAAGTGGTGAATGTTATTTTGATTAGAACAATTTTAGAAATTTTCTTAATTCTAATTGTATACTGATGTTGAATTTGGTTAAATAATCTATGTTCATTACTTTTATTTTGTCTTTTATTTTTGAAAGAGTTCAAACAATAAAAAGTAATTTAAAGCACGTTATTAGGAAACATTCAATTTTCTCTAACTCTAGTATAGCTTATGCCACTTTTCAAAGTATGATTTGATATTTTATACTTAACACAGCCATACATGACAATCTTTTTAAAATAATTTTAATTATTTATTGAGTTAGTTTTGTCTCAAATATTTTAGTTACTTAAGAGTGTATCTTACTGTATCTTTTTTAAAAAGATTTATTTTATTAATTTGAAAGAGTTACAGAGAGAAGTAAAGACAGAGAGAGAGGTCTTCCATCTGCTGGTTCACTCCCCAGATGGCAGCAATGGCTGGAGCTACGCCAATCTGAAGCCAGGAGCCAGTATCTTCTTCCGGGTCTCCCACATGGGTGCAGGGGCCCAAGCACTTGTGCCATCCTCCTCTGCTATCCCAGGCCATAACAAAGAGCAGGATTGGAAGAGTAGCAGCCAGTACCCGAACTGGTGCCCATATAGGATGCCGGCACTTAAGGCCAGGGCTTTAACTTGCTGCGCCACAGTGCCAGGCCCTACTGTATCTTTTTTTTTTTTAAAGAGTTATTTTTTTATTTATTTGAAAGACAGAGTTAGAGAGAGGCAGAGACAGAGACAGAGAGGTAGATCTTCTGTCTGCTGGTTCATGCTCCAAATGGTCTCAACGGCTGGAGCTGGGTCTGTCCAGGATCCAGGATCCAGGAGCTTCCTCCAGGTCTTCCATGTAAGTATGGAGGCCCAAACACCTGGGCCATATTCCACTGCTCACCCAGGCCATAGCAGAGAGTTGGATCGGAAGAGGAGCAGCCAGAACTTAAACTGGCACCCATACAAGACGCCGGCACTGCAGGCAATAGCTTTACCAGTTATGCCCCAACGCCAGCCCCATTATTGTATCTTGTCAATATCCACTTAGGACACCCACTTGGGTTGCTGGGATACAAGCACTTGAGCTATCACCACCTAAGATGTCTGTTAGCTGGTGTCAGAACTGGAGCTAATTGTGAAATGCTGGTACTTTCTTATGAGTTGTGTGCTTATGAAGCAATGTTTTAACCCCTACACCAGACACTCACCTCTTTAAAGTGTTTTTGAGTGGCTAAGGCAATGTAGGTGTATGTCTAGACGGTCTACTTGAGTTACCTTATGAAGCTGTGTATTTACAATAGACAGGGATTCCTTTCCTGCACTTCTTATTCACGTCATGTGAAACTGTAAATATGGGTAGGTTTTTGGATGAAACTGCACAGTGAAATGGCTTCTGTGCTTTTCTGGAGTTTGCCCTTAAACTAGCAAGTGGAGGATTTTAAGGGTTGACGTCTATTTATTAGTTAACAGGCTGCTTAGGACAGCATTTGTGCCGTCTTTTCCTGGAACTCTTACTAACTCAACATGAGACAATCCATCAATGCTGCACAAAGGAGGCCATGAAAGGCAGGCCTGTCTCTTGCACTTAAAATTGAAATTAGCCTGATTGGATTGCACAAAGAGTCCTCTGCAGTCAGCCCTGGTCGACTTCAAAGGATTTGCAAACATGGAGAAAAAAATTTCCAAAACTACAAAGAGTTGAGAATCTGGCACAATGTCATTTTTTGCTGAAAGCTTTTTGAAAAAAAATTTTGCTGTTGAAGTTTCTGAAGAATTCATTTTACTTTACATTTATTTGATTGACCTATTTGTCATTTAGTAGCTACAGGTGGCTCTAATTATTACTCTTCAAATTTGTTGATCATCTTTATATAACAAATACACTTCTCTTTGGTAGTAAACAAAATGAATAATATCCCTGGAAATCTGCTCTATTGGCTGATTATTTACAGAAAACATGGAGGATAGAAATTCTTGCTGAGCCAGGCAGGAAGTAGGATCACAGGAGGAGGTTGGGTGTGGTGTGGGCAATGAGAGGACAGTTTGGTTATAAAAGGGGTAGCCATTACTTGGGTTCAGCATCTGTAGCCTTACAGGGCTGGGGTGGGTGCCTGAATCAGCACTGCCAGCTCTCAAGACTGTCAAGAAAAAGCTGAAGATTTGATTATCATGGGATTGCCCCCCAATTTTTCCATAATTGTGATTAATTGAAAAACATTGTATGCCAACAAAGTAAATGAGCCATATTCATATTAAGGAAAAATTTAAGCCACCTCTGTTCAGTTGTTTACTTCAAAGTGAACATCCTAGAGACTGGTTTTAGATTTTTGTTGCCTGTATATTGTTGCTTTTTTCTTCTACCACAATACTTGCAGCCAAGTCCAAGGACATTATGACACAATACGGTTCTGTAAATCTCACTTAGTAATATGAGTATCTCAGTTTACCAAATAGATCTCCATTGAAAAAAGAATTACTGCCTTCCTTCTACCCCACAACAATAGAGCACCAAAAATGTAATGTATAGGAGTGAAATTGACATTTTGAGATTCTGTGATTATTTACAGCCCTTGTTTCTATTGTTGAAAAAAAATTGTTTTTTATTCCTCTTACTACTTTTTGAACTCTTCACTTAGTATACGGTTAATCTTATGTGTATATTGGCCGGCGCCCTGGCTCACTAGCTAATCCTCCGCCTGTGGCGCCAGCACTCTGGGTTCTAGCCCCGGCAGGAGCACCGGATTCTGTCTCTGTTGCTCCTCTTCCATTCCAGCTTTCTGCTGTGGCATCCTCCAATCCATCCAATCCAATCAGGATGTCCCAAGTGCCTCCAAGCCAGGAGGAAGCACCTGGCTCCTGGCTTCGGATCTGCGCAGCTCGCCGGCTGTAGCGGCCATTTTGGGGGTGAGCCAACAGAAGGAAGACCTTTCTCTGTCTCTCTCACTGTCTAACTCTGCTTGTCCAAAAAAAAAAAAAAAAAAAAAAAAAATCTCATGTGTATAACGTAAACAGGGGCTGGGCTGGCATTTTGGCATAGCAGGTAAAGCCGTCGCCTGCAATGCCAGCATCCCATATGGGAGCAGTTTTGAGTCCCGGCTGCTCCACTTCCGATCTAGCTCTCTGCTATGGCCTGGGAAAGCAGTAGAAGATGGCCCAAGTCCTTGGGCCTCTGCACCCACGTGGGAGACCTAGAAGATGCTCCTGGCTCCTGGCTTCGGATGGGCACAGCTCTGGCCACTGTGGCCATCTGGGGAGTGAACCATCAGATGGAAGACTTCTCTCTCTCTCTGCCTCTCCTCTCTCTGTGTAATTCTGGCTTTCAAATAAATAAATAAATCTTAAAAAAGTAAACTGGAGCCGGCGCCGTGGCTCAACAGGCTAATCCTCCGCCTTGCTGTGCTGGCACACTGGGTTCTAGTCCTGGTCAGGGCGCCAGATTCTGTCCCGGTTGCCCCTCTTCCAGGCCAGCCCTCTGCTGTGGCCCAGGAGTGCAGTGGAGGATGGCCCAAGTGCTTGGGCCCTGCACCCCATGGGAGACCAGGAAAAGCACCTAGTGCCTGGCTCCTGCCATCGGATGAGCGCGGTGCGCCGGCCGCAGCGCGCCGACCGTGGCAGCCATTGGAGGGTGAACCAACGGCAAAGGAAGACCTTTCTCTCTGTCTCTCTCTCTCACTGTCCACTCTGCCTGTTAAAAAAAAAAAAAAAAAAAAGTAAACTGGAAGTAAATCATTGTAAAAATGAAGAAAGGGAAATAATAGGGAGAGGAAGGGTGGGAGTATGGGTGGGTAGTATCACTATGTTCCTAATTCTGTATATAAAAATTACATGAAATTTGTTTGAGAAATAAAAGAGTAGTTCCTTATAAAAATTAGATTTAACATTCTATCACTTAAAAAAAGCAGCTGACATTACTGATCTAGTATATTACTGATCTAGTATAAAAATAATTATAGACAAGGAATCAATGTGCTATGAAGAATAAACACTTTGTTCAATAATAATCAAACATTGAACACGTAGGATAAAAAAGTTTCAAGCCAAGATTAAAAGAAAAAAGAAAGCCTATGCCATTGTCATCTTAATAAGCTGCCTCTGAGTAAAAACTGATCTTTAGATATTATTGCATGGGAAACTCCAACAATATATCCTTCTTTTCAACATTATGCAACAAATGGACAACAAAAGTGAGGCTATAAATCTTACTACTCATTTAAATCTTATAAAATCCTAGGAGTTCCGCTTTGAAACAACAAACAAAATAAGAAAGCAAAATACATTCTATGTTTGATAAAACTGGGGTACAAATATAACCCTAAACCAAAAAGAAAAAGCAAAGGGGGTCCCCCATAGCAGTGATGAGTAAGAGTAAGAGAGCAACAGAGAGAGGATGCTACAATCCAAGCTCAGGGAAAACAAAACCATATTATACACTTTTGCAAGGTTAATTGTCTGAGGTGATAACATAAAATCTCTTATTTGCAATGGAGGTAATACAGATGAGCAGCTACAAGTGGGATTAATTTTCATTCCAAGAACAGAAGAGATGGAACCAATGGTAAATAACACAAACAGCCACTATCTTTGCATAAACAAATCATCCATGCTGGGAAGAAGGGGTATTTTTGTACAGTAAATAGCACTATAACATGTTGCCTCTTCCCCCATTACACATGCAATAACTGTGATATGCCTGTGTTGCACACAGAGTTCTGCCTTTCCCATTAGGTAGAACAACACAATTTCATTTTTGTTATCAGTAAATCAATTATCCACTTGGGACATACATAGCTTCACACTTTGTATCTGCTTTTAGAATGCCATCTTCTTGTCTTTCAACTTCCAATCTTTTACTTTTTGACTCCTTGATCATACAGTCAAACTATTAACAGTTATGCATAGATCAGTATTCACTTCTGGTAAAAATGATGAGGTCACATGGTAGATCAAAGAGTCATTGTGGGAAACTTACTAGATTCCAAATATGCCTACTTAGGCATAAATGGTTCTGTGGAATCACTGGATCAGGTGTGAGAAAGAGTCAGGCCAAAACTCCATTCATATTTAACCACAATAAGCCTCAACTGTTTTTGACATTTTCTAAAAAAAAAAAATTCAAACACAAATAAAAATAAAAGGGACAGTCTAGTGAATTTCCATGGGCCACTACAGAGCATCAAAGATTTTAAAAATATAATTACAACATAACTTTATTTTGTTGCATTTTTTTAAAAATTCACACACAGTTTTTACTTATATCTGTTTTTCTCTGGACTTTTTGAAGACTCCTCATATTGCTAAGGGAAGGTTAAATTTTTTCACTTTTGACCATTGTTTGGAAATATTTGGCAAGGTTGAAAAAGAACAATTACAAACAGACATGCACACATACACATATATACATATATGTATGTGTATATAATTCCACAAGAATATTCTTCTTAGAGAAATCTATATTAAAAAAATCCACCAGAGGAGCTAGTTATGTGGTGCAGGGGGTTAAAGCTCCGGCCTGCAGCATCGGCATCTCATATGGTCTCTGGTTCTAGTTCCAACTGCTCCACTTTTAATCCAACTCCCTGCCAATGTGCCTGGGAAAGCAGTGGAGGATGGCCAAGCCCTTGGGCCCCTGCACCAACATGGGAGACCTGGAAGAAGCTTCTGGCTCCTGGCTTCGGATAGGCCCAGCTGTGGCTATTGCAGCCATTTGGGGAGTGAACCATCAGATGGAAAACCTCTCTCTCTCTCTCTGTCTCAACTTTTCTCTGTAACTCTTTTTTTCATATGCATAAAATAAATCTTTTGAAAAATTCCATCAGAGTATTTTTCTTAGAGAAATCTATACATATGTACAAAAATACAAGTCCAAAGGTGTTTATAATACCTAAAATTTGAAGCTAACATAAAAGACCATTTCTAGAAAAATGGAAAAGTAAATTATTGCATGTTAGTACTATAGAAACTTGTACATCATTAAAAATGAATAGTCTGTATACAGCTAAACATGGGTCAATGTGGAAAGCAATTTTGAGAGTGTAAACAGCAACTACAAAATTGCAAAATATAACTTGTGTAAATTTCAAATTATGAAAGCACATATTATATCATTATAATTTGCAAATACACAAATATGTGAACACATGCATAAACTTAGGGACATTTGTGGAATTAGATGGGAATAGGAGCTTCACTATTTGCAAGGTTTATTTTTAAATTTCATTTACTTGAGAGGTAGAGAGACAGACAAACTGATAGGGATTCTATCAACTAGTTCTTTTCCCAGATGCCTAAAATGACTGGGCTACCCTGGGGCCAGAGTCAGAAGTCAGGAACGCAATCCAGATCTGCTCTGTGGGTCTGCATCGGTGGGAAGCTGGAGTCAGGAGAAAGAGCGAGGCATCAAACGCAGGCACTCCAACGTGGGACACTGAGGTCTCAATCTTTAGGTTAAACTCCCACTCCAGTTTATTTATTACAAAGAAAAGAAAGATCCTGCAGCAAAGATGGCAAATACTAACTCTGGATTTTTTTTTTTTTAATAAGGATGACAATTGTAAGGAATGAATGACTTTAATAAATTTAATGACAAGAACATTTTTACATTTATATTTATGCTATGTTCTAATTGTAAAGCATACCTCTATTTGTAAAGCATACCTCATATATGATTTCTACATAGTATGCAATAAATTGAAATAAACATGATCAGATGCTTTTACCTAAAAAGTCCTCCCCCATTATTTTGGTCTTAAGGCCTTAAATCTCAGACTTTACCTCTAAAAATCATATTATGCATAACAAACTAGTAATAAGTTAAGGGAAAATATTGAGTTAATTAGATATTCTCAGTGTTTCTTATTATCACCCGCAGCTTCCAGTGGCACCCAGTTTTCATACTAGAAAAGTCAAAGAAAAGGAAAATACAAGCTTCCCAGGGATGTGTAAAGTGTTGGACAAAAAAGAATTCCTCACTGATGTTTTAGTTGAATTATTCTCCCCATCTAAAAATTGTCAAAGTGAGGAGACCAGCCTAGGGAGTAGGCACTCTGCTAATAACGGAATGATATTTGCCTTGACATACCACTGTAGGGGTGAGGTTGATGAGGATGGAGATGTTTTTATGTCTTTATCCTTATTCCATATACTAGAAAACTGAGGCCTGCCTATGCAGGCTGAGTGACTGGTTTAAAGTAACACCGATTTTAGGGCAGGAGTGGATTTTAAATCCTAACCTTCCACTCTTTTATAATTTGAGGAAATGTAGTATACTTGCAGACTGAGGCTGATCAAAATCCACTATTCAAGCCCTATCACTGACCTTTATTTTCCAAACAAAACTATCAGGTAGATGGCTGGAAATGTGACAACTGTGCATAATCTGTGAAATTTTTATACACTCACACATCATTAGCTTTTATGAATTACTGTAACTCACCTCACAAAGACTGCAGACACGGAGAAGTTGATCATTTTATAAATACTTATAAAATGAATCATTTTATAAATACTTAATTAACTCAATATTGTCTTGGTTATCAAGTCACACACATTTAATGCTGGTAGCAGAGAATACCTTTTTAAAAGCAATTAATTTCAAAGTCTCCTTCATATTCATCTTGTGTTTGTGTGTCCAAATAAGTAGAAATGAACTCCTTTTCTTCACTGCTGGTGCATAGCCCATTTAGAAGACCAAAAGTCTTTGTAATCACATGAGTAATGAAATGAAGTGCAATGTCTGAGCCAGTTCTTCCAGGGCATAAACCAACCCTTGGAAAGAAATGAGAAACAGAAGTGTTTGTGTCTCAGTCTGTTTTCTGTTGCTAGGATAGAGTATCTCAGACTGGATAGAGTATCTTAGAGTATCTCAGATAATTTACAAAGAAAAGAGAGGTCCATGGTCAAGGGTGCTGCACGTGGTGAAAGCCTGCTCACTGGTGGGTACTCTGCAGAGTCCAGCGGCTTCATGGGATCCCAGAGACGCAACTACAGGAGAGAGAACCAAAGTGACTTTTACAGCAGACTCACTCTGTAACCTATGAATGACTAATCCATTTGTGATAGCAGAGTTTCCATGATTTAATAACTTCTCAAAGGCAACACCTGGTCCTACCTCTTAATATTTCACAAAGAAAATTTTAACTTGAGTCTTTTAGAAAACATCAAACCTGAACAGTTCAGATAACTATTTTTTAAAGATTTATTCATTTATTTATTTGAAAGTCAGAGTTACACAGAGAGAAGAGAGGCAGAGAGAGAGAGAGGTCTTCCATCTGATGATTCACTCCCCAGATGGCCGCAACGGCCGGAGCTGCACCAATCCGAAGCCAGGAGCCAGGAGTTTCTTCCAGGTCTTCCATGTGGGTGCAGGGGCCCAAGGACCTGGGCCATCTTCTACTGCTTTCCCAGGCCATAGCAGAAAGCTGGATTGGAAGAGGAGCAGCCGGGACAAGAACCAGCCCCCATATGGGATGTTGGTGCTTCAGGCCAGAGCATTAACCCACTGCACCACAGTGCTGACCCAGATAACTCTTTTTTTCTATTTTAAGAGTATTAAATTTACTGTCAAGTAAAATCTAATGCAATAAGATAATCTGATTTCACAAACTTCCCTAAAACTTTTCCAATGAAGGAAATTTCCTGGTGTATTTAACATGTCAGAATTATCACCCAAGATATCTAAGAACTAGAAAAAACTACTAGGTAAGGGTAAAACCTAAACAATACTGCTTTAAAAGATTACATGATTGTATCTATTTAATAAATAAGGACATTTGTATATTTTCTGAACTATAAGCACATTCTTTAAGAAAAGTGGAATACTACCTTAAGGAAGGAGACACTCAAACAGAATAGATGAATTTCTTTTCCTTTTCTGAAAAAGTAAATGTCAGTTACTTTGTGATATGCTGAATTAGATATGGACAAACACACACACACACACACACCGAATGTGATTAAGTATTTTCTTATTTAGTGTACTGTTTATGTATTCTGTCTTGATGAAAATGCGCTCAAACACAATTGATCACTGATTTTAATTTCCTTTATTGTGCAGAGACAGATGAAAAGGAAAGAGAATTAAATGAAGGATTTGCTTAGCCAGGTGTGCTTTGTCTCTTGATCCAGATGGTGAGAACATCCTGTGTTCCATATCCCTGAATGTGCAAAGCAAGAGTACACACCTCATCCCTGGCCACACGAAGCAGTTTCCTAGGAGGTAGAGTTAAAAAGCCTTGTTCCATGTTATCTGAAGTATAAACAAACAAAACAATTTCTTGGGAGGCATTTTCTGAGGAAAAAAAAAAAAAAGCCTTGTTCCTTACTCTTTCAATATGAGAGGATCATAATGAGCATAATTTTTATGAATCATGTAATAAAATGCAGTATCTTAGTATGTCTGTACTACATGTTTTGAAAATTAAAAAATCAATAGTAGATGTTTTTGGTATTAGTAGGATTCAATGATCAAGTATATTCACTACGAATTTTAATTGCAAGATGATTGGGCCGGTGCCGCGGCTCAATAGGCTAATCCTCCGCCTTGCTGTGCTGGCACACTGGGTTCTAGTCCTGGTCGGGGCGCTGGATTCTGTCCTGGTTGCCCCTCTTCCAGGCCAGCCCTCTGCTCTGGCCCGGGAGTGCAGTGGAGGATGGCCCAAGTCCTTGGGCCCTGCACCCCATGGGAGACCAGGAAAAGCACCTGGCTCCTGGCTTTGGATCAGCGAGGTGCGCCGGCCGCAGAGTGCTGGCCGTGGCGGCCATTGGAGGGTGAACCAACGGCAAAGGAAGACCTTTCTCTCTGTCTCTCTCTGTCTCTCTCTCTCACTGTCCACTCTGCCTGTCAAAAAAAAATTTTTTTTTTAAATTTAAAAAAAGATGATTGACAATTTCTGCCTCCTTTTCTAGGTTTAAACATGTGGCTGTTATTCAGAACTTAAAATGTGAAGTGAATGAAAGTATTGGGTAGATAGAGAATGATTGTTATTTTTCTTCAATATTCTGAATATTTGCTGTAGAAATAAATGAAATTCAGGAATATGATCTGTAATTAAAAGATCCAAAATTTCTTAGCCTTCCTTTCTAATAAGAATATGGGTTTTAAGTCTTTTATTCGGCAGCCAGCATTACTCTCCAAGCCACCTCCTTCTGAAGTCCTTTAGCTGCTGAAACTGTTTTTTTAAGATTTGTTTTCAATCTGTTTGCTTTCCCAGGAAATTCATTCTCAATAAAAGCATAAAGCTGTTTACCCTAGGTATACATCACTATAACATCCATACAAATAATTAAAGTTAAATCTTGGGGCCAGCGTTGTAGTGCAGCATGTTAAGTCCCTGGCTGAGATGGCTACATCCCTTATAAACAGCTTCACTTGTGATCCACTTCGCTGCTAATGTGCCTGGGAAAGCAGCAGAGAATGGCCCAAGTACCTGTGCTCCTGAAACTCACCTACGTGACCTGGATGTACTTCCTGGGTCATGGCTTCATCCTGGCCCAGCCTGGACATTGTGGCCATTTGGAGAGTGAAAAAGCAGATGGAAGATCTCGCTCTGTCTGTAACTCTGCCTTTCAAAGTAATAAATGAATCTCTCAAAAGAAAGAGTAAAGTCCTTGGAGACTAAATCAGGATTTCTTTTTCTAGACACCCGTCTGTGATACCCAAAGGACACAACCCCTCCTTTTTGGGTCCTATCAAGTTTCCCACCCAAGTTTCATACAGTGTGAAATACCCAAAGGACACTTCTGAGTTTCTATGTGTCTTTTCCAGTTCATTCTTAACTTTTTTGTGGGGTGAGACCATGATCTTTCTGTCTTGTATTCTCCAAGGTCAATCATAGTATCTTGATTTTTCAAGGATTTTTATAAGGATACTTGAAAAATCTTAATGTTAGAAGAAAACAGAGTTTTGTATTCATTGTCATCGAACTTCTGGATATTTCTGCTGCATTGTCTAGAGCACAGTTAAAACATTCTCGCAGAAAGCCTCAGTCATGTCCAGGAAGCCAGAAGAGGGGTCTGTGAAGTTTCAGAGTCATGGCTACTTCTCTGAACCCTGCTTGTGTGTGCAGTGTTGTGAATAGTCATTGAAGCTGGAAGAGTAATTTATCTGTGAAACTGAGGTTCAACACAGATGCATTAAGTTGAACTGTAAAGCTCTCTCTTCATCTTATTAATATCACCGTTTCTTCTTTCCAGTTCCATCAGAAAAAAAAGGTATCACATGTAAAATCTTGTGAATTGAGCTGACTTGCACCTTAGAATCAGTAGGGCTATAGGTTCCAGGCCCCCATCAGCACAGACATGGAGACAGAAAAAGTGGTTTCTCCACGTGGTTTCTTGCATATCCTTGGCAGCCAACAATTATGCTCTTTTCTGGCTCTCGGCACTGTCCAAGTTCCAGGACATCAGCTCCTCCTCCAATGAACTCCAAGATCCCCAAGTGCTAGGACACCAACTCCTCCTCCATTGAACTCTGTCAACTGCTTGCAAGCAGGTGTACATTCACACACCTTTGTCCATGGCTTCACACATTCCCCCATGTTTATTTCTACTGAACAGCTGCTACTTCTGTCTGCCTTCCCCTGCTTGCAACTGTGACTGAAAGGCCTGTGGTACACAGAAATATTCATATGTCAATTAAGAGAATTTGATTACACGAATTTCCCTCTTTGGAAATATTATAGAACATCCACAATCATTTTCTTGTTGTTGAAATTCAGTGTTTTAGTCTCTTGCAAGGTATTGTATCATAAAATGATCATCTTCCCAGAGATGTTTCTGTAATCTTTGTTTTTGATCTAAAAGTAGTCTATTTCAAACTGGAAGAGACAGTATAAAACATTCTGGTTATTTTTACTTTGAGAATGTATTTTTGAAAGTGCTCATTTTGGTGTAGATGATTGACGTATTGGTTAAAATGTCATCTGGGTCAGTCACATTCCATAACAAACTGCCTGGATTCAGGTCTTGACTCTGCTTCCAATTCCAACTTGCAGCTAATGTGTACCCAGGTGATGGCTCAAGTGATTGGGCTCCTGTCACCCACTTGGGAGACCTAGATTGAGTTTCTGGCTCCTCACTGTGGCCTTGTCCAGGTTTGACTCTTGGAGCCATTTGGGGAATGAAACAACATTTGGGAATACCTGTCTGCACATTTGTCTCATTTGTTTCTATCTCTCTGCCCCTCAAATAAGCAAATTGTAGAAATAATGGTAAATAATATGAATTACACTAAAATAAAAAAAAATCCCAGCCTGAAAATTTTTTCTCTGCCACTCTCTGAGTTGGCATCTATGACATCAAATTTGATTGTATTGCTTGCTCCCTGGTATACTGAAACTATTATATAAAGATTATTAATCCTAGCATATTGTAACTTTTAGAAAGTAAAGCCACTGTGGAAATTAGAATTCACTTCAGAGAACATAAAATATGAAAGACTTCTTGCATCTCATACTTCAAGGACAAGTGACAGAGAAATAAATAGCAGTCCAAGGTCACAGAACTTTTTCCATCCCACCATGGATCCTGAATACCAGGTTTACAATGGGACTGAAACCAATTGCAATCAATAATAGTAATCATAAGAAGTGTGTCCCTATAACTCTATGGAACTACTTTCCATAAATTTTCACTTAATGGAATTGAACTGAAAGTGGTTCTGAGGCATTCATAACATTCTCTTTGTTGTGCAGAGACACAATGCAAGAAGGCCTCTTAAATAGCAGACTTCAAGGTCAAGGAGAGGAGGCAAACTGTCTTTGTGTTTCCTCTGGTCTTGAAACATGGTTCTATGCTAAGAAACCATGCTGATGGAAGGCAACAAACAAAGATATAAAGGAATACATATCATCCCTAGGAAAAGCATGCAGAGTATCAATAGAACAAAATAAAAATACATCCAAAAGGGGAAAAAAAAACTCTGTTCTGTCATAAAGAAGTAGAATAAAAAAGCTAGCAGAAACAAGGCATTCTTAGGTGAAAGATATTCAGTAATGTGTGACTAATTAATTTCATTCTGTTTATCAACACAGTTCCTTTTAATACCATTGGCCAGAAATTGGTGCCTAAATATATAAATAGAAATAAAAAAGTAATAAAAAGTAGAAAGGCACCAATGATTGCCTTCCATCACTTCCTCAGACTTACACATCTGTGCTATTATTTCCCTTTCTACTTCACAAAGATGACTTGAGATTTTGGAAATGGCGAACTGCTGTTTGAGAAACACATCTTTAAATAATAATTGTACTAGGAAGGCTGATAATGGATGAAAGAGGAAGTATTCTGTTCAGAGCTGAACTGTTTTTCAGTCAGTGACATCATCCATGAGAATTCAGCTACCTATATTGGCACAATGCTCTAATACCAGCGCCTCATCTTGGGGGAAGCAGTGGAGAGCTATATACAGCAGCTCTCAGACACTGAGCACTGCATCACCTCTCAGATCAAGCCTGCCACTCTCAGCTCCCTTGGGGGAGATAAAATCAAGGGACATTTGTTCATCTCCATACCAAACACTGACTTAGTTATCTATGTCACTCTGCTTGGAAGAGAAGACCCCCAGCATTGTCTTTTGCCATGGTGTAAAATATTGAAAAGATAAAAACCTGTCTGGCTTTCTGATTATCGACAAAACATATAGATTGCAACTGACTAATACTGGAGTGTCAAGAGCCTCCAGAGTGCCAGATTGTTTATATTTTCTGCAATGCTTTTAACACTAAATTAGAAAAGATACTAAATGGCATTGGAACTGACAGGGTGTAGAAACTGATATCAATAAAACTATTCAGAAATGGAAGGGAGTCTTAGCTTTAAACGTCAAGTTCAAATTGATCTGTAGACAGAGAAAGACTCCCTCCTGGAAAGCAAAAATGCAGCCAAAATTCATCTATAGAGACAACAGATGAACTTGGCGAACTCATTATAGTGTTCGTGAAGCTGTTTGATAAACTGTAGAACAGAGACAAAACTTTCCATCAAAAGAGCAATCTGAGGCCCCCCCTACTCTACAGTAGCTAATACCAACAGCTCTTTACAAGGAATGTTCAGGGCATGGGAAAATGAAGGAGTGATTCAGTGAGCAAGAGAGAAAGCTCTGGATCTGTCAAAGGCATTGCTTGCAATGCCTGGTATTGGTTCTATGCCAAAACCCAATGATGCAGCAAAAAATCTGCAGTGAGCTACTCAGGAAAGATCAACATTCAGCATACGAGAAACTCGGTTAACAATTCATTTAAAATTCTACACCTGGAATAGGG
The DNA here is from genome assembly GCA_949820135.1 of Sylvilagus floridanus. NCBI lineage: Eukaryota > Metazoa > Chordata > Mammalia > Lagomorpha > Leporidae > Sylvilagus > Sylvilagus floridanus. The sequence goes on along the minus strand of OX463241.1, from coordinate 90,067,820 downwards.
CAAGACTGAATGAGCCAAATGTCATTCATGGGTGTGATAATGACTATTAAATATTAGAACAACCGTCTCTTCCTGTCTGACTCAAAGACTATCTTGCAGATTATGCCTTCAGAGCATTTGGGATTTCATATGGGATCAACATGTTTAGGCTTACACATTTAGCTCCAAATGAGTCCAGTTCTTCTGATCTTGACAAATTTTACTCCAAACAGTTTAGAGAATTTATCCATAAATCTATACTCCAAGATTGAAATTGGGATAATGTTGCTGTGAAACAGCTTGATATGTGTGCAGGAAGAGTAGAGATACTGCATTACTATTTCCCATCAGAACCTCCTGTGGAATACCAGCTTGCAGTTGCTGCACTCCAGACTCCTCTGAGAACACATGCTGAGGTCTTGCTCCCTGACTACTCTTGTCAATGCCTGAACATTGACAGGGCCACTGGAGCAGAACACGTATGTCTCACATGGGGCTCCTAGGAGGCTATCTTTTCTTGGGAATCACTTATTAGCTTGGGGAGCCTATCTCAACACCACTATGGTCTATATCTTCTCCCCAATCCTTCCTTCCTTTTCTCACAGAGACCATATATGTATCACTGTCTAAATGCTTTTTCCTGGGGGCCAGGGCTGTGGTGTAGTAGGTTCAGCCTCTACCTGTGGCGCTGGCATCCCACATGAGCACCAGTTTGTGTCCCAGTTGTTCCTTTTCAGATTAGCTCTCTACTTATGGCTTGGGAGAGCAGTGGAAGACGGCCCACATGCTTGGGCCCCTGCACCAGTGTGGGACACCCAGAAGAAGCTCCTGGCTCCTGGCATTGGATCAGTCCAGCTCCTGCTGTTGCAGCCTTTTGTGGAGTAAACCAGCAGATGGAAGACCATCTCCCTGTCTCTCTGTCTGTAGCTATCTATCTATCAAATAAATAAATTAATAATCTTTTCTTAAAAAAAAAAGCTTTTCCCTCTTTCTCTGGGTTTTTCTCTTTTTATCCTACTAGCATTATCTCAATAAATCTCTGGCAACCTAATCATGTAATGGTGATTGCTTCTTTGAGGATCTAATTTGGCACAAGCTGGTATTTCTAACCTATAGAAGACTGCCAGAGTTTGTTTCTGCCAACCACAGGCTCTACTTTTAGAAGAGCCTGGGTGATTTGTCAAAATGGGTGAAAAGAGTTAGAAAAATGTATCACGAGTTTCCTAACTGTAATCCATGTAAGATTTAAATGATTTTCTTTCCTGGAAGTACATAAAAAGAAAAGCAGACGACATTATATTTTCTCAAGGTATCTGACTATGTCTCATATCAGAATGGATTTGCTGCATATATATTACTGGGCCCAGAGGGATGACTAACTAACTCAGCTCATCAAAAACACTTCAGGGGATGCTGTGAAGAATACATGTGCAATTTGGAGAGATGGAGAAGTTTGGACAAAGGCCCGTCAGACTAAAACTCCCATCTCTTGTGATACTTATAGAGCACTTAGTGTGCAGCAGGCAGGGTATGGAGCACAAGATATACTATTTACATATACAAAGACATGGAAACATGGCAATCTTTCTGACAATCTTGTGAAAGTAACAATATCTCTTTGTTAAGGAAGAGACCCTCAAGGCTTAGTCAATTTATTTAACTTGACAAAAAAATGCACCTCTGGTTAAGGGCCATGATATAAACCCAGATCTATCATCCCCCAAGAACCATGCTAATTGTAATCCTCTGCCTCCCGTCTCAGGGGAAGGATATTAAGTTCTGGATGGCCAGATTTTGATATACACTGTAAGGAGTGGTGGGAGACAGGGTCCTGTCTTTAGTTTGTGGCATCACAGTCTGTAAACTATAGACCTTTTTCCACATGTCATGAAAATCATCTGTAGGAGAACGTGTTGTGGGTGTCTGACTGCTCTCCAAGTACACCCATAGACACTTTGCTGATGGACTGTTTCTTGAGGGCAGCCAGCAGGACCTGGCTCTACATGAAGGTAAGTGTCAGTTCAGGTGAGTAGATTACACTTTCACCACAAGGCAGCATGCAGCAGGTATGTCAAGAGCTTTCTTCATGACAACTTGGACAACTTCTGATTTCAGTTTTCACTGTGGTGGTCAGTTCCAGTGAAGCTCAGCCTGCTTTTGTGTTGCCAATCTCCCAACTAACAGAGCACTTTGGATCCTTTGCCATTCTCTTGTGGAATATCTGATTTCAGCTTCTGCTCATACACATCCTACAAATGCAGAAAATTTAGCACCTCCATCTGTTGGAAGGAAGCCATTGGGTAACTTTGGGAGTATTCTCTGTGCCTGTGAACAGTTCTGGAGGAATTGAGTTACTATTGCCTATGGTAGGATCCTAAATAGTATAGATAGTATACCCTTTTTATATTTCCTCATCTCAATTTCCCTACTTCTTCATTCCCTATGATCATCTATCTCCAAGAAAGCCCTAACCATTGACATAAGTTTTCATTTCAGGGAAATCTAAGCAGAGGTATTGGTATAGAAAGTCTCCCTAAAAGTACTCAGGATGGGATTCCAGAATGTGTTCTCTCATGAAGCCTGGACACATTAGAAAGTAGTGATGGAGTGCCTACATCACAAACAAGAAGTCATATGTGAGGAGGCTTGGGATGAGAGAGGAGGGAAGGAAAAACATCAGGGTATAAAGTAGCCGAGCACTTGAATGGTATGGGGCAATGATAAATAGGAAAATTGGGCATTTCACAGGGCTTTTGTTAACTTCTCTGGAAACCTTGGGTATAGTAAATCTATTTTTAAAAAATATTTATTTATTCATTTAATTGTAAGGCAGAGTTACAGAGAGAGAAGGAGAGACAGAGAAAAGGATCTTCCATCTGTTGGTTCACTCCCAAATGGCCTCAGCTGTTAACCCAGGGCACACTCTGAAAGCCAGAAGAACTCCACAGCAACCCTTAGGTAGCCCCTTTAGCCACAGAACAAAATGTACTAGAAAGGTAGACCAGAATTAAGTCATTTGAATAAGAGCCAAGCTAATAATAATAATAATAATAATAATAATAATGACATTTTGTACAATAGTTCAGATGTGGCTGGAGACACCACATCCTGTATGAGTGCCTGTGTTGGGGGAATCCTAGCTCCATTTCCAAGTACAGCTTCCTGCTAAAGCATACCTTGGGAGACAGCGAATGATTCCTCAAATACCTGGGTCCACATATGTGGAAGACTTGATTTGAGTTCATGCTCCTGGCTTCATCCTGGCCCAGCCCTGGCTGTTTCAGGCATTTGGGGGGAGCAAACCAATGAATCTCTCTCTATCTCTGTCTCTCTATCTTTCAAATAAAAATAACTTTAAAAAATAATGAGAGCTTTATGAAGACAGGATGTTTAATCTTTTTTTTTTTTTTAAGATTTTATTTATTTGAAAGGTAGAGTTACAGACAGTGAGAGGGGGAGACAGAGAGAAAGGTCTTCAGTCTTCTGGTGCACTCCCAAAATGGCCACGACTGGAGCTGTGCCAATCTTCCATGCAGGTGCAGGGACCTAAATACTTGGGCCATTTTCTACTGCTTTCCCAGGCCATAGCAGAGAGCCGGAAGAGGAACAGCTGGGACGAAAACTAGCGCCTATATGAGATACTGGCACCGCAGGTGGAGGATTAATCTATTGTGCCACAGCGCAGACCCCAGAATGTTTAATCTTGAGAGTTATCCTTTGATAAAGTAAGGGCCATTATATGAAGCAATGTCACCTTGAGACTTGGTTAGATCCTTAGAATCTGCATCAAACAATGGTTCAAGCAGAATTGCTTCTTTCCCCATAACCTGTAAAATATGTGGATACAGACTTTAGGGTTACTGGGTTAGGAACTGATGGAGGTGAGGTTTCTGACTAAGGGAGAGTTTTCCCGGGAATTCAAGCTCTGAATCACTACCTTGAGCCCTTTGTGTCAGCACAAAAATTTGCATTGTTAAGAGTGGGTCTCGCTGCTCTCAGGAGCTAAGGGGATAGTTTATTTGCAACTTGAGTATCCACTGGGATGTCCCTTGGTGCTTCCATGCATGATAATAATCATGAATACATAATTGTAGCAACTATGGTCCCACAAAAGGGCAAGGAAACTCAAAAGTCAGATCCCTTAGGCATGAAGATCTGTAACACTCTACCCGATAAGCTGTGTATATCTGCAGAAGGGCTGCAGGAGTGAAGAAAATTTAGGAAGACTGATTGAAGAGGAGGATGATAAACTCCAATTACCACCTTCATATAACAGCATGGAGGACCATTGCTGTTCTACCAAGCCTTTCTGTATACAGTTATTTAACAGAACATGTAGCCAGTCCCCACCTAGAAATACAGTGATAGAATGTGCCTAAGAAGGGACATAAGGTCATCTGAACAGTGCAATAGATTGGACTATAGCAGAAGTCACCTAACTCATGTTATTTTTGCCTCAACGGTAGGTGATGTGGGATAAATATATAGGCAGCTAGCTAAATCTGCAGAGCTGGAAACACAAGTCCCCAGGTACAATTCTATCCTCCTACTTGTCAACCAAAATGTCTACTTTCCAGTTGCTTCATCTGGGACCTAAGATGACACCATGAAGATCTGGACAATGAGCTCCACGTGGAACTTGTGGAGTGTCATTTAATTCCCAGGTGGCTTCACACCAGGAGATCCACCACCCTGAGTTCATGAGGAGGCCAATTGTGAGGAGCTTGTGTGGGCTCTCTCTTTCTCTTTCCCGACGCCGCTCCTTCCCCACTTCCCTCCCTCTCTCCTGCTCTTGCTCTCATTCTCACTCATGCTCTCCTTCTAGCTCTCTCTCTCTCTCTCCCCTGCCTGTATTGTTAGTGGAGATGGGTGGGTAGGTTCCCCTCCTGCAAGAAAGAATTCAGTCCTGAGACAGAGAGCAGTGATATGCAAGGTAGCAAGGTTTATTGGGGTAGGGCCTCTGTCAGAATAGATGGGACCAGAATCTGAGAGAGAGAGAGCCCACTCAAAATGGGGAAAGCAAAGCTTTATGGTTAAATTGAGAAAATACACCTGACAGTCCAGATGGGTGGCTCAGCAGAGAGCTGAGTGCTGAGCGCACAGTCTGTATTCAGACTGGGGCTTATAAGAGAAGGGGTCCAGTTCTGCCATTTCTCCTTCCCCTCCTCCACTTCCTCCTCCAGGACAATAATACCACTCAGTGCTATCAGACTGGGGAGCCCATCTGGTGCTTGCCAGAGGAGCTGCCCCCCAGTCTGCCTTCCTTGGAGGAAGGATGTAATGCTTTCATTGCTCAATGTTATCAGGCTAGATACCCCATTTGGTGCTGAGGAGAGAGGATTCTTTAGGGGAGCTTTCCTTGGGGGGCGGGGGCAAGTCTTTTGGTCCACTGCCTGTTCATGGCATGTATCTTTCTATGGGAGGGACTCATGCTCAACTGTGTATGTGTTCACTTTCTCCAACTTTAAAGTAAACTTTATTACTTTGCTTACCTCATTTGTGCCAGCACTTAGCATGTTGATCTTTATGCATAACAAGAGCCTGGAGTTAAAAAAAAAAGAATCTATACCCCTTACCCACATCATAGAAGCAAGTGGTTTTGATTTTGAGATTGGCCCCTCTAAAATATGATCCCAGAATGTGGCCCCTTAAAGTACCCCAAAAGTCCCATCTGGGTCACCATATGAAACTGGAATTTGGGGTGCCATGCGATATCACCATATGCTTATTAATAAATTCCCAATATTAATAAGTCTGTGTGGGTTCTTGCCTGATATTCAGAGAAGAATTCTGAATACTGGCATAAATGAACGAGGCAGCGTGGTACATTTTAAGTTTTTATTCAGTGAGAGTAATGCATAGGAGAGTAAGAGCTTTATCTATAGGAAAATGATAAATCTAGTCTCATACCGAGTACCAGGAACCAGCCACATGGAGGAGCGTCTAGGCCAGGAAGCATGGGGCGGGGTGGCCCAAAGGCCATGCACTCTGGAAGCGCAGGGCCACAGCAAGCCCCGTACTGGCAAAAGGCCAAAGCAAGGAAGGGGCATGCCACCGTGTCCCAGGGTTTTTATCCACTTTCAAAGGGAGAGAGGTTAATTAGCCTGATTGGCCGGTGGGCACACAGGTATGGCCAGGTAGGGGCAGGAAGTCACACAGGGGCGTGGTCATCCAGCTCACAAACCTAATCAGTTTTAACCTGTATGCCTGCTTACATCAGTTTGAGCCATAGAAGGCCTAACTCTCCTTGCAATATTCCAATATTCCAAACAAGCTCAGCCTGACCCAATGCATTGTGCTGCAGGGCTTTCAGAGGTGCCCACAGAACTTGCTTGGCCTTTGTGCCAAAAGCCTGAAGGCACTGTCCTTGTAAGTGACCTTCAATCAATGGGAAAAGGATATCAGTGAGTAAAGTCTCCATGAGAATATTTCTGGAAAGCATTTTTCTTCATTTCTCAGTGGATTTGGATGAACTGAGCCCAATTGCCTCTAGCAGTGAAAGCAATAATGCATACTTATATTGGCTCTTCCTCCTTGGGGGTCTTTCTGTCTCCCTCTTTGTAACTTCTGTTTTCTCAGATCATCTCTCAGACAAACTGCCCTGAAGCCCCTTCTCAGACTCCACGTTCAGTGGAAACTACACTGAAACACACAAAATGTTTCCAAATTCTTCACTTTTTTCCTGCTTTATGACAAATGAGTGCACTCCTGCTGGAAGGGTAGCTGGATTGAATATTGGATAAGGAATATTTATTATTTAGAGCACCTCAGCAGTATGAGTCTGGGGTACGTGCCAGATTTCAGATTTCTACTGCTTTGCAGAATCTTCACCATAAAACTTGACAGAGGTACTGAAAACCCACAGTCACAGGCAGAGGAGTTATTGCTGCTGGAATTTTTAAAAGTCACTCAGATAACAAATTTTTCGAGAAAATCCACCACAGAGCAAAATTGGAAGCACTGAAGGGAATATACCTTATAGACCTATAATTTTTCACCTTTCAGATTCCCTGATGTACCCAGCTCATGCCATCATTAATATTGCTTCAGGGACATTCCAAGTTGTCCCTAGTGAGCAGTCTGCTACTAGCTCTAACCACCTTCGAGGAAACGTGAAGTTCAAGCAGTGTCTAAAAGCTTAGATCAATGAGTCATGAAGAAACTAAATGGGACAGCCAGCCTTCACTGAACTCCCAAGCCCCACATGCAGCCCAGGGAGTGCTGACAGATGTTCTCCAAGGCTCAGTGGGTAAAATCGCCCTTAGCTCTTAGCAGTTTGCACTCACAACTGACTTAGTGAAGTTTTTGTATATGCCTTAGTCATGCCTTTGAAGTAAGCAATATTACCCTCATTTTGCCAAGTAGATAAAAATAGATTAAAACTGGCATTTTATAAAACAGCAAAACCCAAATTTGGAACTCCATTGATCTTGGCTTCAGCAATATATCCCTTTTGAAGGATTCAAACTGGACTGATATGTTATCCAAGAAGCTATGGGTTTTTTTTCCCCTCTACACTATGCCTTGCAGCCTGCTCCAGAAGCAAATGAAGTCAATGAGTTCTTTGAAGGAGAGACTTCGGCTTTACGTTCTTGAAAGTAAAGGATGTTGTTGCGTTTACTGTGCCTTGCAGTTATAGAGAACTCAAAATGAATATTTACTAATCCTTCCTTATGAATAGACAAAAGAGGAGTATACACTGACAGGAGGGGACTGTGAGGTAGAGGCAGAGAGTAGAACTGACACTTCATTGTTATCCACATGAATACAAAATTGCAGTATTATTTTTTTATCCTGATGCTGAGTTCAATGGCTCCTCATCTAGAGTGCTTATTCTAGACAATAAGAAATACATATTAATGACTTACAAAACTTCATGGTTAAAATGAATCCATTAATTATGTTATTTTGTTGGGTTACAAACTTGTTATTTGTCAAAGAGAAATAGGGAGAGAAACACACGGAAAAAGAGAGAGCTTCTATCCTTTGGTTCACTCCCTAAATACTAGCAATAGCTGAGGCTAGGCCAAGCTGAAGCCACAAGCCTGAGAACTCAACCAAGGTCTTCCCTTGAAGACAGAAACTCAACTACTTGACCTGTCAGCAGTGCCTTCCAGGGGGTCTGCATTAGCAGAAAGTGGGAATCAGAAGCCAAACAGGGAAACAAACCCAGGTTCACTGATGTGTAATGAGGATGTCCTAAGCAGCGTTTTAATCACTGCCCCAATTAATTATTTTAAATTATCACATAGACAAAATTTAATTCCTGAAACTCTGAGAATTACAAGGTCTCTGAATAAATTTTCTCAGCACAATGGATGTAATGAAAACTGAGGAGTTTAGAAGAAAATTACAATGATTTATATAAATTCTCATAATCTCTGAAACTAAACACAGACATCTAAGTGCCTTTTTTTAAATTCCTGGGTTACTTATTAAAAATACAGATATCTGGACCAAATCAAAATAGCTAAGGGTAGTATACAAGTGTTCATAATTTATAATCAATTCCCACCTTATGAAGTGAGTGCTAGAAATGCTGGAGAAACAAAACATTGTTGCACATTGTATTCTGAATGCCCATGTTTGCACAGCAACAAATCAGGTGGCATCTAATCTCTCATTACTCCCATTGGTCATAATTGCGCATTTCTCACAAAAGGAGAGAAAGTGTGCAGAGTGGTGACTGCTGGCTTTGCTCCAGCTGTACTCTGATGCCAGGGCCAGGGTGTCTGGAGACTCTCTGGACCTCTTCCTCATTATTGTCACCTTGCACCATGAAACATTATTGCTCAGCTCCTCTTTAAAGCCCCTGATTTTTCTCCTCCAAGGGTGCAAGCTTGGGCATGCATAGTCATGCAGGGATGACAGTAGGATCTGCCAAGTTCCCTGTTCCTTTCTTTTATCTCTTTATTAAGCTACCTCCTTCCAATGGTATCAACTCCAGCTGTGTAGTTGCACTAATGGCTGATTAATTGCCCTGTTTTCAATAATGCTTTGGGCATACATTTCTCCAGGTTCTGATCATCTTTGCTGGAATACATATATTTGCGGTCAGTATTTCGGTTTTGTTCTGATCCAGAGAGAGGAGAAAGCTTTTAGAAATCTTCTTTTTCTCTACTTCTTTCTGGTGAAATAATTGTCCTTTAAATTAGCTTGAAGTTTCCTGCAGCTAGCAGCCTGCTCTGTGCTCCCCAACAATCTTCATTGCTTTTTGAGAGCAACCCTGGGCTTGAACATTCCCATGTTCAGTTCTTAGGGAAGTCAGTTTCTTTGGGGAAAGTTTCAGAGTTTTGGTCTTGTGATCCACTCCTCTCTCAGCAAAATCTCAGAGGTGCTGCTCTTGAGTTGGGGGTAGTTCAGTGGCACTCCTGCTTGGAGGGAAGGGTGCTGGGTGGGGACTGCTGACCCAGGTGACTTGAGTTTTTGTCATTTTCTTAGAAAATCTGTTAGGAGGCTCCAGGATGAAACTGATTAGGAGTCAGTATCTCAGCTGCCATGCCCAAAATAAAGATGCAATCCCCTCAACAGGGCTGGTGGAGGACAGAACCCACATCCTAGGCTGGTTCACACACCTACAATTTAGCCTCCACAGCAGAGAGCTGGGAGATAAGAAAGTCTGAGAGTAGATATGCAGCACAGAGGTTAAGCCCACCTGGGGTGTCTGCATTCCATTTTGGAGTACCTGTGTCTGAAGTTGGGCACTGGTCTCAGTTCCAGCTTCCTGCTAATGCACACCCTTGGAGGCAGTGGTGATGGCTCAAGTAATAAGTCTTTACCACCTGCGTGGGAGACCTAGATTAAGTTCCCACCACCAGCTTCATCCCAGCTCAGTCCCAGCAGTTGCAGACTTTTGAAAAGTGAACCACAGTGAACCAGGAAGTGAGGTAGTCCCCCCAACCCCGGCCCCGCCTCTCTCCCTCTCTCCTCTCAAAAAAAGAAAAATAATAATATAAAAAGGAATCTGGCACCTGTTCCTCCTGAGACGGTACCATTGCTCTTCACTGGGAGTTCATAGAAGGACCTCCATTTTCTTGACCACTCTTATCCAAGGGGAGATTTCCTCACATACAGTTAGGTGGAAAAGGAGAGAACAGGTCACAGTCAGCTGTAACAAAGTGCTCTAAGCAAAGATTAGTAGATTCCCTCCCCGAAAAAAAGAATATGTTTCCTTTCTTCATACCATTAGCACAATTTGTCAGCCTCACATCTGTTTTTTTTGAATATTAATAGTTTAATATAATTATTATTTTCAGATATATGCTATTATGTAATAGTTCAAATGTTTTATAAATAATCCATTTATGCCTATGTCCACATTCTTTTTTAAAATTTTATTTAAGGTCTACAAATTTCACATATACAGATTTAGGAACATAGGGATACTCCCCACTCTACACACCCTCCTGTGCAAGCTGCCATGCTTCTTCCTCATCTTTCTCCTATTCCCACTCTTAATTTTTATAAAGATCCATTTTCAGTGTGCTTTATATTCATAAGATTAACCCTACACTAAGTAAATAGTTCAACAAATAGTATGAAGAATAAAGTAATGCTCAGTAGTTATTGTGGTCTTGCTGGGAGCCAGTCTATGTAGCTTCTGGTCTCTCTTGTCTTGATTTTTAAGACCTTTGGACATCTCAGAGCATTGAAATCTCTATCTGTGATATTAGTTGCAAGTAACTTTTCTTAGTGGGTCATTTGTCTTTTTATATATATCTTCTGGAGTGCTATTTCACAGTGAAATTTAAAAATAAAATTTGTGTAGCCATTGTAATCCATAAACTGTACTCTGGAAATTTATATTTACTAAATAAAATATAAATTAAAAAAATTATATTCTAGTTTAATTGCTTTGTTACTATGAAATGTCATCCATTGTTCTTTGAATCTTTGAAATATAATTTTTTAGAATTAAAAAAATTTGTGTAGCCTAGTTATTCATTTTCCTCTTATTATTTTGGACTTTCAATATTCCTTGAAAAAACAGTCTTCATCCTTATGTTATAATTCACTAATTTTTTTCCTAGTAAGTGTATGTTTCTTAAATTTATTTAGTTATTTATGGGACAGGGAGATACAGATAAAGATAGAAATCTCCCATGTGCTAGTTCATTCCCCAAATGCCCATAGTGGTTGAGGTCGGGTGGGGATCAAAACCTGGAGAAGGAGAAATAATTTAGGTCCTCCTTGTGAGTGGCAGGAATCCAGTTACCTGAGCCATCTTCTGCTGCCTCCTAGGGTCTGCATTTGCAGGAAGCAGGAATTAGAAGCCAGAGCCAGTCGTTCTTGTTTATTAATTTTTTAGTAATAGTTTTTATTTTATTTTATTTATTTATTTATTTATTTATTTTTGTGACAGGCAGAGTGGACAGTGAGAGAGAGAGACAGAGAGAAAGGTCTTCCTTTTCCGTTGGTTCACCCTCCAATGGCTGCCGCGGACAGCGCAACATGCTTATCCGATGGCAGGAGCCAGGTGCTTTTTCCTGGTCTCCCCATGGGGTGCAGGGCCCAAGCACTTGGGCCATCCTCCACTGCACTCCTGGGTCACAGCAGAGAGCTGGCCTGGAAGAGGGGCAACCGGGACAGAATCCGGCGCCCCGACCGGGACTAGAACCCGGTGTGCCGGCGCTGCAAGGAGGAGGATTAGCCTGTTGAGCCACGGCGCCGGCTTTTAGTAATAGTTTTAAAATGAGTTTATGTAGCTCCAGACCAAAAAAAAATGGAATCAAATATACTGGATTACATTGGTATCATAAATATATGCATTAATGTGAAAACCAATGGCATTTTGGGATGCACTTTTTATTTTAATTTTTTAAGAGTTATTTTATATTTGAAAGACAGAGTTACAGAGAGAGAGAGACAGAGAGAGAGGTCTTCCATCCTCTGGTTCATTCCACAGATGGCAACAACAGCCAGAGCTGCGACGATCCAAAGCCATGAGCCAAGAGCTTCTTCCAAGTCTCCCACGTGGGTGCAGGGGCCCAAGGACTTGGGCCATCTTTCAATGCTTTCCCAGGCCATAGCAGAGAGCTTGATTGGAAGAGGAGCAGCCGGGACTAGAACCAGCACCCATATGAGATGCTGGAGCTTCAGGCAGGGCGTTAACCCGCTGTGCCACAGCGCTGGCCTCAGGATGCACTTTTTATATTCAAAGTCAAAGAAGTTTCTTAATTTAATGGAGATTGCCTTTTAATTTAGTGTTCTCTGCCTTTTGATGGTATTTTAGATTTTTCCTCATTTAGGCTTCACATTTTTCATGTTAAAAATATTCTTTGATGTTTTGTTTTTGTTATTGCCTAATAAACATTTTTTCCTTGTAATATATATCACAGCTTGTTATTTTGGGGTAAAAACAGTCTATTGAATTTTGAGTTTTAACTTTTGCTACTTGATAATTTACAGATTTTCTTGTTGTCTGTGTCAGTTTTTACACTGATTGATTTTGGTTTGCAAGGTGCACTATTATTTAATCAACAAATAAAAACACATTTTCCTCTTTCCTTTTAGATTTTATTTCTCAAATTATTGATATTGTCTGAAGGATTGATTATTCCTCCACTATAATACTAAGTAGTGGCACTGTAGTCATTCTTGCCTTCTTCCTGGTTTTAGTAGGAAAGAGAAAAATGCTTCTTTGTTAAATAAGATGCTACCATTCGTTTGGTTTTATTTCCTGGTATAAATACCACTTAGTCCTAGTGCATTTTTAAAATGTATTGTTTGAATCTGTTTGCTAACAATTTATATTGTGAGTGACGACTTGTAATTTGAATGATTATACATGTTAATGAGACATGGATGATGAGGATGCCAGCTTAGACTGGAACAGAAATATATAATTTGAATAAGAAAAAAGTAAGAGAGAACTCATAAAATTAGGCTAGGATGATCGAGATCACAATGAGGTTAATATATTCTTAAGTAGTGAAATAAGAAATCATTGAAGACTTCTGAGCAGAAAAAATGGTATTATTAAGATAATGCTTAATGAAGATTGGCTGTGATGTGCAAGATGGACTGGAGGAAGCCAGACGACCCAGGGAAATCTGAGGAGAGTTGCACAAATGACATGCAATAGGAATCACATGCCAAAGTCGTAAGATCTGACAGAGTGAAGACAACATAAGAATAAAAATGTGCTAAGCATGATTTTGAAGTCTTAAGTCTGGAAGAATGATTATGTTATCAAGAATGATTATGTTCAGTGAGCAGGCTGATGTGTAAAGAAAGATGATTTTTGGAAGGTAAATAACTCACACCCCCATTCCATCATCTCAAGAATTGGCTCTGTTTGCTGGATTGCTTGCTATTGGCTCTGGTTTTTTAGCTTTGTCTGAAAAACTTGTTTTTCTTATGTTAAAGAGAAATCTGAAGTTGCTAACCCCTACTGAGAGCACCAATTACTTCAGTGTTCAGTGTTCAAATATGAGTTCAGTAATCACTGGAAACGGTGACTCCAATCTCAGGAACAAGATAAAGCAATACTTCCTCTGACTTGTCTCTGTATAGTGGGTTAAACAACTTGAGTCAGATCAGTGGAATGTTATTTACATTGAAGTTGGGAAATGATAAAGCTATTCAAGCCAAGAGGAAGATTGATAATGAAAACTTATCTGAAAAATGATGTACTACATACAGAGTAAAAGCCAAGGAAATCATTACACTAAACAATTCATCTACTTAGTGGTTACCCATCAGACTAAGGCAAATTATTTAAGTTATTTAAGCCTTCGAAAAGGAATACGAGTGCTTTGGCCCAGAGATCTCAGCAGTACATGGTATCAGTTCTGCTGAAGTTCCTGCCTCTGCTTGGTAGCAATGCACAGTTGGTGCCATGCAGACATGAAGGGCATCATTGAAACTGGATGAGAGAAAAGAAGTTGCAGAGGGAGTACGTCCTAGACTCACACTTGTGGGGATGCCCAAATTTTTATAAAATATACTTTTGATCTCCAATAAACACTAACAATATTGAATTTGAAGGGCATGCTCATTAGACTGAATTGAATTCACAGTAATATAGAATAAAGGCATTCTACAATGAAAATACAGCATTATTCCTTGAAAAACTTATAAAATTGTAAGATTGAGTGGCCTGACATAGGTGTATAAATTCTGAAATGCTTCAGGAAAAGTAAAATAGGATTCCCCAATTTTTAAGGGCAATCAAATATCTTTACATGGTTTTATAATATTAGCTACCCTTAAGTAAGAAGCATAATACACACACACACATACACACATATAAAATATCTATGAACAAATTATATATATATTATATATATAATTATATATATATATGGTCTTATGATATCAGCTATATATTCAGTATATATGGTATTTTTTAAAGGTTTATTTATTTATTTGAAAGACAGAGTAACAGAGAGGCAGAGACAGAGAGAAAGGTTTTCCATCTGCTGGCTCACTCTCCAGATGGCCACAACAGTTGGGCTGGGCCATTCTGAAACGAGGGGCCAGGAGCTTCTTCTGGGTCTCCCATGCCAAGTGCAGGGGCCCAAGGACTTGGGTCATCTTTTACTGCTTTCCCAGGCCATAGCAAAGAGCCGGATGGGAAGTGGAGCAATCAGGATTCGAACTGGTGCCTATATGGGATGCCACATTGCAGGTGGCAGCTTTATCCACGATGCCACAGTGCCGGCCCCCTGTATGGTCTTATTATTATAGCAAGATACATTTCTCTAGAAAGTATATATATATTTGTGTGTGTTTTATACATATATAAAACAGTATCAACAAATATTGTAAACATAAGAATGGAGAAGAAGCCTGGTGTTATTCTTCTGTATTTTGCAAAGAAATTCCAGTGGTAATGAAGATTTGAGTTAAGAAAACACGTATCAGAAAAGGCTCAGCAAATCACTGATTTATTTTGCTTGAAATTGGAGCAAGCGCAGTGGAGTATACATGTTCACATATACATTCCTCATAAGTTTCTTCTATGCCAAAATATTTAGAGAAGTGTATATTTTATCACAAGAGAAAAACTGGGGGGAAAGAGTAAGAGAAGATATACAGAGTAACTTTCTATGACTCACATAAGTTCTATCATCTCCAAGTAAGTGAAAGATACTGTAACCAGAATACATGTAAACGTCATCTTGCACATCCATGCTCCACTCTTCCTCCCTTGAATGAGTTCCTCCACCAGTGTTCCTTAGTGTACAGATATTGATCTTTCAGTTTCAGGAAAATCTTAAGTTCACATTTTCATAATTGAATCAGAAGGCTCAGAAAATTCTCCTAAACAAGACCTAACACAAAAATCTACCTTATACATGTATATCACGTATATGCACATATATTTTTATTACATATGTATTTGCTCAATTCATCATTGTGAGCCATATAATGATTTTGATGCATTTTCTTTGTTGTCAAGTTTGTTCTTGTCTAGAAATATTGCTATAATAATATACGAACTATTTATTGGAGATAAGCTTCAGAAAAATTAATAAAACAGTATCCTTGAACCACATTTATTGACTGCCTAAAATATGCCATATTTTTTCATAAATGAATGCACATATTTTGCTAGTAACAGGTTTTGTTATTGACACTTTATGTATACTGAAAAAAATTCCTGGATTATATATATAATAAATATATAATATAATATATAATATATATTATATATATATATTTGACAGGTAGAGTTATAGACAGAGAGACAGAAAGAAAGGTCTTCCTTCCGTTGGTTTACCCCACAAATGGCCGCTAGGGCCTGCACTACACTAATGCAAAGCCAGGAGCCAGGTGCTTCTTCCTGGTCTCCCATGAGGGTGTAGGGACCCAAGCACTTGGGCCATCCTCCACTGCCTTCCCAGGCCACAGCAGAGAGCTGGACTGGAAGAGGAGCAACCGGGACAAGAATTCGGAGCCCACATGGGCTGCTGGCGCCACAGGCCGAGGATTAGCCAAGTGAGCTATGGTGCTGGCCCCTCCTAGATTATATATTGAGAGCACAGAGACTGTGTACACCTTTAGGGAAGAGATCATTCTTGTTTGTTCTTAATTTTACAGATGAGGAAATGAAATATTCAAGAGAAGCACTCACAGTTGTGGAACAAGCTAGCTTCTATACTATCATAACTCACCCTATAATCAAATATGGAAACACTTTTCATAATGACTTTTTCATCATCAATAATGCTAAACAGCTCAAAAATAGATATAAGACTCACATAACCAAGAAATACTTCTCATATCAAAGTATTATTGTAAATAATGAAAGAAATTTTAAAAAATTTTAACTTTTATTTAATAAATATAAATTTCCAAAGTACAACTTTTGGATTACAGTGGCTTTTTTCCCCCCATAACCTCCCTCCCACTTGCAACCCTCCCATCTCCTGCTCCCTCTCCCATCCCATTCACATCAAGATTCATAGAAAAGAAAGATTTTCAATAAGTCAAATTTTTAAAAAATTGCTTTCTGGGGATGATGTGTCTGAACAATTTGGCCAGGGGTGAGGGAGGTTTCTAGGAACAGAATTATTGACTTTATAATTTCTTTTTTAAACTTTTATTTAGTAAATATAAATTTCCAAAGTACAGTTTATGGATTACAATGGCTTCCCCCCCATAACTTCCCTCCCACTCACACCCCTCCCATCTCCTGCTCCCTCTCCCAAAATAATGAAAGAAATGTAAAGTGAGCAGGTGGGCAGTTAATTTATTCAGTTCTTGATGCTTTATAAAATTGCTTGATTAATAAAAGCTCTAACAACTGAATCACTAAAGAGGTAAAATACATGAAATACCTAAGAATAGGGGTGTTTCATTAAAAAAAAAAAAACAGTATGCATTATCTCATTCAAGGCTTATTGATAAAAATCTGAATTGGTTTTTTTCATCAGGCTTAGAGAAAAGTAGAATTCCCTTGGGAAATTTTCTCTGCTTTCCTCAAGGCTGTAGAACTTGGTTTTATATAGATTAATAATCCTAGAATTTAATCCTCAAAGAGATGTTTAATAGTCTGAGGCATTATGGGGCACTGCCAGTGATTTCTATGAAATACTGTCTTTTACTTGTTTTCAGCATAGCAAAAAAGAACCTCATATAATCATCATGTCCCTCCTCGATATAGTTTCCATTACTCTGTGAGTTTATCATGAAGAAGAATGGTGCTTTGATTAAAAAAGGAACACCACCACTGCTGTAGTCGAACCTCACCAAGGGCAGCTCTGCACATATTTCTTTTACTCTTCTTCCCATAAATGTGATAGGAAGCAATGGTAAAATACCTCAGATTATGACAATTTTGCAAGGGCTGCTATATGTCTTCAGTTCCTCATGAAACATTCATAAAATGTTTCTAACTATTGCCATGTATATGCTCTAATCTTCTGTTTTCTTTCTTTATAAAAATGTAGAAGTATGTTAATAGAGCAAAGTCTATAAGTCTGTGGTCCATCAACCCAGAGTGGTTAATTCATTAGCGTGGTTCTAAGACTTAAGCAGAAAGAATAAATAAGGAATGTAATGTATTCAGTCTTTCCTTGCTATACTTTTTCATACTAATGATCACTGTTTTGGTTCAGTGTCTCGTCATACCTAACTTGATGTATTGTAATGATCCTCTTCCACTTGATTTACATGCTTCCTAGGTCTTGCTTCTAGAATGCATTCTTTATATTGTCCAGACTTATCAGCTCTGCACTCAGCTCTCTCATTGCCTTGGACTTCCAAGCCTTCTGAATTGTTGGTATTTTCTGCTCTGCTCCCATTTCCAAACCTATCCATTGTGAATGTACTCATATCTCCTCTCCTACATTCAATATTCCTAGATTCCAATGTCAAATGAACTTGGCCACCTTTGTTTTTCCCATATTTTCTTTTTTTTTGTTTTTTTTTATATATAAAGCTTTTATTTAAAGAATATAAATTTCCAAAGAACAGCTTATGGATTACAATGGCTCCCCCCCCACAACTTCTCTCCCTCCCCCTCCCCTCCCCTTTCCCGCTCCCTCTCCCCTTCTGTTCACATCAAGATTCATTTTCAATTCTCTTTATACACAGAAGATCAATTTAGTACATATTACGTAAAGATTTCTTTTTATAGAAAGCTTTTATTTAATAAATATAAATTCCATAGGTACAGCTTTTGGAATATAGCAGTTCTTCCACCAATATCTGCCCTCCCACCCCAACTCCCATCCAACATCCTACTCTTTCTCTCCTCCCATTCTTCATTAAGATTCATTTTAATTATCTTTATATACAGAGATTAGCTATATACTAAGTAAAGATTTCAACAGTTTGCACCCACACAGACACACAAAGTATAAAATAATGTTTGAGAACAAGTTTTACCATTAATTCTCATAGTACTACTCATTAAGGACAGAGGTCCTACATGTGGAGCAAATGCACAGTGACTTCTGTTGTTGATTTAACAATTGACACTCTTATTTATGACATCAGTGATCACTGAGGCTCTTGTTATGAGCTGCCAAGGCTATGGAAGACTTTTGAATCCACAAATTCTGACATTATTAGGGCCATAATCAAAGTGGAAGTTCTCTCCTTCCTTCAGAGAAAGGTACCTCCTTCTTTGACGTTTCCTTCTTTCCACTGGGATCTCATTCCAGAGATCTTTCATGTAAGCCATTTTTGCCACAGTGTCTTGTGAAATGCTCTCATTTCAGGCATGGAAACACATATTCTTCTGATTATGGGCTTCATGGTATTTCTTGCCCATGCCATGTGATTGTGATTTGATAAAAACCCCTTATTGATAAAAATGGAAGAGTTTCCAGTAGGTTGAAGTAAATTAATGTTGCAGAAATATTCATGAGAATCTGTATTTCAAAATACTTGGAATTTCTCCCATCTTTAATCGTTAGCTTTACAGTGATACATCGTTTGATGACAGGGATGCATTCTGAGAAATCGTACAGTGCACTTCCACAAATGAAGGTGGCTACATTGTCACAAGGTAATATAATATCATGGAATCACCATCATTTATAGGTCCTTGCTTGGCCAAAATGTTGTTATGCAGTATGTAACTGTATTTATTTCACATTATTCCATCAGAGTATTTCTGCTACATTTAGGAGCTACCATTTTATATGTTTTAATCACTTTAAATATGCAAAATTAATTTGATTATTTACAATTTATTATCAGTATTTTTTCTATTTATTTATTTGAAAGGTAGAGTTATAGACAGTGAGAGAGAGAGACAGAAAGGTCTTCCTTCCGTTGGTTCACTTTCCAAATGGCCACCACAGCCGGTGCTGCGCCAATCCAAAGCTAGGAGCCAGGCCCTTCTTCTTGATCTCCCATGTGGGTGCAGGGGCCCAAGCACCTGGGCCATCCTCCACTGCCCTCCCGGGCCACAGCAGATAGTTGGACTGGAAGAGGAGCAGCTGGGACTAGAACCTGGCACCCATATGGAATGCCAGCTCTGCAGGCAGAGAATTAACCAAGTGAGCCACTGCGCCAGCCCTTATCAGCATATTTTTTAGCACTGGAAACCTTTTTGGGCCAAGTGAAGTGTTCCCAAAATTGATATTGGTCTTTCTTTTAACATTATTACTAATGTAAAGGGTTGTAAATATCTTCCATGTGTTGGGCAAAAACTATGACCTCAAGAGACTGTATAAACATAGAACTAGTCATATGGGCCATTGCTTAGGACCTATATTTGGAAATGATCCAAATGTAAATAATGAGAAAATATCTTTTGTTTCTGTTGAGGAAACATGGGAATGATATAAGCCCATCGATATTATTTTCTCTGTTGTAGATTTTTAAAAGGTGTACAAAATTGAATCTGATCAGAAATTGGTTTTCCCACCCCTTTTGCAACTGAATCTCATCAAAACAAACTTAAGTCACAAAAGCACATTCACTCAACAATTCAACTATGTAAAACTTTTAATAGCCATTCTATACCAGAGCATACAACAAGCTAAATTCTACATAGCTCTTTATCCAAACCCTCATACCCAGACATGTTTCCTAATGCAAAAAAAAGAAAAGAAAGAAAAAAGGAATTTTAATAAAATAAAACAGTGTATACATCTTCTTCTGCAAAATACCCCCCAGAGGGAAAGTGAGTTGTATCCCATAATCAAACACATTAATGTGTCAGCAGTATAAATCATAACTATTCACATAGGAATCACAAAGTTTGTAAATGGCTTCACATCAAGATACACCAATATTTGCAGCCAAATGAGTTACAGAAACAATTTCTGTGTTTTTTCCCAACATCTTAGGATTCAGAATTGCAGATAAAGGTAACAAAATATAGTCTGTCCTCATGAGCTAGTACATACTGGTAGAGCCATATTGATGTTAAAATATTGAATTTTTTTTGGCCAGCACTGTGGCAGAGCAGACTGAGCTTGTACGTATGATGCTGGCATCCCATATGGGCGCCAGAGTCTCGGCTGGCTGCTCCGCTTCTGATGCAGCTCCCTGCTAATGACTGGGAAAGCAGTGGAAAATGGTCCAAGAGCTTGGGCTCCTGCACCAATATGGGATACCCAAAAGAAGCCCTGGCTCCTGGCTTAGGATCGGACCAGCTCCGGCTGTTGGGGCTGTTTGGGAAGCGAACGAGCAGATGGAAGACCTCTCTCTTACTGCTCTCATTGTAACTCTATCTTTCAAATAAAAATATTTAGAAAATACTGATTCTTTTCCAGTGACTAAATGACCATTGCCCTAAGCCATGCAAGGGCTCTCTCACCTTTAGCCCATCCATTCTCTTGAGCCCATGGTACTTTCCCTGCTCTTTCCCTGTGACCCAGCAACTGAAAGAACGATGCCTTGCACCACTGCTTCATTAATAATTGGCAGTACCTGTGTTCAAAAATTTAAACATCACTTGAAATCACAAGATAGGGAATTTCTTTAAATAAAGTCAGAGGATTATTACAAGATGAGGAAAGATTGAGGATGCTCACTTGCTTTTAATTTTAGCTTTTACAGATCAGGTTTCAATAAGCAGATCCAGTTAGCCAGAGGTCAGGTCAGTGACCTAAGAATTTGCTATTTTTTTTTTACTATTTTCTTTTTAGGGAAGCTACCAATGCATACTTTATTTTACACTGATTGATTGATTTGATCAATAAGATTACAAATATTTATCAATGCAGCATTATATTTCAAAGTGCATACAAATTGTCAAATGGCTAAATCAAGCTAATCCTTGCATATACTAATTAGAATTTTCTTTCAAAAATGCTCCCTATTCTAACTTAGTATGACATGAGGCAGTGCAAAATACTGGTTAAAACATCAGTTCCAGGGGCCAGAGCTGTGCCTCACTTGGCTAATCCTCCACCTTGCGGCACTGGCATACCATATGGGCACCGGGTTCTAGTTCCGGCTATTCCTCTTCCAGTCCAGCTCTCTGCTGTGGCCCAGGAAGGCAGTGGAGGATGGCCCAAGTCCTAGGTCCCTGAACCTGCATTGGAGACCAGGAGGAAGCACTTGGCTCCTGGCTTCAGATTGGCGCAGTGCCAGCCGTAGTGGCCATTTCCGGGTGAACCAACAGAAGGAAGACCTTTCTCCCTGTCTCTCTCTCACTGCCTAACTCTATCTGTCAAATAAGTTAAAAAAATCATTTCCCCTTGCGGCGCCGGCACACCGGGTTCTAGTCCCGGTCAGGGCACCGGATTCTGTCCCGGTTGCCCCTCTTCCAGGCCAGCCCTCTGCTGTGGCCCAGGAGTGCAGTGGAGGATGGCCCAGGTACTTGGGCCCTGCACCCCATGGGAGACCAGGAAAAGCACCTGGCTCCTGGCTCCTGCCATCGGACGAGTGCGGTGCGCCGGCCGCAGCGCGCCGACCGCGGCGGCCATTGGAGGGTGAACCAACGGCAAAGGAAGACCTTTCTCTCTGTCTCTCTCTCTCACTGTCCACTCTGCCTGTAAAAAAAAAAAAAAAAAAAAAAAAAATCATTTCCAGAATATAGCTGCCTTGGTTTATTTACTTGCTTATTATGTAAAATGTTTTATAAGTTTTTTTTTAAAGATTTTAATTATTTATTTGAAAGTCAGAGTTACACAGAAAGAGAAGGACAGGCAGAGAGAGAGAGGTCTTCCATCTGCTGGTTCACTCCCAAGATGTCCTCAACTGTCCTCAAGCCGTGCCGATCCAAAGCCAGGAGCCAGGAGCTTCTTCCATGTCTTCCACGTGGGTGCAGGGACCCAAGGACTTGAGCGATCTTCCACTGTATTCCCAGGCCATAGCAGAAAGCTGGATCGGAAGTGGAGCAGCTGGGTCTTAAACCAGTGTCCATATGTGATGCGGGTGCTCCAGGGCGTTAACCGGCTGTGCTACAGTGCCTGCCCCTTTCAAGTTTTTTTTTTTTTTAATGTATTTTGAAAGTCAGAGTTAAAGAGAGAGAGGGAGAGACTCAGAGAGAGAGAGAGAGAGAGAGAGAGAGAGAGAGAGATCTTCCAACCACTGATTCACTTCTTAAAAGGGGACAAGGCCCCAGGCTGGGCTAGGCATAACCCAGGAGCCAGGATCTTCTTCTGAGTCTCCCATGGGGGTGCAGGGACCGAAACCAAATGCTTGACATTCTCTGCTGCTTTTCCCAGGCACATTAGCAGGGAGCTGAATCAAAAGTGGAGTAATCAGTACACAAACTAGCACCCATATGGGGGGTTGGTGTTGAAGGTGGCAGCTTTACCTTGTATGTCACAATGCTGGCCTCATATAAGGCTTTTTTGGGATAAAATTCATGTGCAATTCACCCATTTACAGTGTAGTCAATGATTTTTAGTATGTCTCAGAGCTGTTCAACAATCAGCATATTCAAGTTCAGAACATTTTTTCTACCAGCTTTATTGATACCATAACATCAACAAATGTTATGTACTTAAAATGTTCAACTTGACCTTTTGATATCCAAATAGATTGTGAAATGATCATGTCTCAACTAATGAACACATCTATCACAAAGTATTATTTGTTTTTGTGTCTTCTTACAAAATTCTGAGCATACAATAAAATATTTTTGGTTATTATCATCATATTGTATATTAGAGCTCCAGAACTTAATTATCTTGGATAACTGAAATCAAAATCCTTTTGATCAACATTATTCCACTCCATAGTTTCCTTTTTTCCAGCCACTGATACTACCATTCTATGTCTGCTTCTATGAGTTTCACTACACTAGATTTCCTCTATTTGTAAGAGCTTAAAGTTTTCCACTTCACATGTTCTGCTCCTTACATTTAGTGTGTTCTTCACATCCATCCATCTTCTCACACATAGTGAGCTTTCCTTCCTTTTGAAGTTTGAATAATACCTCATTGTCTCTACATATGTATCTGTCTACATATGTATGTAGCTATCACTCAAATTTTTCATTCTCTCATCCATCGAAGGACATTTACATCATTTCCATCTTGGCTATTGTAAACAATGTTTCAATGAATCTGGGAGTGCAGATAAATCTTCAATATTCTGTTTTCAATTCCTTTAGAAATATACTCAGTTCAAGGATTTCTAGATTACATGGTAGGTCTAGTTTTAACTTTTGATTAACCTCCATGCTGTTTTCCATAATGGCTGTGTAGACTTACATTCTTACTAATAGTGTGTGTTTGCTTCTCTCCACATCATTGCCAACACTTGTTATCTTTGATCATCTTGATAATAGCCATCCTATTTTGTGTAAGGCAATATTCCACTGTGGTCTTCACTTACATTTACATAAGGATTGCCAGTGTTGAGCGCCTTTTCACATGCCTGCTGATCATCAAAAGTGCTTCTTTGGTAAGTGTTTATTTAGAGCTTTTGTATATTTTTTAATTGCGTTGTCTGGTTTTCTGCTGTTGAGCTGTATGTTTTCCTTATACATTTTGAATATTTACTCCTTATCAGATATATAGTTTGGAAATATTTTTCCCATTTCATAGTGTTTTTTTTTTAATTTTGTTGATTGCTTCTTTTATTGTGCAGAAAAATTTTAGTTTGGCGGAATCCCACTTCTCTATTCTTGCTCTTGTTGCTTGTGCTTTTAGTGTTAAATACAGAAAATTTCTACCCAGACTGACAACACAGTGAATTCTTATTATCTTTCTTCTAGAAGTTAAACAGTTTCAAGTTTTACATTAGAGTCTTTAATTCATTATAAGCCTTTTTTTTTTAAAGTATTGGACAAGACAATAACCTAATTTCATTCTTTTGTATGTGCAAATTCAGTTCTGCCAATTCTACTTATTGAAGTGTTTTTCTCTTTTGTGTGTTCTTAATGATTATAAATGCATGAATTTGTTTCTATTACTCTGTTCTATTCGTCTATGTGTCTTCTTGTGCCAATATCATGCTGTTCAGATTACAATAGCTGTGCAGTGGAATTTTAGATCAGATAGTGTGATACTTCCAGCTTTGTTCAGGGAGATTTAGCTTGTGGCTTCCTTTCATAGCCTTTGTGTTTGAAATCAGTATAATGCTGGCCATATAAAATGAATGGGGAAGAGGGGCAAATATTTAGTCTAGTGGTCAAGACACTATGTGGAATGCCCACATTCCATATCAAAATGCCTAGTTTCAAGTTTTGTTTCTACTCCCAATTCCACCTTTTTGCTAATTAGTACCCTGGGAAGCTGCATGTGATGTTTCAAATAGCAGTCTCTCCCATGCATGTAGGAGTCACAGATTGAATTTCTGGCTTCTATAAATTGTTTCAGGCATTTGGAGAGTGAACCAGCAAATAATATCTCTCTTTCTTTCAAATAAATAAATGAATAAATAAATAATTTTTAAAAAGGAGTTCGGGAGTGTTCCTTCTAATTTTTAGATGAATTTAAAAGGGATTGGTGTTAGTTCTTCTTGGAATCTATATGTGAAACCATCTGCTCCTGGGCTTTTGTTTGTTGGAAGGTTTTTCATAATGGATTCAATTCCTTAATTTATTGTTAGTCTACTCAGGTTTTCTATCTTCTTGATTGAGTGTTGGTAGGTTGTTTCTAGGCATTCATCCATTTCTTCTAGGTTATTCAATTTGTTGATGTATAATTGTTCATAATAGATCATTATAATCATTTGTATATTTGTCATTTATTGTACTCTATTTTTTATTTTACTTGTTTGAATCTTTTTTTATTACTCTAGCTAAAAGTTTTTCCATTTTAGTTATCTTTTCAAAAACAAACTTTTTGTTTCATTTTTTAACCTGTTTTTATAGTCTGTTTTTCTTGCTCTGATCCTTATTATGTCAATCTTTTTGCTTCCTTTATGGTTTGTTTGTTCCCTTTCTGGTTCCTTGTATTTGAAAGCGAGATGTTCAATAGACATCTTTCTTCTTTATTAATAGTGCTATTTAATGCTATGAAATTTTGGTAATGCTTTTACTGTTTTCACATGCATTTTGGTAACATTTCTTTAATTTCTGCTTCTCTCACGGTCTTTTTTTTAAACAGCCAGAGTTAGACAGTGAGAGAGAGAGAGAGACAGAGAGAAAGGTCTTCCTTCTGTTGGTTTGCCCCACAAATGGCCGCTAGGGCCTGCACTACACTAATGCAAAGCCAGGAGCCAGGTGCTTCCTCCTGGTCTCCCATGTGGGTGCAGGGCCCAAGCACTTGGGCCATCCTCCACTGCCTTTCCGGGCCACAGAAGAGAGCTGGACTGGAAGATCGAGCAACCAGGACAGAATCCAGCACCCCAAACGGGTGTGCCGGCGCCACAGGTGGAGGATTAGCCTAGTGAGCTGTGGCACTGGCCTCTCTCACAGTATTTTTAAAATGTTCTATTGATTTCTGTTTTTACCCAATGAATGTTCAAGAAAGTGTTGCTTAGATTCTACTGTTGTTTGTTTTCCTGTTTTCTTTCTTTTTTTTTTAATTTCTAGTTTCATTCTATTGTGATCTGGTAAAATATTTTTTTATAACGCTTTTATTTAAAGAATATAAATTTCCAAAATACAGCTTATAGATTACAATGGCTTCCCCCCCCATAACTTCCCCCCCACCCGCAACCCTCCCCTTTCCCACTCCCTCTCCCCTTGCTTCACATCAAGATTCATTTTCAATTCTCTTTATATACAGAAGATCAGTTTACTATATATTTAGTAAAGGTTTCAACAGTTTGCCCTCACATAGCAACACAAAGTGAAAAATACTGTTGGAGTACTAGTTATAGTATTAATTCACAATGTATAGCACATTAAGGACAGAGATCCAAATTTCCTTAACTTTTGTCAAGACTAGCTTCTTTGACCTGACACCTGATCTATTCCGGATAAGGTTCAACCAGAGCTTAAGAAAAATCTGCACTCTGCTGCTTTAGGAGAAAAGTTCTGTCTAGGTCTGCTAGATCTGTTTAATCTATAATGTTGTTCAATTCAGTTGTTTCATTATTGATTTGGCTGCCTGAATATACTGTTATTGAATATGAGGTATTCATGGTTTTTCCTTTGAGGTTATCATGAGGCTTATATCATCTTTCTTGTAGTTACAGTCCTCTATTTTAATTGGTAATAGCTTCAGTTAAATTGTATCCAAAGACACATTTTACCCCTTACAAATTTCATATTTCTTTACCTATGTCACAGCTTGCTGACAATGAGTCTTCACTTTTCTCTCCTGCTTTCTAATGCCTGTTTCTAATAGACCATAACAAATATTGTACAGACATGATAATTAAATGGCAATCAAGAGGGGCTGGAGCTGTGGCATAGCAGGTAAAGCGGTCTCCTGCAGAGCCAGAATCTCATATAGGAGCTGGTTCAAGTCTCAGCTGCTCCACTTCTGATCCAGCTCTCTGTTATGGCCTGTCAAAGCAGTGGAAGATGGCTCAAGTCATTGGGCTCCTGTACCCATTTGGGAGACCAGAAAAAAGCCTCTGGCTCCTAGCTTCACATTGGCCCAGCTTTGGCCATTGCCACTCCTTCTGAGTGAAACAGTGGATGGAAGTCCTCATTCTCTCTCTCTACTTCTGCCCATGTAACCCTGCCTTTCAAATACATAAATAAATCTTTAAAAAGTTGGCAAGCAAGAACCATATTAATTGATGGAGTAAACATTGTGATTTTGTAATTATAAATATGTTTTTTTAAAAAACTCAAGTTTACAGTCAGGGGTCAAAGAATGCAGAGCGTCTAGAAGGCAGAAGAAGCGAGGAACAGGTTCTCCGCTTGAGTTTCATTGAGGAAAAACTCCTGATGACACATTGACTGTAGCCCATTCAAACTGATTTCCAGCTTCAGACTTGAGCAACTACATGACCATAGTATATGTTGTTTTAAGCCACTAAGTTTGTGGGAATGTTTTACAGCAAGAACACAAAGCTAACACATATTTTGGTATAGTAAATGGTGTGCTGCTGTAGCAAATACCTAAATTACCATGAAGAGACTGTTGCTAGGAATATTGACATAAACGTACTGCTGTTTAGGACTCAGAAGGAATTAAATTATGGTTTGGAAAGCCTATATCATTTATAAAATGATAGGTAATGTTTAAAAATGTTGTTAAAAATACGAGGGATGGTCATTTAGTTCATGGGTAAAAGCACCTCTTAGGACGGCCATTTATCAGAATGCCTGTGTTCAGTTCCTGACTCCACTCCCAATTCCAGCTTCCTGGTAAAGTGCACCCAGAAGGCTGCAGGTGATGGCTCAAGTGACTAGGTCCCCGTCACCGATGTAGGAGATCTAGACTGAATTCCAGGTTCATTGCTTTGGCCCAGCCCAGCCTCAATTGTTGTGGGTAATTGGATAGTAAACCAGAAGGCTGATGATTCTTTCTCTTTCAGATAATTTTTTAAAAAATATCATGAGAAGGCAAGTACCTTCTAATAATATAACATTTTTATCCCCTCCTATCCTTTGTGTCAATCCTGGAAGTTTTTGTAACTTATAAACATACATAAGATTATATATATTTATAGATAATTGAAGACATTATTGTTATACTATTTTTAAGGATTTATTTATTTGCTCGAAGTACAGAAGGGGAGAGAAAACAAAGAGAGTGAGCGAGAAACATCTTCCATCTTCTGGTTCTGCTTTACTCTCAAAATAGCCACAGCAACCGGGGCTAGGCCAAGTCAAGGTCAGGAGCCAGGAACTCCACTTGTGTCTCCCAAAGCTGGCAAAGATTCAAGTCCTTGAGCCATCATCCGCTGTTTCCCAATTGCATTAGGAAACTGAATTGGAAGTGGAGTACCCTGGTCTCAAACCTGTACTGTGGTATATGAGAGTCTCAAGTGACAGCTTAACCCATTGCACCATAGCACTGCTCCCACTTTATTATTTCAAACCCATTTTATGAGCTAGATCAATTAAACATAAGAAAAATGAAAGCTTTAATTTTATTTCATTTATTTCTTCCCTGTGTTCTTTCAGTAACTCTCCTTATCTCTGAAGATTTTTTTCACCTTTTTTGGCAAGGCAGGTAATTGGCAACAAATTTTCTTAATTTTTGTTTTTCTGAGAAAGTCCTTATTTATCTTTCACTTTTCAAGAACAATTTTGCTTAGTATATACTGAATTGATCTTCTGTGTATAAAGATAATTGAAAATGAAAAAAAAAAACCTTGGTGTTAAATTGGAAATTGCCTAGAAAATTAATCAATTTTTTAAAAAAAATATCATGTAGGATCTCTGTCCTTAATGTGCTGTTCATTGTGAATTAATACTATAACTAGTACTCCAACAGTATTTTTCACTTTGTGTATAGCAACACAAAGTGGGGGCAAACTGTTGAAATCTTTACTTAATATGTACTAAACTGATCTTCTGTATATAAAGAGAATTGAAAATGAATCTTGATGTGAATGCAAGAAGAGAGGAAGCGGGAAAGGGGAGGGTTGCAGGTGGGAGGGAAGTTATGGGGGGGAGGAAGCCATTGTAATCCATAAGCTGTACTTTGGAAATTTATATGATTTAAATAAGAGCTTTTTAAAAAAAGAACAATTTTGCAGGATAAAGAATTCCAGGTTAATGACGTTTTTTTCTTTCAATATTTCATCTACTCCATTCTTTTCTGAGATGTCAGATACTTTGATCCTCTGTAGATTAGGTATTTTTACCCTTTGCCTTCTCTCAAGACTTTTTTTCCGTATCTTTGGTTTACTGCAATTTGAGTATGATACACATATGTGTAACTTTTTTTCAGGAGGGGAACATGTTCATGCTGATTGTTTTTTGTTTGTTTCCAGGATTTGTAGTTCGGTGTTTGACATTAATTTAGGAAAACTCAGTAATTATTGTTTTATTATTTCTTGAATTTCATTCTATATTTTTTCTCCACCTGGTATTACTATTACAAGTATGTTACACATTTTACTGATTTTTCTATAGTTCTTGGATATCCTGTTCCAATTTTTTTCAGTTTTTATTTACTTTATTTTCATTTTAAATGTTTCTATTGACACATCCTTAAGTTATTTCCTCAGCCATGTTTAGTCTACTAAGATGCCCATAAAGTCGTTCTAAAATTCTGTTACACTGCTTTTGAGTATTCAGCATTTTTAAATTTTTTTAAATATTTTCCATTTCTTGCTTTATACTTCCCCTCTATTATTGTGTTTCATCGATTTTCCACTAGACTCACTGGCATAATAATCGTAGTTGTTTTGAATTCATTGTCTGACAATATCAACATTCTTTCCACATCTGAGTCTAGTTCTGATGTTTTCTTACCTCCTTAAATTATTATTTTTGCTTATTGCCATGTCTTACAATTCTCTATCATTGTTGAAAGGCAGACATGACGTACTCCAGCAGTTGCGGCCATCTAGGGAGTGAACCAGCAGATGGAAGACCTCTCTCTCTCTCTCTCTCTCTCTTTCCCTCTCTCTGGCTCTCTTTCTCTCTCTGTGTAACTCTGACTTTAAAGTAAATAAATAAATCTTAAAAAAAGGAAATTGTGGAAAGTATGTCTTTGGTAATATAGTGACTAGGTGTAGGGGAGAGAAAAAGTTCTAGGGTCCTTTGATTAAGTCTCCATCCAAACTTCACCTGGGCTGTCAATATCACAGACCCTTCTCAGGGTCTTCACATTCCCTTACAGGCAGGCTAGAGAAGTATGCATTTGAGTATTTCCCTTCCGTTAGATTGGTTATATTCTGACAAAAGTCCCAAAAGATTAAGTTTGGTCAAAATATGTTAGTAGGTAGAACAGAATGCTCTGGTATGTTTTAGAATGGTAGCTTTCCCTTCACCTGCTTGAAGGGATTTTCTCCACTATGAAAATCTGACCCTGTTCATGATAGTAAAACTCACAAAAGTGTGTGTATTGGGTAACAAACTAGTGGGTCTCCTGGAGTTCTTAGCTCTCAGACTGGTCTACTGGAACCTCCATCCATCTGCCAATTAAAATTCAGGTTTTTGCTACCTTGATATTGGTTTCCCATGGTGGTTACTATTTGTGTTTCAGTAAATTGTGATTCTTGTATTCATCTGTCTGTCCCTTTCTCCAGTTGTTCAGACAGCACTTTGACCTGAGGCATCACTTCTCTGCTGAGTCCAAAAGAGGCGTTGATTTTACTATTTGTTTAGTTTTCTACTTATTGTTGGAATGGAGTGGCAATGTCTAAGTTCCTTATATGCTGTACCAGAAGATGATAGTCTCTCAAATTATCTTTTAAAGCAGCATAGCTTGGATGTGAAAGAATGCATCAAAGATGAAGGATTAAAACGATCTATTTAATTAGTGCTAGAGACTGGAACTGTAGAGAGTGAGCCAATAGAGAGGGGCATGGTTGCAAGTTGAGAAAAGAGGGAGAATCAGATGGAGAACAGACAGGAGACAGTGTGGATGAGGACCTAGCCTTAAACACCAGAAGAGTGAAAGCCTCCTCCTTGGAGCTTGGTGTCTTTCTCTATAACTCATCTGAAAAGATGTTTATATGTAGCAAGACTGTGTCACTCTCATTTTGGGTGGACAACTGACCTGGAAAAATAAAATATTCCTGTGGATTCTTGAGAAGTGTAAATAATAGGTGATGTTGAGAGAACAGTTAAGGCAAAGATATCTCTGCTAAATCATACCATATATGAGCTTTCCTGATTCATTTTCATCTTTCTTTCTGTCACATCTGAGTATTTTCTAACCCTTCTCTCCCTTTGAACTATGTGTTCATTTATCTCTACATTTCTCTTCACCGCTCTCTCTATAACTTTCATTATAATGGCTGCACCTACACCCAGGGGAGGAAATGTTGGTTGAAAATATTGACAAACATTTATTGAGTGCATGCATTGTGTTAGATGGGCCTCACATCCCTTCCAATACTAATTGAGTTTGGGATCTTTCTGTAATACATTCTTGATTCCACCAAAGGGTTTCAGCTTGGATCTTGACCTATGTAAATGATAGGCAGAAGACAAAAATTTTTAATATTAGCATAATAAGGAATTCCAAGAGGGCTGAAAAAGGAAAGGATTTACTGGTGGTGGGAGGCAGATAGCAGGAAAAAAAGTAGAGAAAGTGCATTGCCAGAGAAGGGTTGGAGAGAAATCTGCAGTGGAAATTCTACAGAGAGAAGAGAGATGCCATGGGTCATGTGTGGATGCGCAGCAAGGAGCATGTACTGCACAAGATCTCTGCAGCTGAGAGCAGGAGGATATGCCAGCTTTAGAGTGAGGTGACAGCAGACTGCAGCAGCCCTTGCAAGTGGTGAGATGGCTAGAGGGAGAGCGTTGCAGACCACACTGTCTTTGGGTCTGTCCTGGAGCCCTAACAAGGGGCACAGTACCCACTCAACCAGGCCAAAAAAAGGGCATGTGTCTTTATTCCCACCTACCACAAGGGTGCCTAACAATCAGAAGAGAGAAGGGGCCCTTTTGAAACCAGTTGTTGAAACGCCTGAAAAGGAATTAAAAAAAATTGATCATAGGATTACTCAGAAGCTATGAGAAGCAAATTCATGAGTTCAAGAAATCCATACATGGCATGGAGAAAAGTATTTTCCTATGCTTTGAAGAGAAATTAAACGTACAC
Organism: Sylvilagus floridanus; assembly: GCA_949820135.1. Taxonomy (NCBI): domain Eukaryota; kingdom Metazoa; phylum Chordata; class Mammalia; order Lagomorpha; family Leporidae; genus Sylvilagus; species Sylvilagus floridanus. The sequence continues at coordinate 90,035,895 of OX463241.1, read as the reverse complement.
ACTTAACTACTAACATTAATTTTGCTGATTTCATAAGTTTTGATATGTTGTATTTGCATGTATTTATTTTGTTTCTAGAAATTTTAATATTTCCTTTTTGATTTCTTCTATGACACACTGTTCATTCAGTAGCATGTTGTTCAATCTCCATGTGTTTTCATAGTGTCTAGAGCTTCTTGAATTGTTAATTTCCAGCTTCATGCCATTGTAGTCAGGAAAGATGCATGATATGACTTCAATTTTTTGAATTTGCTGAGACTTGCTTTACAGCTTAGCATATGGTCTATCCTAGAGAAAGTTCCATACACCATTGAAAAGAATTTATATTCTTCAACTGTGGGGTGAAATGTTATATAGATATCAGTTAGGTTTATTTGGTCCATAGTGTAAATTAGCTCTGTTGTTTCTATGTTGATTTTTCCTTTCTTTCTTTCTTTCTTTCTTTCTTTCTTTCTTTCTTTCTTTCTTTCTTTCTTTCTTTCTTTCTTTCTTTCTTTCTTTCTTTCTTTCTTTTTGGACAGGCAGAGTTAGACAGTGAGAGAGACAGAGAGAAAACTCTTCCTTCTGTTGGTTCACCCCCCAAATGGCTGCCACGGCTGGCGCGCTGTGCCAGGAGCCAGGTGCTTCCTCCTGGTCTCCCATGCGGGTGTAGGGCCCAAGCACTTGGGCCATCCTCCACTGCCTTCCCGGGCCACAGCAGAGAGCTGGACTGGAAGAGGAGCAACCAGGACAGAATCCAGCGCCCTGACAGGAACTAGAATCCGGGGTGCCAGCGCCGCAGGTGGAGGATTAGCCAAGTGAGCTACTGTCCAGCCATTGATTTTCTTTCTAGTTTATTTTTTCATTGATGAAATTGGAGTGTTGCAGTTATTGTAACTGTGTTACTACTGTATTGCTCTCTATGTCTCCCTTTAGATACATTAGCTTTTTTTTTAAAAAGATTTTATTTATTTATTTGAGAAGTAGCGTTACAGACAGTGAGAGGGAGAGACAGAGAGAAAGGTCTTCCTTCTCCCCAGATTCACTCCCTAGTTCACTCCCTGGTTCACTCCCCAGATGGCCTCAATGGCTGGATCTGTGCTGATCCGAAGCCAGGAGCCAGGTGCTTCTTCCCTCTGAGGGTGCAGGGGCCCAAGCACTTGGGCCATCTTTTCCTGCTTTCCCAGGCCACAGCAGAGAGCTTGATTGGAAAAGAAACAGCTGGGACTAGAACTGCTGCCCATATTGGATGCTGGCACCACAAGCAGAGGATTAGCCTACTGTGCCATGGTGCCAGCCCCAAAATTTATTTTAAAAAACCAGGAAACCTGGCATTGGGTACATATACATTTATTATAGTCATATCTTCTTGTTGAATTGATTCCTTCATCGTTACATAATGCCCCTCTTTGTCTCTTTTAACAGTTTTTGTGTTAAAGTTTACTTTTCCTGCTGTTAGGGTGACTACACTTGCTCACTTTTCCATTCTGATACAATGGAATATCTTTTCCCATCCTTTCACTTTCAGTCTGCATTTATATTTGTTGGTGAGGTATGCTTCAGGTAACCAGCAAATAGATGGGTTTTGTTTTTTAAATTCATTCAACCAGTCTATATCTATATACCATTTGCATTAAAGGTCATTATTGATAAGTAACAACTTGATCTTATCATTTTTCCATAATATTTCTATTGTTTGCTTTGGATTTTCTTTGTTCTGCTAATGGGAGATTTTCTGTCTTCATATTCTTTCATGATTACTATCTTTCTGTGTTTCTGTGTGTATCACATCCTTCAGGATCATTTGTAAGACTGGATGAGTGGTGACAAATTCTTTAAATATTTATTATGGAAGGTAATTATTTTATCTTCATTCATAAATGAGAGCTTTGCAGGGTACAGTATTATGGATTGACAATTTTTTCTATTAAGGTTTGAAGTATTGGGGCTGGTACTATGGTGAAGTGGGTAAAGCCACTCTCTGCAGTGCCAGCATCCCATATGGGTCCCGGTTCAAGTTCAGCCTGATCCACTGCCAATTGAGTTCCCTGCTAATGTACCTGGGAAAGTGGTGAAAGATGACCTAAGTCCTTGGGCCCCTGAACTCACTCGAGTGATGCAAAGGGAGCTCTTGGCTCATAGCTTCGAATCAGTACAGCTCTGTCCATTGCAGCCATTTAGGGAGTGAAACAGCAGAGAGATTTCTCTCTCTCTGCCTCTGCTCCTTCCTCTCCCTCTCTGTAACTTTGCCTTTCAAATAAGTAAGTAAATAAGTAAATACAATACTTGAACTATGTATGTGCATTCCCTTGTAGACTGTGGGGTTTCTGAGGATAAAATAGAAGGTATTCCTATTTTACTGTTGAAAGAATTCAGCTTTAAAGTGCTAAATAATGTATCCAAAGTTACACAGCTATTAAGAGTTTGGACTCATTACAAATAAACTCTAATAACTTATTTTTAATGTTTGTTTTTCACAATGACATACTTTCAGTTTATTCTGTAATCATAAGATTATACCTTCACTAAGTAAAGAATACAAAAGTATGCCAAAAGTAAGGAGAAAAAATACCATTTCACAATGGAGACAGTCAGTAACAATAATTCTCAAAACGTCAATTTCACTAATGTAAGTACCTTTTTTTGTAGTCTATCTGTTACCACACAAAAGGGAAAACATATGGTATTTCTCTTTTTGGGACTGGCTTATTTCACTAATTATAATGGTTTCCAGTTATTTGTTCAGGTAAACTCTTGATGGTTCACCATCAGAACGCATTGGATGCCAAGGTCAAATATTAGGAAAGGTGCATTTAAAGGATAACCAAACAAAAAGACTTTCATATGAAGATAAAAACACCTGGTGAGAGAGTCTCTGTATGTGAAGCCTGTTGCTGCTCAGAAGGCAACAGCAGGCCCAGGAAGCTTGTTTCTACCTATCCTCAATGGCTGCTGAGTTGTGATGCATTTGCTATGTCTCTGTAAAATGCTTGCAATGTACATAAACCATCACCCAGACTACTTGGTCACAATTTGTCTGATTCCTTTCTTGGTTCATCTTTTGCTTTCTGGTTTGGACCTGGTGCTTATATTGCTGACAAAGGTTCTTCATGCTTTACCAAGCCCATTTGAGGACAGTCACCAGCTTACTGCAGCACATGCACCACGTGGAGTTGGGACACTTGATTGAAAATCACTTACACCTTCCCTAAGAAATAATATTTTCAGTTTATTTCACATAGACAGCACTTTGTCAAATTCAGAGTAGGTGTCTGTTTCCATAGCAAAGGTATTTTATCCCAGTTACTTAAGATTGAACTCTAAATCCATGTGCAATTGGTACTTTAGCATGGATATAAGGAGAGATTTCCTAAAAGCCTATGGGTTATTAAGCAATGAAACATGCTACTGAAGAAAAGTGAAGAACCCTCTTTCTGAAAAGGTCTTTTAAGAGGGGAATCAACGAATGTTAATGGTATGGGCTGGATGTACCAAATGGAGGCAGGACTTCTTGAGATCCTTTCCAAGGCTATCATTCAATGATTCTAACTTTGAAATTAATAATACGTGTTGATCGTTCTCTCCCTTTTTGATTCTATCAGTTAGTATTAGCAGACACTAGTCTTGTTTGTGTGATCCCTTTGACTCTTAGACCTATCAGTGTTATCAATTATGAACTGAAATTGATGACTTGGACTAGTGAGATGGCATTGATACGTGCCACCTTGATGGGATTGTATTGGAATCCCCTGGCACGATTAAGTGGGATACACAGCAGACTCATAGAATGGCAGATGTCCTAAATAGCACTCTGGCCTCAGAATCAGCCCTTAAGGCATTCAGATCTGGCTCAAGAGCCCATGAGAGTATTTTAGGCATGGAAAGCCAAGAAACTCTGGAAAAAAAAAAAAACCTAAATGAAAGATCTCTGCAAGTGAGATCCCAGTGGAAAGAACAGGGCCATCAAAGAAGGAGGTACCTTTCTCTGAAGGGAGGAGAGAACTTCCACTTTGACTATGACCCTGTCGGAATGAGATCGAAGTCGGTGAACTCAAAAGGCTTCCATAGCCTTGGTAACTCATGACTAGAGCCTAGGGAGATTATTGACGCCATAAACAAGAGTGTCAATTTGTTAAGTCAACAACAGGTGTCACTGTGTACTTACTCCTCATGTGGGATCTCTGTCCTTAATATGTTGTCTAATGTGAAGTAATGCTATAACTAGTACTGAAACAGTATTTTTACACTTCGTGTTTCTGTGTGGGTGCAAACTGAAGAACTCTTTACTTAATATATACTAAATTGATCTTATGTATATAAGGATAATTGAAAATGAATCTTGATGTGAATGGAATGGGAGAGGGAGCAGGAGATGGGAGTGGTGTGAGTGGGAGGGAAATTATGGGGGGGAGGAAGCCATTGTAATCCATAAACTGTACTTTGGAAATTTATATTTACTAAATAAAAAATAAATACATAAAAAAAGAAAATTAAGTACAATATAATACTACTGGAAATTTAGAAAGATACAACTTCTTACAAGTTTTCAAAAAATCTGCCTCATATATTCAATATTTTTATTTTCTCTCTTACTTAAATTTACCCAATAAAGTTTATTTATATCAGAATTCTATTTTATAAAAGGTAAAAAAAGAGAAATCTTTACTTAATTATACTAAATTGATCTTCTGCATATAAAGATAATTGAAAATGAATCTTGATGGGAATGGAATGGGAGATAGAGTGGGAGATGAGAGGGTTGCGGTTGGGAGGGAAGTTATGGAGGGGGAAAAGCCATTGTAATCCATAAACTGTACTTTGAAATTTATATTTGTTAAATAAAAGTTGAAAAAAGTAAAATCATTTTTCAAAGACCAAAAAAAAAAATTATTTTCCAGGTGGAGCTAGCATGAAAAAACCCAAGGCAAATGGTAAAGGTGTGAGGTTCAGCTGAGATCAGCCTTCAGGCTTCCCCCTCCAAGTTCAAGCATTGAAGTGAAGCTGATTGGACCTTCCAGAGCAGTCCAACTGAATAACCCTGAGCAATGCCAGTCAATGTCAAATAGAGAAAGCTGCCCAGCCGAGCCTGCCTCAAATCTAATCAACAAAATCATGAGATGCAATAAAACGCTGTTTGTTTCAAGCCACTATATTTTTGAGATAATGAGTTTTGCATCATGAGATAATTGGCATGGTCCCATAAGAAACTGAATTAGGAAAAACTGAGTGGAATGTGTTTATGTCAGGGGAAGCAATGAGTGAAAATAAGGTAGAGGATTTGAAGATTGGGAATAAGACTAAATATACAGGGACAGATCACAATGACCTCAAGCAAATAGGAATATTTATGGATTTATAATCCATACAAATGAGTAATTAAAAACTATTAGCTCTCTGGCTGACCACACAAGTAATCAATATTATCACATATTAGTTATGAGTATATTTAATATTGTAAAACTTTGAAGTGGTCATGATTCTATATGAATTTGGGCAATGGATTTTGTGGGTCTGCATTGTTCAGATCCTAAAGAGCAATTTGTCTTTTCGCTGAGATTTGGACTTCCCTCAAATGCTTTCTGACATTTAATAAAATTTCTTAATTAACTGCATCCATTCATTCAGCAAGATTTATTGTATCATCTGTCTATATTCATTCAATGCAGCATTCTATTGAAAATGCCAAGAGATGATATCCTTGTATTCAAGGCAATAATAGTAAGATATAAAGGATCAGACAAGAGCTGATATAATTTTAGTGTGCAAAACAAACTAATGATTTCTTTTTTTTTTTTTTTTTTACAGGCAGAGTGGACAGTGAGAGAGAGAGACAGAGAGAAAGGTCTTCCTTTGCCGTTGGTTCACCCTCCAATGGCCGCCACGGTCAGCGCGCTGCGGCCGGCGCACTGCGCTCGTCCGATGGCAGGAGCCAGGAGCCAGGTGCTTTTCCTGGTCTCCCCATGGGGTGCAGGGCCCAAGCACCTGGGCCATCCTCCACTGCACTCCTGGGCCACAGCAGAGAGCTGGCCTGGAAGAGGGGCAACCGGGACAGAATCCGGTGCCCCGACCGGGACTAGAACCCGGTGTGCCGGCGCCGCAAGGCGGAGGATTAGCCTGTTGAGCCACAGCGCCGGCCCCAAACTAATGATTTCTAACACTTGGAGAATGTTGACTGTCAGTTTTTGGAACCTAGTCAAAGAGATTTATACTTTGAAAATGTCAGAAATCAGTCCTGAATAGACCTGAGTATCAGATAAAACAAAGAGATAGAATATGGATGTAGTTATTGTAAACATTTTACCAAGGACTCTGTGGGATTTACAGCAACACTGATTATGTCCTCAGTCTCAGCTACTTCACCAAGCTTTTAGATCCAGGAAGATGCCAGAATCTACATTTGGAAAGAACTGCAAGTGACTGCCATATCACCTCAGCACAGAAAATGAGAAGAAATCTGACATTAGAATCAGTAACATCAAGTGAAGTGCCTACAAATCTATGAAGATGTCCTTACCCAAAGTTACAATAAAAGTTCTGTTAATACTGACTAGGAAGTTGTACAAAATTTGTCCATGATTTCATCAAATACATTGCTGACAATAGCTCAGAACCACTGTTCCACTTGTCTTCATTTCTGCTCTCTTAAATTCATCCAATTTGTTCTTTAAGAAATGGATCATAAACCACATCACTTATTTTAGGCAAAGTATCAATTCATCTGCCTCTCCATCTTTCCTACCTCCAGTCATTTCAAGTTGTTCAATAACGTACAGACTTTTAAAAAGAAGATTTAATTAGACTGTTAGAGTGGGACTCCCTACTCAATGTCCACTTTCCTTTTCCTAAATTCTCTTGTAGCTGCAGTTGGTCATCTCAAAGCATTTTATCCAAGTAGACAAAAGAAACTCTGTTCACTAGACCAGGCATTTGGTCTAGTGTTTAAGATGCCTGCTAAGATATCCAAATCTGTTATAAGAATGTCTGAGTTCAATACTCAGCTTTGACCCTGACTCCAGATTTCTGCTAGCATGTATCCTGGGAGGTGGCAGATGATGGTTCAAGTGATTGGGTTACTGCCACCCATGTGGGAAATCTGGATGGAATTCCTGACTCCCAGCTTTTTCCCAGTGAAAGGCAGTATGGATTTTTGGAGAATGAACCATTGGTTAGGCATATTCTCTCCTTTTTGGTCTCTGTCTCTCAAATAAAAGAATGGGGTAGGCATTAGAGCACAATCAGTTGAGTTGTCACTTCTGATGCCTGCGTCCCACATCAGAAAGCCTTATTTGCATCTTAACTAATCTGCTTCCAATCCAGTTGTCTGCTAATGCACCTGGAAGGCAACAATTATGGCCCAGGTACTTTGGTTCCTGCCACTCCCATGGGATATGTCAGTGGAGATCCTCCCTCCTAGCTTCAGCCTGGTACGGCTGCAGGCATTGTAAGTTTTGAGGAGTGAACCAGCAAATGGAAGATTCTCTCTCTCTTTTTCTACCTCTCTCTCTCTCTCTCTCTTTTAAAGGAATAATTAAATCTTTAAAAGAATTTCAAGTTATACATGACAAAGTGATTATTATCACTTATAAGTTCAATTTTATAGTTCTTAAAATATCTTTTCAATTTAAAGATAAATTTTATCATATATTACTCTATAATTATGTTAAAATAAGTAGAATAAATTGTTAAAGGATCTAAAAACTTTTAAACAGGTAAGATACACCTCAACTGAATAATTTTGTGACTCATAGTCTTCTATTTTCATGAATTATTTTTGACAGGCAAAGTGACAGTGAGAGAGACAGAGAGAAAGGTCTTCCTTTTTCCGTTGGTTCACCCCTCAATGGCCCCTGTGGCCAGTGCACCACGCTGATCTGAAGCCAGGAGCCAGGTGCTTCTTCCTTGTCTCCCATGTGCGTGCAAGGCACAAGCACTTGGGCCATCCTCCCCTGCACTCCCGGGCCACAGCAGAGAGCTGGACTGGAAGAGGAGCAACTGGGACAGAATCTGGCACCCCAACCGGGACTAGAACCCGGGGTGCCGGCACCACAGGCAGAGGATTTCCCTTTTGAGCCGCGGCAACGGCCTATTTCATCATCAACAGGATGAATGATGCACTGATGCAGTAACTTTTAAGCTGTTCCTGAAATAATTCATGCCAGTTTTGGTGCTCTTGAATCTTTTTTGCATGTGTGTGGAGCAGATTAAGGTTTGGAACTCTACTTTGAGACTATCTCTGAACACATAGGATTAACAACTGATGACATCCATTCTCAATAGTTTAGTTCTTAGCAGTTTAAAAAGTGTAGAACTGTTGTTGTTTTCATCTCCTCTATTGTCACCCATTCTGAAAATTTTTACTTGGTACTTGATATTTATGTATTTTATGCAGGCAACGAGTACACGAGTACACATGTCAGGGCTGTCATTCCATCAACAACTGGAAAACCTCAATGACTGAAAGATTCATTCTTTCTTACATTAGATTTCCCAGAAGCAGATACTGGGGTCAGGTAATTTATTAAAGGAATAGTCCCAAGAGGAGAGTGAGGGAGCAGGAGTTGGTGAGGGAGAAAAATTGCAACAGAGTCTCAGTTGGAGGTTAGATTCTGATTAAAGCACAAATTATACCACAGATGTGGTTCTACATTGGGCAAAAGGAGTAAACTTTTGAACACTTGCAGTTGACTTCCTAAGCTGGGACCTACATTATAGAATGGAGGGTCTGTGGCTCCTGGACTAGATGTAGCATGTTTGGCCATGGGAAATTCCTCACAGAATGTGGTAACCATAAATCAAGCATTAGCAATCAACACTTACAGCAGCTGGAAAATGGTTGCATAACCTAGAAAGTCAATCTGGGGTAGAATTCAATGTGGTCTACCCAATTCAAAACTCAGATTTTTGTTTTTTATAGTAAGTTACTACATGCAAGCACAACTTCTCTAGGATACTGATTGTTCTTGATTTCTGGGAAGCTAATGAGGGACAAATTACAGCATTGCATCTGCGATTGATCTTGAGTCTGTTGGGAGCCTCTTCCTCTTCTTCCATAAAAAATTCCAGATTTTCCACCTCATTAACTGGCAGTTCTGGTATCAGTGGCTTCTTAGTTGTGGTGATCCAGACACAAACACTTGGAGTCTGAAGGACCCAATTACCACACCCTTATCAGACAATGGTTGCTGTAGCTGCCAAGATACACACAAGTGAATCTGGGCATAGGTGTACATGCAGTGCTGACAGGGACCATTTGAGTGTTGATCATATGTCTTCTTGCCCTCATTTTATAGCATTATGAATTAGGTTGCTGCAACCATTATCTCCTAACACACAAAAAAAATCTTTATCATTTTTCTCATCAACTTTTTAAAGAGTTGTTTATTTATTTTAAAGGCATAATTACAGAGATAGAAGGACACACACCTGTGTGTGTGTGTGAAAAAGAGAGAGAGAGAGAGAGAGAGAATCTTCATCTGTTGGTTCACTCCTCAAATGGCCATTATGGCCAGGGCAGAGCCAAGCTAAAGCCAGAGCCAAGAACTTCATCCAAGTCTCCTATGTGAGTGGCAGAGGACCAACTACTTGGGCCATCTTTTGCTGCTTTCTCAGGCACATTAGCAGGGGACTAGATCATAACAGGAGCATTAAAGACACAAATTGGCCCCCATATGGGATGCAGTGTCCCAGAGGCAGCTTAACTCTACACCACAACATTAGCCATGGCCAATCTTTTCTTTTTTTTAAAGAAAGATTTTTTTAAAAAAGAAAAGATTTATTTATTTATTTGAAAGTCAGAGTTATACAGAGAGAGAAGGAGAGGAAGAGAGAGAGAGAAAGAGAGAGAGAGAGGTCTTCCATCCAATGGTTCACTCCCCAATCGGCTGCAATGGCTGGAGCTGAGCTGATCCTTAGCCGATCCAAAGCCAGAGGCAGGAGCTTCCTCTGAGTCTCCGATGTGGGTGCAGGGGCCCAAGGACTTATACCATCTTATACTGCTTCCCTAGGCCACAGCAGAGAGCTGGATCAGAAGTGGAGCAGCTGGGACTCAAATCAACGCCCATATGGGATGCTGGCACTGTAGGCGGTGGCTTTACCCACTACACCACAGCGCCATCCCCTCAACCCTTTCTAATACCTAAATGTTAGTTATGTGTTGTGAGTGCTTGGATTAGATATAGGAAGAAAGCTCAAAATTATAAACTTGGCATTATGGATGAAGCCCTGGGAACCCCTAGAGTTCTCAATAATCATGAAGCCACCACATGGCAGCCCCATTTCTGGAGCTCAAGGTGAGTCTCTAGACAGAGAGTGCAGAGAATAGAAACTTATGATACATCATGAACCACCTTAAGAGAGATGTCTGAAGCCATGGAAGATACCTACTCTTTTAAATTTAGCACTGATGGAAGGACAAGATCTGTAGAAACTCAGGGGTCAAGCATGAGTGAATTGTGCTCAAGCCTCATGTGACTTGTGCCCTGTGTCCTGGAGAATATCACATTTCATCTATTATTTAATTGTAAATTTTTTAAGCAGTTCTGGAGTGAGGAAAGGTTGGTGGGGCAGAGAAAATTGGTAAGGGTCAATAGTAGCAGGGGAACTGGAGTGGACCGGCACTTGCAGGTGAGATTATAGGTGAAAAAATGCTTGAGAAATCAGAGAAATAAATAAGGGCCTGTAAAAGTACGTTTTGGGTTTTGCTTTAGGCTTCTATCCCATCTTTACTGTGTACTAGGGGATTTTGTGTCTGATATACCTATAGTCACTTCTGTCTGAGTTTTCTCTTTGTTTTTATTTTTAATTAATTAATTTATTTGAGAGGCAGAGTTACAGACAGAGAGACAGAGAGAGACATCTTCCATCTTCTGATTCACTCCCCAGATGGCCACAATGGGCCGATCTGAAGCCAGGAGCCAGCAGCTTCCCCTGGGTCTCCCACTTGGGCCATTCTTCACTGCTTTCCCAGGCCATTAGCAGGGAGCTGGATCAGAAATGGAGTATCTGGAACTCAAAATGTTGCCCATATGTTATGCCAGTGCCGTAAATGGAGGCTTAACCTTCTACCCCATGGTGCTGTTCCCATGTCTGAGGTTTTTAAATGTATTGTTTGGTTCATGTTGCTTTGATCCCATGAGAAGGATTCTACATTTTTTTTTTAAATTATCTAAGCTATAAAAGTTTCATGTATTTTATGAACCCTCTCTCCCATCCACACTCCAAACTTTATTTCTCCTCCCTCTCCCATTCCGGCTCTTAATTTTTACAAAGATCTATGATCATTAAGTAAACTGAAAGATTTCCAAGTCTTTTCTTAGCAGCTCCACTACTACTAAATTCCTGAAGAGCTTGGGGTCATATAATGACTCTCAACCCACTGAGAACCTTGCTATTATAAGGACTCTGCAGGATAATATGAGGAATAGGAATATAATTGCAAAATTAAAAAATTCCTACCGTGGGTTGGCTTGTGGTACAGTAGGTTAAGCTGCTGCCTGCAATGCCTATATCCCATATCAGGGTGCCAATGCAAGTCCTGGCTGCTATATTACAAATCTATCTCCCTGTTAATATGCCTCGGGATGTAGCAGAGAATGACCCAAGCACTCAGTCACTTGCTAGCCATGTGGGAGACCAAGATGGAGCTCCTGGATCCCAGCTTCAGCCTAGGCTCCATTTGGGGAGTAGGCAGCACATGGAAGATTTCTTTCTCTTTCTGTCTCTGTCACTCTGCTTTTCAAATTAAAAAACTAAATTTTAAAATAAAAGGTTCCTAGCAGTACTAAAACATGATTACGTAGATGATACATGAGAGTCTATACAAAGCAGTATATAAAATAATCAATGAGAACAACTGATTTACCAAGCAAAAGACTGATTGTTTTGAACCACAGTAACAGTTACTTTCAACATATTGTGTTAAACATTCTGATTGATAAAGGATAACTTCACATCAGTAATCAGTAATCGGATTTCTGGATACCAATACTGTTGAAAGTCAGCTAATCTGCAACAGTTACACTTCAAGAACCATCCTTCTACAATTAAAAGGTAAATACGTTTCTAACAGTTCTGGGTTTTGTTTGTCCACCAATCTTGAACTTCATGCTTCTCCAATCTCCATATAAGATCTGTAGGGTTTTTCAATTGGGGAGACAGGACATGGGAGCACCTGTTCTAAGAGTGTGCCACTGGATAGCTATGCACTCCCACTTTTATTTGAAGGGTACCAGCAAGTCTACAAGTCTGCAGGCATACAGGCAAGGTTATGCATAAACTTAAGGGTTTGGGAAAAGGAATTTAGTCTGGTGGTCTAACATAGGGATTAGAACTGTATCGTAAATCTTCAGAGACAGGCCCATTTAGATGCCTGGGCAAACTTACAAATTCCCAAAAATATTCCAGGTACCCATTAATGTCCATTAGCCCCCTGCTGCTCCCGCTACACATTCCTTTGGGGTGCCTGTTTTGGTGTGAGGAGAAACTGTGACCATGCCTCCAAGTTCAGGGCATTTATGCAGCATCTCTATAAGATCAGATGCTTTATTTAGAGAAATTTTATCTTGCAAGCACAATTGTCCCTTGCTTAGCAGGCAACAAATGTTTCTATCTTAAAGATTCATTTTATTTATTTGAAAGGCAGAGTGAAAGAGAAAGGGAAAGAGATAGCATCCATCCTCTGGTTCATTCCTGCAAATAGCTTCAAGGCCAGGATTGGATCAGTTTGAAGCTGGAAGCCTGGAACTCCATCGGGGTCTCCCATATGGGTAGGAGAGGCTCAGGCACTTGGGCCATCTTCTGCATTTCCAGATACATTAGGAGGGAGTTGTATCAGAAACAGAGCAGCCAGGACATGGATCAGTACACAGATATGGGATGCTGGCATTGCAGGTAGCAGCTTAATCCACTACACTACAACTCCAGGTTTTCGCTGGTGGCTTCTTCTTTGACATCATTGATTAGACTTAACTGGTCTACTTCACCATGTGCGTTTATTCTGGAACCACAAACTATCAGGTAATGAGCAGTCAAGAGAAAACAATTCTCCAAATCTAGATTAGCAAGTCCTAAATCGTGAGTGACATCAGAGTTCTCACCTTGAGGAAAGGTAATGCACATTGTTAGGATGATGATGATACAATGAATAAAAGTTTTCATTGAAAAAGCAGATTACTAGATGATTTGGCAGAAGGACTATAAATGCTAAGTCTTGGGATTTCTGACTTACAGATATCAGAATCAAAATTAGAAAATGATAAAATATTTACCTGTCCCTATGAGCTCAGTGGTCACCTGCCATTCTTCTCCCCCACCTACAATTACTTGGAGTTAAAATATTGTGATTACTCTTTATATCAAAAGCATAAAGCATCAAAAGTCTTAAAATGTTTTTTACCAATTTCTAGGCCTCTTAGAAGAGAAACAAAATAGAGCCAAGATGAAAGTTAAGAGATCTGAATTGTTGCAATTAATTATAATTAGCCACTGGGAAGTATAGTCTGAGAGTCTTTCAGAGTACAAATAACCAATCACTTGCTTTGGGGAGATTTGGAAAATGGAGGCATGTAAGAATGCCTTCCTAGACATCACTACTCACTAGGTATGGCATTCCTAATGTGGGTTACAGCATTTCATGTTGGATTCATTCTCGCTGGTGGAAAAGTCCTTCTACTTCTTCCCTTTATTTTTTGGGAGATGTATGCAAACAGACGTCAGCTAAGGACAATGTTCATGTACCTCACACTTTTGGGTGTTGGGCAATGAACAATGCAGGCTCTATAATCCTACAGAGAGAGAGAGAGTCTTTGGAGGGGTGATGTGAGGTATTATGAGGTAGGAATGCAAATATTATTCTGTAGTGAGAGTGGAAGCTGGGACAAACTGAAAGAAAGCCATCTTCCTTATAGTAGGAACCAGAAGAAAGTGATAATGCATTCAATTCAACGTGGCAAGCCACTGGGACCTATCTTCTGAATCCCTCCTAATTAAAAACAAACAAACAAACAGAAAACACTGTTCCTTCTTAAAGTCACAAGGAATACTATTAAAAAATCCACTCTAGGGAGAATATTTGGTTCTGCAACTTAAAATCACTTTTTAGAACACCTGCATTTCTTATCAAAGTGGTTGTCTAGAGTTCTGGCTACTCTGTTTCCAATTCAGCTTCCTGCTGAAGGCATTCTGGGGGACACCAGGTGTTAACTCAAGTAGTTGGGGCCCTGCCACCCATGTGGGAGACCTGGATGGAGTTTCAGGCTCCTTTGCTATTGTAAGAATTTGAGGAGTGAACCATCAGATGGAAAATCTCTCTCTCTTTCTCTCTCTTCTCTCTCTCTCATGTTCTCTCTGTATCTCTCTCTGTATGTCACTTTGCTTTTAAAATAAATCTTCAGATAAAGGCCATAAAGTAGAGTAGCTGGGGCTCAAACTACTCTCAATGTGAGATGCCACCTTGCCAGTGGTGGCTTAACCTGCTATATCACAATGCTGGCCCCATAATCACATTTGCACTAGTAAAACATCAAAAGCATTTAACCATAAGCAAAAGTTTAAATTAAGCATGAACATAGCCTCAGTGGCTACCTCTCCCTATGTTATCAAGTCTTATCCATTACTGCATACTCAACTTTCTCTCTTTCAGGTCTTCTCTCTGTATTTTTAATCACTGATTTATTCCTGTACTATAATACATATTGCAGATTTTCCTTGTCTCAACATATACTCTACATTAAATAATTTAGATCAAGAATATTTTTTAAAAAATTACAAATTCATAATGATGAGAGCTAACTAAAGAGTTAATGAATAAAAACTTAAGTCTGGAAACATACTATCATTGGCCAATTTTTCAATAAACATTTGACTTCATTGGTCATCAGGGAAATGCAAATTAAAACTATAAAACAATTGATAAAATGAAATTTTAAGGATGAAACTAAGTGTTGACAAAAATATACAGCAATTGGATGCTTTAAGAAAAATATGTTTTTAGAGTTCTATGACTATGGTTACTTAATAAATGTGTTTTCTATGACCCCAGAAATCCTATTTCTAGATATAAGCTCCATAGAATTTCATATTTATGTCCACCAAAAAATCATGTACTGGGAAATACATGACTAGAAACTAGAAAATCATGAATAACACACAACAGTAAAATTCATGAAAGTCTGACACTGCAAACTACCCAAATCCCTTTCCACACTACCATGGATAAATAAATTGAAGTAAATCCAGATAATAGAAAACTAAGCGGCAATGACAATGAAAAACCTACAACTACTTCTAGTGAAATGAATAATTCTCAGACATATAAGACATGGCAAGGAAAGTCACACAGAAAAGAATATTTGGTGCTGCAGTGAAAGACATTAGTTGAGTGGTTGCCTTCTGGGGGTGATGTTTGGCTGAATGGAAGACTTGGGGCTTGTGAGAAGATGGTCTTGTTCTTTGATCTACAAGCTAATGAGTTTCTATAGTCTCATTAGCAAGCACATTCACATTTAAGGGATGGTGTTTGGCCTATTAGATAAGGCAGCATTTGGGCACTCACGCCTCATATCAGGGCCCCTGATTTCAGTTACAGCTTTGTTCCTGCTTCCAGCTTCCTGATAATGCGCACCCTGGGAGGCAGCTGTGGTGGCTCAGGTACTCAGGTCCCTGCCACCCACATGAGACACAAGGATTGGGTTCCCAACTTCTTGCCTCAGCCTGACCCAACTCTGACTATTGTAGGCCAAAGCCCACAATACTTGGGAAGTAAACCAGCAGGTGAGAAATTATGTCTGTCACATTCTCCAAGCCTTTCAATAAAATAAATACACAAAAATATAAAAAATCAGTATAGGGGATAGCATTGTGGTGCAGTGAGGTAAGCCACCACTTGTGACACTGGCATCCCATATCAGAGTGCCAGTTGAAGCCCCATTGCTGCACTTCTGATCCAGCTATCTGCTAAATTATCTGGGAAGGGCGCAGAAGATGGGCCCATATACTTGGGTCCCTGCTACTCATGTGGTGACCTGGATGGAGTTCTTGACTTCTGCCTTTGGCCTGATCTGGCCACTGTAGCCATTTGGGGAGTGCACCAGCAATGGAAAAGATTCTCTCTCTCTCTCTCTCCCTCCCTCTCTCCCTTTCTCTCTCCGTTTCCTTTTCCCTCTCTGTTTTAGAATTAAAAACACTTTTAAAAAGTATATCTAAGATATGTGCACTTTTCAAAATCATATGCTTCATAGTGTAGACAGAAATACATGACATCAAGTGCCCTTTGACTCCCACAGGTGCATCTGATCTTGTGAAATAACAATCCTTCTCAAGTAATTGTTTCATATTTGTTGCATTTACTGTATCTAATTCCTTACACTGTTTTCTCTAAAGAACCCATCCCAAAGGTTTTTTGTACCAGCTACTTAACAGTAAGACTCTTTTCAAGGCTGCCTAAACCAATGGTTTTCAGCCTTTAACTTAATCAGTTGTGTCAGCAGCACTTGACACATTGATCTCTCCCTTATTCTTGACAAATCTTTGTCCCTTGGATTCGTGACACTATATTCTCCCCACAAGCCATTGTTCTGTAGTAGATTTTGTTCAATACAACAAATGAAACCAGGTAAATAGCATCAATCGAATTCAGAGAACATGGCAAACATAAATGGTATGCAAGTCCTAAAGCAAATGATAATTTTAAGTAGAACAACTTCTTAAACTCTGAAGGCAGATGAGAATGGTAGTGGATGTGGGAAAATTCATTGAAGAGACAGTAAGAGAATAAAGGGGCTATAAGTGATCTGAAATCACCTCCAGAAAGAGGAAATTCACTGAAAGTATACAAACACTAAAAAATATTTCTGGTAAATCAGAGCCCTGACCATAGGAAAGGAATGTAATAGTGAGTGGGACTCAGTGACATGATTGAGAGGCTTTGTTTTTGTAGGATGAGAGGACAAGAAAGGGGGAGGCATCCTTTGAAGACCAGGAGGAGAAGAGGGGAAAAGCTGCAAGAGAGGAAAATTTTGAGTTTGCTAGGAAAAAAGAGAATAAAACATAAAATCAAGGAAGTTCAACTTCTCACACTACTTCCCCCCAAAAACAAACAAGCAACCATTAAGCATGTGCATTTTTCAGTGTTGATATAAAAAATGCCACTGAAGTAGGAAACCTTTAAGTTATCCTATTGGCATCCTGTCCATGAATCACTCAGAAGGGAGTGGGCTTCATCCATACACGATTACTACAAGAGGGACAACACAGAGTGAGAATCATGCATTTTACATGATGAAAATTCTCTCTAAGGAAACCAACCATAAGTAGAAGAAAAAAATCTGATATGATATTGTGAACTGAATCAAATATGCTCAGGTGAGTATCTGTGAAAGTATATATAACTAGAATAGGAAGTTCATGTGTTAAGGAAGAAATGAATGGGAAGTTGATTGAACTCCAGTTAGAGGAGGAGGAGGAGAGAAAGGGATGGAAATGGGGTTGATGAACAGAGGGAAGTCAAAATTACATTAGTAATGATGAATGTACATGACCCAGATCATAAAATTGTCAACTGCTTTAGCATTAAGAAGAGCTGATGTTGTGTACATGCAATGTACATATTCTGAATGTATACAAATCATCATTGTTTGGTTCCCTTTACATATGTTTATATGCTCATTACTGTTGCTTGGGAATTATTTATTAATACAAAATAAATATACTACAACAGATTACCATTTAAGAACTTTCTGTGGATCCATTTAATGAAGTGAATAACCCTTCTTTAATGATTTTAATGATTTATTCTGTGTATTTTTATCAGTATGTGGGTTTTGGTACATTTACACAATGAGCTCTAAAAAAACACGTGGTATTTTGTTATTAGGTGAGATGGATAAAAATTAAATGTACAGTTTGTTGACTGCCATTATGTATACAACACAAGAGCAAACACATCATCTCATTAAATTTTCACAGCCAAGCAAAAAAGGTGATTCTTTTATCTTATGATGCTTGGTTTGTAGATGTTGGAACTGGAGAATAATTCACACATCAACAGTCAGACAGTGCGCAGGGACCAGAGCTGAGATTCAGATATTGCTTCCACTTGGCTCTGAGAGCGAGTGCTCGAAACAACTGTATTCTTCTCTCATTCTAGGAAAGGCCTTGCAGAACACTGATGGCAGTTGTTCTGTGGAAAGAGAACTCTCAGGCTTTCCTGCTATTCCAGGTGCAAATACTTAAGCTGAGGGTGATGATATAAAGGGAGAATTCACCGGTGGGCAACTTAAAGGCAATCATGAATAATTTTAAATTTTTTTTTCCATTAGAAAACCAAACATAATAATTTGTGTTAGTATGAGAAGTGAAGAAAAAGAAAAAGACAAGTGACCCAAAATACTATTAGAAATTCTATTTTTCATCTTTATTTCAAATCTAATTGATTTCTTTCCAATATGCATATAATCATGTTTTTAAGAACTGTTTTGGGAGTGACTGTTTAGTTCAGTGACTGGGACACTCAGTTCCCAAATCAGAGTGGCTGGGTTCAAGACCTGGATCTGCTGTTGATTCCAACTTCCTGCTGATGTGTATTCTGGGAAGCAATGTGTGATGGGTTAAGGAGCTGCATCACTGCCACCTATGTGGGAAACTCATACTGAGTTCCTAACACCTGGGTTCTGTCTGGCTGACTCCAGCTTTTGGGGACATTTAGGGAGTGAACTCAAGATGGGAGCTTTATTTATCTATATGTCTGTCCACCTTTCAAATATGTAATGAATAAATAAAATTTGAAAAATACTGCATTCTGATATTATATATCTTGATAAAAACCTTAAGTTACTAGATGCTTATTCATTTCACAGATTTTACTTAAAGGTACTTAATTTTAAGAACACTCATTTTCTTTCAACATTTTATTTTGATACAATTTAAAAATTACAGAAGAATAGCAAGAATGGTACAAAGAGCTACTGTGCTCCCTTTAGCAAGATTTCTTATCAACACATATCATTTGTTATGTTTTGTGACTTATAATTTGATTTGTCATTGATTCAATTTCTTTTCTCTCTTTCTCTCTAGTTCCTGTATGTATCAGCCCCAAATCTGACCAATAAGATGAACTGTGAAGTTTTTTAAATTTTGGTAATTTTATAACTGAGAAGTAGATCCAGGGTACTCATGTTTTCTTTAGCTTATTATAAGAAAATGTGAGTATATTATATAAGGGGCATTTTAGATTTTTTCTTTTTGAAATCTCTGAACATCCTTTTGTTAAATTTTTCTTGGTATTTTATTCCCTTCATCTCACTTTTTAAGAATATTGTTTATTTATTTAAGAAAGAGAAAGAGAAAGAAAAAGAACTTTCTAGCTGTGGGTTTGCTCTCCAAATGCCTGCAGTTGACTGGGATGAGTGAAGCCAGGAACTGGGAATTCAATTCAGTTCCCACTTGTGGATTACAGAAACCCAATTACTTGAGCCATCACCATTGCCTCCTACAGCCTGTATTTTCAAGGAACTAGGTTTGGGTATCAAATTCAGGTGCAGGATGGAACATGAATATATAACTGCTAGGCCAAATTCCACTTCCCCATCCTTTACCTCACATTTAAATGTTCCTCGTATTAGCAATTTTTTCTCTATCTAATATAAATGCTACCAAGTATTTTCTTCTAATTTGTAACTTTTAAAATTTTGCTTCTGATGATCTACCATGCATAAGTACTTGTTTTGGTTAGTTTTATTTTTAA
This sequence comes from Sylvilagus floridanus, assembly GCA_949820135.1. Taxonomy (NCBI): domain Eukaryota; kingdom Metazoa; phylum Chordata; class Mammalia; order Lagomorpha; family Leporidae; genus Sylvilagus; species Sylvilagus floridanus. The sequence continues at coordinate 90,016,178 of OX463241.1, read as the reverse complement.
AAATTACAGATTATTCTATCTCTGGATCTTCAGTGTTTAGAAAAATGCTTGTATATGAAAATATACATGAATTTATCTTTTTGAAGTTAGTTTAAAACTATAAAATTCAAATGCTCAACAAACTCTTTATGTCATTATAAAATCACAGCTTACTGTTTCATTAAATGGATTGAATCACATTGCTATCACTAAATTTTGGTGATGTTCATATCATATCAAGCTCAATTTTGTGCCCTTTTGATGTGTTCCTTTCCTTACTGAGCACTTTTGTACTTTCTGAAAGGCCGCCCAGAACACTCCAAAACACTAGAGTAAAAATAAAAGTTTATTGTTGGGAGCCAACAGGCTGTCTCTACATGCACAACAGAGTAGCAACCCATGGTTAGATGACAGGTCTTATTAGAGCCTTGCAGAGAGAAGGAAGTGGGAGCAGCAGATTCCATAAGGGTAGCAGGTGGAGTTAATACTTGTTGTTGGAGCATCTAGACATCACCTGACTTCTGGTAAACCTGGTCCAATTCCAGAAAACCAAAACATATCTCCTAGAAACTGAAACTTATCTTGCAAGATGGTGGCTAGGCCTAAAATTATCTTGCAGGATGATGTCTAGGATAAGATGGCATCAGTCTTACCAATATTCTCTTCTCTTTTCTTTTTTTGTAAAGGAAATGTTGTATGGGACTCCACCAGCTCCCCAGAGAAGGCCAGGAGGGCGGAAGCATGACAGTCTGTCTTGAAGATACTTCCTGTTGGCATGAGGCAGAGTCTAAAGTCAAGTTCTCCTGGGTAGGGAGTTGGGTATATCCCTGTAACAGCATCTGGTTGACTGCCTGGTTGGTGAAGACTTTGGTTTGTTCCATTATTACTTCCTCTAAGCATTTGAACAGACAAGGCAATATGAAAGTCAAGGTTAGTATACGGGCAAGTGGCCCTAGGAGGGGTATCAGGCAAGTAATGAGAGGACTCCACAGAGGAGAGGAAATGAGGGGGTCCCTGAACCCTAGTAATGACTGAGAGATGTGGTGATTTGTTCCATCTGGCCTGATTGGTTAACATAATTACAACACTGTTCTCCCAGAAAGATATAAGTTCCCCCCTTTTCAGCTGTTATAAGGTCTAAGTCTCATCTGTTCTGTAGTACCATGCCTGCTAGTGAGGTGGTTTAGTTTTGGAGATCACAGATGGTGTTGGTTGAGGTTCCAGTGCATATAGTGATGTCCTCTTGTAACTCTTGGAGTTGTTCTTGGAGTCAGTTGGTCTAGATAACATTGAGGCCCCAAACTGCTCCTTAAATCACTACTGAGAAGAGGGAGGCTGTGAAACTGATCCCAATCAAAACTGGGAGAAAGGCCGCTCATCTCTCATGAGTAGAGTGGTTTGACTGTAGAAAAATTCTGAATAATCATACAACATTAAGTGAGGAGAGAGGATCTCCAATACACATGGGCTAGGAGTAGATTCACTGATGAAAGTATATTGAGTATGATTACAAAGGAATGAGGCCCTAAGTAGACTAGACCAGGAAGTAGTGGAATTGAATGTCATGTTGGTAACACAGGGATGCTGTGTTATAGAAGTTCATTATGTACTGTGGCCACATTTGTAACCCAGCACATTGCATTTGTCCTCCTGAATGTAAAGAAAAGTGACCAACAACCCTCTGAGGATAGGGAATACAAGTGTTTGTCAGAGCAGAGATATTGGCAAGTAAAGTGCCTGTGATGGAAGTTTTCCAAAGAGGAGCACACACAAAACAATATTGTTTGTAGAGGGCAGAAGGCAAGTTAGAGGGCAGAAGGCAAACTGATGAAGTAGAGTAAGTGTTAAATTAATGAGCTGTAGCCATGTTAGAAGTGGTTTAATAGGATTAATTAGCTGGGATAGGTGTTTAGAAGATTCCTTTACTAAATCAAATACCATGTCTATGGGGGCTGTCAGGAGCTGATTGTAAACTCTGATGATTTTCATAGTTCCATGTGCGTCTCCCATATTGGAGTCAGTATATATATATATATGTGTGTATATATATATATATATTATAATCCATATATATGGATTGATGTTGATATTGATATTGATATTGATATTTCAATCTCATTTTGCCAGTCCTGAAGGTAAGAATCAGTTATGGTAAAGGTTAAGAGGGATTAGACTGTTGGGAGTATGAGGACCTGAGTGGGCACCATGAGGATACATCCTCATCATGTGGTATGATTTTGGAGAGTTGTTTTCCAGGGAGCCCATAACCATAGTCAGTATAGTAGTATTTCCAGGACCATGATAGACAACCTTTCCAGTACATACCCTCACATGACCTTTGTTGTCCTTGGTCAAGCAGAGATAGAGTGGGTGTACCTCCAGTTGGGATATAGTGTACCAGTCAAAGCAGTTGTGGGAGAAAATCTGAGCAAAATCGAAGTACAGAGTGACAGGGCCCACACAGCCTGTAATAAAACAAAAGGTAGAGTTACGCAGTTTAGAAGGAGTGGGAGTATAATGGATCTGGCATTGCCATGCATGGCATGTCCAGGGGCAGGTGCTGGTTTAGGGCAGGCACAAAAGAGCAGGAGGGAGAAGGATACTAGGAGTTTTATCATGGTGCATAGAAGAGGGAGTGAGACAGTAAGAGGAGGTAGGGAAAGGTGTAGATCACAAGGGGAGTGAAGTCTGAGAGGGTACCTTGTAAGTCTTCAATATCTGAAAGGAGCTGGGATGGGGAGTTGAGTGAGAAGTATGTTTGAATGTGTCCTTAAGGTCTAGGACTGAAAAGTTAGAAGTGGTGGCAGGGATAGAGGAGAGGAGGATGTATGGGTTAAGTACTACTTGGTGTATGGTACTACTGTGGAGCTGATGAGGCAAAGATCTTGTACTAAGTGGTAGGACCAGTTCATGTTTTTTTTTTTTTTTTCCCCATCATAATGGGAGTGCTATAGGGGAGTTTGTTCTACAGAGTGATCCTTGGAGGAAGAGTTTAGTAATAAAAGGCTGTAGTCCCCAGAGGCTAGAAAGGGTAAGGGATATTGAAGTTGAGGGAGAAATGTAGAGGAGTCTCAAACTTTGATCTGTACAAGAGGATGATGAGCCGCTATCATAGGGTGGCTGGTGTCCCATACCTGTGGGTCAAAAGTGAACAGGGGGCCTGAGATAGGCAGGGCAGTGGGCCAGGATCATCTTGAGAGATCAGTAACAGGGAGGGAGGCAAAGGTGACTTGGAGGATGGGACTGACAGTTGGAGGGTAAAGGCTATCTGGGTATCAAACTGACAGAGTATATCCCTTCCCAGAAGGGAAGTAGGACGTTGGGATATGAAATAAAATAATCAGAGAAGGGCATCTTTTCTATCATGCAGAGTAGACTGGGAGTCTGTAGAGGCCTATAATGTTTCCCTTCACCCCATCACCGGAGGTTGATAGTAAAGGTGGCTCTCAATAATGGGTAAGGACTGAGAAGGCTGTTGCTGTGTCAGTGAGGAAAGAAATTGGCCTACCTGCTACTATCACAGTTAACCTGGGCTCCTGCAGAGTGATGGTCATAGTTGGGTGGTAGGAGTCTGGGATCCTTCAACCCTCAGTTGCCAGTCTTAGAATTTCAACAGAGGGCATGGGTGGAGTAGATAGCCTATTGACCCAACGGAGAAGAGGACAGTCCACTGCCCAAAGGCCCTTTTAGTGACATTTAGGGCAAGGACCCAGTGGGTGCCTAGGGTTGTGGCACATTCTGGCCCAGTGGCCCACTTGGCCACATTTGAAGCATGGACTACTGGAGGCACTGGTTGTTGAAAGGCTTTAGCCAGCATTTGAAATTTAGCCTTTAGGGCTCTCTCATCTCTCCCATTATATACTTCAAAGGTCACCTCTAGAATCTCCACCTCAGGGGTTAATAGGCTTCTTTCAAGGCATTTTAGTTTTGCCTTGATGTCTGGAAAGCTATGGGTAAAGAACTGGTTCATAAGAAGGCTACGACCATCAGGAGATTCTAGGTATAGGTTAATGTACTGGAGCAGAGTCTGCATAAAGCACTGTAAAACAAAGGCAGAGGGATTTTCCTTTTTGTCTTGAATAATCTCTCCCAATTTATCATAATTTACTACCTGGTGGACTTTTTGAGTCCTGCCAGCAAACAGGTAATAAAACAATTTCTGGCAGTGTCACCATTAGAAGAGTTATAATCCCAACTGGGGTCTTGTTCTAGGACCACATCTGCACCTATGGGATGGGCCAGGTCTGTTTGATGGGTCTCATCAGCACGGGGCTGGGCCTGTGCCCAAACTCACCTTCGCTCCTCTGGGAGGAGGGTGTTACAAAGGATCATAAAAACATCCTGAAAGGTCAGATCATAGGACTGGGTAGAGTATTAATACTCTTTGATGTAAGAGGTGGGGTTAAAGGTGAAAGAACCTAGTTTTTGTTAGATTTGTGTTAGATCACTGAGTGAGAGAGGACCAAAGACCTCTATGTCTTCTTTTCCACCACCTCCTGTGGGGTACAGGGAGGGGGGACTCTCTGGCTGCTGGTAGGGAGCAAGTTACATAGGGGCTAAGATTGGGAAATGGAGATTCAGGGATCTAAGATGACGGCGACAAGGCAGGGATGGTATATTGGTTCAGAGGAAAGAATGGAGCAAAAGTTGGGGTTGATTTTCAAGTGGGGGTAAATAGGGAGTAGGGAGAGTAGGAACAGATTCCACATTTTAAGATCCCTAAATGGCAGGATGCTGTGCCAGGGGTGGGGGTGGGAGTAGGAGCCGATGATGCATTTTGAAAGCCCAGAATGAGGGGAGGCTGTGCTGGTGCCTGTGGTGGGTGTAGGGGGTGGTAAGGAGGAGGCTCATCTGCAGGATCAACAGTAGAAGGAAGGGGTTCTGTATCTTTAGTGGGAACCTTAGAAGCTAAGAGAATCTTAGCCTGAGAAAGAAGGTGCAAATAGGAGAGGGCTTTAACATAGTGAATCTCCTTCCACTTCCCCAAATGCTCACAGAAGTGGTAGAGAACCTGAATAAGCTCAGGTCAAGCTTGCCATTCAGTGGCCGTTTGGACTGGTTGTCAAGGTTGTACATGGGCCATGCCAGATTGCAGAGAAAGATGAGGTGATGGTGTTTAAGATTCGGGGCCAACTGGAGAGGAATGGGATTACTCAGGAGACAACCAGGAGGTGAGTCTGAGGGGAACGTGGGATGAGGAAACTCCCATAGCAACAGATAGAAGGCATCCCTGAGATCACGTCAATCTGACAAGAGTAAGACAGCAGAGGTTGGGGTTGTCATCCGCAGCCACGGGTGCCCAGGGTGAAGGCCCTCAGGAGTTGTGGCGCCTGGTACCAGAACTTCAAGGCAAAGTAAGGCAGAACTACAACCCAGAGGGGAGAGGTAGCAGTGGGAGTGTCCTCTGCTCCCTCCGCCTTACCTCAGAATTTTGAAGTGTTGATGTATAGAAGGAGATCTTGGAGCATTCAGTGGTGAGGAAGGTGATCTGGGGGTGGTTCTATGGATGGTCGAAATCCAGGGTCCCAAACCAGCTCACATCCCTGAAGTAAGAGCAGGGTCAACGGGAGAACCTGGATCCGAGTCACGGTTCTAATGAAAGGCCACCACAGAACACATAAAAACACCTGAGTAAAAAGAAAAATTTTATTGTCAGGGGCTGACAAGCTGTCTCTCCATGCACAAGAGAGCAGCATCCCAAGGTTAGATAACAGGTCTTATTATAGTCTTGCAGAGAGAAAGAGGTGTGAGCAGCAGATTCTATTAAGGTAGGGGGTGGAGTTAATACTTGTTGTTGGGTCATCTGGACATCACCTGACTTCTGGTAAACCAGGTCCAATTCCAGGAAACCAAAATCTATCTCTGAGAAACCAAAACTTATCTTGAGAGATGACACCTAGGCTGAAAATTATCTTGCAGGATGGTGTCTAGGATAAGATGGCATCAGTCTTGCCAATAATTTCTGGTACCAAAAAAGCTCCATGTCTCAGTCTTCCATTCAATCATTTCTAAATGGAGCTTCAGGTAGATAATGGTCTCTTCCAGGTGGATTTCCTCCTCATTTCAGCTACTCTCTTGAACACATCACTGCCTCTTCCTTGCCAGGCAGCTGTCTGCCTACTCTATCCCACTAAAGAGCCTCCATTAAGTAGCTTGGGGGAAAAGAGAAGGGAAGAAGAAGAAAAAGAGGAGGAAGGTAAGAAAGAGGAAGTAGAAACCAACTGATTTTGCTTATTTCCATCTTTCTCCTTTTATTACTTTAACAATTTAATGGCTTAAATATTTGAAATGTATTAGTTTTCTTAATATTATTGCTTTTTTGCATGTAATATTTATTATCATTGTTTTGAGATATTTTGTGGTGTTAATTGCCATTATCTTCCTTCACAATTTTTGAGGAGTTGTTCAGTAGATATTCTTTTATATATAATTGTTATGTGAAAGGGACTTTCGGAGGTGTCAGTGTTTTTTATTTAACTGCATTACAATCAGAAAATGTTGCTCATATTTTTATGTTATTAAGCTACGATGTTTTATTAGGTTCAAGAAGCCACTAAAGGTTTTATGATTGAATTTTATGATATTTCAGGTATCCTGGGTAAGATTGTGTATTATCTAGCAATCCACTATAAAGTTCATTTCATGCCCATACAGTGTGCTATATCTTATCAATTTTGTTGTTGATGTCCTCTCTATCTTTTTGTAAAAATCATTTCATTTGCTATATAGCAAATGATGTCCACTCCTATTATTAGCATGTTTTCATCTATATTTTTGTCTCATTTCTCCCATAATCCTTTTATTTCCTCTAGTTTCTGCTCTATAAATTCAGTCTTGTATTATTTGATGTGTAGATATTCATAGCTGTTACATTGTTACATCTTCATTGTAAATTTGGGCTTTTTTTTTTTTTTTGACAGGCAGAGTTAGAGACAGAGAGAAAGGTCTTCCTTTTCCGTTGGTTCACCCCACAAATGGCTGCCGCGGCCGGCGCTCTGCACCAACCCAAAACCAGGAACCAGGCACTTCCTCCTGGACTCCAATGCAGGTACAGGGCCCAAGCACTTGGGCCATCCTCCACTGCCTTCCTGGGCCACAGCAGAGAGCTGGACTGGAAGAGGAGCAACCCAGACAGAATCCGGCGCCCCAGCTGGGAGTAGAACCTGGGGAGCCGGGACTGCAGGCAGAGGATTTCAATTTGGGCTTTTTTAAAAAAAAAGATTTATTTTATTTATTTGAAAGAGTTACAGAAAGAGGTAGAGACACACACAGAAAGAGAGAGAGAGAGAGAGATATTGAGAGAGAGAGAGATCTTCTATCCACTGGTTCTCTCTCAAAATGGCCACAACAGTTGGAGCAGAGCCTCTCTGAAGCCAGGAGCCAGGAGCTTCTTCTGGGTCTCCCATGTGGGTACAGAGATCTAAGGACTTGAACTATCTTCTGCTGCTTTCTAAGGAGCATTAGCAGGAAGCTGGATTGGAAGTGGACCAGCCGGTACTCGATGGGATGTCAGTGCTTCAGGCTGGGGCTCTAACCCACTGCAACACAGTGTAGGCCCCAAATTTGGGCTTTTATTGTTAACAGTATCCTTTGTCCAACTTATTTGTTTATCATTGGCTATCTTGCCTATCAAAATCATAAATCCTACTTTCTCGTTATTTCCATTTGAGTGATGGTTTATTTTATTTTATTTTATTTATTTGAGATGCAGAGAGAGAGAGAGAGAGAGAGAGGGAGAGAGAGACAAAGACAGAGAACAAGATGGAAAGAAGAGAGAGCTTCCATCTGCTGGTTCATTACCCAAATGCCTACAATAGTAGGCCAAAGCTGGGAGTTGGAAACTCAATCCAGGTCTCTCATGTGGGTGCCATCACCTACTGCTCATAGGGTGTGCATTAGCATGATGTTGGGATTGGTCATGGAGCAGAGATTTGAACATAGGTACTCTGGTGTGGGATATAGGAATCCTATTTACTGATTTTTTAAAAAGATTAAAAAAATTTATTTGAAAGGCAGAGTTACGGAGAGACGGGGAGAAACAGAGACAGAGAAATCTTCCATCTGCTGTTTCACTCCCCAAATGAGCAAAATGGCCAGGGCTGGGCAAGACCAAAGCCAGTGAATGGGAGTTACTTCTTGATTTCCCACATGAGTATAGAGGGGCCAAGTACTTGGACCATTTTTTACTTCTGTCCCAGGCACTTTATCAGGGACTCCTGGAGCAACTGGACTGGAACCAGAGCCCATATGAAATGCTGGCATTATAGGCAATGGCTTTACCCACTATGCTATAGCACTGACCCCTTATTCAGTGTTTTTTTTTTTTTCTTAAGATTGATTAATTTATTTGAAAGTCAGAGTTACACAGAGAGAGAAGAAGAGACAGGGAGAGAGAGAGAGAGAGAAGGAGAGAGAGAGAGAGAGGTCTTCCATCCACTGATTCAATCTCCAGATGGTTGCAATAGCTGGAGCTGCACTGACCGGAAGTCAGGAGCCAGGAGCTTCTTCTGGATCTCGCATACAGGTGCAGGGGCCCAAGGACTTGGGGCATCCTCACTGCTTTCCCAGGCCGTAGCAGAGAGCTGGATTGGAAGTGGAGCACCCTGGACTCAAATCAGTGCCCATATGGGATGCCGGCACTGAAAGCGGCGGCTTTGCCCACCATGCCACAATGCCGGACCCTATTCAGTGTTTTAACAGCTGAAGTAAATGACCTACCTTGGCTTGTTGATATTTAATAATATCTTTTGACTCATTCCTGTTGCCAAAAATCAATGAGCTTCTTCCGTTTTTTGCTATTACTTTTCTTTATTTCATTATTTGCTTGCATTACTTTTAGCTTGTCAAAACTTTTGACATTTCTTTTACCATTCTTCCACCCCATTTTAGCCTTAATTGTACTTCTGCCCTTCAATAGATTAAATGATTATCATGATTCCTTTTGCTGAATATTCTGTCAGATAACTCTTGGTTCCAAATCTCACCTTATAATGAATTCTTCAAAGAGAATTTGTAAGTGGAGTATAACCTGGGTTCTTGCATGTTGAAAACCATTTTGTCTAAAACGTTGATACTTAAATTATATTTTGCTGATCATGAGATATTTGATTCACTTTCTTTCCCTGAACATACTTCTCTATTGTTGCTTTGCTTTTTATAATGCCTTTAAAGAATTCAGTTCTTGTCTTTCAAGTTATTGATCTTTCTGCCTGGAAGTCAAAACAATTTTCCTGAAAATTCTAAAGAATTTTTTTAATCATTGAAGTCTTATAGATTTATTAACACAGATCTTGGAGTTTGTCATTATTAAGGCAAAACCTTGACAGCTCTATCCTTTTAAAGATTATCCTTTTCTAAAAACACCTCACCAGTGCTGATGAATACAAGTAAATTAGAGGTTCTCTACTCATTTGGGCAAATGTAAATTTGTTAAAGGCAAGAGACATCATGGCTGAGTTGTCTGATGGTACTCTCCCCAGTAGGTATTAACAATCTGGCCACGTTTTATTGTTCTGTGAGTGGCTCATTGCATACAAATTTATGTCTCCACAGTGATTTCAGGAAAAGTTCTCAGGTACCTATTAGGTGTTTTCCATAGACAGAAACAGTTTTCCTTTTATTTTCAAGAATTCTTTTATTTATCAATGAAATGCTTGTTCTGCTTTATTATTTTGCTTTTCCTTTCTATATGATAGGGCATTTGGAGATTAAACTGACATTTAACACCCTTCTTTGTCAGTCTTTCTGATTTCTTATTTTAACTCACATTCATCCTCTCGGCAATTTCCAACCTGTCTCTAGTGCCCTTTTCTGATTTTTGATTAAGCCTATTTTCCCTTGGATAACTTTCATTTTAGTCAATGTACAGTACAATCAGATGCAGATTAGATAAAATATAGATATATTTTCTTATTTATTTTTTATGTCAACAAGTGTTTAAACATTTTTATTAAGATTTAATAATTGCATATTTTATAGGGTAAAGCGTATTTCACGACATTTACACAGCCCATCTAAATAGATGTTGTATCAACAATATGACTTGATACTTTTCAAAGTTATTCAAAGCTAATTGTGATATACAGGTGTGCAATATAGAGAAAAATGTCTTTTGTGCTGATATATGCTTCTCCCTGTGAGCTCCAGGTTACACACCTAGCTTCTTCCTTGGGCAGGATGGACCAGGCTGTTCCAATTAAGAGAAGAACATAACTACTCCACAGATTGGGAAACAAGAGTGCAGGAACTGCTCAGGGTTGAGATGATGACAGTGCCAGGAAAAGTACCCCATCTGCCTAACATAAGATTGTTGAATAAGGGAGGAAAGGAATCTGAGAAATACGCTCTTGATTCCTTAAAAAAAAAAAGAGAGAGTTCCAGTACCACTACATTTTGTCATTAAGGGAGAGAAGATTGATTTTTTTTTTTTATTTTTGAAACTGTTTTTTTTTTTTTTAAATGTTTATATAGGAATCTTCCCTATTTTCTCAGAGCTTTAGAGAAAGTATGGGAATGTCCCCTACCTGTCTATGTCTGAAAAGATGCTTGGGAGGAAAAACAAATTATGGACAATAAAAGGGTTGCGGAAACAATAAAATGCATCAAAGATCAATTGATCAAATCGAAAATCCAAACGGTCTTGCTGCCACAGCTTGCAGCAGATCAGCTTTGGGAGAATGGGAGGCACTCAGGGTCACGGCACCTCTGGAATGACTGACAGGGAGAGTGGTTTGCCTTCAGATCAATACATTTGCACTTCATCCGGAAAATCTTCCCTGTCCTCTGAACAGGTTCTTGACTTATTACCAAAAGATTCTTCAGGCCAACACTTTTTTTTGATTTAGAGATGATTGATTACATTGATTTGTTGAAAAGACAATAATTTCTTGAATATCCTGCTCTTTTAGGGGGTGCAAATGTATTTTAAAGACTTACTTTATTTAGCTAAAAGAAAGAGAGGACAGAGACACACACACACACACGCACAGAAAGAGAGAGAGAGAGATCATCATTCTGCAAGTGTATTCCCTAAATGGCCTAGGCTAGGAGCCTGGAATTCCATTCCTCCATGGTTGACAGGGGTCTAAGCACTTGAACTGTCTTCTCCTGCCCTCCCAGTTTCATTAGCAGGAAGCTGCAGCAGATGCTGGTATCAGAAGCAGCAGCTTAATCTGCTGTGCCACAATGCCATCCCTAGGGGTTCAAATGTTTTAAAGATTCTTTTTCTCAGTTCTTTTTTGGAGGAATTGATACATAGTAATTGTACATATTTATGGGGTACAGGTGATATTTTGATACATGGAAAATGTAATAATCACATCAGGGTAATTTGTACATCCATCACTTCAAACATCTTTTGTTTGTTTGTTTGTTTTGGAAACATTGGAAAACCTTCTAGCTGTTTTGAGATACACCATAAATAATTATTTCTCCCATCTAACTATAGTTTTCTACCCATTCTCCACACCTTCTGTATCTCTGGCTCTCCAGCTTCTGGTCACTATCATTTTACTCTCTTCTTTGAGGCCAGCTTTTTCAGCTTCCCCATATGAGTGAGAATAACAAGCATGATCTTATGCCAGCTAAAATAAAATAGATGGGGTTGTTCAGATCTAGATATATATGAATTGAATGAATGAATGGCTACTCACACACATGCAAGAGGAATTATACACGACTGTATTTTTCCCTTAGGCTAGAGGTTCTAGATCTGGAATGCAAGGAATGCATTTTACCTATTTATATGAGTGTTTTGCTTAGAGACCAATTCCACCTAAAAACCGGAGAAGCAGCAGCTTCATGTTTCCTGATTTCCTCTTCTTTCTGTCCGGTTCTTTACCTTTCCCTGCTCTACTCTGGACTCCTGAGCGTGACATTAAAGAATTCACTAATTCCACAAAAAACAACATCAAGTCTATTTCTGTGTCTACTTGGATGTGAGACTGGTTATGTGTAAGGTGAACTGAACTCTCAGTAAGTTAAAAACAACATGATGTGAAAACACTGAGCTTTGATCTTAAAGTCATCTTTTTAATTATGCATGTTTAATGTTTTTATTTGATTTACAAGGGTATTTTGAATTTGTGATGAACTGATGGCCTTGCCATAGTATTTAAGTCTCCACAGAGGAGAAATTTGATACAGAGGAGACAAACGAGTAAGATTAGGAAAATGTATATAACTCTGTTATATATGCTAAAAAGGAAATGTAGATTGGTATCTTACATTCAAAATGTCTCTTCAACTTTCATCCATAGTTAGTATACTTATTATTTTATTTTTTTAGTTTTAATAAAAATTTATAATATATTTTTGTTATTGAAAACATGTTCATGAAGTGGAACTACATCATGGAAATTCAGAAAACTCTCACTGGAATAGGTCTAAATGTCTAAAGTACCTAAAGTATCTAGTATGGCTCATAGTCAAGAAAGTAGCAATATTCTTAGCCTGACCCCTAGTGTTAACAGCAAAAAAATGTGGAGTTTAGCCGTGTTAGACTGAAAAAGAAACATTTTGAAAGAAATACATAACCATAATCTTCCATAATAAAGTGATTCACCTTCAGTGAGTTAAACACTGCACACAGAATCAAGGGTCTTAACTGGCAGAGGTTATTTAACGCTTTCATTTGACAGGAGGGAAACCGGAGGCCAAGTGTCTTCGGGAACACCAAATGAGACTGAGTTAGTTGCTGAAGCTGCAGTTCAGTCTTCACATCCTTTCTTTCTCTCTCTCTCTCTCTCTTTTTTTTTTTTTTTTTTTGACAGGCAGAGTGGACAGTGAGAGAAAGAGACAGAGAAAGGTCTTCTTTTGCCATTGGTTCACCCTCCAATGGCCGCCGCGGCTGGCGTGCTGTTGCTGGCGCACCACGCCGATCCAAAGGCAGGAGCCAGGTGCTTCTCCTGGTCTCCCATGGGGTGCAGGGCCCAAGCACTTGGGCCATCCTCCACTGCACTCCCTGGCCACAGCAGAGAGCTGGCCTGGAAGAGGGGCAACTGGGACAGAATCCGGCACCCTGACCAGGACTAGAACCTGGTGTGCCGGTGCCACAGGTGGAGGATTAGCCTAGTGAGCCGTGGAGCTGGCCCACATCCTTTCTACTAGCCATAAATTGGCTTATAACTGTGAGCAGATAACTTTCTTTCTTGCTATCACCACCACAGAGGGTGGCCACCACTATCATGGGGATCCTTCATGAAGCCCCCAGGAAAATTCAAGTTACTCAGACAAAGGGTACAACAGAAAGGGCCAGAGAAAGAGTTATCATTTATGAATCTTGACTGAGCTTAAAGTTGTGTGACTTTGTGCTGTACATTGTGAATTAATACTATAACTAGTACTCCAACAGTATTATCATTTTGTGTCTCTATGCGAGGGCAAACCGTTGAAATCTTTACGTAATATGTACTAAATTTATCTTCTGTGTATAAAGAGAATTGAAAATGAATCTTGATGTGAACAGAAGGGGAGAGGGAGCTGGAAAGGGGAGGGTAGGGGGAGGGAGAGAAGTTGTGGGGGAGGGAGCCATTGTAATCCATAAGCTGTACTTTGGAAATTTATATTCTTTAAATAAAAGCTTTATATATATATATAAAAAAAAGCTGTGTGACTTTTTCCTAGTCAACTGAAACAGTTCCTCAGGAATTATCTACCCATGTATAAGACACCCCTAACTACAGCTCCTTATTTTCTGTTAGCTAGAGAGTAACTAAAGGGTTTCACACTTTCCTCTGGTGGCAGAATTCTCTTAACACAGAAGCCTCTGAAGTTTTGTATGCAGTAATTTGCCTCATCATGTCATTGGCTGGTGGTGGAGTTTTATCCACGGCTTTGCTTGGTATGTCCCTGACAGATAAAGAAGGGGAGAATTTTGAATCGTTTGGTTCCTGCTCTCAAGATATGGAGTGCTGGCACTTCTGATCTCTTGACTTTTCATAGTATTTTTGTATTAATTTCTTAAGTCCACATTAGCATTTTTTTCTAGTCATACATTTTGACTTATTTTAATCCTGAACTAGGTAAGTTTATAAAAAGTTGCTGAGTACTGATTTTCTAGCTTTTGATATTAGATAACTCACCTTTGCTGTTTATTGTCAATTACCAGGAAATTGTTCCTAGGGTGTTCTGAGATACTTATTAAAAAAAAAAAGGTTTATTTATTTCAAAGGCAGACTGACGGGGGTGGCGGGGAGAGATAGAGAGAAAGAAAAGAGAGTATGCTTTCAACTGCTGTTTCATTCCCAGAATAGCTGCAATGGCTGCTAGGGAGAAGCCAGAAGCAGGAAACTCAATCCAGGGACCCAAGTCATTAGACCATCACCCACTGTTTTCCCAGGTGCATTAGCAAGGAGTTGGATCAGAAGCAGAACAGCAGGGGACTCCTATCAATGATTCTATATGGGGTGTCAGTGTCAAAAGCAGCGGTTTAATCCACAGTGCCACAATGTCAGCCCCCTGAGATACTTTTTAATAGGACATGACCTACAAGTTGATTTTTCAACAGAAATCTAATTGGTTAATATTCCAGTTACCACTCAATTTCTCATTTTGGAACTATTTATAAGCTGGTAAAAAGAGGTTGTATTTAGAGGTAGCGCAATTGTTTGTGTTCTTAAAATAATTCTTGTTCTCTTGCACATTTGATTTCTTGTCTCTTAGTGTACTGATAGAATCATTTAATAAGAAGTGTCCATAAAGATGTGTTGAAATAAACTTGCAATAGAACTTTGCAAAATCTTGATGGAGTAGTTACCAACAATCGATGTGCTATGTACATTTGCATTTTTGTTGTGTTCAGAAGTTTGCTAGGCTTGAAGAAACGACATACATGATAAAGATAGTACCTGTGAACTAACATTAACTTTCTCACTATGAACTGCCATAGGCCCGGACACCGTGTCTTGCATCAGTCTCTCATCCCTTTTACCCAGTCTACCAGAGCACTTTGATTCCTGCAAGCTTTCCAACCACTGAGCCCATAAACCAAATTCTTCTATGAATTCTTCCAACAATATCCTGATAAATCTCCCTTATTTTTAATATTAGTTTCTGTTACTTGCATCCATGAACCCTAACTGACCCATGTTAATAAAAGAAGTAGCAAGTCCATCACTTATTTGGCCAAGTTAAGAGTACAGGTGACAAGTTCAATAATTAAATAAGAGGAAGTTTGAGTTTGTTCCAGGAAAAATAAGGCAAATGACAGCAATAATTCCAATCCATAAACCCAGGGAGGACTGTTGCACTCCATGGAATAAAGTGACTGAATTATTTAAATTATCAACTATGCTTACCCCAAATCAAGTCCCTATTAATGGCAGGATTTTGGGAGATTGCTCTGCTTCTGCTAAAAAGAATAAGAGATGTTTCACAACTGAGGATGACAAATGACAAACTGTCTTACTCTTGAGGCAAACATGGTTATTATAATAGTAGTACTGGCACAATAAGCACACTAGTTTTGACTCACAATTTTGCCATAGTCACTTAAGTATGAGTTCCCTACAAGCCAGTCAAAAATAAAAGTAAAAATTTATGTCTGGGGAACAAAAGTCTGTGTTGAGCCATGATAATAAATAGTATTGCTGCTGTCTCAATTCCCAGTCCTGAAATAGTTCTCAGCCAAGAAATTCTTGTATATAGGAAGGCATAGTAGACTTCAAAATAAGCCTTGCAATACATGCATTATATATGATCTGTGAAATATTTTCCAGCAGTAGCCACAGTCCTAAATTATGAAGGAAATTCTTTAATGGAATAGGAATACCCAATCCTTCTAGGACCATCGGGTACTATGTCTGAGTTAATTCCTGGGCCCTCCAAACACTGCCACACTAGCAGTCTTATTTGGGGCTTGTGGACATGAGGAAAGTAGAGTTCTCACATCCGCTTCCTAGCAAAGCTAAAGAACTTCAATTTTATTTTATGGTATTTTCACAGTTCCCAAATGCATAGTCTGAACAGACGTCTTTAGGAGTAACGCCATCCCTTCACTGTTGTCTCGGTTCATACGATAAGACCAGTGGTACAAAGGGCAAAACGGAAACCCTGGTACCCACCCTTCCTGCCAAACAGCACATAGAGTCTTACTACTCTATCTTGTTCATTATGGGAACAGGAATGAGGCTATCTATCACAAATGTAAAAGATTTAGGGGTGGTAATTTCTCTCATATATGCGTTTCATTATATAGTTTAACTGGTAAAGTAAACAGGGTCTTGAGATTTGCAAGTGCTTTGGGGATTTGTTGACTTGAACAAGGTACTCATTTGGGCTTGTTTCTTGGGATGTAGTCTCTCTGGACAGTAAATTCAAGGTTAGCAGTCACTTTCTTGTAGTAACTCCAAAGATACTCTCTGTCTTCTAGCTGCCATTTATGCTTTAGAGAAACTACTTGTCAAAAATCAAAGGCTACCACTTTGACTATTTTTTTCTTTGATTTTCTACACTGTACTGTAATGAGGCTTAGTATGTATTTCTTTTCTTTTAACCTGCCTGGGATTTGTTGGGATTTTGAATATAAGGATTGAGATCTTTCATCAGTTCTAGGACATTCTAAGCCATTATCTTTTGAAATATTGTCTCTTTTCTTTCCCAACTCATGTTGAGACTATCTTAATATCTCCATTTAGTTTGTTCATCTTTGCTCTGATTTATTTTACATTTTTTCTTCTTAACATTTATTTTGAATATCTTCTCATCTATCTTGAAATATTACATCCCATTGATTTTTCTCTTGTTTAATTTGCTCTTAAAATTTTCATTGAATCTTTAATTTCAGTAAATTTGCTTTTTAGTAATGTCTTTATGAAAAACTTGAGACAAGAGTACAGAATACCCACACATCCCTGATTCCGGCCCCTAATATCTTACATTATTATGATGTATCTATTATAATTAATGCAACAATATTGATAGTATTCTTATTAATTGAAGATCGAAGATTACTTAAATTTTCTTAGTTTTAACCTAATGTTCTTTTTATTTTTCAAAGTCTTATTTATTTATTTGAAAGGAAGAGTTACAGAGAGGCAGAGGCAGAGAGAGAAGTCTTCCATTTGTTGGTTCATTCCCCAAATGGTAGGCCCAAACACTCAGTGCATCTTGTACTGCTTTCCCAAGCCACACCAGAGAGCTGGATCAGAAGTGGAACAGCCAGGTCTCAAACCGGCATTCACGTGGATCATGTTTATCTTTTCCTTCTTTCTAAAGGCCCGTAAAGCTTTGTATCTCATAGATCCAATTATTCTCTTTAGCACTTATTTTGCTCTTTTATTTTCATTCATTTCTATTGATTATATCTATGTGATTATAATCTATGTGATTTTTCTCACACCCCAGCCTTTGCATTGCTAGATCTGCTCTCCAAAAGACCCTGTCCCAATTTTATCTTAGACACACACTCTCTCTCACAGCCACATACAAGATCTTACCATCATCAATAACTACAGACAGGAAAGGTAGCTTCTGTTCAGATACCACTCCATGGCAGTATATAGAAGACAATCAGCTCTCTGGTTATCAACAGAAACCTGTCCAACAGCTGCCCAAGACTAAGTGTCCTAAGATGTTGAAAATTTTAGATCTTTATCTGGAGAGCGGCAAGATGGTGGAATAGGAAGGGAGCACACCGATAGTCTGTGGAGAGACAGTTTAATAAAAGTGGAGATACTGCAGGTTCAAGGAAGAGTAGGGGAAGAAACAGCAGAGGAAACCCTTCCAGAACTGGTGATTCACAGTGGACCTGCGTGGAGAGCGTGGGAGCCCGCAGTTTGGGACACCAGCCGCAGATTCAACACACCAGCGCTGGAACGCAAGGTGAGCCGAACCTCAATAGCCCGAGATACCAGCAGGGAAGCGGAAAGAGGAGACTAGAGCGAACAAGGCTTGAAACCCTGTGGGGGAAAGTTCACCAGGCTAACTAGAAGAGACAGAGAGAGAGAGGGGAAAAAAAAGTGACCCATACGGACACGAGTTTGTCTCTCTCCGCCCACCTCTCAAAGGTGAGCAAGACAAAGAGCAGGCGCCATTTTGGAATATGTCATAAGCAGGGCGACCTCGGGTCGGCACCGGCCCCGAGCCTAGCAGAAAAACCTGAGTCTGGGTGGGAGGGGTGAAATAACAGGAGATTAGAACCTAATGAATGTGTGGTGCTAATGAACTGAGACTGTGAAAAAAGAGACGGTGGGGGAGAGAACTCACGGAAATCACGAATTCATGTGAGTACTCTCCAGAGACGCTACAGTTCAGTAGCTTTGGCAGCCCAGTGGGAGACTACAGGAGAATCTCAGCCCACACAAAGGGCCGCAAAGATTCCCTCTCTGGTCCTTGGGAAAGAGCTTCCGATCTCTGGCTCCTGTGGGTATATCATTCGCCTGCTAACCACCCCCAATTCCATTCAGCTGTGTGGAATTACTTCCCTTTTGAACCAAAAAAAAAAAAAAAAAAGTAACAGAGAGAGATTTACCACGCCTAACCTGGGAGTGTCTCTTTTAACACACCCTCAACCCTGAAAAACCAAACAGAGCTCTCAGGCCACACCCATCTCAAGCCTCTAAGGCTCCATCAAAAGCAGACAGTCCACTTAATCTAGAGTCATAGTATAATAAGAAAAAAACACCACAGTGAAGAAACCAATATGCCAAACAACAAACGCAAAAACTGAGGTAATAAGAACAAGGAAGACACTATGGCATCCCCAAATGAAAAAGACACCACAATTCAAGATTACGAAGATGATGAGGTAGAAGAGATGCAAGAAGCAGATCTCAAAAAATTGATAAGAACACTAAGAAGTACTCAAAAACAAATTCTTGAACTACAGAAATCCTTAATGGACAAGGTAGAAAATCTCTCTCGTGAAAATGAAATATTAAGGAGAAATCAAGCTGAAATGAAACAACTAGTAGAACATGAAACTGTGATAGTGACGAGAAATCATAATGAAGTGAAGAATTCAATAGATCAAATGGAAAACACATTAGAGAGCCTTACAAACAGAATGGGTGAGGCAGAAGAGAGAACATCGGACTTAGAAGACAGAGCACAGGAAAATATACCGTCAAACCAAAGAAAAGAAGAGGAAATTAGAAATCTAAAAAATATTGTTGGGAATCTACAGGATGCTATTAAAAAACCCAACATTCGAGTTCTAGGAGTTCCTGAAGGCATGGAGAGGGAGAAAGGATTAGAATGCCTTTTTAGTGAGATACTAGCAGAAAATTTCCCAGTTTTGGAAAAGGACAGAGACATCCTAGTACAGGAAGCTCATAGAACCCCTAGGAAACATGACCAAAAGAGATCCTCATCACGACACATTGTAATTAAACTCACCACAGTGAAACAGAGAGAAAAGATCCTAAAATGTGCAAGAGAGAAAAGTCAGATTACTCTCAGAGGATCTCCAATTAGACTCACAGCAGACTTCTCATCAGAAACCCTACAAGCTAGAAGGGAATGGCGAGACATAGCCCAGGTACTTAGAGAGAAAAACTGCCAGCCCAGAATATTATATCCTGCAAAGCTCTCATTTGTGAATGAAGGTAAAATAAAGACCTTTCATTGCAAACAGAAATTGAAAGAATTTGTTGCCACTCGTCCAGCCCTGCAAAAGATGCTTAAAGATGTGTTACACACAGAAACACGGCCATCAACATGAAAGAAGGTAAAGGAAGGGAACCTCACAGCAAAAGATCACAGGGAATTCAAAGCATACATTTGGATAAAGAAATTATGGGACATGTACTCTATAGAATACTATAGAGTAGTCAAAAACAATGAAATCCGGTCATTTGCATCAAGATGGAGGAATCTGGAAAACATCATTCTGAGTGAATTAAGCCAGTCCCAAAGGGACAAATATCATATGTTCTCCCTGATCGGTGTCAACTAATTGAGCACCAAAGGTGAAACTTATTGAAGTGGAATGGACACTATGAGAAACAGTGACTTGATCAGCTCTTGTGCTGACTGTTGTTGTACAATGTAATACTTTATCCATTTTAGTAATTTTTTTATTCTAGTACTATTGGTTGAACTCTGTAATTAACAAACAATTATTCTTAGGTGTTTAAATTTTAACTGAAAAGTGATCCCTGTGAAATATAAGAGGGGGAATAAGAGAGGGAGGAGATGTACAATTTGGGACAAGCTCAATCAGTCGTGCCCCAAATGATGGAGTTAGAAATGTGCCAGGGAATTCCAATACAATCCCATCAAGGTGGCATGTACTAAGGCCATCTCACTAGTCCAAGTGATCAATTTCAGCTCACAATTGATCACACTGATAGGTCTAAGAGTCAAAGGGATGACACAAACAAGACTAGTGTCTGCTAATACTAACTGATAGAATGAAAAAGGGAGAGAATGATCCAACATGGGAAGCGAGATACACAGCAGACTCATAGAATGGCAGATGTCCTAAATAGCACTCTGGCCTCAGAATCAGCCCTTAAGGCATTCAGATCTGGCTCAAGAGCCCATGAGAATATTCTAGGCATGGAAAGCCAAGACACTTTGGAAAAAAAAAAAAGAAGACCTAAATGAAAGATCTCTGCGAGTGAGATCCCAGTGGAACGAATGGGGCCATCAAAGAAGGAGGTACCTTTCTCTGAAGGGAGAAGAGAACCTCCGCTTTGACTATGACCCTGTTGGAATAAGATTGATGTCGGCAAACCCTAAAGGCTTCCATAGCCTCAGCAACTCATGACTAGAGCCTAGGGAGATTACTGATGCCATAAACAAGAGTGTCAAATTGTTAAATCAACTTCAGGAGTCACTGTGTACTTATGTCTCATGGGGGATCTGTCCTTAATGTGTTGTCCAATGTGAAGTAATGCTATAACTAGTACTGAAACAGTATTTAAAACTTTGTGTTTCTGTGTGGGTGCAAACTGATGAAATCTTTACTTAGTGTATACTGAATCAATCTTTTGTATATAGATAATTAAAAATGAAAAAAAATCTTGGTGTTAAATTGGAAATTGCATAGAAAATTAATCAATTTAAAAAAATATATCATGTAGGATCTCTGTCCTTAATGTGCTATACATTGTGAATTAATACTATAACTAGTACTCCAACAGTATTTTTCACTTTGTGTATAGCAACACAAAGTGGGGGCAAACTGTTGAAATCTTTACTTAATATATACTAAACTGATCTTCTGTATATAAAGAGAATTGAAAATGAATCTTGATGTGAGGCAAGGGGAGAGGGAGTGGGAAAGGGGAGGATTGCGGGTGGGAGGGAAGTTATGGGGGGGGAGCCATTGTAATCTATAAGCTGTATTTTGGAAATTTATATTCTTTAAATAAAAGCGTTATAAAAAAATAAAAAAAAAAGAAAATTTTAGACTGGCCGGTGAACCCTAAAGGCTTCCATAGCCTTGGCAACTCATGACTAGAGCCTAGGGAGATTACTGACGCCATAAACAAGAGTGTCAAATTGTTAAATCAACTTCAGGAGTCACAGTGTACTTATGTCTCATGTGGGACCTGTCCTTAATGTGTTGTCCAATGTGAAGTAATGCTATAACTAGTACTGAAACAGTATTTTTACACTTTGTGTTTCTGTGTAGGTGCAAACTGATGAAATCTTTACTTAGTATATACTGAATTGATCTTCTGTATATAAAGATAATTGAAAATGAAAAAGAAACTTGGTGTTAAATTGGAAATTGCATAGAAAATTAATCAATTTTTTAAAAAAAATCACATAGGATCTGTCCTTAATGTGTTATACATTGTGAATTAATACTATAACTAGTACTCCAACAGTATTTTTCACTTTGTGTTGCTATGTGAGGGCAAACTGTTGAAATCTTTACGTAATATATACTAAACTGATCTTCTGTAAATAAAGAGAATTGAAAATGAAAAAAAAAAAAAGAAAATTTAGACTGACCAAAACTACTTCCCCTCCTTGGAGAATATAAAGGATAGAACTTTTAGACATCTCTTCTATTTTTTTTAAAAAGATTTATATATTTACTTGAAAGTCATAGTTACACAGAGAGAGGAGAGGCAGAGAGAGAGAAAGGTCTTCCATCCATTGGTTCACTCCCCAGATGGCTGCAATGGCCAGAGCTGCGCCGATCTGAAGCTAGGAGCCAGGAGTTTCTTCGGGGTCTCCCACTTGGATGCAGGGGCCCAATGCCTTGGGCCATCTTCTACTGCTTTCCCAGGCAATAGCAGAGAGCTGGATTGGAAGAGGAGCAGCCGGGACTAGAACTGGTGCCCACATGGGATGCCGGTACTTCAGGCCAGGGCATTAACCCGCTGCGCCACAACGCCAGCCGCAGACATCTCTTCTTTATACAGGGAAACAGAAAAAGGTGTGTAGCAAGACTATCCTGCCATTTATACCGATGCTATGTTTATGTGAATTATAAAATTCATACAGTTTCTAATACACAGACATGCACTTTCCAAACACTAAAAAAAGAAAATAAACACAGCAAAATATGGATTTAAATATTTTCATGATATTAAAAATAAACTCAAGCAAAGTAGTGATGTCAATATTTCTTTTGAAAGCAACTTAAATGAGATTGACTGGATTGGTGTGTTCAAAGTAGGATTATGACTATCTAGGTTATTTTAATTTATTTCTGAATGCAACTTGTTGTGAAAAATGTAAGGAATTTCATTTACACTAGCAAAAGAGCACTGTTTGCCAATTATAGGCTTAATGTTAAATTAGGTCTTATTTCTCTGCAGTACCAAAGCAATCAGATGAGAATGCATGTTTCTGTTAAGCATTTCCATTAACACTGCCTAATTACACCAGGATTTGTTTGGGTGGCGCTGGCAGATGCTCTGAAAGGCTATGGAAAAGACAGCCTTTATAGGAGATGGACTCCCACTAGGGACCATCCAAATATCAGTGCAGGGTACCTGAGTATTCTGGTAAGATAAAGACATGTGTTGAGTACTTCTCGGTATGATTCCCCACAATAAAATGCCTGAGCACCTGTGATGAAGGTATTTGTTCTCTATCTGCCTCAGGAAAATATTGTGAAGATTCTCAAAGGAGGTCCGGAAAATGTTTTGCTTCCTGTAATTAAGGATTATGCAAACTGAAGTCTTTGTAGGTTACTCTATTCAGAGTTTTAGTGTTGAAAATGTATCCTCATAGGTTTACTTTGTGCCATTTGAGTGCACGTTTCCTCCATCCATTTTACTAACACAAAGGCATGTTTGAGAAACATTTTACTGTTATAAGACCTGATCATCCATACTTGAGTAGATAGCACTTTGCTGGTCATTGCCAGTCAAAAGGAGTGAAGTTGGCTCTGTCTTCTCTATTTCATTTCAAAATTCCATGCTTGAAGAGCGAATCTCAGTTCACAAAGGAAGGGAGAATCTCTGTTCAGGTAACACCGTGCAAGTACAATGCAATCAACTCCTGCTCTAGGTTTACTCTGTTTTCTACGGCCCCCTGCCTGAGTCTCAATATTCCTCTATAACAAACTTGTCTCTCAGAATTGGGACTTTCCTTCAGGCTTCCTGAATAATGCACTTGTTCTCATTCATTTTGCTACAATTCTGTACCTTGTGTCATCATACCCAGATCCTCCTTCATTGTCTAGCTCCCTCCGACAAACACATTTGTTGGATGGTCTGTCTGGTTTTCATAGGAAATTTTTTCTCATGAGCATACTACAGTCATTAGCTATGTAACAATGGGATACTTTCTGAGAATTGTGTCATTGTTAGGTAATTGTGTGAATAGCATAGTTTGCACTTACACAAATCCAGATGGACTGGATCAATCACTCCATGTAGCCTCTTGATTTACTCAAGAGATGCAGTTAACAGAAGACATATGAGGTTGCTGGTGAAAAAACACAGCATTCTGATTTATATAGTAATTTTTTCTTATAAGTAGAAGGAGTACATTCTAGAATAATAATGTCTAATAGAATGAGTGTATAAACCAGTAATACAGTCGTTTGTTATCACTCTCAAGCACACTCCTCAAAATCGTATGTTGTGTACTTTTATATGACTCTTACCTCAGTAGTTTGTTTATACTATCATGGCCACAACACATGAGTAATGATTTATACTATGGTGTAAAATGGCTGCAGAGTTTTTCATTCCATTTTTTAAAAATTATTTTCCTTTTTATTAATATAAAGAGAACAGATTTCATGTATTTTATAGATGCAATTCCAAGAACATAACCATAATTCCCTCCCTCCCTTCTACACTCAATTCCCCTTTCTTCTTCCTTTCTTTACTTTACTTTTACTTTTTCAATAATATACTATAAATGTACTGTATAATCATAGGCTTAATGCACTACCAATTATAATGTTCAAAAATTCAAATGTAGAAAGACCACTGTTTAACAGTAATGTAGACAAAGGCTATAAACAATCAGGTTGTAAGAAGTCAGTCTCATTCTTATACATTTTTTGTATTCTGTATTAACTATCACATATCAGAGAAAATATGCTATTTATGCCTTTCAGACTGGCTGATTTCGCTAAAGATAATGGTCTCCATTTGAATGTATTTTGTTACAAAAGATAAGATTTTATTGTATTTATTGCTGAGGGATATTTCATTGTGTACATGTACCAAATTTTCTATATCCAGTCATTGATTGATGGCCATCTGAGTTGATTCCATTTCTTTTCTATTGTGAATTGAGCTGCTGTAAACATGAGGGTACTAATCACTCTTTTGTAAATTTATTCCATTTCTTTTATGTAAATTTATGTAAATTTCCAAGAGCGGGATGGATGGATCATATGGTCAATTCAGATTTCTGAGGAATTTCCATACTGTCCTCTGTAATGGTTGTATAGTTTACACTTCCACCAAAAATGTATTAGGGTAGCTTTCTCTCCGCATCCTCTAGATTTTTTTTTTAATAATTGAATGATAGTCACTATAAGTGTGGTGAAGTAATACCTCATTGTGGTTATGATTTGCATTTCTCTGATGACTAGTGACCTTGAGTGTTTTTTTTATGTATCTATTGGACATTTATATTTTATTATCTGAAAAATGCCTTTTCATGTTCATTGCCCACTACTTAACTGAAATGTTTGTTTTGCTTTTGAGTTTCTTGATTAAGCTCTACTTTAATCTTGTGTGAACTCTTTCATATATGTACTATGTTATTAACTGAAACATCATTATGCAGTTCATGACTGCACATGACAGTGCATGACTCTGTGTGGGTGGCTCCATCCAGGTTCTATGTAATGCAGCCCACAGAGAACTAATCTCCTTCTCCTGTAACTGCTTACTGTCTAATTTGGCCAGATACCTAGGACACACTGCCCAGAGCCCTTTAGTTTCAGGAAGGGAGTTCAGATAATATCTATATGTAGAAATATCAATGTGGGGCATTTAGAGGCAAAGTGTTAGTTGTTGATAATAGTTGAGCTAACATACAGCATTACTTTGAATGTGAGTCTGATCCTCTTTTCTTAAGCCATTTAAGTCTTTTCTTACAAAGTACAGAAGTTTAATTCTCTGCATTTCCATCTGCTAGTGCTCACAGTTGAAATCTGGGGAATGTTGACTATTGATTGCTCATCATTGTTTTCATTTATTGTTCAAAGTGTGACTTCCTTGTTCACTTGGGTCTGTAATCATTTTTACAATAAGAAAACTCTTTGACTTTCTTTTTATGAATAGTTTCTTCTGTAAGGAATAATTTTTAGTATAGTATAGAATGAACAGTCATCTCTTTTTAGTGGGGACAATTGTTTTCTGTTTGGAATTCAAGTTCCAGAGTCAATTTTCTACTGTTGTCACCCAAATCAACTGCCCTCGTGGCAGCTCTGAACAACAGTGACTCTTGCTTGATCCATTTCATGATTGTTATGTCTATAGTGGCAGCAGGACTTTGCAAGTGGTTGCCATTGCCTCTCATTCATGCCATCTGCCATTTGCTAGTCACCTGACCTGCCTCTTGGCTGTGGGCTCTGTCCTGAATGCTCAATTATATAAACAAGCTGGGGTGCAGGCTCCAATTCTACTTCTAGCTTTTACATGTGGTCTCAAAACCTGACTATTGCTTTATTAAGTTATGACAAAGCTAAAAAACTCCTTCTCACAAAATAATGTGACAATAAAGTATATCAATGAAACACTTCTTTGTGCGAATGGCAAAGGCAAAGTGCTGAAGGAACATACTTTCCACTACATCTAAATGTGCCTGGTACACTGCATTTTTATTAATTTCACATGCTGTTACTGTATTTTCAATCATTCATAGAGATCAGCAGTGCTATTCCACATGATGGCTTAAGTGTCAACATCCTATTTTTGGATTTCTATTGTATTCTATAAAGATAGTGTTTCTGATCAAGTTCTCAAGAAGGATCCTGACTATAAGCAAGCCACATTTTAAGAAGTATGAAAGAGAAAATTAGAGAAGCAAATTTCTCTTTTATAAGTTAATTTCAGTTCCTTAAATAGATATGTTAAAGTCCTAACTCTGCTCATCCCTCAGAATATGGTCTTTTTTGGAAATATGGTGCATGAAGATGTAACTAACTAAAAATTGTACATTCTGGAGTAGGATGAGCCACTAACCAATTTTAATTGATGTGCTTTGAAGGTGATGAACATATGGAGACAGGCACCCAGAAAAGAGTGCCAACTGATGACAAAGGCAGAGGTTAGAATGATACAACTTCAAACCTAGGAAGGGGAAAGTTGTCAGAAACCCCACAGAAACCAGGATAAGACTATACAAGATTCTCCTAGAGTCTTCAGTAGAATCATAGCCCAGCTAACATTTTCATCTTGAAGTTTCAGCCTCCAGATCTGTGAGACAAAATACTCCAATGTTTTAAGCCAATCAGTTTTGTGGAACTTTATTATAGCAACTCTAGGAAATGGATACACTTTCCCCTCTCATGCTCAGAGACCAGCTAGAGCAAGTTCTATTGCATTCAGTTTGCTCCCAGTCATTGACACAGCCTCCAGAACTGACCTCGGGGTGGCAGCACCGGGGATTAGTTAGGCAGAGAAGCTGCAACAATTAGAGTGTGCCTGTCAGGAACACTGCTGTTCCCATCCTGTAGGGTTTGAGTATTTGCTGGGAAACCAAGCCTGAGGAGTGTAAAAATGAAGGCTTTTAGATTCAGATTCTAATCTGGATTCATCTATTTTCTGGCTTCTAATCCTGGATAAAGTATAGTTCATAACCATTTTGGTCCTCAATGTTTGAAATGTGATGAATAAGATTTACCTTACAGTGGTATTATAGGATTTATACACATGCAAATTTATGTAGATCACTAAAAATTGCTATTATAGTAATCATAAAGAGTTCAGATTATTTATAATTGACAAAAACATATGGCTTTGTTGAAATGATTCTGTTAGTGTGCTTGAAACTTTTTCTTAAATGCCTGCATACTATACCTGACAATTATTAATAACTCATTTTTAAAGATTTACTTATTTGAGAGAGGGACAGACAGAGAGAAAGGTCTTCCATCTGCCGATTCACTCCCCAAATGGCCGAAATGGCCAGAACCAGGCCAATCCAGAGCCAGGAGCCAGGAGTTTCTTGCCAGTTTCCCACCAGTAATAACTCATTTTTTCCTGCAACACCTAAGTGTTGACTAATGCTCCACAGATTTGACCTGGTTTTGTAGCCAGATATCTAGTATAGATTGAACTCTGCTTGTGCTAAAGCCAAGTACAAATATCATGATAAACCTATAAACATGGAGAAAAGCCCAGAGTTTTCTGAGTTTTCCTATTAATGGTAGTAGCAGCCGCTAGTGGGTGTAGATGATACTTTTGGATTATAATGTTCATCACCCACCTCGTTCATTATCCCCCTTGTTCACATAACAAGTTTGTGAGATATTATCATCTTTATTTTCCCATGATTCATTTGAAACTGAATTGTATTAGTTTACCCAAGTATACTCCATTAGAAAATGATAGAACCAGAACTTTAAACCAGGTCTCTAATGTTTGAATCGGGCTTTTAACCATTCTATTAGATTTTGTAAAATATTCTTAAAATAGTACATGCATTTTAATCAAAATATTATCTATTTTTTCATTAAAATATTTTCCATTTTTATTTATAGTATTTGGCCTAGAAATTAAGACACTGATCTGGGACATCTGCATCCCATTTCAGAGTGCCTGGGTTTGAGTCTAGATCCACTCCTGATTCCACCCTGTAAAGTGGCAGTAATGACTCAAGTAGTTGGGTCCCTGCCACCCACGTGGGAGACCTAGATTGAATTCCCAGTTCCTGCATTTGGTCTGGCCCAGAACCAAACAATGTGGACATTTGGGAAATGAACCAGCAAATGGGGACACTGACTCTCTCTCCTGCTCTCTCTCTCTCCTGCTCTCTCTCTCTCTTTCTCAATACATCTCAAATAAATAAATTAATAATTTAAGAAAATATCTAGGGGTATGTGTTGTGGCACAGTAGGTTAAGAACTCTATCTGACATCTACAGCCCATATCAGATTGCTGGTTCGAGTCCCAGCCACTTTTTCCATTATGGCTCCCTGCTAATGCCCCTGGAGGCAGCAGATGATGGCCCAAGTTCTTGGGCCCTGTCATCCATGTGGGAGACCTGGAGAGAGTTCTTGGATCCTGGCTTTGGGCCTTGGCCTGGCCCAGCCCTGGTTGTTGCAGGCATTTGCTGAGTGACCAGTGGATAGAAGATCTCTCTCTTCTCTGTCTCTCCTCCTTTCTATAGTATTCTGCATTCAAATAAATAAATGCATACATACATAAATAAATCTTTAAACATTATGTAGAACTCTAATAAACAAAATGTGCTTATCCAGCTGGTGTGGCTTTTGATAGGAACTCCCAAGCATACAGAGAACAACTCAAAACATGAAGGTCAGCATAATCTGCATGCCAGGAAATGTTGCAAAGTGTTAAGAGGCACACAATTGTCCTGTGAGGCTCAACATAATAGAAACAGAGGCATTGTGAATC
Source organism: Sylvilagus floridanus (assembly GCA_949820135.1). Lineage (NCBI taxonomy): Eukaryota > Metazoa > Chordata > Mammalia > Lagomorpha > Leporidae > Sylvilagus > Sylvilagus floridanus. The sequence goes on along the minus strand of OX463241.1, from coordinate 89,987,238 downwards.
AGGATGTCCCATATTCTGGGTAATATTCTTACCCTTGAGTTTCTCAACTTTGGTCAAGCTAAGGCACTATTTCCAGTAGCAACAGAAACCCTCTTCATGCAGCTGCCACAGAGAAAACTGCTGTGGGTCATTTGTTCTCTGATTGGATGAGCAAACAGTGAAGAGAATGGATGGAGAAGATTGCAGAAAAGGAAATTCGGAAATCTGTTTTGTTGTTGACTCAAGACTCTATTCTATTACATTACTATACCATACATGCACACATACCTATAGAATCCCACAAGTAATTTGTACTAATAGTGCCATTTCTTGGGGGGAGTTATGCATGTAGCTAATGGGTCTGTCTCTTACTCAACTGTAGATTACTACAGCTGTCCAATTGTCTTAAGTAGGATGTTACTATGTGGCATGTCTTCTTTTGTGAACTGCCAGTTCACTGAATATAATGAAACTTAATATGCTCTATCCTCTGATTCTACAGGGGCTGAGAAGATCTGGAAGTTTATTTGGTGATTACATGAAGAGGCTCTCTTCTATCATCTAATAATTAAATATATTTTGTCAATTACTCTCAAGAACTATGTTGCTACTTCCAGTCCTCAGCTTAGCAAAATAGTTCAATCTCCATTTCAGTGTCAATATTTGACAGAGTGGCTCAAATTCTCTGAAGACTAATAACTCACAGGAAGATAGAGTTCATCTCTTACTCTCTAATTTGTTTAATCTAAAGTGATATAAATAGACCAAATGTTAAGAAAAAGTGCAGACATGTCTGAGAAAGTAACTGAAGAAATTAGTTAAAACACTTAAGAGACACAGGCTGCATATTCTTTCCTGGAATTCAGCTGTCCAAACAGTGTTGATGTTGATACCAGCCTAAAGAAGAACTAGTTAACATTCAATAGAGGTAGAAGGGGTGGGATGGGGAGTGCAGGAATGTGCACAGTAGAAACATCTTTTTTTTAAAAGCTTTTATTTAAAAAATATAAATTTCCAAAGTACAGCTTATGGATTACAATGGCTCCCCCCCCCATAACTTCCCTCCCACCCGCAACCCTCCCTTTTCCTGCTCCCTCTCCCCTTGCATTCACATCAAGATTCATTTTCAATTCTCTTTATACACAGAAGATCAGTTTAGTATATATTACGTAAAGATTTCAACAGTTTGCCCTCACATAGCAACACAAAGTGAAAAATACTGTTGGAGTACTAGTTATAGCATTAGTTCACAATGTATAGCACATTAAGGACAGAGATCCTACAGGATATTTTTTAAAAAATTGATTAATTTTCTATGCAATTTCCAATTTAACACCAAGTTTTTTTTTTCATTTTCAATTATCTTTATATACAGAAGATCGATTCAGTATATACTAGGTAAAGATTTCATCAGTTTGCACCCACACAGAAACACAAAGTGTAAAAATACTGTTTCAGTACTAGTTATAGCATTATTTCACATTGGACAACACATTAAGGACAGATCCCTCATGAGACATAAGTACCCAGTGACTCCCGATGTTGATTTAACAATTTGATACTCTTGTTTATGGCGTTAGTAATCTCCCTAGGCTCTAATCATGAGTTGCTGAGGCTATGGAAGCCTTTAGGGTTTGCCGACTTCGATCTTATTCCGACAGGGTCATAGTCAAAGTGGAGGTTCTCTCCTCCCTTCAGAGAAGGTACCTCCTTCTTTGATGGCCCCGTTTTTTCCACTGGGATCTCACAGAGATCTTTCATTTAGGTCTTCTTTTTTTTTTTTCCCAGAGTGTCTTGGCTTTCCATGCCTGAAATACTCTCATGGGCTCTACAGCCAAATCCGAATGCCTTAAGGGCTGATTCTGAGGCCAGAGTACTGTTTAGGACATCTGCCATTCTATGAGTCTGCTGTGTATCCCGCTTCCCATGATGGATTGTTCTCTCCCTTTTTGATTCTATCAGTTAGTATTAGCAGACACTAGTCTTGTTTGTGTGATCCCTTTGACTCTTAGACCTGACAGTGTGATCAATTGTGAACTGAAATTGAGTGAATTAAGCCAGTCCCACAGGGACGAATATCATATGTTCTCCCTGATTGGTGACAACTAACTGAGCACCAAAGGGGAAACCTGTTGAAGTGAAATGGACACTATGAGAAACAGTGACTTGATCAGCTCTTGTGCTGACTGTTGATATACAAGGTAATACTTTATCCATTTTAGTATTTTTTTATTCTAGTACTAGTGGTTGAATTCTGTAATTAACACACAATTATTCTTAGGTGTTTAAATTTTAACTGAAAAGTGATCCCTGTGAAATATAAGAGTGGGAATAAGAGAGGGAGGAGATGTACAATTTGGGACATGCTCAATCGGAACTGCCCCAAATGATGGAGTTAGAAACGTGCCAGGGAATTCCAATACAATCCCATCAAGGTGGCATGTACCAATGCCATCTCACTAGAACCATCTTTTTAACAGCTTGAGAGCCACAATGTTCTTTGATTATTTTTTACACCTAAATATATATCACAGGGGTCTCTTAATCATTTTCCTGTAGTTGAGTGGGGTTGATTCCAAAATGCTCTGCACTGCTTACTCACAATCCATGTCTGCTATGTGAACAATCATGGTGCCTTGCCTGAGAAATAAGTGCCAACCTGGATCACAAAATAACTAAGTTATTTTCTTACCCCACAAAAGGAAACAGCAAGCCTGGTAAAAATAATTTTAGATCTTTTAAAATAATTCTTTTAATCATGAGAAAGAAATATATTTTTATTCAAGAAGACTATTTTATTTATTTTTAAAATTGACTTGAGACGTACAGACAAGGAGAGATGGAAAGAGAGAAGACAGATGGAAACAGAGAGCTCCTATCCGCTGGTTCACTCCCCAAATACTCCCTAAAGCTTGGACGGGGTAGAATTGAGGCTGGGAGATGGGAACTCAACCCAGCTCTCCTACATGGGAGGCAGGTACCCAATTACTTGAGCCAATAGTGCTGGCTCCCGGGGTGTGCATTAATAGAAATGTGGAGTCAGGAGCCAAATTTGGGTATAGAATCCATGAACCTCAATGTGGGACATAGGTACCCTGACCTCTAGGCTAAATGCTTGCTCCTAGAGGACTTAAATTATTTGCTTTCTATGGGAAAAAAAACTAAACCCAAATTACACTGATTTATTCCAACGAATCACTAACATCAGAAAAGCAGAAGAATGTTTTTTAAGGTTCATAGTATATTTTAACATACACCTCTTGTAGATTATGAAACATTTTTAGATTATAAAAATTAAGATGCACATTGTTTTTCAGGGCTATACTTGTGGTTTAATCCACCAGTGCATTAGTGCTGAGAATAATCCATTATATATTGTCATTAAGAACTGGCATTGTGGAGTAGTGGGTTAAGCCAAATTGCCTATGACACTAGCATCCCATATGAGTGCCTGTTTGAGTCCCAGGTGCTTTATTTCTGATCCAGCTCCCTCCCTGTTAATGCACTTGGGAATGCAGAAGAAGATGGCCAAAGTCCTTGCATGCTTGCTCCTATGTGGGAGACCCAGAAGTTCCCCGTGCCAGGCTTTAGCCTAGCTCAGCTTTTGCTGTTGCTGCCATTTGGGGAATGAACAAACAGATGGAATATTTTTCTCTCTCTCCCTCACATTGTAACTCTGCCTTTCAAATAAGTAAATAAATCTTTATAAATAGTATCATTGTATTTATTAATATGTTAGTGTTATTGAATCTCACATTATTCACCTCCCTCAATGGATGTCAGAGTGAGGAGGATGATAATGTATTTTCAGGATGAACAGATACATTGTAATGCTGGTCTTTTGTGGTGGACACAAATTGATGTTTTAGATTCACAGAAGCAGAAATCAATTAGCTTTTGTAAGTAGTCAGTTAACATGATTCTCGGGGCAGGTGCTGTGGTGCAGCAGGTTAATGCCCTGGCCTGAAGCACCGGCATCCCATATGGGCACTGGTTCGAGTCTGGGCTGCTCCACTTCTGATCCAGGTCTCTGCTATGGCCTGGGAAAGCAGTAGAAGATGGTCCAAGTCCTTGGGCCCCTGCACCTGCGTGGGAGACCCGGAAGAAGCTCCTGACTCCTGGCTTCTGTTTGGCGCAGCTCCGGCTGTTGTGGCCAATTGGGGAGTGAACCATCAGATGGAAGACCTCTCTCTCTGTCTCTACCTCTCCCTGTAACTCTGTCTTTAAAATAAATAAATAAATTTAAAAAAACACATCATGATTCTCTACTCCCCTAATACCTTGAGCTTTTTACTTAATATTTTAAAAAATGCATTTCTTTTACTTCCCTCTATCCTGTTCCTCCCTTGGAGAAGAACACCTCTTCATTCTAAAACAATGGCCAATAAAGGTGTTTTTCTTAAATAATATCTATCTAAATGGAAGTGTTTGTTAGAGATTTCAAATTCGCCATTTGACAATATTTACACAGGTTTATGTTCCCTTATTGTAATTAGCTTTAAGCAGTTTAAACCTCTATCAATCTTTCCTCCACACATATACAGCATCTGCTGAGTAAACCATAAGTGGGCCCTTCAACTGTAAATGTGTTGCTTTCTGCTGTTAGACATTGACATGTGGAATGTTTCAAAGTTTGAGTCTTATAACAAATCTCAGGTTCTTTTCTTGGATGTGTCTTTAGTATTTAAATAGCATTTTGGGATAAGTATTTTGCCTATGCAGATTTAAGACATCAGTTAGGATGTTTGCATCTCATACTGAATTCCTGGATTCCAGCACTAGCTCTAGTTCTTGATTTCAGCTGTCTGCTGATGTGTGCTCTGGAAGGAAGCAGGTGAAGACTCCAGTAGTTGGGTCTCTGCCTCCCATGTAGGAGACCTGAACTGAGTTCCTAGCTTCTGGCTTCCACCTCCTGACTACCATAGGCATTTTTGGAGTGAACCAGTGGGCAAGATCACTCTCTCTTTCTTTCTCTTTCAAATAAACAAATATTTTGAAAAATAAATACAAGGGCTGGTGCTGTGGTGTAGTGAGTAAAGCCACCACCTGCAGTACTGGTATCCCATATGGGCGCTGGTTTGAGTCTGGGCTGCTCCACTTCTGATCCAGCTCTCTGCTGTGGCCTGGGAAAGCAGTAGGAGATGGTCCAAGTCCTTGGGCCCCTGCACCTGCATGGGAGACCCAGAGGAAGCTCTTGCCTCTTGGCTTTGGATTGGCATAGCTCTGGCCATTGCTACCAACTAGGGAGTGAACCAGTGGATGGAAGACCTCTCTCCCTCTCTCTGCCTCTCCTTCTCTCTCTGTGTAACTCGAATAAATAAATAAATCTATAAAAAAATACAACTCTGAGAACATGCTTCCAATTACGAGGGATATAAGTATCTATATTATTACCCTCAAAAGATTACTGGACACTAAATATTTTGGTTGCATTCTTAGAATATGTCTCCTGTTCATTTCCTTCCTGTTATTTTTTAATTTGAAAAAGAGAGAAAGATGGCAAGAGAGAGAGGCAGAGAGAGCTCCTATCCATTGGTCCACTTTCCACTATTCTTCAGAGGTCCACAACAGCTGTGACTGGGTCAGATTGAAGTCAAGAGCCAGGAACTCCATAGGGAAATACTTGAGCCATCACCTGCTACCTCCCAGGATGTGCATAAGCAGAAGGATGGAATCTGAAACTGGAGTCAGGAGTTGAGTCTAAACATTCCAATATGGGATACAGGCAACCCAAGCAGCATTTTAACCACTATCTACCCTAGTATTCTTCATTTTATTGGACATAAAAAATTGTTCTTACTGTCCTTGGTGGAGTTCGCTACCATAATGAGTTTCTTTTTCAGTATACAAATGAGATAGCCCTTTGAGAATTTAACCTTTTATCTGAATTTTTAAAATTTTTCAAAAGATAATACATATGCTATTCAGTAGATAATTTTTATTTAATGTTTTCATGTGTTATCTGATTGGCCAGCCTGCCTCCAGAGTAGATAAGTGAGGGCTATGGTTGTCTTCCTTGCTCTGTCTGAATGCAGGGTTAATTCAAGGAATTGAGTAATAGAAGATAGATCCTCTAATCTTGAACCCCAATATTATCCCTCACATCTAACCCTGCTTTCCCAATATTATTCTGTGAATGTTGACTCAATGCATTATTTTGGAAGAAGGACATTCTAGAGTCAAATAAGTTGTAACAACATTGAATACCACAGTACCCTTTTGAAGCTTCCCAATGCACACTAGCTTATTCAAAGAACTGAAAATTATGCAAAAAGGAAATCTCTTAAATTTCATTTAGCCCAGCAGTTCTGAAAATATAGAATTGGATTAGAGTGATTACCTATTAAGATCTCTGGGACCCCACCCACCCACCCTGAAATGTCTAGAAAGATTCTGTTCACATACCTCTTACTTGATTTTTAGTTCACAGAAAGTGCTACAAACTGGTTAGTTTAGAGTCCAAAATTAATTTTAGCCCAGTTTCCAAACTTTGTGCTAGTCAGGCATTCCATAAACATTGCTTCTACGAATTATATTACCCATACTAAATGTTACTATTAATTATACATGTATGAGGCAGAGAAGATATGGTAGAAATCAGAGAATTTCTGTTCTTTATGGATTTTTTTTGGTAATGCCATAAAAGTGTTAGAGAACCAATGTTTGGTATCAAGAATAATTATGTTTGTGGACTGACCAGCAACTGGAGCAGGTGACTGAGGTGGTCTTCCACTCAGGGTTGACCCAGATGGAGTAAAAGCCAAAGAGTGGCAACATACTTTAGCTCAGCATTGTAAGCACAGCTCAATCTTCCCCATCTCAGCAAAACCACCATTCTAACAGAGGGAGGATTGTGAGGGCTGTGTGTGTGACTGAATTCAGCACTGGTACTGTTAAATTTGGCTTCTATTATTACTTCACATGTTGTCAAATGGAACGAATTAAAATATTAAGGAAAAAAATGACCTCAGTTCAATAAAAGGAATCATTTTCTCACTCACAATTGTGTGAATAAATCAAGTGTCCAACCTGTGAAAATGTCTTTTGCTTAAGTATGCTTTGTGGAACTGATGTAATATTTGAGCCAAATTTTCTGCTCTTCTCACACAGATTCTGGGGTCCCGGATACCCTCCTGTTTGCTTGCGTTCCTTTTGCCACAGCTGAAATTCACATTCCCTAATACAGCATGACCAGAGCTGTTTCTAAATTCAAGCCCTGGGTAGTCAGACACAGGTGTCTTCCTTGCTTGTTTCACCCGGAACTAACCCTGTGACCCTTCGTATTCCCATAATATTTTTACTATGTAACTTTTATGTCATTTCATACCTTCAATTCTGAATTATGCTTATTTTTCCACTTGACAATTCAGTAACAAACAGTAAAGTTGGGAGGGGTAAGATTGAAGTTACAGTCACTTGTACTTTCTGTTTGCTATTGAAACTACCCAATAGTTTATACATATAGTAAATAGATGGTAATGTGTGTGTATGTATATGTGTGTGTGAGTGTGTATGTATGCATGTGTGTGTATAAATTAGATGTTAGCATTCAATATATTTCAACTGAGTTTCTGTTTATCTTTTCTTTGTGCTTTTTTTTTTTAATCTACAGGAGACCCTGCTTCACCAATAGCTCATTGTTAAGATGGTGCCACCTTGCATATAAGATTCACTCCTCAGATTCTCAAATACTATTTTGGTATTTAACTCTATATTTAGTTCTTTCTATTTAAAAATATTCTTGCAGACCAAACTTTATAAGGATCTGCTTGTGTGGAATCAAAGATCTTGGCTAATCTGCAGATTTCTTTCTGACGTCTGACTCTTGCCACCTCTACTACATTCACAATGAAGTCCTCACCATCCCTCTTGAGCTTCTTGACATGCGTCCTCCTCTACCTTTGTCTGCTAGTGCCACCTCCAATCCTGCTTTGCTGAGAGAGCTTTTCAGGCTGCTCCAAACACAATAGAGCCTTTGCTCTGAGCACTGACAACAGCTTTTAGCACCTCTGCTCTGATGCGTACCACATGCACTCTACATAATAGCAAATTGTGGGTGTTTCTGCTTCTTTCATTAAGTGATTGAAGACAGGAATGATATTTTATCCAATTACGTATTATATCTAAATGTAATGCAGTGCCTTGCCAAGAAAAGTTGTAAAAGGGATATAAGTGTTTTGACTTCTAGAATGGTGGTACTTGCTCCCCAGTGAAACAAAATACCAGTAAAAATTATGATTTAAAAAGACAACTCTGTTGAGGCCAGTGCTGTGGCTTAGTGGGTAAAGCCACTGCTTATAGTCCTAGCATCCCATATGGGCACTGGTTCGAGTCCCAGCTGCTCCACTTCTGATCCAGCTCTCTGCTGTGGCCTGGGAAAGCAGTAGAAGATGATCCAAGTTCTTGGGCCCCTGCACCTGCATGGAAGAAGCTCCTGGCTTTGGATCAGCTCAGCTCCGGCTGTTATAGTCATTTGGGGAGTGAACCACCAGATGGAAGACCTCTCTCTCCTTCTCTCTCTCTCTCTGCCTCTGCCTCTCTGTAACTCTGCCTTTCAAATAAGTAAAAATAAATTTAAAAAATCTTAAAAAAATAAAAGGTAAGATAAGTCTCCTTTAAAAATTTTTTTAAAAAGACAACTGTGTAAAGTCTCTGCAAGATGGCCCAAAACCCAGAATAATGAAAAGACATTTATGCAAAAAAAAAAAAAATTCCACTTAATCTTACTGAGAATTGTAGCTGCAGCAATTGCACCAAATCCTCCTTCCTCTCCTCTCCCAGCTAAGTGTGATGAAAAAACTGCTCAGCAGTGGCCAAAATGTCAAGGCTTTCTCTTTGCCAGTGGCAAGTCAAGAGATGATGTATCTCTGTAGGAGGGGCAGCTGTGAGCGTTTTTCATATTCCCTTGGCTCTAGGTTACCGAGATGTAATTCCAGGTGAGAAACAAAGTACCTTCCTTCATCCATTCCTCATGTATAGGACAAAGAAACTATCCTAGGTTTGACAATCCAAGAAGAGTGGAGACCCAATATTCTTTGCCCCAACTCTCTCATTAGAGCTAAGTTTCCTCTTGGGAGATGTAAGCCACAAACACCAGGGGTTACTGTCTTCGTTCAGTGCTCTGTCCAAAGGCAGAAGTTTCACTCTAAGGGAAAGGAGACCAGTATCCCTAGACCAAGCTAAGGAGCACTAAGAGAAATTACTCAGGGGGAGAGGCAGCCATTAGAACAAAGAACTCTGGAAATTTTTAAGAGAACTGACTTTATTTAGAAAGGATTGAGAAGAATTTCAGTTCTAAGTGCCCTCACCAAACAGCAGATATTTTGGAGGTAAGCAAACAAAGGGAAGCTAAACGCCCATTAGGAAATTAAGCCAAACTGAAAAACAGTTTATAAAAGACAACCAGAGAAAAAGAAAAATAAAGAGAGCCCTTCTGGGGTCAGAATAAAACACAGAATAAAACAGATTAAAACAAAAACAAACAATAAAACACAAAATGCCAAGCAAAACCCCAATGAGATACCACATCAAATCCGGAAGTATCATTATAATAAAAAGGCTAGTTATAGCGTTGTCAAGACAATACGAAGAAATTATCATTCATACACACTGCTGGTGGGTACATGTGATGGCGTGGCCATTATGGAATGTGATATGAAGTTCCTCAAACTGTTATCCCTGGAATCACCAGCGATTCTACTCCCTATGTATACATCTATGAGAAATGAGGACATGTGTTCCCACAAAAACTGAAGTACTATTTATAATAACTACATATGGAAGCAATTCAAAAGTCCATTAATGGATATATGTCTAAATAAAATGTGGCATATTTGACATCAAAATATTATTCACCATAAAAAAGAATGAAGTATTGATACATTTTTATATTAAGTAAAACAAAACAATTAGAAAATATTATATTATATGAGTCTATTTACATGAAATGTCCACAGAAAGTAGACAGTGTTATCTAGAGTAGATACTTAGAAAGGGAATGAGTGGGGCCTGCTGATAACTATGGAAGTGTTTTGCGGGGGGAGGGGGTACTGCTGCTGATGTCCTACAATTAGCTGTGTTCATGATTGTACAAACCTGTTATTATAGCACAAGACATTGAAGTATACACTTCCTAATTTTAATTTGTTGAATATTATGGTTAGTGGTGAATTAATCCTGTGACTATAGAGTAGATTTAATTATGTATTTGCAAAATTAATGAAAAGAAAAGAAAGGAGGGAAGGAGAGATTGTGAGAGTGAGGGGGAGGGAGCAAGTATGATTATCTTCTTAAAATTGTACCTATGAAATACATGAAATGTGTTCTCTTTATATTAATAAAATTTTTAAAACATTTTATTTTTAACTTTTAAATTACATATGAGCCATCAGTTCATTAAAGAAAAGTAATCTTGCTTGGAAAGAATTAAGAGCAGAATATCTAGTTTAGCTCAAATTTTCTGAAGATGAAAAAAAAATCCCCAAATCATACACATTTTCAGGCATAAAACTATGAAAAGAAAATAGTAGGGAAAAGTTATTTGTCTTTACATATCTCAGATAAATGTCTATTTAGTAGATAGATGTGCTGTGTGATGACTCTAGGAACTGTGAGCTGCTGGCTGTGTTTGGAACAATGTATTTGCTGTAGGTCAGCCTTCTAAATGTTCATTGCCATTTGAATAAAATATAGTTATTCTTTAAAGCAAAATAAAACACGTGTGAATTTTGTGGCACATGAGTTTTATCCCAATAAATCTCTTAGAAAAAATTTTAAATGTATAGCTTTCATATAAAATTCAAATAACGTAATAGAACAAAAAAGTATAATCAAAACTTAGTAGCATAAAATGTTGGCCTTAGGTTCAGAGATGTGTTCAATGTTTTTTCCTGGGAAACAGTATCCCTGTAAGTAGTTAGGAAATCACGCGGTTCCACATGGGGTGAGTCAGGGAGAGCCAGCTGAGATTTTCTGAGCAGTCTGACTTTTCCTTCCTTCCTTCCTTCCGTCCCCTCCTCTCTCTTTCTCTCTTGCTCTTTCTTTAGAATTCAGGCTTCTCAAAACATTAGCAAACTGCAGAAAAGTGCAGGAGTAGTTGGAAGGGAACAGTGTAACAATATGAGCCATTAAAAGGTGATAATATGGGCCGGCGCTGTGGCTCAACAGGCTAATCCTCCACCTTGCGGCGCCGGCACACCGGGTTCTAGTCCCGGTTGGGGCGCTGGATTCTGTCCTGGTTGCCCCTCTTCCAGGCCAGCTCTCTGCTGTGGCCAGGGAGTGCAGTGGAGGATGGCCCAAGTGCTTGGGCCCTGCACCCCATGGGAGACCAGGAAAAGCACCTGGCACCTGTCTCCTGCCATCGGATGAGTGTGGTGCGCTGGCCGCAGCGCGCTGTCCGCGGTGGCCATTGGAGGGTGAACCAACGGCAAAGGAAGACCTTTCTCTCTGTCTCTCTCTCTCACTGTCCACTCTGCCTGTCAAAAAAAAAAAAAAAGTGATAATATGGTAAACATTATATTTCTAAATGTCAGAGAAGTGCCTGTGCCAGAAAAAGAAAGTCAAATGAGGAGCAGCCTTTGGCAAAAGATGTTGGAAATAAGGAACAGAGATGTTACTCTAGAAGAGAAAATGGAGGACAGTGGCCTTTTTGAAATGTTAAAACGAAGGGTCAGTGCTGTGACACAGCATGTTAAAGCCCCAGCCTGCAGCACAGGCACCCCATATGGGCAATGGTTTGTGTCTTGGCTGCTCCTCTTCCAATCCAGCTCTCTGCTATGGCCTGGGAAAGCAGTAGAAGATGGGCCAAGTCCTTGTGCCTCTGCACCCCTGTAGAAAACCTGGAAGAAACTTTTGTCTCCTGGCTTCAGATCAGCTCAGCTCTGGCCTTTGCGGTCATTTGGGGAGTGAACCAGTGGAGCGGAAGACCTCTATCTCTCTCGCTGTGGCTCTACTTCTCTCTGTAACTCCTCTGTCTTTCAAAATAAATAAATAAAATAATCCTTAAAAAAAAAGAAATGCTAAAACGAGCAATGAAATAAAACGGTAGATGGTGACTTCAGCCATTTCAGGGGTTGTCTGGGGAGAGGGGTAGGCAGAAGTAGTCTACCCCAGATGCTGCTGTCAGACCTGTGCTGAAGCTGCCAAGTGAAACTGCAGTGCATGCATGGGTAGCCCCACCTACTGGGGGGCTGGTCAGGACCTGGCAGTGCAGGGGTGCTGGCCAAGCTGCTTGGGGTCAGAGAGTTTATTCAAATGTGCCAAACTGACAACTGTGGTTCTGTCTATAAATGTAAGATCACACCAGGCAGACTTTTAAAATGTATTTACTCTCGCGCATCACATATTTAAAATTAGTATCTAAATCACAATTTTACTGATTCCGTTGCTTAGAGAATGAGTTAGGAAGCAGTGGCCACATGGATCTATCCAGCAGGGATCATCGATCATAGCTGTGCTCCTGGTGTTGCACAGGTCCATGGCTAAGATTTGAAATAAGACTGTATCTGCCGGAAGGGAATTTTAGAAACATGATCAAGAAGTACCGTGGCTTTGCTAAAATCCAATTTTTTAAATCAAGTCTGTTGTCATGTGGTGCATAGTTTTGCAAGAAACCTGATCTATGTTGGTATACAGTAGGATGCCCTAGTAAAACATGGAGTGAGCTGAAATGATCACTTGCTTAGGCAAATGTATGTCTGAAATCCCCACCCATATACAAAAGGAAAAGCATTCTCAGCTACAAGTATTTTGAATATACTTGTATTTTGCATCATAACAAAGTTGCAAAACAACTTCTTCAATCAAAAATACTGTATAATTTTATATTTTTTCCTTTACCACATAAAAATAGTCATTTGCATTTATTACTACATTTTATTGTTTCAAAAAGAATATTATTAAGAATTCAGTTTGTGAACATGTTTTGTATTCAATCTGGTCTCTAAACAATATCTTCAGAAGTAACACAAAAATAGCATTATTTCGGAAATGCTTATGATTGAGTTTTAGTGATTTTCAGAAATTTATCATATATTTTATCTTTCTACTACAGTAATCAACTCATTTATTCGTAGCAGAGATGATAAAAAGAAGACCAAGGTATATCTCCTGATAAATACTTTGTAATAATTTTAGGGTTTTATTTAAATATAAAACATTTTGATATCATAACTGTATCTAATGAAGATGGAAGGGTGGGATCTAAATGATGCCACTGATGACAGTGGCATACTTTACTGAAACAGGGAAAGAGAACAGACTTTATGAAGTATGAAATATGTGTGTGTGATTGTATGTACATAGAGAAAGAAACATACTTAATATAGGCAATGTAACTTATAGTCTATAAGTAGGAATCAGCATTACCTCAAATGTCCTCTTTTAGCAATAAATCACCAGATGGCAATGCTGAATCGAGCTCATTGCAGCCTCAGGGTCAGCCCAGGAGGACTCCTGCACTGGTAGAAATTGTTTCAGATGTGGATAGTTAGGACATTGGCAGAAAGAGTGTCCTAAACCAATAACTACCCTCAAGGCATGCCCCCAGTGCAAAAAGAATGGCCACTGGAAGAGGGACTGTCTTCTCCGAAGGGAGGGAGGGACTCCTGATCCACTTATGGCTCTTTCTGAAGATTGACAGGGCCTAGGGACTCTGCACGCTCCTGAGGAGGTTAACATCTTTCACCAAGAGCCCCAGGGACTATTGGGATTGCAGGGAAGCATGTTAATTTTTCAACTGACACAGGAGCCACTCACTCTGTGCTTGCTTTTCATGCTGCACTCCTTTCCCTTGAAAGCTATACTGTTGTGGGAATCCATGGGAAACCTGATCCCAAAGATTCACCTTACCCTTCCTGTGTCAGATAGAAGAGGTTCTTGTTACTCACCAATTTTTTGTTAGTTGAGAGTATCCAACTCCATTGCTTGAAAGGGTTTTGTACTCATCCTTAGGTACTTCTTTAAAGTTGATTCCCCTAAGTCTAGGTCATTTGTTATGATGTTAGCTAGCACTGAGACAGGCCTTAGTTTAGATAATTTTCCTGCTGATACAAAAGAAAGAGTAGATCATCAAATCTGGGATCAGGGAATTCCTGGATGGGCTACACACGCTGTGCCTGTCAAGGTTTTCTTAAGGGATAAGACTGCATTTCCTCATCAGTGCCCGTATTCGATCAAGCCAGAAGCTAGAAGGGGACTCCAGTCTTTGATAAGTTTCCCAAACATAGGCTGTTGGTCCTGTGTCAGTCTCCCTGTAATATTCCCACCTTGCCTATTTTAAAACTGAATGGAGAGTACAGGATATTTCAGGACCTCAGGACTGTTAATTGGCAGTTATCCCATTTCATCCTATTGCGCCAAATCCTTATAAAATATTGACACAAATACCTGGAGGACCTCATGGTATACAGTTTCAGACCTAAAGGATGCTTTCTTCTGCATTCTGTTAAGTTCAGAATCTCAATTTTTACTTGCCTTTGAAATGACTGACCCAGTTTCAGGTATAACTCAGGAATATACATGAGCTGTTTCCCCCAAAGGCTTCCAGGTCAGTCCACACCTGTTTGGTAATGCACTTGCAAAGCAGCCCAGGGAATTACAGCTAAAGAACGGAGCAGTCTTACAGTATGTGGATGATATACTCATTTGCAGCCTCTCTAGGGAGAACTCATGTGAAAATACCATCCAAGTTTTGAACTTTTTTAGCTGAGCGAAGATACAGAATCTCCCCAAAAATGTTTAGGTTTATAAACAGGAGGTAGATGACCTGGGATATAGTCTATCCTCAGGAAAATATGCCCAGTCAAGAGAAAGGAAGCTATTCTATGGACAGAGTCACCATAGATGAAAAGGCAGCTAAGAACATTTCTGAGAATGGCAGGTTTCTGCAGAACATGGATTCCAGAATTTGGATTAGTGGTAGCCAAACTTTTGTATGAAGCTTTAAAAGGCCCTGGCACAGACCTACTGGATGGTGGAGTTACCACAGTCATTCTGAAGAATTAAAGAGCTTTTAACTGAAGCCCCTGCATTAGAAATTCCTAACCCGAGTAAGCCATTCACCCTGTTTATAGCAGAGAAACAGGGTTGCTCTAGGAGTACCGACTCAGAAATTGGGTTTACATCCATGACCAGTGGCCTATGTTTCTAAACAACCAGATTCAGTGGCTACAGGGTGGTCTGCATGCTTCAGGACTGTTGCTGCTACAGCACTCTTGGTGGAGGAAGCCGCCAAACTGAATTTAGGCCAGCCACCTGAAGTTCAAACTCCATACCAGGATAAGGGGTCTTGGAAATTAAAGGATATCAATGGCTAACAGAAGGGTGTCTCACAAAATATCAGGCTTTATTGTTAGACTCGTGTGAGATAACATTTTAAAGTGTTCCAGGTCTTCAACCTAGCAACTCTGTTTCCACTTTAGGATACTAGAGAGTTAACTCACTTTTCTGTAGAAACTATAGAACAGGTATATTCTAGTAGGCCTGACCTTTGAGATGAGCCTCTGTAAAAATCAGTTGTTGAATGGTTTACTGATGGCAGTAGCTACATGAAGGAAGGAATTAGAAAGGCAGGCCATGCGAGTTCATGTGTATATAGATTCCAAATATGCTTTCCTTGTGTTACATGCACATGCAGTAATTTGGAAAGAAAGAGGCTTATGGACTACAAAGAATTTCCCATTAAATACGGAAAGATGCTATAAGCATTTTTGGAACCTTTGGAACCTTTGGAAATGGTTGTCATTCACTGTACGTCACATTATAAGGGAGATAGTCGTGTTAGCAAGGGAAATGCACTAGCAAATAAAGCAACAAAATGAGCCACCACACAGGAAGCTCTAGAAATGGCTCCAATATCTCAACCTGCAGTAATGACTAAAGAACCTCACTTTACTTAGTCTGGGATCAAATGAGCCCAACAATGGGGTTATACCAAAGATGCTAATGGATGGTGGACTCTAGATCATAAGGTTATGCTCCCAATGGCCTCTCAATGGAAAATTATTAAGGAAATGCATGACTCTACCCATCTGGGAAGAGAAGTGTTTGGAGGGAAAGGACTAAGTGCTGTCATAAGGGAAGTAACTCATTCTTGCCCACTGTGTTTACAAAATAACCCTGGGAGTTATGTAAGTTTGCCTCCCTTGCTGACTTCTATGCAGAGGAGAGTAACATATAGCCTATCACCACCCACTGTCTGGGAGTCTATAAATGTTTTTTCCATCTGAAAGGGCACTGCACTTGCAATTTGTTTTCTTCCAGTTTTGCTCATGCTGACTGATAAACTTACATGTTTCAGAACTCAATGACTTCTGAGAGTAATGATGACCATGCAGGGGACTCAGCCATCGGCAGTGACTGAAAGTTCTCCAGCTCATGAAATTAATTCATTAGATGAGATAGGAAGATATTTCCAGACCCAGGATAGGCAGAGCCTGTGCCCTGATCAGCAGGAAGTAGATTTAGATGATATGATAGGTCTATGTCCTTCAACATCCTATTAAGATTAAGGATTAAGGGTCTGGAATCTCTAAGGAGGAAATGATATGGGATGAAGCTAATGAGCTGGAGACCACTCTCACCCTACCTCACACGTGATTTCACCTATATCCACCCACCTGCCAATCATACTATGTAACCACTCCCCTTTTAGAAGTGGATAAGAGGCTGGAGCACACTGAGCAGCCCTCATTTTGCCACTTCTCATGCCTGCCTTTCCGTGCAGTGGCTAGTCACTCTTCTGCATGAGCTTTCTCACTTGCAGTCTCTGAGTTGCTCCCTGAAAAAGCCTGGAATGGAACTTCCCATTTACTCTTTCTGACCTACTTTCCCTTAGTAAAGGCATCATGTTCCTGTGTATTTCTTTCATTTCCAAACAAGCCCTGGATGTTATCATGTTGTCTGTCTAGTATGGACTTAGAATTCTTATTTAAATAAATGGAAAGAATCCTAAATATTAAATATTAGCATAAAGTAAACCAATAACACTAGGTAGTACAATAGAATATAACATTTGTTTATGTAATAAGTTATTGAATTAATAAATCATAAGTAAATCCATGTCTCTGACAATTTGCATATGACTTATACAAACCATCATGGGGTCATCAACATTCAAACCTGCCTAAAAATAAATGCAGTTGCTTCTTTAATTCTTACACAATAATAATTTATTCAAGCAATGGGCTGGAAATAGATGGAAAGTCACAAACTTGGATGGGATCTGGTCCTTTCCAGTGTGAGGAGTGAGATATGTATATAAGTGATGTAAATACAAGGTTGAAAGTGACTTCAATACCATGCGGATCACTGTTCTTCAGGGGCCAAGAAGTGAGAGGTCACAGCAGCTGAGGGCTGGGAGTTCATATGGAGGAAGTGGTTTCTGATTAGGACCTCAAGGTAAAGCATGACTCAAACCTGCAGAGGAAGGTAAGTGGGAGAATATGAAATTAGAGGCATAAAGACCAGCACAAGCAAAGCAACAACAAAAGAAAACTTGCGATGAAAGCTCCTCAGATGACAATGGAATATGTCTTGGAAAAAGCAAGTGTGGCTAAATAGAAGTTTTAAGGCTAAAATTAAATTTTACTGAATGCACTTTTTTTTTTTTCAAATGAAAATGATCAAGTGATAGAATTTTGAGAATGGCTTCTTGCAGCATACAGCAGTATATTTAATAGTTTATGTAACTAATATTAGAAGAAAAAAATTAAGATTCAAGCTGTATTTCACCAAATAAACAGTCTTTAAAAGATTAGAGATCTCAAGAGAATACTAAAGATGTTAAAGTGAACATGGGTTCTCAGATAGATTAATTAATAGGTTACAAAGATACATTTTTGTGTTTTTCTTATTTACATTTTCAGTTCTTGAGTGCATGGAAACTAAAGTGTGGTAGCTATAGTATAATCAAATCAATAATGGTATTGATTGCTATCACATCAACCCTCCAAAACAACAATTCTGCATTACAGTCCATATAATTATTTCATACCTTACAAATTTTCTGTCAACAAATATAACCTAGATGAAAAAATTTATTAAAAATAGCACTTGACAAATATGACACAAGATAAAATAAAAATAATAATACAAATATATTCAAACTGGCAGTAAATTGAAATGGCTAAATCATGCCCACAATGAAAACTTCATATTCTGATACTTTCACCAGTGAATTCTGTCAAATATTTATTTATTTATTTTTATTTATTTTTTTTATTTTTTGACAGGCAGAGTTAGAGAGAGAGGGAGACAGAGAGAAAGGTCTTCCTTTTTCCGTTGGTTCATCCTTCAGTGGCAGCTGCGGCGGGCGCGCTGTGGCCAGCGCACCGCACTGATCTGAAGCCAGGAGCCAGGTGTCAGGTGCTTCTCCTGGTCTCCCATGCAGGTGCAGGACCCAAGCACTTGGGCCATCCTCCACTGCACTTCTGGGCCACAGCAGAGAGCTGGACTGGAAGAGGAGCAACCGGGACAGAATCTGGCGCCCCGACCGGGGCTAGAACCCGGTGTGCCAATGCTGCAGGAGAAGGATTAGCCTATTGAGCCATGGCACCAGCCTAACACACTTTTAAAAAAAAAATCATTTATGTATTTGAAATGGAGTGTTACAGAGAGAGAAAGAGAGAGAGAGAGAGAGAGAGAGAGAGAGAGAGAGAGAGAGAGGAAGAAAAGACCTAGCATCTGATCAGCCAGGCTGAAGCAAGGAGCTTTGAACTCCATCTACGTCTCCCAGTGTGGGTGGCAGTACGTAGAGCCATCTTCTGCTGCTTTCCCATATATATTAGCAGAGAGCTGGATGGGGGCAGCTGGGATGCAAATGGGCACTCATATGGGATTAGGCATCACAGGCAGCCAGGCCCTCTTAACCTCCCCACCACAATGCTGGCAGCAGTTTACATATTCTAAAACCATTGCAGTCTTCCCTCTGACTCTCCATCCATAGAGGGATGGAGAGAAAGAGAGAGAGAGTGCTGGTTCACTCTCCAAATGGCCACAACAGCTGGGCCTGGGTCAGGTTGAAGCCAAGAGGCAGGAGCTCTCACATGGGTTATAGGGACCCAAGCACTCAAGCCATCCTCTCTTGTGTTCCCCGGCCAAGAGTAGGGAACTGGATTGAAAGTGGAGCAGTCAGGACAGGAACTGACTCTTATGGGGATCTGGTTTCTCAGGCTTTACCCACTATGCCACAACATCGACCCTGGAAAAGGATTTTAATGCATGAATTTGTGCGTGCCAAGGAGGGCACAGGTATCTGTCCATAACATCCAGTTATCACCAATCTTAAAGATACAGAGAGGGAATTCTATCTCTATTCACATGGCTATGCAGATATCACCACGAACTCAGAACATTTTCATCACCTTAAAGGAAACCAAATACCTTTTATTCCCCCCACCCCCTCTTTCTCATACTTGAAGCCAGGCAGGAGGATGCTTGCTTTCCTTTGGATCTGCCAGGGGTCACGCCTATAATTTTTTAAGATTTATTTATTTATTTGAAAGGCAGAGATACAGAGAATGAAAAGAGAGAAAGAGAGAGAGAGCGCTCTTCCATCTGCGTGTTCACTCCCCAAGTAACCACAATGGCTGGGGCTTGGCCAGGCTGAAGCTAGGAGCCAGTAATTTTATCCGGGTCTCCCACATGGGTCCAGGGAACTGAACACTTGAGCCAGCCATCTTCTGCTGCTTTCCTAGACATTAACTAGCAGGGCTCTGGATCAGAAGTGCAGCAGCTGGGACTCGAACCAGCACCCATATTGGATGCCAGCACTATAGGCAGAGGTTAACCTTCTATCCCACAGTCTGGCCCCAACCAAATGTTTTTTAGTCAATAAATACTCATTGTAACTCTAGGAACTGGCAAGTAAAATGCACTTTCTGTCTTTAATTTTCTTATTATGGAGCTATTATATGAGCAGTCATTCAATGGGTCACTTTTTGTATATGGGTTCTCCCATTTACAAAATGTTTTCAAGATTCTTCCATGCTGGAGTACAAATCAGCATTTCTTTCCTTTCTATGATGTATATATTCTCTGAATATATGGATGTATCATATTTTGATTATATATTCATTACTTCATATGTATTCATATATATTCATTACTTCATAATAGTGCTGCTATGAACATTTGTTGTAAGTTTGTGTATGAACATAGGTTCTCAATTCTCTCGCTCTCTCTCTCTCTCTCTCACACACACACACACACACAGAAACAATAGTAGTGGGATTTCAAGGTTGAAAGATAACTATGTGTATTTTATGTGCTTCACTAGTCTAGTAATTACCAAACCAATTTCCAATGCACCTGTACAATTTTACATTTATAGCAATAAACTGTGTTGCAATCCATGAACAAAGGATGCCATTCCATTGATTATGTCTTCTTTCTTTTCTAAAATATTTCATAGTTTAACATTAAAGCTTTATCCTACATGTTACATTTATTCCTAAATATTTTATTTATTTAGATGTTTTAATGAATGGAATTCTTTTCTAAACTTATTTTTGAGATTATTCATAGCTAGATAATAGAAAATACAAGTAATTTTCATATATTAATCTTAAGAAGAAATAGAAATTAGTGAGAAGCATTGTGGCACAGTGGGTCAAGCCACCATTTGAGACACCTGCATCCTGTATTGAACTATGGGTTTCAGTCCCAGCTACTCCATGTGTACCATTCACGTACCATCCAGCTTCCTACTAATGTGGTTGGGAGGCAGCAGATGATGACTCAAGTGCTTGAACCTCTACCACCAACACAGGAAACCTGGATAGAATTCCAGCTGGTGGTTTTTGTCTGCCCCTGCTTCAGCCATTGAAGGCATTTGGAGAGTGAAACAACAGATGGAGGGTCTCTCTCTCTCTCTATCTCTCTGTGTCTCCTTCTCTCTCTCCCTCTCTCTGAATCTCCCTCTTTCTTTGTCACTTTGCCTTTCCAGTAAAATAAACCTTAAAAAAGACAAGTTCAAGATTTAGTTTTACTGTGAGAAGGACTAAGAATGTGAAAAATTAAGCTTTCTTCTATCTGGAATTAACCTTTATAGATTGAGTTTGAAAATGAGAAATGTAGGCGATGATTTTCTTTAACCTTTCCAAGATTAATCTCAAAGGGCATCTTAATGTGGGCAATCTCTGCCACATGAAGTAGAGCATAAGTCTCTGGAGATAAATTATATTTTAAGGCAGCATTTTAGGATGCAGGAAGAGTTTGATATTGGTAATTAACCCTCTTTGCTTGAAATTTCATAAACAATCACATTTTACAAAAGGAGGTGTTATGAATACTTTTCTATATCTGAATTCTTTGAATGAGTGTAAGCTCACGCACTTGGGTAGCAAAGAAAAATTTTTCAATGTCTTTGCTTATCCAAAAAGCAGAATCTTTTGTTTACTACTTTGTTTCCAGATACAATTTTATAATTGCAGGAAATCCAATTAAGATTCCAAGCCCCTTGAAGACCACTTATAGAAATGTAGTAATGTACTTAGAGAATTGACATTATTTTTCAAATGCATTTTCTATGAATAAAAGGTACATTAGAGTTCAGTTTAAGAAGAATATTTGCTTTTAGAGATCTTCTAAGGATAAATAATTATCTACCCAGTTGCATGTACATTTGCTCTTTTGGAAATAGACAGGCAAATCACTGCTGCCACCTCGAAGTGCCACAGGGAACACTTCATTCTGACGATGTCCAGGGAGGCAAATGGGAAATCACGGTGGGAGTTTGGAGTGTATAAGCATAATCACCTAATGTACTCACGAACAAAAGGATGGTTCATTTGCACAATCCTTAATGATGCAGTTAAATAAAGACACTAATAGGTGATGGAAGTAAGGCAGTGAAATAAGAGTCCCAGAGATAAAGCAAAATTAAAAAGATCCTGAATTTAGAGAATAGGTGAAAATCAGAGTAAAGTAGTAACCAGAGAAAGAAGGAATTGGATATAATGAAGGAATAAAAGAAAAGATTGGGTGTAGAGTAAAAGAATAACCTATGAAATCCCATCTATAAGAATGTTCATGGGAAATAGGAATCATGGAAAATGCACATAGACTTCAACATTTTTTGCACCAAAATAAACTTATCTTTTAATTCCATTTCCACAAACTTTTTGAAATATGCTCATAGATGTGGTATAATTTTTAAAAAGATAGAAAACACTAACTTTAAGATATGATTCCAGTTATCCACTTTAGAAAAGAGTACATAAAATATGATATCACCTCTAATTCCAAAAGCCTAAGTGATGTGGTTAATATTTGTGTTGGGGTGAGCAAATTTTGTTTCCAGAAGATATTAGCATTTGATTTGTAGACAGAGATCCAACCTCATGAATATGCAAAGACATCATCCAATTCTTTGAGGGACTGAATAGAAAATAAAGTGGGAGAAAGAAGAATTCTCCCTCTATATTTCCTGAGGTAGAATATCTATTTTCTCCAGCCTTGCAGGTCCTTCAGACTTTGAGACTTACCTTTCTAGCCCCAGGTTGTGAACTAGGAATTGCATCATTGGCTTTCCTGGCTTTCATGCCCTGGATTTAGATTGGATTATATCATTGGCTTTTCTGATTTTCTAGCTAAAAGGTTGCAGATAATAAGATTTTTCAGCCTGCATAACCATAATTGATCTTTAAACCTTTAATTTGAAATCTTTTTCCTACATTTAAATAAAGCAATTAATATACAAATTATATTATATTTTAAAATTATACAAAGTTATTTTGGAGAATCAAAAAATATTAATGATTCCAGCACTGACTGGTACAAACTTTCCTCTGAGGATAGTTTTGCTGTAATACCATAGTTTTGGAGGATGTTATATTTCCATTTTAATTTGTTTTAAGAAATTTTTAATTTCTTTTTTAAAAAAGATTTTATTTATTTATTTGGCAGATAGAGTTACAGATAGTGAGAGAGAAAAACAGAGAGAAAGGTCTTCCTTCTGTTGGTTCACCCCACCGAATGGCCACAACAGCCGGAGCTGTGCGGATCTGAAGCCAGAAGCCAGGAGTCAGGAGCTTCTTCCTGGTCTCCCATGCGGGTGCAGGGACCCAAGGACTTGGGCCATCTTTTACTGCATTCCCAGGCCATAGCAGAGAGCTGGATCAAAAGAGGAGCAGCAGGGACTAGAACCGGAGTCCATATGGGATGCCAGCACCGCAGGTGGAGGATTAACCTACTGTACCAGGGCACCAGCCCCCAGAAAATTTTAATTTCTTTTTTAATTTTTCCTTTACGCACCGATCACTCTAGGAGTAATTATTTAATTTCTACATGTTTATATGGCTTCTAAAGTTCTTGTAACTTATATCTGGTTTCAGTGCATTGTGGTCAGATGGTCAGAAGAGATACTTAATGTTATTTCTATATTTTAAATTTGTTGACTTGATTTATGACATATTACCCAAAAACAATTTACAGATTCAAAGCAATCCTTATCAAGATTGCAATGACATTTTTTCTATAACTTGAAAAAAGCATTGCTGAGATTTATGTGGAACCATGGAAGACCCTGAATATCCAATGCATTCTTGAGCAAAAAGTGTCAACGCAGGAGGCATCACACTCCCTGATTTAAAAAAAAATACAACAAAGCTATAGCGATTGAAACATCATATTATTAACATAAAAATAGATTTACAGATTAATGAAACGGAATAGAATCCCTGGATGTAAATCCTCACATCTAATGCCAACTGATCTTTGACAAAAGTACTTTGAACATTTATTGGAAAAAGAATATCTTTTCAATAAATGGTTCTGGAAAAATTCTGCAGAAGCAGAATTAAATCTGACCTCTATTTTTTTGCCGTATATAAAAAGAAATTCAAAGTCTGTTAAAAACCTAAATGCGAGATTTAAAATTTTGGAAATACTAGAGGAAAAGATGAGGGGAACTTCAGGACATTAGAATGGGCAAGAAGTTATTGGGTCAGACCACAAAAGCACAGGTGTGTGTGTGTGGAGGGGAAGCAAAAAAAGACAAATGGTGACATTTCATCAAACTAAATAGATTCTGTATAGCAAAGGAAATAATCAAGAGAGAAAAGAGACAACCTGCAACTCTACATCTGACAAGAGATCGATAACCAGAATCTCAAAGGAACTCAAACAACAGAAAAAAAAAAAAAAGACAAACACAAACAAAAAAAAACAAACAGCTACAACAACAACAACAACAAAATACAAATCAAAGAATGAAATTTAAAAATGGGAAGTAGATCTAAACAAGAATTTCTCAAAGGAGATAGACAAACGCCCAACAGGTACATGGAAAAATCCTCAGCTTCACAAATCATCAGAGGAATACAAGTGAAACCACAATGAGATATCACCCTTATCCAATTTAAGAGACTATTACAAAAAGATATAAGATAACAAGTGCTGGTGAGGGGGATATGGAGAAAGGGAAACCCTTTCATAGTCTATGTGGGGATATAAATTAGTACAGCGTGGTGAAAAATGGCATTGACTTGCCTAAAAAATACTAAACATTGAACTACCATGTGGTCTAGTATTCTCACTATTAGGTATATATCTGAGGGAAATGAAATCAGTCAAGGAGACATCTGTTCTGGCACATTTATTAATAGTACCATTAACAACAAAGAAAAGGAAACAGTCTAAGTGAGTACCCACTGATGATGAATAAAGAAATTGCTGTACATACACACAAAGTCTGTTAAGACACAGTGTAGGACCCAGTCATAAAAAAGATGAAATCTTGCCATTTGTAATAGCATGGATAGAACTGGAAGTCATTATTTTAAATGAAATAAGTCAAGCACAGAAAGACAAGTATCACACACTCTCATTCATAAGAGTTATAGAGAAGGGGAGGCAGAGACAGAGACAGAGACTGGAACAGAGACAGAGAGAGTGAGAGAGAGAACGATCTTCCCCCCTCCATCAGTTTACTCCCACAAAAGACTGCAACAGCCAGTTCTGCACCAGATTGAAGCCAGTAGCCAGGAACTTTATCCAGGCATCGCATGTGGGTGCAAGGGACCAAGGACTGCTTTCCCAGGTGCATTAGCAGGGAGCTGGATTATAAGTAGAGAAGCTGGGGCACAAACTGGCATACATATGGAATGTTGCCCCTGCAGGTGGTGACTGTACCCACTATACCTCAGCAGCAGGCCCCAATCTTTCAATTTTTAAATGTATGTCTTTAAGAAGCTTAGTAGAACATATGCTTTAAAATTTTACTGAATATTTTAGTTGAGTGATAATTAAATTTTAAATGAAATAGTTATGTGATGCAAAGGCACAAGTGGATGTATTCTTTATTGTAAGTTAATATTTCCAGCTGTATCTTTATATAAGTGCATAAATTATTAAGGTTATTCATTGAATGGATGAAAACTCATTTGTAGAGCCAAATTACATATTTACAAAGAGAATTTTGAATGCAGCTTTATATATAAGATTAATTAAGGCTGGCACCACCGCTCAACAGGCTAATCCTCCACCTTGCAGCACTGGCACACTGGGTTCTAGCCCCGGTCGGGGCACCGGATTCTGTCCTGGTTGCCCCTCTTTCAGGCTAGCTCTCTGCTGTGGCCCGGAAGTGTAGTGGAGGATGGCCCAAGTGCTTGGGCCCTGCACCCGCATGAGAGACCAGGAGAAGCACCTGGCTCCTGCCTTCGGATCAGCGCGGTGCACAGGCCGCAGCGTGCCAGCTGCGGCGGCCATTGGAGGGTGAACCAACGGCAAAAGGAAGACCTTTCTCTCTGTCTCTCTCTCTCACTGTCCACTCTGCCTGTCAAAAAAATGATTAATTAAAATGTGAAATTTATGAATTGTTTTGTGTCTCTGAATATATTAACTTCAAAATGCTATTTTACTTACTGGAGCACTTATTTTGGAAAAAATACAATGAATGTATTCTATACGTTGAACAACTAAATGACAGTTTATTATGCCAGGAAAATGTTTTGATTGTCTAGGAGGAGGGTGGGTTAAGAAGTGGAAAATGTACAAACAAAAAAGACCTAGGGAGATAAATGTTCCAGGTCTGTGTGTGTCAGGCTGAAGAGAACAGCAGCAATTTTTATCGCATTTGCCTTTCTATTTTCATCCATTATAATCCATGTGTGCTTGTCATCTTTAAACAGTTGATTAGGAATAAATGATTGTTCTGTAACCACCTTCTTCAGCAATGCTAGTAATAAATTCTATGGTTTCAAGTTATAAAAATTGATTTCACATTCTCTACCATGGTTCTTCTGATCTGCAACACTGCAGAGTAAAATAAATTATGTGCATCTGCACGTTGTCACATGCACAGTCCTTAGTGGGCCTGCACAAAAGACTAAATGGAAACAGAATGGAGACAACCTTTTCAATGTGCGAGACCTTATATGATCTTTCAGAGAGCTGTGTGTAGAACAAGTGAACATTAAACAGTTTTAGCTAGTAATTCTTGCTTTCTCTCTCTTTCTCTCATACTCTGTCTCTTTTTCCTCTTTATTTTTATATTTTTAAAGATTTATTTTATTTATTTGGAAGGCAGAGTTACAAAGAGACTGAGAGACAGAGAAAGAAGTCTTCCATCCACTGGTTCACTCCCCAAATGGCTGCAATGGCCAGTTCTGGGCCAGGCAAAAGCTAGGAGCCAGGAGCTTTTTCAGGGTTTCCTATGTGGGTGCAGGAAACCAAGGGCTTCGGCCATCTTCCTCTGCTTTCCCAGGCTCATTAGCAGGGAACTGGATTGGAAGTGGAATAGCTATGACTCAAATTGGCACCCATATGGGATGTCTGCATCACAGATGGTTGCTTTACCCACTATGCCACAAAACCAGTCCCTTAGTATTATTTTTTTTGACTAGGAAAAACTTCCTTTTCCAATGTGATTTTACTGCTTTAACAAATGTTCTCTAATTTTTATTTCTAACTTTATATTCATCATAGACGTTTGTAAATGAAACACTTAGAAAAATTAGTGATTACAGAAGGCTATAAATACCCTGTTGCTGTGCTCTCAGTAACCAAATCATGCCTAATGTAGACAAAACAACTAAGTTTCTAGAACTTTGTGTTTGCAAGAAAGCATATGGTTACACAAATCCACAAGCCCATGAGCATATCCAGACACATGCACAAGAATGGATCAGAATAGCCAGGAATTCTATATAACTTCTGTAAGTAGATATATCATTTTTAAAGTGCTCAGAATTTCTGGAAACTCATTAAGATACTTGTGGATAGATACATAAAAAGACAGGTATTACCTTCAGATTACAGTCATTGGGATGGGCATTTGGTGCAGTGTCTTAGACTGCTTAACCTTGAGACTGCTAGGGATATCCACATCTCATTTCAGAGTGTCTAGATTGGAGTCTCAGTCTCTGTTTCTGATTCAGGCTTCCTGTTAATGTGCACCCTGAGAGGCCACAGACATTGACTCAGGTAATTGGGCACCTGGAATCCATGTTGGAGGTCCTAATTGAGTTCCCAACTCCTGGCCCAGCCAAGGGTGTTTCAGGAATTTGGGGAATAAACAAATGGATGGGAAATATTCCCCCCTTCCCCCTCCCATTCTTTCTCTCACTTTCTCTCCTGAAGTATGCATGCTCTCTCCCTCTCTCTCCCTCTGATTTTCAAATAAATAAGAAACAAACTTTGAAAAAGATTTCAAAAACTTGAGACAAAGACATTTTGTGGTGTGTATGGGTTTCCAAGGTCACTGTTAATGGGTGCAAGAAATGAAAAATTTTAAGTCTTTTTATTGAGGGATATAAATCTTTTTTATGATGAAAAAAGTAAATTGATCACAGATCAACTTTTCCAAATTCATTTTTAGTCTATTCAGTTTGAAACTCAACCAATCTACAATTCTGCCACTCACTTGCCTTCCTACTGCTTTTTCTTGGAGAGTGCTTGATTCCTGTTCCAATATTCCTGGCAATCCTGTACTCTACAGATATCCTCTAGTAGTGGTCCTCAAATTGAATCCCTTGCAGAACATACTAGAACCAGCTACTGTGCCTTATTCCCAAAATTCTTATTCAACTGTTGAAGACCATGGTCTGGGAATCCCCCTTTCTCAAACAGCACCAGTGGGTGCTTGTTCCAATGGTCCTGAAACTTAACTACTTTGCATGTCCTGATCTTCTCTTTACTGCTCCTGCAGCTGAAGACAGTTGACTAGGCCAATGCCAAACCTCACTCTCTTGTAGAGTAATAGAAGACTTTCTCAGGCTCTCTCCTTTCTGTGGATCCAGAGGCTTCAGGAGGCAGGTACATGCCCTTTCTTTCTGGCCATGTTTGGCCACTTTTTCTCTTAATTTCTTGTTTCACCCTTCCATTGCAACTTTAGACTTTACTAAGGAAATGAAACTCATATCCCACCAGTTTTTAATTTCCTCCCCACTTCTAAAATATATCTAAAGATCTTTTTATTCTCATCTCTATCCCTTGAGGTTTTGCCCAGGGAAAGAAGAAGGAAAAAGCAAATTTATACTCTATGGAGCTCATTCCTTTCCTCCCTGGAGCTTCAACTTCTCTGCAGAATCATTCTATCTTATGTCATCACAGAGTCTTCTGTATTCTCATTTATTCATGCTGTTAGAACCAGAGCTTCAGAAATGTTTTTCAAAAGAAAAGTTTAATCATCATATCATGCTATTAAAATTGAGGCTTGACATGCTATCTGATATTGATCTGTTTTAACAATTAAAAGCCATATTTTGTATATTTTCTCCTTCTCGGATGTGATTAGGCTCAGTTTAAGATATAATATCAATTATAGAAAGCCCATATAGTAAGAACTACTCAAACAACTTAATAAATATAGCTAATTTTTAAAAATACTGTCCAGCTATGTATATTTGGTTAGTTTTATGATAGACTAGCACATTCTTTATTTTTGTGCTTTGGGAAAAATATTACTCATAGCCATTGAATAACAGCAATGTACTTCAAGGGCAGGTGTTGTGGCACACTGGGTAAATCATTGGGGATACTCACATCTCATATCAGAGTGCCTGTTTCAAGTCCCAGTTGATCCACTTCAGATACACTGCCTACTAACACACAAACAGAGTGAGCAAATGACTTAAATATTTGGATTCCTGCTATCAACTTGGGTGAAATGGATGGAGTTTTGGGCTCCCTACCCCTAATGAAGCAGACATTCGGGGAATAAACCAGCAGATTGAAGATTTCTCTCTCTCTTCCCCCCCCACCCCTTTTAAATTAATAAACAAATATTTTAAAATGTACTCCATGGGTTATTGTTTAAATTCTTTTATCATTTTATGAGTCATACTCAGGAAGTCTGATTATAGAACAATCAAAGGTGTCAATAGCTTCCCTCTGGGGAAATTCATTTGTATGTTAAGGTGGTCATACCCAGCTCAGGTGGCCTCACCCATGTGTTATGCCTGAACAGAAGACCCTGGTCAGATTCTCTCCATTTACCATGAGAATATACTCTTGTTACTGAGTAAAGACCTTGAGGAAACCAGAGGCTGAAAGTGTCCTCTTTGATCGAAGTTACCATGAATCTCATTAGGCAGCACTCTATGCATTGAAAATTCAAGTGTTGTCCAATGAGCATGGAATGTTGTATGAAGTAACATACATTTCCAAGATATGTGCAGTAAAAGGATCATAGATTTGATAACCTGCAACTTCACCTGTCTGCTGCCTCTATTTTGTCTAGTATAGGAAGAAGTAAACAAACAGAATTACTAGTACCATAGCGAGATAAAGAATGCTGCTATAGGAAGAGACCTCCAGTTAAAATGTTCCAAAGGTAATATATTGCCAATTAAAACTCAAATAGCACATATTTAAATATAAA
Organism: Sylvilagus floridanus; assembly: GCA_949820135.1. Taxonomy (NCBI): domain Eukaryota; kingdom Metazoa; phylum Chordata; class Mammalia; order Lagomorpha; family Leporidae; genus Sylvilagus; species Sylvilagus floridanus. The sequence goes on along the minus strand of OX463241.1, from coordinate 89,957,438 downwards.
CAATCATGCCATATATAAGTATATATATTTGTATATGATCACATGTGACCTCTTTTTCTTTAGTATATTAATAGCTGCCATTCATTAAGTGCCTACTATGTGCTCAATCTTCAATTATGTGCCCTTAATATACTATACCTACAACACAGATGTTGATATTCAAATTTTATAGATTAAGAAGTAAACTTGGAAGGGTTGAGGACAAAAGTGACAAAACATGGATTTAAACTTAGATTTGTCTAAGTCTAAAAATTCCATAAATTCCTTGATTCATATTATCTGATTTATCTATGGTTTTTAAATTACACAATAGTGTTCATTCTATCTCTCTCTATATCACTACTAAGGCATGCAGTGCTCTGAAGGAGTTACCCAGTGGCAAAGAGAAATCCCAAGGTTAAATGAGCCTCATTGTAGAAGATGACACAGCATTACAGAGTGGCCACAGTGATCTGAGAAAAGAGAATAGAAGCAGAGGCAGAGGCAGACAGACAGGGGATGAGGATTAGGTTGTATAGGGCCATGGTTTGGATTTTACTTAAAACAAGACAGAGAGATGCTGGAATGTGTTAACCAGAGGAGTAATCTGATCTAATTTAATCTATTGAAGAATTTTTCTGTCCACTTTGTGTAGAATGAGACAAGATTGAAACCAGAGAGGCCAATTTGGAGGTTAGTGCTGCACTGAGATGAGAGACAATTATGACTTGGCTGTGGATTAAAAATGGGAAGTAAATAAAAGAAGCATTGTCTGGAAACAGCGTCTACAGGACTTGCTGGAATATTATCAAAGTATATAATACACCATTATTATTGGGTTATACTAGTTATCTCACTGATATATAAACCTCTGGGTTATGGATTAGGCTGATGTTTGGATAAGAAATAAATAAGAAAAACTTTTAAAATTGGAGAACTTTTAGCCTATTGAAAAGGTGATAATCATTGGCACAGCTTCCATCTCTGTCCATGGTGCAGTGACCGCTTACCATGCCTGCTACAAGCCCAAGAAATAGGCTCTGATAAACACTAACAAAGCCTTCAAAAATAGACTATTAATGACTCAAGGAGACACTCCTTATGAAAACAATTTTTGTGTGTGTGTGAAAACAAACCAAAGCTCTTTCAAGGAAGATCAAAAATCTAAAAATGTGGAATTTCAAATTCAAATACTAAATAACAAACATTAACCATGTAAAGAGACACAAAACTATGACCCATAACTAGGATATGGGGGAAAATAAATAATGGACAGGTTTCTGAGACGCTTGGAGATTGGACCCTGAACAAAAGTGCGAAGATTTTTCTCAGATGTGACCAGAAGTTTCTTCCATTCAGTTAAGAGTAAAACAGGCAGGATGGATCATAATAAAGGTCAGTTGGCAGCAGTCAGATGAGATTCCATGACAGGTTTTATAATTCTCTGTGAATTTGGTCTTTTCTGACAATGACTTAAATAATTGCCATTAAAATGTGGAGACAGAATGAGCTACGAAGTGTATTAGAGTTGCCAGGGAATATTGATGTTCTACTTAAATACTGAGAACATGTATTCATGGAGCAGGCCCTGGACTGCCAAAGTGCAGACTTCTCCAAGATGAAGAGAAACAAACTGGGTGGTTGGTTTAGAGTTGAGACATGCTATAGGATGGTCATTCCATCAACACTGAAATCTCCCAGATTCCAAGAGAGCTTGAGTGATAAGAGAATTTTCAAAATGCAGAGGGCAAAGAAAGGGAAAATAGAAAACAGACATGAGGAGCCAAAGAAATTTGCAAAAAAACAGTTAAATAATAAGAGAAGTATAGATGGTGAAAAAATACTATAACTAAAACTTACAGCTAATGTTTTGATTTTTTGTTGTTCATTATCATCTTAGATAAGTTACTATCTTTCTTTTATATTAGCTTTCTTTCCTTTATAAATTAAAGATTTTGAAACATGATAATAATATTCTTATGGATCTGACATTTTCCCAACACATTAGAGAATCTAAAATATTGTTAGTTTAAAGCAGTCATGAGATGTACTACAGTGCAAAATTTGAGTTTTTATATAAAGGATTTATTTTGCACCTATAGTTTGGTTGCTGGACAGTTCATTATTTTTCTAAATCCCTTTATGTAACTCAATAGCAATATTTAATAATAAATCACAAAGTTCTAAATTATGAATAGCATATTATTTATACATATCATGATTAATGCAACAAATCTTCAATACATATCATGCCTTTTTTAAGACAGCTGTGATGCAATTATTTACATTTAGCTTCAAAGAGTTTATTTCTTATTCAATTATTTGGGCCAATAAATGAAAAAAAAATTCATAATCATTTTGCTGGATTTGGAATTTTGGAAGTTCTCATTTTATTTAGTCCCCTTTAATGTGACTGATTTAATTTTCACACCTGCATAAACTGGAACTCAAATCTTACTTCAATGTTTAAAAATATTATTAGGCATGTATTTTCAGCAAAAGTGATTATTTTATCAGTTATTATAATGCTGACATTGCTATGTATTCAAGTTCATGGTTCCTTATAGGATGATGTTTACACTTCTGCATTAATAATTTCACCATGAGCAAATAGTTTGCATAAAGGCTTTGTAAATGAAAAACAAACTTCTCTCCTAATGTTACATTATTTTAATATTAATAACAATGTCTCATGTTGCTCATATTTCCATATCACTTGAGTAGATAAATGAAACAAGATATGAATATAAATTAATCACATATATAAACAAGATATTCATGTTTTATAAAAGCTAATAATTAAGTAATCACAGGTGTCCCTGTGATAAAAACACCTCAATAGAACAAATACATGAGGTAAAAATGACAGTGAACCTGATTGTGCAAGTACCAAATGTTGTTAACTGGAGTAAATTGACACAGTTAATATGAACTCAAATTTCAGTATGAGATTTTACAGATATTTAAATCAATTGTCTTAGAGTCAAATCTAAAAACCAAATGATTTTCAGGGGGAAAATCCAATTACTCCTACTTTCTGTTCCATTCAACAAAAATACATTTTTATCCGCTTTGTATCTAGCACTGTGCTAGATGCAGAGATTATTTTTAAAAAATCAATTTCTATTTTTTTTAAGATTTATTTATTTATTTGAAAGTCAGAGTTACAGAGACAGAGAGAGTGATTTTTCCATCTGCTGATTTGTTACCTAAATGGTTACAATGGCCATTGTATGAATGCTGAAGTAGGCCAAAGCTGGGAGCCATGAATTTCATCTGGGTCTTCCACGTGGGTAAAAAGGGCCCAAACACTTGGCCCATCTTCCACTGCTTTCCCAAGAGCGCTAGCAGGGAGATGAAACAGTAGAGTCAGCTTCGCAGGCAATGGCTTTGCTTGCTAAGCCACAAAGCCAGCCTCAAGATTCAGTTTCTGATCTGATTCCACCAAATTATAGCTATAGAAGAAAATTTAGCCACTTTCATAACACATTCACAGAATAATTTTTTATTAATGTGTATCTCTAAATTAGAAACATTAGTCTAATAAGGCTATTTGATGGTATGTGATTAACACTTTTTTGAAAGTAGTAAATCAAATCATCTACTTTATAATAACTCACAATAATCTCTGATTTTTATAGGTTACTTTTTCATAAAGATCCAAATAACTTTTTAGCTTTGTGTTTTGAGAATAAGCATGATCTTTCTGCTTAATATATTTCAAGTAACAGCACCCTTCAGAAGAAGAATATATTAAATATTAAACAAATGAAGTAAACAATTAATAATTACTGAATTTTAATAATTTAAAATATTCCTCCTGAGATCTTGGCAGTGTCATACAGAATGATTTCATTATGTGAATTTTAGACAAATTATAATTATCTGAGATAAAATATAATTATTCAAAGACCTGGCTGGTATTAATGAATGGCCTGATTGAATCTGACCATTTTATCTTTGTGAAACATAATTTAGCAGATCTGTGTCTGAATAAAGAGAAATTAAATCATATTTCAAGAGCAGATAATTCTAGAAGAGTTCCATACTGAAGTGGTCTCATTTGTCAAGAAATATGTCTTCTAGAATTGGTGAAATTCTTAATATATTGCAGAAGAGAGAGTGTCATTTGACTTGGAGTTTGCCTCGCTGACTGGCACTGAACAACTTGTAATTCAGCCAATTTGAGTCCTAAATATTGGATTCTAAACATCAGCATGAACCTTCCAGTCATCAACAACTCTTCTCTTCACCCAGGTCATGGTTTTGCTCTTCATCCAAGCATGGCTTATTTGTAGCCTAACTTAATTCAGAGTCCACACTTTGATCCTTATTTAACATTATAGCAGTATATCTGACTCAAAACTCTATTCTAGAGTCCTTAGTTCCTTGAAATAAAATCTATACTCTTAACAAAGATCACCATTTCTATCCTCCAGCCCCAACTATGATGCTTCCATAGTTTTTCAAAGAGCCATTGTACTCATTTCACTGCCTACAACAGGCTTAGCTCTCTTTAACTCCAGGCAACCATGTTTCATAGCCTGTTTTCCTGAAAAGCTCTTCTCTCTCCCCTTATATAATTAGATCCTTTTCCTTGACTTCCACTTTATGCTTTACTTCCTTGGTGAAAAAGTAACCAATTCCTAGGATTGGAGTTTGGATATTGTATCCACATAGCTGAATTCATGGTATTAAACATGATCCCTATCTTGTCTATTCCATTCAATCACTTACTCCTTACTCAACAAATATGTACTGATCACTGATTGTATATCAAGCACTGTTCAAGACACTGAGCATGCAGTAGCTATGTAAGACAAAGTCCTTTCCCACTGAGGCTTACATACCTGTAATCAATAGTCAAGTAAAAGGTAAAGACACAAAATAATCTTAGAGAGTGATAAATACCATGAGAGAAATAAACTGTGAGTCAAAGAAAAAGCCTTTTGGTGAAAGTTGCCTTCAGGCTGGGTGCTAAACAATGAAAAAAAAAAAAAAAAACCCACAGCAAATTAAAGAAAGAATATTCCAGTCAAAGGAAAAAAAATGCAAAGCACTGAGATGCCGATGGTTAAAGCTATGGGAAAATGAAAGGCCAGTGTTCTTGGGAAACAGTGGAAAAGTGGAGCATAATGTGAAATGAGAACTGAGCTCAAGCAGCAACCAAATCCTGTGGCATCTGCAGGTCATGATTTGTGACTGAATTCTGAAGGGTAGCCAGTGCAGGTTTGGAGCAAAAGGCCACGCTATTACATAGGATTTGGAAATATTACATTGCTACTAATGAAATGTGAGAGGAACAAGTATAAAAGAAGATATGATAATATGATGGCCTGACCAAAGTTTAAAATAATTGGTAGGATCCAGGATCTAATTTGGAAAGTACTCCTGGAGTTAACAGTTTGAATGTAGAAGTTGAAAGAAAGCAAGAAAGCAGAAAATACTATTTAAGTTCATTATATTATTTCATGTCTTTTTAAACTTAATTTTTTTATGTATTTCCCCCCAAAGAAACATTTTATTTAAGGAATACAGCCTTCATGCATTTTATAAGTACAACTTTAGGAATATAGTGATTTTTCTAACCAAACCCACCCTCCCACCCACTATCCCACACCTCCTCCTCCTCCCCTATCCAATTCCCATTCTCCTTTAAGATCCATTTTTGATTAACTTTATACACAGAAGGCTAACTCTATTAAGTAAAGAGTTCAATAATTTGCACAGAAAACAAACAAAAAAGCTGTTGCTCAACAGTCAACACAAAGGCTGTTCAAAGTCATTGCATCTTGAAGTTAATTTCACTTCTTGGTTTTTTAGAAGCATAATTAGCCTAACTTAATTAACTTTAACAAAGCACCCAAGAATTACACATCTTTTGGGAGCACATAGACATAGTTATAGTACAGTTCTTTGAGGACAGAGGTCATGCTTGGAAAGTTGGTGCACAGTGACTATTTTTGTTAATTTAACAATTAACACTCTTATGTATGATGTCAGTGATCAGTTGAGGCCCTTGACATGAGCTGCCTAAACTATTGGAAGCCTTTTGAATACACAAACTGCATCAGTATTTAGGCAGGGCCACAAACAAAGTGGAAGTTCTCTCCTTCCTTCAGAAAAAAGTAACTGCATCTTTGATGACCACTTTGTTCCACTGAGATCTCATCCAATGAGATCCTTCATATAGGACATAATTTTGCCTCAGGGTCTTGGCTTTCCATACATGAAATGTTCTTATAAGCTTTTCAGTCAGACTAGAATGACTTAAGGGCTGATTCTGAGGTCAGAGTGCTACTTAGCAATTGTCATTCCATAAATCTGCTCTGTAGACTGCTTTAAATATAGGATAATTCACTCATTTTTTAATTCTATTATTACCAGACCCTTAATTCTATCCATATGATCACTTTAACACTTAAGATGGTATTTTTACCACCTAGCTTTAAGAGGACTAGGGGCAAGTTTTTAAATTGTACCCTTAGAAGTAAATCCCTAGGAGTGCATGCAAAACTATACAGCTTTACAATTATAAATTCTATACACTTTGTAATTACAACTTTAGGAACATGGTGATTCTTTCTTTCTTTTTTTTTTTTAATAACGCTTTTATTTAAAGAATATAAATTTCCAAAATACAGCTTATAGATTACAATGGCTTCCCCCCCATAACTTCCCTCCCACCCACAACCCTCCCCTTTCCAACTCCTTCTCCCCTTCCATTCACATCAAGATTCATTTTCAATTCTCTTTATATACAGAAGGTCAGTTTAGTATATATTAAGTAAAGATTTCAACAATTTGCCCTCACATAGCAACACAAAGTGAAAAATGCTGTTGGAGTACCAGTTATAGTATTAATTCACAATGTATAGCACGTTAAGGACAGAGATCCTACATGATATATATATTTTTAAATCTCGTCTGATTCTTTCCACTGTACCCACACTCCCCACCCCTACTCCCAACCTCTCTTCCTCCTTCCTCTTTTATTACCAGTCTTAGGTTTTATCGATACCTATTTTCAATTGATTTTATATGTTTAACTCTATGTAAATTATGGTTCAACAAATAGTATATAAAAAAACTGTTCCTCAATAGTCAAGACCAGGGCTGTTCAAGTCATTGCTTCTCAAAGTGTCAATTTTACTTCTACAGATTGCCTTTTAGGTGCTCTATTAGTTATGACATGTCAGTGGGAACATGTGGTATTTGTCTCTTTGGGACTGGTTTATTTCACTAAGTATAATGTTTTTCAGAGTCATCAATTTTCAAAACATGCTACAGGGCAGTTATAATCAAAACAGCCTGGCACTGGTACAAAAACAGATTGATAGGCCAATAGAACAGAACAGAAATGCCTTAAATTAAGCCAAGCATCTACAACCAATTTGTATTTGACAAATGAGCTAAAAATAAATCCCTGGAGCAAAGACAGTCTCTTCAACAAATGGTGCTGGAAAAACTGGATTTCCACATGCAGAAGTATGAAGCAAGACCCCTATTTTGTACCTTACACAGAAATCCACTCAAAATATATTAAAGACCTGAATCAATGACGTGATTATTAGAGAACATTGGAGAAACCCTGCAAGACATTGGCATAGGCAAAGGCTTCTTTGATAAGACCCCAGAGGCACAAGCAATCAAAGCCACAATTCATAAGCGGGATTACATCAAATTGAGAGTTTCTGCACTGCATAAGAAACAGGAAAGTGAGTAGGCAACCAACAGAATGGGTGAAACTATTTGCAAATGATTCAACTGATAAAGAATTAATAACCAGAATATATAAAGAGATAAAGAAATTCAACAACAAAACAAAGCACCCAGTAAAGAAATGGTCAAAGGACTTAAACAGACATTTTTTAAAAGAGACAATCCAAATGGCCAACAGACACATGAAAAAATTCTCAGGATCACTAACTATCAGGGAAATGCATATCAAAACCACAATGAGGTGTCACCTCCCCTAGTTAAAATGGCTTTCATACAGAAATCAACAAACAACAAATGTTGGTGAGAATGTGGAGAAAAAGATACCCTTGTCTACTGTTGTTGGGAATGTACATGGTACAGCCACTATGGAAGAGTGTATGGCGATACCTCAAAAATCTGAATATAGACCCACCATATGACCCAGCCATCCCACTCCTGGAAAACTTATCCAAGTGAAATGAAATCAGCATATGAAAGTGTTATCTGCTCCTCCATGCCTATTGTAGCTCAATTTATGATAGCTAAGACATGGAATCAAACCAAATGCCTGTCAACTGAAGACTGGATAAAGAAATTATGAGATATGTATACTATGGAATACTACACAGTTGTAAAAAATGAAATCCGGTTATTTCACGTAATAACAAAATGCAGGGCAGTTGTTTGCAGCAACTTATTAAGCTGTCACTTGGGATGCACATGTCCCATTTTGGAGTGGCCAGTTTGTGTTCAAGATACTCCATATTTCTGCTAATGTGCCTGGGAGATAGTGAATGCTAGCTTATGTCATATTTTATTTAAATAAATAAACCTTTTATAACAAATAAAAGAATGGTTTTAGATTACAACACAGTTTTCCAATGTTGTAGGGAAAAGTCCTTGGCTTTGGGTATATTTATTAGCAACTATAGCCTCAGGCCACCAGATGCCATTAAACCTCCTGATTCTGACAATCAAAAATGTCTCTAGACATTTCCAAAATGTCTCCAGGAATCAAAATCTTCCCTACCTAAGAACCTCTGGATTAGACATATAAAATAATGTTTCATTTGTTACACTAATTCTCAAGTATTATAACTACATTTTTGTGTGACCTGTTTGCAAGCTGTTTTTATGAAGTAATTCAGATATGTCAAACATTAACAAATATTTATTATGATATTTTGTGCAGGGAATCTTCAGTCCGTTGATTATGAAAACTTTCTATGCCATGAAGTATTTGGAGTTAGCTGTGGTACTAGTAGAAATCTTCTCACAGTGATTTTTTGACATATCAAACCTGCAAGGCACTTAGAATAGGGCTTGGCCCACAGAAACAAAAATTGTTCAAAAAGTGTTGCTGTTGTTGTTGCAATTATCTACTCAGAGAAACTGGTTGGGGGACTCCACAAGTTTTTTATTTCTCCTCTTGAAGAACCATTATGTGTACTTCCTGTGAATAGTAATATGAGGCTGGGTCATATGGTAGGTCTATATTCAAATTTCTGAGGTATCTCCATACTGTCTTCCACAGTGGCTACGTAAGTTTACGTTTCCACCAAGAGTGAATTAGAACACCTTTTGCCTCAGATCTTGCCTGCAGTAATTTTTGGTGAATTCTGCATGAGAGCCTTTGTAAATGGGGTGAGGTGAAACCTCACTGTGGTTCTGATTTGCATTTTTCTAGTGGCCAGTGATCCTGATCATTTTTTTCTCATGTGTCTGTCAGCCATTTGAATTCCCTCTCTTGACAAATGCCTGTTCAAGTCCTTTGTCAATTTCTTAATGAAGTTTTGTTTTGTTCTAGATTTTTACTTATTTATTTGATAGGTAGAATTACAGTGAGAGACAGAGAGAGAGAGAGAGAGACAGAGAGAAAGGTCTTTCTTCTGTTGGTTCACTCCCCAAACGGCCGCAGTGGCCGGAACTGCACCTATCTGAAGCCAGGAGCCAGAAGCTTCTTCCGGGTCTCCCACACGAGTGCAGGGGCCCAAGTACTTGGGCCATTTTCTACTGCTTTTCCAGGCCACAGCAGAGAGCTGGATTGGAAGAAGCACAACCAGGACTCGAACTGGCGCCCAGATGGGATGCCAGCGCCACAGGCAGAGGATTAACCAAGTGCGTCACGGTTCCGTCCCCTGTCCATTTATTCACTAGGTTGTTTGTTTTGTTGTTGTTGAATTTCTTGAGCTTTTTATATGTTCTCATTTGTAAGGCAAGATGACCAGGAAATGGTTGGTGGGTAAGACTATGTGTATTTGAAAACTATGGGAGAGCAAAGTCCTCTTCAGAAAGCAGGCATATGTACAAGCTAAACAGTGACATCAGTCTTTGAACTCACCATGCACTTAAGAAATGCATTTTTATTATAGCAGATATTACCATAAAAATCAGACATATTTTACTTTATAGCTCTAATGACATCACAGATCACATGGTTCTGTCTCTGAGCACTATTTCGGCAAAGAAGATACAGGCTAATTACAAGCAACTGCAGAATGGCTCAAATATTCTTTGTGTGTTTCACATAAAGAAGAGTAAAAATAGTCTGTAGAATACTTAATGTTTTATTTTTTGCATGAATTCCATATACTTTAAAGCTTACATCTACTACCTCTAAAATTTCTTCTTGGGTCCTATTCAATCCATCTCTTTTCTTTTACATCTTTCACTCTATCTCTTTCCCCCACTAACCCCTACATTGTCTTTCTTTTTTTTTTTTTGTTTCTTTAAACATTCAGATACATATGATGTTCATTTTTTTTAAGATTTTTTATTTGTTTATTTGAGAGGTAGAGTTACAGACAGTGAGAAGGAGAGAAAGAGAGAAAAATCTTCTACCTGCTGGTTCACTCCCCAATGGCCGCAACGGCCGGAGTTGTGCCAGTTTGAAGCCAGGAGCCAAGAGCTTCTTCCGTGTGCCCTACACACCTGTAGGGGCCCAAGTGGTTTGCCCGTCTTCTACTGCTTTCCCAGGCTGTAGCAGAGATCTGGATCGGAATAGGAGCAGCGGAGACTGGAATTGGCATGCATATGGAATGCCAGCACTGCAAGAGGAGAATTAACCTACTGGGCCATAGCACCTCCAACCCATTTTCAATGTATGGCACAAAATTGGAAAGGGTGAATCAAGGAGGGAAGGTGAAAGACTGAGTACAGAAGTTCCGACTACTCATTGATGGATTTAAAGGAAAAAATTTGTGGCTGGTAGTATATTGATGTATTTTGTCTGGTCCCAATGGTATGTGATTTTTGCCACAGTTTTCCTCATTTGTAAAAATATTATCAGGTCTTTGACTTACCTCTGTTGGTCAAATGACACATTTGTCTCCTGTGGTCTCAATAGTTTCTTATCAAGCTACATTTTCCTGGATTTTTTCTCCTGCTTTTCATCAATTTTAGGTAGTTAATATTGTCCTTTCATTTCAGGTCACATTTATAAATCTCACATGATTTATGGAGTAAACAGCTTTAATACAGGTTAAATTGCTTTCATAAGTATGCTTAGCTTATATTAATATTTAATGTAATTCAATAAATTTAATTCAAGTCTTTAGCATCCAACTTTCTTTCCTTCCTCATATATTCATCAAAATCTTTATGCCATTATCTTTGCATATTCTTCCTTAGTTAACCCTTTACTCTTTCCATCTATCTTAAGTTCACACTCGTTTAAGGCTCAATTCAAATGTTTTCAATGTGGCCTTCCTATTCCTTTAACTCACAACAATTCTCTATTCTAACAAATGAACTGTTAAAAATCTGTACTATTGAAGATGTCACTTTACTATAAATTATTTTATTCTAATTACTAATTGTTTCTACTTCATAAGCCTCATTTCCTCAATAATATTCTCAGATCTTTAATCAATGGAAATCACTAGAATATAACTAGGGATAATTTATCTTAGTTTTCACCAGTGATAAATAGAATGTCATTTTGATATCTTTCTTAGCAAGTTATGTTTATAATTATTCTGTTTCTTCTAATGCCTAGTATTTGAGTGGTTACATACAAGATATTCAGGAAATATTTGTTGTTTTGCTAAGACAAATATGTAACTGATTTTATTACTTTTATTTTTAATAATATTATAGGAAGAATTATGGTCCCCACTAAAGAAAACATTACCCTATAGTATATGCACTGTGTATATGAATTCTTTTTTTTTTATTTTTGACAGGCAGAGTGGACAGTGAGAGAGAGAGACAGAGAGAGAAACGTCTTCCTTTGCCGTTGGTTCACCCTCCAATGGCCGCCGCAGCTGGCACGCTGCAGCCTGTGCACCGCGCTGATCCAATGTCAGGAGCCACGTGCTTCTCCAGGTCTCCCATGCAGGTGCAGGACCCAAGCACTTGGGCCATCCTCCACTGCACTCCCGGGTCACAGCAGAGAGCTGGCCTGGAAGAGGGGCAACCAGGACTAGAACCCAGTGTGCCAGCGCCGCAAGGTGGAGAATTAGTCTGTTGAGCCACGGCGCCAGCCTGTATATGAATTCTTATGGGAAAAAAAAGGTATGGTTTTTAAATAAGTACAATTTAATTAACACTTAATATCTTCAAAATAATTTTAAATATTTATTTTAAATAGTGAAGAGAAAGAGGGATAAGTAGAGAGAGAGAGGGAGAGAGAGAGACAGAGAGAGAGAGAGAGAGAGAGAGAGAGAGAGCGCTCTTCCATTCACTAAAATAATTGAGGCTAGGACAGGCCAAAGCCAGTAGCCTCTAACTCTGTTTGGTTCTCCCACACGAGCAGCAGGAACCCAATTACTTGGGTCATTATCTGTTGTTAGATCAGAAGCTAGATCAGAAATGGAGGCGCTGGGGCTCCACTTGGCTCCCCGAAATGGAGTGTCGGCATCCTAAACAGTGGCTTAATGCACTGTGCCACACAGTTCACCTAATACTTTTTTTTTTCTTAAGGGAATAAAGTTATACATTGCCCAAGGTAGAATTTAAGCAATAATTCTCAAACTTCAGCATAAATGGAAACCACTTTTTTAGGTTGTTAAATTTCTGGGCCTATCCCATGAGTTTCTGATTCAGTTGACCGAGGGGGGAGTCCAAGTAATTGGATTTCTAACACAATTTTGGTCATGTGGATACTACTGTTTCTAGAAATGTACTTTGAGAACCAGTGTGTAAAGCATTTTCCCCTAAAAAATCAGTTACTTCAATCACACTACTGGTATCATGTGAGCATGGTGGAAGAAAGCAAAAATGCCTAGAGGTAAACACTCATGATTATCTTGTTAAAGGCAAAATATTCAAACAAGAGGAGAATTTTCTCAGAAACAAAAAAGTTTTATTTTCATTGACTAGGAAGTATTAGAGTGATAAATGTGCCTTCGTTTCATCTAAATATACCCAGATGTTCCTGTTCTGAATCTCAGATTCCCACACATTTACAGTAACAGCCTCACTTTCACTTGAAAAGCCTGGCAAAACTGTGAGTCTGAATTACGTGGTAGCTCTGAAGTCTTCACAATGAAATTATGGTTATTTTGCAAAGATAAAAGGTAGCATGTGGCTTCATAAGTCAGAAATTCTTCTATAGCCACCAGCTTAGTGCTCGCCTGGATAACAAAGGGAATGCCTTTATCACATCTCCAACCTTGGCAAGACAGTGAGGAGTCACAGGATTGTGTCTTAGAATTCAGTGGTAAAATCCAACTCTGGAAAGAGCCTGAGGCTTGCCCTCCCTAGGCCAGTGACCTCTGATGGAGCCCCTAGACTTGCCCTGGCATCAAGCAGGGACTCGTTCCCTGTGGGAATGGATTTGTTCCAGCATGTACGATGACCAGCGTCATGTGGGCCTGGATCGTAGCCATGACATTTGACAGGGTCTGGTGATTTTAAGACCCAGGTGTCACTCAACTCAATGCCAACTGAAGCAGCAAAGGAGCTGCTTTAATCACCTTTTTACTCTCTGTGGGCAGGCAGCAAAGAACCACAAGACTTTGTCTAAAGACTCAATATAAGGATGGCAAAAGTCAACACTAAGGACATCCCAATGGTCTGTGTCTCCAGGCCAGTACTGGGGGTGGAGTCTATGGACTTCCTCTGTGACAAGTGGGGTCCTCTGGCTCCAGTTCATTGAATTTAAATACCAACCAGCATTACTTATGGTGTGGGATGCCAGTTTATCTTAACACCAGCCACTCTATGACAGTGTGGTCTTCAAGGCTACCCCTGTGTTGCACTGGTCTCAGCAGTTGTGGACTGGGGTGTGACTTAGCATTGTGGTGTTGAGGATAATAAAACTGAACATCTGGGTTGTCCCAGCAGCAGGTAGATGCTTTTCAGGATGGGATACTCATTTGTGGATGATTTGCCATACAGTGCATTCTGAGTGGATAATAGTCGTGGATTTGGGATAAATATTAGCTCTGCGCATCTTCTGAGACTGAGGCACTGAAACTATAGTGCTGATTACTTATGGCAAAACATGACTTCTGGTGTCATCTAGCACTAGAGTTCAGGAAGTGTCCACAGACTCAGTGAAAACAAACAGACTGCTGAGGATTTCTGGAAGGACAATCACAGAATCAAATTATGAAAAACCAGAAAAATTAAATTATCTGTCAATGTGTAGACGATGTCTTATGCTTATAAGCATCAGAGAACCATGACTTCACTTGATGAAAAAAACAACATACTGGAAAATGATCACCTCTTATCTGACATTTTCAAATTTCCAAATGCCCAAATTTTCAGAAGATTCTCAGAAGAAACTTAATAGTCAAGGAAGGAGTGGAATAATTTCACAGCATTGAAGGGAAAAAGAGGCCTGCCATCCAAAAATAATGTACTTGACAAACTTTCCCTTCAGAGAAGAGGGGGAGATAAAGACATCACTCCACCAAAAAAGCCAATGAAGAATTTAAGATAGATGCTTTAAGAACACTTAACAAACTTTGAGAAACATAGAAAGGATTTAATACACTAACAGAAATTTGGCAAACAGATGGAAGAAATAAAGGAAAATCAAACAGAACTTTTACAATAGAAAAGTACAATTCACAAGTTAAAAACACAGTAAAAGGAATCAATGGCAAAGCTGATCAGACAGAAGAAAGAGTCAGTAAGATTAAAGACAGTCTATGTAAAAATCTGGAACCAGAGGAAGAAAAAGAGCAATGAGCTGAAGGAATGAAGAAAGCTTATGGGAACTATTAGGCAGCATCTGGAGAGCCAATCTCCCAGTTATTAGAGTTCAAGTGGGACTTGAGAATGCCAAATCATATTCTAAGAGGAAATGACAGAAAACTTGCCAAACTTAGAAAAGGAGAGAACTGGCCGGCGCCGTGGCTCAACAGGCTAATCCTCCGCCTTGCGGCGCCGGCACACCGGGTTCTAGTCCCGGCTGGGGCGCCAGATTCTGTCCCGGTTGCCCCTCTTCCAGGCCAGCCCTCTGCTGTGGCCAGGGAGTGCAGTGGAGGATGGCCCAGGTGCTTGGGCCCTGCACCCCATGGGAGACCAGGTAAAAGCACCTAGCACCTGGCTCCTGCCATCGGATGAGCGCGGTGCGTCAGCCGCAGCGCGCCATCCGCGGCAGCCATTGGAGGGTGAACCAACGGCAAAGGAAGACCTTTCTCTTTGTCCCTCTCTCTCTCACTGTCCACTCTGCCTGTCAAAAAATAAAAATAAAAAAAAAAAAAGAAAAAGAGAGAACTAACCATGTATGGAAAGATAAGAATTGGGCAGTCGGGTTAACTATCCAGGTACATATTTTAATCAAGCTGTCAAAGGTTAAATATTAAACACAGGATTCTTGGGGCCAGCAGTGTGGATTGGTGGATTAAGCTGCTCCTTGCAGGGCTGGCATCAATATGGGCACTTATTTTAGTACTAGCTGCTCTGCTTCTGATCCAACTCACTGTTAATGAATCTGGGAAAATAGCAGAAGACAACCCAAATTCTTTGGCCCCTGTATACGTTTAGGAGACCCAAATGAGACTTCTGGCTCCTGGCTTTGACCTGGCCTAGCCCTTGCTGTTGGGGTCATTTGGGGAGTGAACCAGCAGGTGGAAGCTATCTCACTCTCTATCTCTATATCTCCCTCTCTTTCTCTGTAACTCTGCCTTTAAAATAAAGAAGTAAATACGATTATCAAAACTGAAAGAGCAGATAAACAAATAATATATAATGGCACTTCAGTTTTCCACAATGTAGACTTTGCAGAAGAAACATAACAGGACAGTAGAGACTAGAATTATACTTGGAATTATACTTTCGCAATAATGAGGGGAAAAAAAAGAAAAACAAGCACCCTACTGGGATACTGTCCCTAGCAAATCTATCATTCAGATAGGAGAAAGAGATACAAATATACCTACAAAGCCCAAACACTAAGAGAATTTAACCCCACCAGACCTGTCTTAACAAGAAATTCTAAGCTGAGTTCAAGCTGAAAGAACGAACTTCTAAAAACAAAAAACCTGTCTGCACCTTAATGTTTATTGCATCAAAAATTCACAATAGCTAAGACTTGGAATCAACCCAAATGCCCATCAATAGTAGACTGGTAAAGAAATTATGGGACAGGTACTCTATAGAATACTATACAGCAGTCAAAAACAATGAAATCTGGTCATTTGCAACAAAATGGAGGAATCTGGAATACATCATGCTGAGTGAATTAAGCCAGTCCCAAAGGGACAAATATCATATGTTCTCTCTAATCGGTGACAACTAACCAGGCACAAAAGAGGCAACCTGTTGAAGTGAACAGTGACTTGATCAGCCCTTGTCCTGACAGCTGATGTACAATTTAATACTGTATTCCTTTGAGTATTTTTTTTTGTTCTACTTGATACTATTGGTTGAATTGGTAACTGAAAAGTTATTCCTGTTAATTATAAGAGTGGGAATAAGAGAGGGGGGAGATGTTCAATTTGGGACATGCTCAAGCTGACTTGCCCCAAATGGTAGAGTTAGAAACATACCAGGGGATTCCAATTCAATCCCATCAAGGTGGCATGTACCAATGCCATTTCACTAGTCCAAGTGATCAATTTCTGTTCACAATTGATCATAATGATAGGACTAAAAGTCAAAGGGATCACATAAACAAGACTAGTGTCTGAAAATACTAACCGATAGAATAAAAAAAAGGGAGAGAACGATCCAACATGGGAAGCTGGATACACAGCAGACTCATAGAATGACAGATGTCCTAAACAGCATTCTGGCCTCAGAATCAGCCCTTAAGGCATTTGGATCTGGCTGAAAAGCCCATGAGAGTATTTTAGGCATGGAGAGCCAAGACATTTTGGCAAAAAAAAAAAAATGACCTAAATGAAAGATCTCTGCGAGTGAGATCCCAGTGGAAAGAACAGGTCATCAAAGTAGGAGGTACCTTTCTCTGAAAAGAGGAGAGAACTTCCACTTCTACTATGACTTTCCTAAATATGATCAGAGTCAGCAAACTCAAAAGGCTTCCATAGCCTTGGCAACTCGTGACTAGAGCCTAGGGAGATTACTGACGCCATAAACAAGAGTGTCAAATTGTTAAGTCATCAACAGGAGTACAGGAGTCACTGAGTACTTACTCCTCATGTAGGAACTCTGTCCTTAATATGTTGTTCAATGTGAATTAATGCTATAACTAGTACTGAAACAGTATTTTTCACTTTGTGTCTCTGTGTGGGTGCAAACTGTTGAAATCTTTACTTAATATATACTAAATTGATCTTCTGTATATAAAGAGAATTGAAAATGAATCTTGATGTGAATGGAAGGGGAGGTTGCGGGTGGGAGGGAAGTTATGGAGGGGAAGACATTGCAATCCATAAACTGTACTTTGGAAATTTATATTTACTAAATAAAAGTTTAAAAATGAAAAAAAAGAAAGAACTTCTAATGAGTACAAAGAATATTCTGAAAGTAGAAAATTAGGAGTGGGTGATGTGGCACTGCAGATTAAACCACTGTTCATGATGCCAGCATCCCATATCAGAGTTTCCATTCAAGTCCTTGCTACTCTGCTTCTAATCCAACTACCTGGTAACATGCCTGTGAGAGGAGCCAGAAAGTGAATAATTACTTGGGCTCTTGCCACTCATATGGGAGACCCAGATAGAGTTCCAGGCTCCTCGCTGGACTGGTGCTTTGGTGAATGGATCATTATTAGGAAAATCTCTTTCTCTCCCTGTCACTTTGCCTTTCAAATAAACAAAAAATAATCTTTTTTTCTTAAAAAAAGTAGAAGACTAATTATCAAGGGTAGCCTTATATAGAAATTCACAATGCTCTAATATAGTAAAGATAGTAGTCCACAAGCCATTCCTGTCTTTGGTATGTAAACATGAGAGTCCAGATGTGTCTTCAACAGATTTCATTTCATATATATATATTTCATTTCATATATATATATATTTCATTTCATATATATATATATATATATATATATATATATATAGCACAAGTAGTGAGACTGCTAAGTTCTATGGCAGTTCTATTTTTAGTTTTTTTAGGCATCCTCACATTATTTGCTATGATGGCTATACTAATTTACATTCCTACTAATGGTATGCAAGTATTCCCTTTCCTGTACATACTCCACAGCTGTATTATCTTTTGTCTTTGTGATAACAATCAATCTAACTGGAATGAGGTGATAACTTATGGTGGTTTTAGTTTGTATTTCCTTGGTGATTAGTGATGTTGAGTATTTTCTCATGTATATGTTGAGAAACATCTGTTTGGATTACTGGTGGGATTTTGTTTTGTTTTTTGTTTTTTATTTATTTGTTCTTGCTATTGATTCCTTTGAGTTCCTTATGTATTTTAGTTATCAACCTCTTATCAGATATGCAACTCGGAAATTTCTTCTATTCCATATGTTGTCTCCTCATGCTGTTGATTCTTGTTGAACAGAAACTATTTAGTCTGAACAGATCCCATTTGTCTGTTTTTTATCTTGTGCTCTTCAATCTGACCCCCCAAATCTATACATATTCCATGCCTGATTTGTTATTCCCTGTGTCTCATTCAGTAACTTCAAAGTTTCAGGTCTAACATTTTGGTCTTTTACATATTTTGAGTTTATTTTTGCACATGGTGAGAGGTAGGGGTCTAGGTTCATTGCTCTGTAGGTGGATATTCCCAGGACCAATTATTGAAAAGATTGTCCTCCTTCCAATGTTAATTTAAATCACTTTTGTGAAAGATCAGTTGACCACAGATGTGTGTGTTTATTTCTAGTGCCTCAACTATGTTCCATTTGTCCATAAGTCTGTGCTTACTCAGTGCCATGCTGTTTAAATTACTGTAGCTTTGAAACATATTTTAGTGCAAGGGAGTATTATACCTCTTGCTTTGTTCCTTTTGCTCAAGATTTCTTTGGCCATTCAGGCTCTTTTGTGATTCCATTCAAATTCTAGTAATGTTTTTCTCCAGTTCTGTGATAATGGCCCTGGGATTTTAATAGGGATTACACTGAATCTGTAAATTGCTTTGGATAATAGGAATATTTATGATTTTGATTCTTCTAATCCACGAGCACAGGATGTCTTCTCATTTCTTTGTGTCCTCTTCAATTTTTCCATCAATGTTTAATAGCTTTGATTATAAATTTGTTCCTAAGCATTTTGGTTTTGTATCTATTAGAAATGGGATTGCTTTCTTGATTTTGTTTTCAGTTGAATCTGTATTGGTGTGTAATATATTACTGATATTTGCTTGACAATTTTGTATCCTGCTACTTCACTGAATTTGTTTATTAGGTCCAAAAGCTTTTCAGTGGGGTTGTTGGGGTTTTTCTTTAGGTAAGGTCATGTCACCTGGAAACAGTGACCATTTGATTCCCTGCTTTCCAATTTGAATGTCCTTTATTTCTCTTCTCTAAATGATCTGGTTATGACTATCAGTATTGTCTTGAAGAAGAGTGGTGGAAGTGAGCATCCCTGTGTTTTTCTAGGTTGTACCAAGAAAGCTGCCAGTTTTCCCCATTCAATATGAGCTCATCTTCAGGCTTCTTATGCATAGCTTGTATTATATTGAGCTATGTTCCCCTAATACCAATTTTCTCATCATTTTTATCATGAAGTGATGTTGAATTTTATTGAATATATTTTCCATATATATTCAGATGTTCATTTGATTTTTGTTCATTCTGTTAATATATTGCATCACATTAATTGCTTTACCTATTTTAAATCATCCTTGAATCCTTGGGATGAATCCCATATGATCGTGGTTAATAATCTTTTCAATATGCTGTTGGATTCTATTTACAAATATTTTACTGAGGACTGTTCATGAGGGATATTGGTCTGTAGCTTTCTTTTATCAGGTTTTCATAATAAGGTAATGCTGGCCTCATTGTATGAGTTTGGAAGAATTCTCTCCACTTTTAAAAAATATTGATTTATTTGAAAGGCAGAATGATGGAGAAGAGAGAGAGAGAGAGAGAGAGAGAAGAGAGGAGAGAGGAGAGAGGAGAGAGGAGAGAGAAGAGAGGAGAGAGAAAATAGAAGAGAGAAGAGAGAAGAGAAGCTTCCATCTTCTGGGTCATTCTTCCGAATCTGTGCAAAGGCCCAGACTGGGCCAGTCCACGCCTGGAACCCAAAACTCCCCTCTGATGTAGCATGGAATTCAGGAAGTTGGAAAGCATCTGCTACCGCCCCAGGCATGTTGGTAGGAAGCTATATCAGAAGCATAGAGTTGTTGAGACATAGGCATCCTAAATACTTGTTCCACCATCTTTTATTGGTTTCCCAAGCACACTAGCAGGAAGAGGGATTGGAAATAATACAGCCAGCACTGAAATTGGCACTCTGATTCAGGATGTTAGTGACAAGTAAAGGCTTAATCTGCTATGCCACAACACCAGCCCCTCCCACTTTCATTGTTTGAAATATTTTAAGAGGATTGGTGTTAATTTTTTTAAATATTTGGTTATTAGTTATATCTAACAATCTTGCATATTTCTGTAGTATCAGTCATGATGTCTCCATTTTCATCCTTCATTTTATGTATATAAATTTTCTCTCTTTTTTTCCTTACTAAGGGTTTGTCAATTTTGTTTGCCTTTTTTAAGAACTGGGATTCTGTTCCATTGTGTTTGTTAATCTTTATGTCATTTATTTGTGATTTAAATTTTATCATTTCTTTTCTTCTATTAATATAGGTTTGATTTGTTCTTGTTTTCATAGTTGTAGGCAGCCTTTGAACAAGTTAAGGATAATCTAGGCCTTGAAGAATTCCTGGGATAAGAAAGTCACATACTCCCATCCTGAAGGAGGATGACATCCTAAAGGAGGATGATAATCAAGAATGCTCTGTTAAAATTATCTGTGCTACCGGAGGCCCCGATAAATTGCTTACATATGTTGTTATCTTTTATGCTTCTTTGTTCTGCAGTTGGTTATGTATAAATACCACTTGGACTTTAGAATAAATGAGCCTTGATCAGCCTTGTTGTCTTGGTTCCATTCTCTGCGCCCTTGTCCCTCTTTTCATTCCCACTCCCTCCTTCAGGTTCTGTTCAACTGGTACGGCTGGCCCACACACATAGTATCTTGAAGTGCAGCAAATACTGTTTATATGAAATATTTTTTTGATGCAGGCATTAATGACTATAAAATTGCCACTTAGCATTGCTTCAAGTTCTTCACCCTCTCATTCTGATACTGAAGTGTTGTTTTGTTCCACTGGGGGAAGGGGTCATGTTATCTTCCTTATTCTTGTTTCTTAAATTTCTGTGTTTATTTAGATATTTATTCAGATTTTTTTTTCCTTTAATGGCTTTTCATTTTTTTCTGAACTACGCTTCTTTGGCTTAGTGAAATGTCTGCTCTTTCAGTGAATACCCAGAGGTGTGTTTTGGATGTGACCAGGGAGCTCTGGTGTGTTCCAGGGTGGGGAAGTTTCCAGGGTGACAACCAAGTTGGGTGTGGTAGAGAGCTCCTTTTGTTAACAGAATGAGGGGGTATGATATTGGCTCAATCACACCCTCAGCTCCTAATCCATGTCTGGGTATTAGCCCTTAGTGGGTGCAACATGCATCTATGCTTCTGCATGTACTGCACAAAGATTCTGTGCAGTGCTCTGTGTGAGCATAGATCCTACTGCAGGATCTATGCCAGGGGTATTATGCATGTGGAGCCGCATACAGTGATCACCCAGAAACGCAGCAAAATCTTCAGCCCTCTCATTCAGTTACAGAATTCCCGTAGATTCAACACTCAGGGTTCCCATAGTCACGGGATACAGAGGATCCACTCCACCCTGCTAGCCTGTCCTATCCACAGTGAGGCAGAAATTCTCAGAGCCACTTGCCTGTGTATGCTTCCCCTAGGTGGTTTGAGCACTGAGCTCTGGCTTGTGATATGTTGAGAGGCTGGGGGCACTTCACAGTTGTATGTGGGTGCCCATCCCCCTGTCAATCCACCTAGCCAGCTCAAAATCAGAGGGGAGCACTAAATTTTCCCTCTGGTAAAATTTCAGACCACATGCTTGCACAATAACTGCTGGCTTCAGACCTACTTCTTTCACAATCATGCTGGGCACCAAGAGTCTCTATAGTCAGTGCTAATGTCAGAATGGCTCCTTCTTCCCATTTGTTTCTGAGTTTGTGCACTGAAGCTGCTGTTTGCTTCTGTTGATAAGATGGTGATTGTCACCACCAATTGTTGCGTGCATGTACAAGACCTGTGGCAGCAGCTACCTACTTACGCACAAAATGGCACCTGCCCTCTCTTAGCTGATTGCCAGTACCATTCTGAATTG
Source organism: Sylvilagus floridanus (assembly GCA_949820135.1). Lineage (NCBI taxonomy): Eukaryota > Metazoa > Chordata > Mammalia > Lagomorpha > Leporidae > Sylvilagus > Sylvilagus floridanus. The sequence continues at coordinate 89,935,022 of OX463241.1, read as the reverse complement.
GGGAGGAAACTTGACCCTTTTCTTCTCCTCTGGGTGGGCAGGCATCCTGTCTCCCACAGGGTTCTGAGTCAGACTCAAAGACAGTGTTGTCTGCTAGGCTTTCCCTCGGGATGTAACACCAGTGACATGGCCACTGCGATCTGATCTCACCTGGATCTCCAAAGCTGGCTCTTTCTCTGCTCAGGGCTGATGGGGTCGTTTGTTGTATCCATGCTTGTTGCTGCACAATTGCACCTTCCACACAGATCCGTGCCCTGTCTTCTCAGACCACAGAAGCTCGCTGTAGTTTTCCCTCTAGCTCTCCCATAAGAATGCGCTTCTTCAACAGGCCAGTTCACCCCACATACTAGTGATTTTCAATGTGGAAAATCAGGGTTTTGGATGGGCAAAAATGTCAGCTTCTGAAGAGCCCTGGCAGCTCTGCCTGCCAAGAGCTGAGTCACTGGAAATGGACCTTTCCTGGAGTCCAAGGACTCCCAGGTCAGAGCTACAGACCCTGTTGGCTTTAAGCTGAAAAATCCCTTCACTCAGCCCAGCTTCCAAAGTAACCATACCCCTCTCCTGTCAGTTTCTATTTACCTCTCAATGGGAACATTTCTTCATGCTTTAAACAGCACCTTTCTTAGGTCTTCTAACAATGACTCTCTCCTTTGCTTTACACACTGTGAATTTAATTTGTTTGTTAGATTCATTTTCTCTAGACTTGAAACAGGGAAATACTAGATTGCCATGCACATGAATTTTTAGATGGAAACTATTTCTGTGAGCTGGCACTGTGTCCCCCTTGAGGGGCCACCTCCCATTGGAACCCTGTCTTGACTGTCATGCCCTACTCCACCCCCACTCAACATGATGAAGCCAGGGTGGTCATTGTCTCATACCCTCTAACAGAAGTTAGGGGCCATTCTTCTGGGGGAGGGAATGTGGGGAGTCAGACTGCATGATAGACAGTCAGGTTGGTCCTGGTTGAAATTGAGGGTACAAAATGATTGCTTCCCTCAAAAGTTCTCTTTAGCAAGGTCAAAAGTGCCTGCCCCACTCCTTGGGAGTTTCCAATCTTATCATGCAAATAGCATCCATCCTTCTAAGCTCACAGTTTACTGTGAGAACTAATTACCTATCCACCCTTCAGATGGCATTTTTGTCTTACCTTGAGCAAGCCAGACAGGGCAAATAAGATTGCAGATCAGGATTTTTGATGGATTTTGTCCGACCTTGTAAATTAACATCAGCTGCTTGTCAAAATTTTTTTTCTTCCCCAAAATTGTGCTTAAAAAACCCACTACCACTAGCTCCCTCAGGTTTTGCCTGTGTTGTTGGACCACTCCACCAGAAGGTCTCTCTGTTTTTCACAGCATGCAGCTGTGAAGCCAAGAATGACTATTATGTCCCTGGATGTTGTTCTCTAGAAGACTGCATTGTAAGAACACTTGGCTAGTGCCTGTGTCCCCTAAAATGTTCCATAAACATTTCTCCCCTCAACAGGTGCTTCTATGATCCCTTACCTGAAGTCAGGGTGTGCCCTTGACTATGGCAGAAATTTCTAGTGTCTCCCAGGGCAACTTGATCAAAGGCGATACAGCCCCTTCCTCCTTGGACCCAGTGCCTCCAGTACAGCCTCCTAAACACTCCTTTCTCATGGGTCTCCTTTCTCTGAAAGCTCACAGTCACGCACTGCCTGTTGTCCAGTGCTGAAAACAATTGCTTTATATATTTCTTCAAGTTTAATAGTTGTTCAATGGGAATATAAGTCTGATCCCAGATAATTGGACTGTGGATCTACAAGTCAGTACTTGGTGAGTGCTTATGTGGACTTTCTGTATCAATCTACATCCTTAATATAAGTCAATATTCTTTCAAAGTAACATTTGAAAATTAAAAGACAGATCTTTTGACCCTAATGTGAAAAGCTATATAACAAATTAAATGAAAAAAAGTCTTTTCCAAAGTATAAGCTATGATTTCCTTATAAATATATACATATATATTAATGTTTCATATGTCCAGATGTTTGTACTTAATATGCGTTTATGTTTATATTTGTATTAATATGTGTGTGCAAAAACCCTATGACATCATCTGTCAAGTTTGTGATTATAAATAATAATTAATAATTAATTAATTAAGAGATTAATAATAAAGAGGTTTTAACACTTTCTATTCTATGCATGTTATGTTTTCCTGTTATGTTTCAATTTCTTTAAATTTGAACAAAAAAGATGTTAAGGTTTAAAAAAGAATATTTTTGCAAATAGGTGAATGAAAACCAAGCTTATAAATGAAGGTTACTTCATTTTTCACTAAACATGTACCTGATTTTCTGAGTCATGTCCAGCCAGCCTGCTGCATTCCACTCTATACACATTGGCTATGTTAACAAAAAGGGAAAGTATAAAATATTTAAAGCCTATGGAGCACTTAGGAGTTCCAAATTATCTGTTTCATACACTCAGCTCTTTGCTATGCATTTTAGGTCGAATTTGCCCATTTATGTTAGCTATAGATGCAGTGCTGCTTTCTTATATTTAATTTAGTCCTATCATAAAACCAACAATTAACTGATCCATTCTGAAGATTCCTTTTATTTGTTATTCTTCAGGTCATGTGTAAATAACTTAGTGGTAAGGATTTTTTTATCCTCAGGGATCATTTTTAAGTGTTGAAAACACTTAAAAATAGAAAATATATTTATAGTTAAAGTGAGAAAATCACCTTCCTATTACCCCCATCTCCATTCCCATTTGAATCTTATGGATGTCATGTCTTGCTGAGTTGTCAGAAGAAACTAGACCTGTGTTTATAAAAATAGTCATTGAACCACACTTCAATGCCGGGTCCACCACCTGTCAATGACACAGATATATGGCTTTGTTTGAGTGTATTTAGAGGCAAAAATGAATGCATATCCACATTATGTTGTAACAGGATCTTCAGGAGGTACAAATTATATGATTTTCATTTCAATCTTCTTTTCATTTATATTTTTGTTTCATTTGTATGCCTGAATGGAGTTTCCCATAGCAACTATCTATATTTTCCCTTTATTTGTAATTATGTATCACCACCATCCCCAACACAGTTTGGTAGTTCATGGTGAATCTGATGGGCGTCCGAATAAAAAATGAAATTCTGAAGTTATATTAGTATGATATAGTAATTTGAATTCTTTAAATATCAAAAAAGTCACTTTCTTCATGAATCAAAGTTATCAAGGGTCAGTGGTGTGGCACAGCCGGTTAAATTGCTCCTTGCTACCACGACACACCATATCAGAATTTGAGAATCAGCTACTCTGCTTCCAATCTAATTCCCTGATAATGCATCTGGGAAGACAGTGGAAGATGGCCCAAGTACTTGCTACCCATGGTGAAGCCCTGGATGGAATTTCTGTCTCTTGGCTTCAGCTTGGCCAAACCTGAGGCATTGTGGTCTTTGTGAAGTGAACCACTAGATGCAAGATCTCTGTCTGCCTTTTTCTCTCTGTCACTCTGCTTTCCAAATACATAAATAAAGGAACAAGTGATCAGCAAAATTATGTAATACAGCATTGATATCTCAGTTTGAAAATTTTGTTGTTCTTGTTGCTGTAATTGCTTTACTGTGATTAACTTGATCAAACAAAACTATTGATGAGCATTGAAAGGATGATCTAGATTTTACAATTTATGCAAAAGTAACATATGGATTAGCAGGGACTTGAGAAAAATAATGTGATAAAGACAGATTCTTGGGTAGCCTCAATATATCATCAAAAAGTGTCATTTAATTTAGGAATGAACTTCATCTGTATCCTAGAGCTCAATATACAACCCATCACTCTGATATTTTTAACCATGTGAGTCCATGTATATTTAAATGATTTCCCATTTGAAAAACTGCTTAGGGGTTTAGGAATCCTCTTGTGTGTCTAGATGAACCTGAGAGTTAAAGATGAGATTTATGAAGCTTTTGACTTTGGTTTTGGAATTTGACTCTTGTCCTAAAGCAGAGATAGGTAAAATTTCTGTAAAAAGACAGAAAGTAAATATTTTAGGCATTGTTGGAACACTATAATTTTGGTTTCAACTACTCATGTCTGTCATAGCATAAAATTAGCCAAAGATGCCAAATAAATGAAGGGTACACCTGTGTTCCAATAAAGCTTTGTTTACAAAAATTGGAAACAGGCTGGGTTTGGCTTACAGATCATGACTTTTAACATGACTGCGTTCTGGATAAAATACAATGTAATTGAAATTACGTCAATCAAATGAAAAATTATTATTATTTTTGTGGACACCCAGGGAAAATTATATATATTAAAAAGTTGTTACAGACAGAAAATTTAAAAAAAACTGATATAGTTTACTTTAGAAAAAAACTTTTGAAGTGATAGTCTTTAAAATCTCAATTATGTTACTAAACTAATTAATATGGTCTACAGCTTGTTCTTTATAAATGATACACAAACATTAGAAATCACCTGATTTGACATGTATATATCACATCTAATGAGTTTGAGGCTCAGATGGCTTGGCCTGGCCAGATCTCATAGCTGGCAGTGGCCAAGCTAAAATCCAGATGTAGTATCCTCTTTTCTTGTTCTCTTTTAAAGAGTGTTTTTAAATTTATTTATTTGAAAGGTGTAGAGACAGATAGACTCAGATACTGCTTTCATCTACTGATTTTCTCCCTAAATGCCTACAACAGCTAGAGCTGGGCCAAGCTGAAGTCAGAAGCCAGGAAGTCAGTGCGGGTCTTCCAAGTGGGTGGCATGGACTCCATTACTTGAGTCATCACCTCCCAGAGTGTGCATTAATAGGATGCTAGAATCAGGAGTGGAGCCTGTACTTGAATTCTAATATGGGTGCTCTAATATGGAATAGGAGCATCCCAAGCAATGTCTTAAGCACTATATCAAATACCCATCTGGTTTTGTTTTCTTTGTATATCATAATGCTCTCTTTTAATATTAATCTAACGCTTCTATGGGATTTGCAGTATCAATTCTTTCTGAAACTTATAATAAATATCCAGCAGAATGTAAATTGCATTGGAGGATGTGCACAAGTGAATTATCAAGGCCCTTTTATGACTTCCATGATGCTGGCTCTTTCTTTTTCACACATTTCTTCTCCAAGGACATGAAAAATACAATTCACTGACAATTAGGTATGATTTTTAGAAATAATTGTCATTAAAGTTTAAGAATAATGATTAAAATTTTTGGCATCATGAGCTAAGATCATGGCTAAGATGGAAGCTACTTTTCTTTGATAATCTAGAATTTTTTACTCTGCATAATAATTCTTTTTTTATTATTGACTTAGAGATATTTTTGCAAAGTACACAACAGGATTGTCACTGCTGTGTGCAAAATGTAAATATGACCTGTGTACTCAGAACATACCTGGTCTTAAGCTTCCTCTTTGGGCAGGCTTGACAGCCTGAGCTGTAAGTTGTACATGGCAACCACACTTTCTACATGGTTTCCTGTATTCCTGAAAAGGTGATTTGCATTCATTTTTACATTTGTTCCTTGGAAGCTTATATTTGTATGTGTGTCATCATAAAATATTTAAATAAAAAGACTGCTTTCAAGTAAAAAAAAAAAGAATAATGATTAAAGAGGACAACCCACATGCCTAATGCAAATAAAGAGTCTTGTCTCACAGATCTTATCTGTGTCAAAAGGCAAAGGTATATAGAAGTAAAATTTCATCCTCTTGGCAAATTAAAATCAACTTCAGGACAAATACATGCATGCCAGTATAATGAATTATTATAAAATAGGAAAATGCCACCTAAGGTTAGCAGCCATATTAGCTACTAATGGTTTTTTCTTGAAACACAAGAGTCTAACTCATGTAGCTGCTGGAGCAGGAGCAGAGCAAGGGCAGCACTTGTCAATGCAAACAAAGCCCCGCAGCCTCTCCTATGTGATGCTCCAAAGGACCAGTCTTGTCCAATGTAGGGAGAAGTCCGTTTCCTTTTCCTCCTGCCTGCCTTTCTCAATCAAGTGTAGGAATCCTAAGTGTATAAGTGTCCCAAGCACAGCAACTATTAAGTGTTCCTTCATTTTAGGTAAAACTTTCTGGATATCCAGACATAAGACAGAATATTTAGTCCATTTCCAAATAATGTAACTACCAATATTAGAGAAAGCTGTGTTCCTTCATTTCGCAGGCTCTTCCTACAATGCTCCAACAATATTTCTCCCCCAAAAGGTGACTCTATGATCCCTTCCCTGAGCCTGGGTGTGTTCGTGACTATGGCAGAAATGTCCAGTGATTTCCAGGACTACGTAATCAAAGGTTATACAGACACTACCTCACTGGACCCAGTACCTTCAGTGCAGCCTGCTGTTCCCGACTTAACTGAAAATTCTATCCATCAGGTCAGTGAGACCTTTGGCTCCACAGTTCCTATATTCCTGGACTAGCATCTACATAGTATTCTCACCCAGAAAGTCAGGGATAAGCAGCTGCCACTTCATGGATCTCCCTTCTCTCACAGCTCACAATTGTGTGCTACCTGTTGTCCAATGCTGAAAACAGTTGCTTTATGTATTTGTTTATGTTTGATAATTGTTCTGTGGGAATATAAATCTGATCCCAGGTGTGCTATCATTGCCCATGTGTAAAATTACTTTCCTGCCATACACAGAAGTTATTTTTGTATTTTTTTTAACTTTTATTTAGAATATAAATTTCCAGATTTCCAAGGTATAACTTATGGATTATAATGGCTTCCCCCCAATACTTTCCCTCCCCCACTGCAACCCCCCCTTTAGCTTAGCCTTTACCTTTAGCCTTAGGTGTTTAAATTCTAACTGAAAAGTGATCCTGGTTAACTATAAGAGAGGGAAAAAGAAAGAGAGGATATGTACAATTTGAGACAAGCTCAATCGGAATTGCCCCAAACGATGCAGTTAGAAACATACCAGGGGATCCCAATACAACCCCATCAAGGTAGCATATACCAATGCCATCTCAGTGGTCCAAGTGATCAATTTTAGTTCATAATTGATCACACTGATAGGTCTAAGAGTCAATGGGAACACACAAATAAGACTAGTGTCTGCCAATACAAACAGATAGAACCAAAAAGGGAGAGAATGATCCAACATGGGAAGCAAGATACACAGCAGACTCATAGAATGGCAGATGTCCTAAATAGCACTCTGGCCTCAGAATCAGCCCTTAAGGCATTCAGATCTGGCTCAAGAACCCATGAGAGTATTTTTATATTTATTAAAAAGAAGAGTTTGCTACCATAGTGTTTTCAATGTTATTGTTAATTTAGAAGTACATCTTTTGTATTTTGTAGAAACTGGTCACTTACTACTCCTCATTAATGTTGCATTATTTACAATTTCATTCATATCTGAGAGTCTTGGTCTCATATATTAGCATCCCTGCATCAGGAAACAGTGGTTCTGCCTCTGCCTGAAGCCTGCATTGACTCTGCTTCTTCAGAACAGGGGTGATTATCAGACAACAATGTTTTTTCCCTTATAGCCATTATTTCAGTTATTCAAAAAACACTTATTGAATATTGATCATGTATCAGGGACTTGGCAATGAATTAATATGATTACATGATTTTGAAGAGGATCATTATTAAATTAACATATAGCTAATTAAATATATAATCTGTAAGGTGATCATAAGTGCTATGAAGTAGACATAATACAAAGGAAAATAATCTTTCCAAGGTTGAGCATTCCAAAAAGCAGAGAGCTGAAGTTGCCAACACTCAAAGATCAATGCCCTTTCCAGCTGCTCAGCACCACTTCTCCATATGTTATTGGCACACATAGTCACAGGCCCCTGCCTGTGTTCAAGGAAAAGGAGCAATGGATTCCACCTTTTGATGGAGAGTCACAAAGACACAGAGGAGAAGCGCCTGTGGGGTGAAAGATATTATTGCTGCCACCTTGAAAAAATGAACATCACTGTAATTCACCTGTCTGAATATATAACTGAACTATTGCCACATGGTAACAGAGATATATTTGTGGATTATCCATTAAAATGCTTTTTGGAATGAGATCTTCTAAGCTTTTAAATTTTTAATTAACACAAAAATTATGCATAATTATGGAGCACTGTGCAATGTTTTGATTCATGTGTACATAGAGTAATGTTCAAGTCAAGGAAACACCTCCATTCCCTCAAACATCTATCATTTCTTCCTAGTACAAACATTCAAATTCCTTTCTTCTGGTATTTTTATAAATATATAGTACTTCATCATTATGTATGATCAACATAGTATACAACAGAACACCAGAACTCATTCCTAGTATTTAACTATAACTTAGCATCCATCAATCCATCTTTCCACACCTCACCTACTCTCCTCAGCCCCCAGTAACCATTATTCTTCCCTCAACTTCTTTGAGGGCAACCCAACCTTTTAAATTGCACATGGGAGTGAGATCCTGAGGTATTTGTCCTTCAGTGCCTGGCTTATTGCACTTAACATGATGTCTTCCAGTTCCATCCATGTTGTGACAAATGACTTGATTTTAACTGTTGTGACTGAATAGTATCCCATTGTATGTGTAGACAACATTTTCTTTATGCATTTATGCATTCATCTGTTAATGGGCATTTTTGTTTCCGTCTCTTGATTATTGTGAAGAGTGCTGCAATAAACATGAGAGTACAGACATCTTTTCAAAAGTGAATCAAAACATTTCATTAGTGAAAATTTTTGAAACCATGGTGCCATATAAATCACATTCAAAAATGCAATTAGAATATTTTATTATAGTGATTTTTTCAGATAAAGGGGACTTTCAGTTTATCTTTAATTTTTAAAATTATATTGTTCTCATCTGAAAACATTTAAGCAGAGAAAATACAGTGTTCAAAGAGTTAAGTGATAAATTATCACTCTGCAGTTTCATTTTTCACAATATTTGTGTTCAAGTAGTTTGTATTCAAAATTCTATAATATCTCCCATCCATGTACTAACCATGCCTGATCCTACTTAAATTCCAAGATCAGACAAGACTGGGTATGTTCAGGGTGGTATGGCTGTAGAATATAATATCTCATATACTGTAGAATATAATATCTCATATACTGTCAACATCCTATCATTGTTACTTGTATAACATCACATATATTTTTAATTGTACATTACAAATGTGTAATTATTATAATTTAACTTCTCTATAAAGGTGCAATTTAATAAATTATCTTGGATATTTAAATACATACTAATCAGCAAGAAATTTTGTAAGCAAGGAAATTACCACAAGAAATAGAAAATAAACAAACTTCTGAAGAAGCATAATTTCAGAGACCAATTATATGTCTGACGATATGTCATGCATGAATTGATTTAAAAACATTTTTATTTCTGTTCAGATTGTAGATGAGGCCAGAATTTGTTCACTAGCATTTTAACCCTTTTCAAATGATGCAACTGCCCCTATATTCAATTGTTCATTCAGTTCCATTCATCCTCACACAATTTATGAATGTTTACTTCTCTTCATAATTCTGTCATGAATAGTTATGAGCAGAATTGTCAGAGATTAATCAAAACCTGTTCCTCATCTTGTGATGCTTACCAGCTAGTTTGCAAATTGGCAAACTAGCTAGACCATTAAAATTTTGTAATTAGTTTTAAAACTAGGCCAAGCAACTAGCTTTCCTGAAAAACAATTTTTAAAGCAACATACATCCTTTGGAGTTAATTTTGTTTTCAATTTAACATTCCTTTCTTTATGCTTTCTAAGTCATATCAATAGGGGCACAAAAGCAGGGCATCTACTTTGAAACTTTGCTTTTTTTTTTCATTTTTACAGGTAAATTGATATTAAGCTGGCCTCAATTAATCTTATAAAAGAAGTTATTTACCCAAATAATGTTAATTCAAATTTGAAAGGGATGCAATCGTTTTAAAAAATAGATCATATAAACTCAGCTGTTACAACTTAATCATGGTTTCTCAATAGATTCATATTGAGATACAGATTCCCAGTCTTGAATATCTTCTATGACTGGGCTGTTCCTTAGTTCTCTGTCCAGCCCTCCTCCTTGCTCTCCTGTGTCCGCTGCTGCAGGTAGGGCAAAGAGTGCTTGTTCTAGAAGATGCCAGCTCCTTCTTGCTTCGGGGCCTTTGCCTTCCTCTGCTCCTTCTGTCTGCATGGTAGGCTCCTGCTCCTCAGGCCGCCAAAGCACCTGCAGGTCAGAGATTTGGGGAAACACTTTTTTGCATGCCTTCCATATATATCTAAACATTCACATTACAAATGCACTGTATTTATCATAGAAAACTAATCAAAGCATTTATGACCAGGAATTTTATAGCAATAAATCAGAGGCATGACAAAAAATTTACAGGAGCAAGATCTATCCATTATAAACCCCTACACACATTTTTAATTTATCATGAAATATGAACTTACAGCTCCTTAGAAATCAATATATAAATTAAGTACTTGATGCAACTGTATAATTTTTCTGTAATCTCATTCAAATTAAACCAAAAAGCAAAAAAAATCAACATTTAATGTCAAATATCTGTTTTCTCCAATGTTTCAAATTCATAAGAGTTTGGAAAAATTGATTCGTAATGTACAAATCTCTTTAAAAAACATTAATAGGAGTTTGTGTTTAGCTATCTACTTTCATATATATATATATATATATATATTATTTATTTGACAGAATTATTGAGAGAGACAGAGAGAACAGTCTTCCTTCCATTGGTCCACTCCCCAAATGGCCACCATGGCTGGCACTGCACCGATCTGAAGCCTGGAGCCAGGTGCCTCCCCCTGGTCTCCCATGCGGGTGCAGGGCCCACGCACTTGAGCCATCCTCCACTGCCCTCCCAGGTCACAGCAGAGAGCTGGACTGGAAGAGGAGCAACCAAAACTAGAACCCGGCACTCATATGGGATGCTGGCTCCACAGGTGGAGGATTAACCAATGAGCCACAGCGCTTGCCGGATACCTGCTTTCAATAACTTCTTTGGCATCAACATTAGACAGTAAAAATTCTCAAAGGCATTTTTCCCATTGAGAATTTTTAAAAACAAAATTGGCCCAACATTTTTCCTCTGCAGACCTGCTTATCTAATTAACTTATTCAAAATCACAAGTACAACTAGTGAGTCTGTGACTTTATTTTTACTACCAACTAGTTACATGACTTCCAGAAAACCAGTTTGTTTATGCACACAATGTCTTTCATTTCATTACGTATATTTATGGTAGTTCAAAAGTTAATTGAATAGACATAGAAGTATAAATAAGATCATAAAAAAGGTGAAAATATTCTCAGCAGGGGAGATGCAATACTGAGTTTTAGGGGAAGAGTTTATCCTCTTGAGGCCTCAGGTTCTTCATTTAAAGACAGAAAGGTTGATTTATATTAGGGATTGCAGGTAGTTCCTCTCTTATGTGCATACATGATTGGATGGAGAAGGCCACTGCACAGTGTTGAGAATGATCTTGAGACCATCTGTGGACTCACCAGGGCAAAATGCCTCAATAATTTGATTAGATCTGCCAAAGTCATAACACTGGGAAGTAGTAGCAGATGTGCTATCTATGGCCATTTCTAGACATGAGTATGACTATCAGTGACTCATGTAAGTGTTTCCACTGTTTTTGCATAATTTTAGGATGCAGAGGCAAACTATTTGAATATAACTAATTACCTGATTTTGCTAATGCATATCCATTCACACCGTTGATTTCAATTAGTTTTAATAAATGCATTCCCCTCACTTCCCTTTCCTGGCATCTTAAAAATCCTGACCATGGTCCCTGTTCTCACTCAGCAGAGGGTCTGGTGACGGAGGAAAATTATTTGTCAAGTAATTATACAAATAACTACATAATCGCTACTGTGGTGAGCACTCTCAAGGAAGAGCAGAGTGCACAGTAAGGCAGACCTGGCCTACTCTGGCAGGTCTGAGACTTGCTGTTATATTTCATTTCATCAGCTGTAATTTGGGAACACAACACTGATTCTCTGACTGCATGTACTTGCTTCCCTGTGGGAGGTTTTTGTGAATATCTTTTCATTGACATATTTCAAGCTGGTTTTAGCTATCAGAACTTTGCTCTGTTGAAATACTGAGCAATATTGTTTTATTGATTGTGTACCTACTGACAGCAGCAATGTGTATGAATGCATTATTCTCATACCACTATTGCATTAATAGTTTGAAGGCAATATTGGAAATAATTTATGCTGCTTATGAATGGCAATTTAGAAGCCACAATACTTAGAGCTGCCAATTTGGGAATGCACACACATGAATTACCTAAAGCCTTTTCAGAACTAAGTTGATATATCAAGTTCCTTAGAGAGATCAAGCTTCTGAAAAGCATCATGGATCTGATTACTGCTCACAGTTATAGTAAATGGGAAGAGTTCTTGGAAATTAAAAAGGGTCTTTGCTTTTCTTAGGAAAGTCAATGACAAAGGATAGTCATAGTTTTTCTGACACGTTGACTTATTGCAATATCTAAATCCTGTATGCTTCAATGGTCTTCAATTCAAGACTCAACAAATGAACTGAGGGTTTGCATAAACTCAGAGAAAATAGTATTAGCAATGAGAGTTGCTTTGAAAGAAGTTATTTAATATTCTTTAAAAAATAAAGATCTTTTAAAAACAAAAAATTTAAAGAAATCACTTTAATATACATAGTTTTCTGCACCTAGGGCAGACTGTTTTTGGCTTAACTGTATTTTCTTGTAAAAAAAGTTAAATTTGGTAGATCTTATTAATTCATTTTCTAAATAGCATTCCATTTAATTCATAAAATATTTTATTCACATTAACCCCCATGGAAGATAAGCTTGTTTACAGTTCTTTTTTTTTTTTCTTTTCATTCTTGCATGCAGTGCAGTGGTAAAAAATATCTTGCTCCCATCTTATGGAAAACTGATTTCTCCAGGCGAAACACCAAAAAGAATAAAAAATGAAGTTGAAAGCAATAGACAAAATAGGACACAATTGACACAAAATTTTCATTATACTGCTTTTTTATGGATACAATTTTTCTTGAAGAGGGGCTCACAAGTGCATGAGTATGATACAATGTAGCTCCAGGATAGCAGTCAACTTTTGGGAGGGAAGAAAGGATAAGGTATCTAGGGGATGCTTACCTGAATTTTTTTACCTGTTTTTCTTTATATTAATATATAAAAATATTGAAAAAAGTAGTATCCGTTTAATCCTGATTATTGTTTGTATTATCTGTTTTATTGTTAACTATACTTTTCTATTTCCTTGAATAATTTAAAAGATAATCTTAAACCCTGTGAAAAGGTTTAAGGTGCTCTTTAAAACAAGGAAACATAATAGGTGTTCTCAGTGTGTGACAGTCATTGATAAAAGGGTTCTTACCTAAATGCCCAACTTGAAAGAAATTAGCTATAGGTTTTTGAAAAATGCAGCAAAATAAAAACATTATATGTAAAATAGTGATATATAACAGGGGTGTCCACATAGCTAAGAAAATTAAGCAACACTTTACTGGGCTGAACAGCATCTCCCCACAAATTTGTAATCATCTTGAACTTCAGAATGTGATCTTACATGGAACTGGGTCTTGGCAGGTATAATCAGTTATGATGAGGTCCTACTAGAATGGGATGGGCTCTAAATGCAAATAAAGGGATCCTTATATGAGGAGAGGACACACAGAGACACAGACAGCTGTGTGGAGCCACAAGCCATGGATCACCAAGGATTGTGAAGAAGGTAGGAGAGGGCTAAGAAAGATCCTTTCTTAGAGCCTAGATAGCGGCATGGCTTTGCCAACAGCTGGATGCTGACTTTCCAGTTTCTAGAACTATGAGAGTTTTCATTTTATTTGAAGGGCAGAGAATATGTATGTGTGTGTGTTTGAGAGGGAGACAGAAAGAACACATCCATCTGGTACTTCACTCCCCATATGCCCATAACAGCCAAGGATGGACAAGACTGAAGCCAGGAGCCCAGAACTCCATTCAGGTCTCCCCCACGAGTGGCAAGGACCCAAACAGTTGAATCATTATCTGCCTGCCTCAGAATATGCATTACCAAGAAGCTGGATCAGAAGCAGAGCAGCCATTGCTCAAACCAGGCACTTCAGTGTCGGATGTGGGCCAAAAAGCAAGTGACGTTGTATCAAACATTTGCCCCCTTAATTCCGTTACTTTATCCGGTGCCTCCCTCCCTGGCCTTGACAGTACTCTTGACACACTATAGGAAACTTACATAAGCACTTTCTACTTCAATGCCTTGGTGTTTTAAATTGGGGCTGTGCCTGCACACAGGAATCCCTATCTGACTCCCACATCCTGTTAACCAAAATCCATCTCATTTCCAGTATTACCTCCATTAGCAGCTAATTAGCTAATTGATGACAATCAATGCATGTGGAAAGGAAATTACGAATGTCTTTAACTCTACCTGAAATCAAAGATGAGCAAGGGGTAAGATACAAAAGAAACCAGAGCAGATCTGATGAGAAACCCGTGATGGTTCTCAGTGGGTCATGAGACAAAACCTTGCTGCAGTTGGGTTTGAGGCAACAGACATGGATTTGAAATTTTCTGTGACTTAGTACCTTTCTCTTGAATACACCCCAATGGGGACTAAAAAAATAACATATGTAAAAATCTTGGCACCACCATAAAAAATTAACTTTCTCCCTAATCATAAAATCATATTGGAAATGAGATAGGAGAGGATAAGCAAGTTTTTGGAATCTTGATCTTATGTTATTTTTCTTGGAGATATTCAATAAAAATGCAGAGAGATGTTTGTTCTGAGACCAGGGATAAATCTGGCGTTCATAATTAATTACCTGAGGTGTGATTAGTTAATAAATCCTAAATAAATTGCTCACATTTTAAGAAACTCCTTGTTCATAGGTGGGCTGGTGGGTATTGTTTGCTTTGGTTACATAAGCCTTAAAGGGAGCCTAACTGTGCAGGCCCTGACATCACTAGGCAGTCATCTCCAGTCGTGTAACTACTTACCAGAAATAATACCATGTTAGATTTACCTATGCAGCACAATAGAAGGATATTGTCCCTTGCTGGCATTTACAATATAAATCTGTCTTATTGTTAAAAAATTTGAATAAAAGAGCAGGTAGGCATTTTTGAAATTGAGTAAGAGCCTTTTCGGTAGACATATACTTT
Source organism: Sylvilagus floridanus (assembly GCA_949820135.1). NCBI lineage: Eukaryota > Metazoa > Chordata > Mammalia > Lagomorpha > Leporidae > Sylvilagus > Sylvilagus floridanus. Next base: position 89,919,864 of record OX463241.1, on the reverse strand, counting down.
ATGTGCTGATATGCTCTCTAACTGATGCCTTTAATTCTTCTATTGTTCAAATTAAATACCTTGCAGTCATTCAGAAACTGAATCATATGCCCACATCTTCCCACTTCTAGAGTACTTAATTAGCTCCTGGCAGATTCTAATGCTTGGGGAAGATTGCAAGAGGACTTATAATTATGCACTGAGTGCAGTAAGTTGTTTAAGGATCTTTTGTTCAACATTTACAATTTCAACATCATTTAGATTTCCAGTTATCTGATAGGAGATGGCAACCTTCATTTGTTTCACAGTCAGATGTTGGCAGTATCATCATTCTTTCAGTTGGGTGAAAAGAAAATGAAGCTTGCGGCTTACCGATGCAAATAGTTCTATAAAAACTGCACAGGACCTCTCTGAGGAAAACCCATAGCAGAAAATTTACTGTTATTGTTACTGTTACCTTCAACAAGGTCAAATTTGAGGAATGTATAGAAAAATCTTCCTTATTGCTCCTTCATAGTAAAATAAAGTCCATTATTTTTAGAGTTACACTGGTGTTCAAGAACATCAGTAGTTTTTGAACTGCACAGGCAGGTGACTATTATTGTTTTACCTCCTACTTTCCTCTCTCTATATTAGAAACTGATTATGTAAACATTGTGGCACAGTGAGATAAGTTCCATTACGGACTCTAGCATCTAATATTGGAGTCCCAGTTCAAGTCCCAGTTCGAGCTTTGCTTCCAATCCAACTCCCCACTAATGTACTTTCGAAGGCAATGGAAGATGGCTTATGTGTTTGGGTACCTGTCACTTTTGTGGGAAGGAAGAAGGAGTTCTAGACTGCTGAATTAGGCCAGGCCTAGCTGTTGCAGACACTTGGGGAATGTACGAGCAGATAGGTGAAAGATCTCTCTATCTCTATCTCACTCTCCCTCTCTTTCTCCCTCATCCTCCTCTTTTATAACCTTTCTCTCTCTCCATGTCTCCCTCTCCCCATCTCTTTTTCACTTTGCCTTTCAAATGAATATTTTCAATGAACAAACAAAAAAGATATAACACTTTTTTTTGGCAAACTGTTTTCATCTTTAGTATGCCAATTTGATTTCTGTCTCCTTTTAATGAACCCTTCCGGGAAACTCATCTTGGAGGATTATCTGTAGATAGCCCGACTCAACTATCCATAAAAATACTACTAGTTAGAACTTAAGGGAAAATCATATTTTAGCTATCGGTGTTATTTTATTCTCTTTTAGGCACATTGTTTAGCGGAAATGCTCAGAGCAGGCAGTTAGGCTCCAAAGAAGAGCTTGTTTCATTAGGCAAAGCACAACAAAGACTCAAGATGATAATACAACATTAGCAGGAACCATCAAGGTCAAGAAAGGCTTCTATGAATGATAAATAGGAAGGAAACAGGAAACAAGATGCTTGGTAACATCAGCCATTGATCAAGGTATCAAGGAGGCTGTAATTCCAGTAATGGCCCCGGAGTACTGAGAGTTGGGAAGGTGGAGTATAACCTAAAAGAACACTGGGTCAGAGAGAATTAACATGGGAACCCTGGTAGTGGACCAACCCCACAATGTCAAGGAAACAGTAAAATGTGAGCAAATAAATGTCAACACTGGTTGGAAGAGATTGATGAGAAGGGTTTGTTGATTTGCTTCCTTCCCACGATGCAGCATCTGATAAATATGGGAGAGCAAGAGTGGAAAACACACTCTTAGGCTCCATAGTGATGGAGTAAAAAGGGAAGACAATACAGGAGATGAGACTACTTGTGCTGCTTACCCATGCTTCTCTTACATCCACTCGCCTCCAAACCACAGCAGCCTTGTTTAGGACCCTACTTGTGCTAGTGGCACTGTGAACTCTTGTCAATCTTTCCAGTGACACTGAAAAATGAGAATCAGGACCAGAGAAACGTTGCTATACTTTGAACATGCTTTGGCTCCTGAACTCATGCAAGACTTTAAACCTCAAAGCCATAAGTTAATGGTACTAAGGAGATAGAAATTTAATCCAAATAGGAGATGGGTAAGTGTAAAGTCTTTAGGTCACTGAGGGCAGAAGGTAGTTCTTGTGAGAGGGTTGGTTATACAAGCCTGAGTCCAGCCCAACTGATATTTCTGATCCTGGCTCAACATGTGATCCTTCTTTCGCTCCTGCTCTGCGTTCCACCATTTCTACCCAAATCAGAATGGGGCCACCAGATGGGGCCACCAGATCATGGACTGGAACCTCCAATAATAGGGCCAAAATAAACCTCTCTCATAAATAACTTCTCTTAAATATTTTGTTTTAGTAACATAAAGTTCACAGATTCTGCTTATTCATTTGGAGTTGGAGAAACTCAACATCAAGCCTTCTCTCTTGTCATCAAAGTTTTATTTCCTTTGTCTTCTTTGTTATATTTCAGAAGTTGAGAAGTATTATCATTGTGAGAACAATGCCACAGAAATTTTCTAGTGCATTAATGGTCTTATTTTAGGAACTCTCCAAGAACCATGACTAGCATGGTATTTATATGTGTGGTACCACTTGCTATTTTCCCTGGGTGAATGCAGATTGATTTAAACAGAAAATGCCTTAAAAATCTCAACAGTGTGGCTTGTTAAAGAGCTGTACAAAAGTGTGGTCAAGAGCAATGGCTCCACGGTTTGATTTCCTACAGGTAAATTGTTTCTTCCTTCTGTCTTACTGAGGAACATGGACACATCACTCAAACTTTTTGTGTGTCAATTTACTCAGATGTGTCAAAACATATATATATATATATATATATATATATATATATTTAAATTATTTCTTTGAAAGACAGAGTTATGGAGAAGCAGAGGCAGAGGCAGAGAGAAAGAAAGTCTTCCATCTGCAGGTTCACTTCTCAAATGCTGCAATGGCCAGAGCTGGGCCAATCTGAAGCCAGTAGCTTCTTCTGGGTCTCCCACATGGGTGCAGGGGCCCAAGGACTTGGGCCATCTTCTGCTTTCCCAGGTTATAGCAGAGAGCTGCTTCAGAAGTAGAGCAGTTGGGACTCAAACCGGCGCCTATTTGGGATGCCGGCACTGCAGGTGGCAGCTTTACCCACTATGCCACAACACCAGCCCCAGTCTACACATTTCCAAAGCTGAAATATGACCTAAATGAAACAAAGTAAGTGATGTGCTTAAAAGTGTGCTTGACACTTGGCAAACACTCCATAAACATTTGTCCTTATTGTGGATTGCGGTTATGAGGTTTCCAATTGCACTTATACTAGCAGCAATTTATAGCATTCTGTTGCTCTCTGACTGGTACCAGGATATGTATTCCATAGGACTGTTGCCACTGAGAAGTAGATTTATGAAAATGGAGGGAAATATCAAGAGAGAAAAGCATTCACCTTTCTTTCAAATGGGATTTAGAGCAAACCTATTTGCACATGCAGATTAATGTGGTAGAAGCAGGCAGGGGCTGGTGTTGTGGTGCAGAGCATTAAACTGTTGACTGCGATGCTGGCTTCCCATTTGAGTCCTGGTTGGAGCCCTAGCTGCTCCACTTCCTCTCTAGCTCCCCTCTAATTCACCTGGGAAAGCAGCAGATGACCCCAGTACTTGGGCTCCTGCCTCCCACATTGGAGACCTGGATGGAGTTCCAGGTTCCTGGCTTCAGCCTTGCTCAGTCTCAGCCATTATGGGCAGTTGTATATTGAACCAGCAGATGAAAGATACCTCTCTCTCTCTCTCCCCATAAGGAAAAATAAATCTTTAAAAATAAAGAAGAAGGGAATGAGTTCTGTGTTTTTATTGTGTGAACATTGCTGTGAATGTGTATGTTTGTATAGTAGGTATGTGTTTCCAATAGCTCCGAAAATACATGACATACTTCCTGTATCTTTTATTTTTGGCTACTTATATTTTACTTTTCTATTGTTTTCCCTGGCTCCTTTCACCAGCTTCATAAATAAAATGTTCTTTTTCTCTGTCACACTAAAGGGGCAATGGGGATTTTAAACTAAACTGATGCAGCAAAAAATGAGAGGCAAGGAAAGACACTGTGACTGTAGAATAGAAAAAGAATTCACTCGGCTGCACATGTACAGGCAGCTTTGAATGAAAACTGTCCAGTCAAATCTCAATTTAATTAATTAAGGTGAAGAGTAAAAGTCCAAGAATAGAAAAAACTATTACAGGTCTTCTGGGCAGAGGGAAAACTTAATGGGGAATGCTACTGTAGAGGAGTAGAAAGGAAACAGCTGGTTAAAGATGAGATTCTCCTTGGACAAACTCACATGGAACTGAGCCACAGGACAGCTCTAACCCTTGCCAGAGCAAGGTGTAGTTGGGCTTAGATTTACATTTTCATTCACATCCATGCTTTCCTCTGTGTACACTGCACACAAACACCTGCCCATTAACAGTCCCCTGATAGGGTCCACAGCATTGTCACATTCCCCTTTAAGTGAGAAGTATGTACTGGTGAATGGGATGAATTGAGAGATGTAGATTTTTCTATTTACACCATGCTGAGACATCTGGGAGAAAGAATAGCACAGGTTGGTATTTTCACAGTTCTCATGGTTTGCCCCTGATGTATTTTCCCTGGAGTGCTATCTCACTCTGCCCAATCATGTTCTGAGACTAACCTGTTCATAGTTTCTCATGAGCCTTCTCAGACTGGGGCCACCAATATTTGCTCCCCAGGAAATAGATGTTCACTTGCTGGCCATGAGCCAAGAAAAGAATTTCTATATGGATGGTGCTGTAATCTTTTTCACACTCCCCAAACTATAATATTTTGAGCTTCAGAAGCATAATTATATGCAGATCAAGTTGATGGTTTTATCTTTAACAGTGAGAACTATGGCAGGACATATTTGAGGTGTTCTGTGCTTCAAGAAGCATCACAAAGAAACAGAAGATATTGGGGAACTTGAAATGAATGAGCTGCAGGAATTGTATGGACGGGCATGGGTAACCATTCTGATGCTCACGAAAGAGGAAAACGACTGAGAGTAGTTGAAAAACTGTGGAATAAGAAGGGCATTTGGAACTTAAGATTGCCCCTCAAGTAAATCAGGGTTTGAGCAACTACCAAAAGGAAGCTGTCAGTTTTGTTTACCTAACATGAGTGCAGTCTGAGGGAATGAACTAACATTTACAAGCCAGAAAGAAAGCCAATGTTTTTTATTTTAACAGAAAAATCTAAAGAGCAAAACTGTAAAATGCCACTATTATGCATCTCACTGAACTAATAAATAAGAACACTGGCAAGAAAAAAATGATAAAAAGGAAAAAACTATACGTCCTGCTGTAGTTTGGGTGTAATATGATATGACAAAAGAGAATAAGTTGGCTTTTGTGAAATACGGTCTTATAAGATCATATATCTGTGACACTCCTGTGATCTTCAAGAGCAATATCTCCACAGGAAAGAAGATTGGGAAAGCAATAGTCCACAAAATATGCCCATATGCTATATGATTTTTTTTCTTTTTGGAAAAGCTACACAAAAATTAAAAGTAGTAAATGAATGGCAGTCCTAGACCAGTGAAATATAAAATAAAATACAAAAATTAGATAGATATTTGTCTAAAGCAGATATAAAATGGACAATAGACACATGAAAACATTCTGAACATCATGATATTAAGGAAAACTATAAAGAGATACCACTTCATATGCACTCTGAAGCCCAGTATCAAATAGTCAGAAAACAGGAATTAGTGAAGATGCATAGAAATTGGAGTCCTCGTGCACTGCTGGTAAAGAACTAAACTGATGAGGCCATTTTGGTAAATAATCTAGTCTTTTCTTTAAGTGATAAACATAGATTTACCATTTGACTCTGCAATTCCACTCCCAGGAATATACCCAAAAGACATGAAAACATGTGTTCACACAAAACCCTATACACAATATTGTAGCAGCATTATTTATTACAGTCAAAGATAGAAATAATCTAAATGTCTATCAATAATTGAATGAATACCTTGGAGTATTATTGATCATTAAATAATAAAAGCTTACATATGACACAATAAGGGTGAATTTTGGAAAGATTATGCCAAGTCAAAACAGTCAGTCACTAAAGCTTGTATGACATATGACTCCATTCTTATCAAAATGCAGAATAAGGAAATATATAGAAATAGATGTTAAATTAGTGGTTGCTTAGCAAATGGAAGAATTTAGATATAAAAGTTGTGCTTTTTGAGGTTATGAAAACAATCCGAAATTGACACTGGTAATGATTGTACAGGAAAAATTATTGAATGTGTTGTGTGGTATGTGAATTATATCTCAAGAAGTTATGAATAAACAAATGCAAAAATAGGGAAGTGAAAACTTTAACAAGTTTGAAATAGAAGAGGTAATAAATATGTTCAAATTTCTTTTTTTTTTTTTTTTTTTTTTTACAGGCAGAGTGGACAGTGAGAGAGAGAGACAGAGAGAAAGGTCTTCCTTTGCCGTTGGTTCACCCTCCAATGGCCGCCGCGGACAGCGTGCTGCGGCCGGCGCACCGCGCTCGTCCGATGGCAGGAGCCAGGAGCCAGGTGCTTTTCCTGCTCTCCCCATGGGGTGCAGGGCCCAAGCACCTGGGCCATCCTCCACTGCACTCCTGGGCCACAGCAGAGGGCTGGCCTGGAAGAGGGGCAACCGGGACAGAATCCGGTGCCCCGACCGGGACTAGAACCCGGTGTGCCGGCGCCGCAAGGCGGAGGATTAGCCTGTTGAGCCACGGCGCCGGCCGTGTTCAAATTTCTTTTCAAGAGATAACATTGTTAAAACAGTACACATCTCTATTACATCAATCTTACAAGCTTCTGCATTGCAAAAGAAACACTCAGCAAAGTGAGAGGCAACCAACAGAATATCCAGAATCCATAAAGAGCTCAAGAAACTCAACAACAACATCAACAAAATAAACCAATCCGATTAAGAAGTGGGCAAAGGACTTGAGCAGGCATTTTTCAAAAGAGGAAATTCAAACAGTCAACAGACACATGAAAAAATGCTCAAAATCACTAGCCATCAGGGAAATTAAAATCAAAACCACAATGAGGTTTCACCTCACCTCAGTTAGAATGGCTCTCAGAACTCGAAAAAACAAATGTTATCCAGGATGTGGAGGAAAACACACCCAAATCCACTATTATCTGTGCCCCCATATGTTTAGCAGCTCAATTCACAATAGCTAGCCAATGAAATCAACACAAATGTCCATCAACTAATGACTGAATAAAGGAATTATTCCATATAATCTCTATGGACTATTACTCAGTGGTTAAAAAAATGAAATCCCAATTAAGAGATGGGCCAAGGACCTCAATAGACATTATTCCAAAGAGGAAATCCAAATGGCCAACAGACACATGAAAAAATGTTCAAGATCACTAGCCATCAGGGAAATGCAAATCAAAACCTCAATGAGGTTTCACCTCACCCAGGTTAGAATGGCTCACATTCAGAAATCTACCAACAATAAATGCTGGAGAGGATGTGGGGAAAAAGGGACACTAGCCCACTGTTGGTGGGAAGCAAACTGATAAAGCCACTATGGAGGTCAGTCTGGAGATTCCTCAGAAACCTGAATATAACCCTACCATACAACCCAGCCATCCCACTCCTTGGAATTTACCCAAAGGAAATTAAATTGGCAAATAAAAGAGCTGTCTGTACCTCAATGTTTATTGCAGCTCAGTTCACAAGAGCTAAGACCTGGAATAAACCCAAATGCCCATCAACAGTAGACTGGATAAAGAAATTATGGGACATGTACTCTATAGAATACTATACAGCAATAAAAAAAAAAACAACAATGAAATCTGGTCATTTGCAAGAAAATAGAGAAATCTGGAAAACAACACACTGAGTGAATTAAACAAGTACCAAAGGGACAAAAAATATCATATGTTCTCCCTAATTGGTGACAACTAACCAAACACTAAAAAGGAAACCTGGTGAAGGGAAATGGACACTCAGCTGGCGCCGCGGCTCAATACGCTAATCCTCCACCTTGCAGCGCAGGCACACCGGGTTCAAGTCCTGGTCAGGGCTCTGGATTCTGTCCTGATTGCCCCTCTTCCAGGCCAGCTCTCTGCTGTGTCCAGGGAGTGCAGTGGAGGATGGCCCAAGTGCTTGGGCCCTGCACCCATATGGGAGACCCGGGTAAGCACCTGGCTCCTGCCTTCAGATCAGTGTGGTGCCCTGGCCGTGGTGGCCATTGGAGGGTGAACCTACAGCAAAAAGAAGACCTTTCTCTCTGTCTCTCTCTCTCACTGTCCACTCTGCCTGTCAAAAAAAAAAAAAGGAAATGGACACTATGAGAAACAGTGACTTGATCAGCCCTTGTCCTGACTGTCAAGAAACAACTTAATACTTTATTCCTTTTAGTATTTTTTTTCTAATTAATACTATTGGTTGAACTCTTTAATTAACACACAATTATTCTCAGGTGTTTAAATTTAACTGAAAAGTGATCCCTGATAAATAGAAGGGTGTAGGCCAGTGTTCTAGTCCCAGTCGGGGCACCGAGGTCTGTCCCAGTTGTTCCTCTTCCAGTCCAGCTCTCTACTGTGGCCTGGAGATGCAGTGGAGGATGGCCCAAGTGCTTGGGCGCTGCACCTCATGGGATACCAGGAGGAAGCACCTGGCTCCTGGCTTCGGATCAGCAGGCCGGCCATTCGGCCATTTAGGGGGTGAACCAACAGAAGGAAGACTTTTATCTCTGTCTCTCTCTCACTGTCTAACTCTGCATGTCAAAATATATATATATAACATTGGGAATAAGAGAAGGAGGAGATGTACAGTGTGGCACATGCTCAAGCTGACTTTCCCCAAATGGTAGAGTTAGAAACATGCCAGGGGATTCCAATTCAATCCCATCAAGGTGGCATGTACCAATGCCATCTCACCAGTCCAAGTGATCATCTTCAGTTCACAATTGATCACATTGTTAGGTCTAAGAGTCAAAGGGATCACATAAGCAAGACTAGTGTCTGCTAATACTAACTGATAGAATAAAAAAGGGAGAGAATGATCCAGCATGCGAAGTGGGATACACAGCAGACTCATAGAATGGCAGATGTCCTAAACAGCACTCTGGCCTCAGAATCAGCCCTTAAGGCATTTGGATCTGGCTGAAGAGCCCATGAGAGTATTTCAGGCATGGAAAGCCAAAACACTGTGCTAAAAAAAACAAAAAAACAAAACCAAAAACAAAAACAAAAACAACCAAACCCCCCCCCCACACACAACACAAAAAACAAAACCTAAATGAAAGATCTCTGTGAGTGAGATCCAGTGGAAAAAAATGGCCATAAAAGAAGGAGGTACCTTTCTCTGAAAAGAGGAGAGAACTTCCACTTTGACTATGACCTTGCCTAAATAGGATCAGAGTTGGCGAACTCAAAAGGGCTCCATAGCCTTGGCAACTCATGACAAGAGTGTTGGGTTTTTACTGATGGCATAAACAAGAGTGTCAATTTTTAAGTCAGCAACAAGAATCACTGTGCACTTACTCCTCATGTAGGATCTCTGTCCTTAATGCACTGTACATTGTGATTTAATGCTATAACTAGCACCCAAACAGTATGTTTCACTTTGTGTTTCTGTGTGGGTGCAAACTGTTGAAAGCTTTACTTAGTATTTAGTAAATTGATCTGTATATATAGATAATTGAAAATTAATCTTGATGTGAATGGGATATTAGAGGGAGCAGGAGATGGGATGGTTGCGGGTGGGAGGGAGGTTATGGGGGGAAGAGCCACTGTAATCCAAAAGCTGTATTTTGGAAATTTATATTTTAACTAAAATTTAATTTAATTCAATCTAACTAAAAATTTTAATTTAATTTAATTTAATTTAACTAAAATTTTTTAAAAAATGAAATCTTGTCTTTGCAACAAAATGGATGTAACTAGAAACCATTATACTCAGTGAAATTAGCCAGTCCCAAAAAGACAAACACCCATATGTTTTCCTTGATCTGTGGTAACTAATAGAATAGCAAAATGATAATCTGTTGAAATGAAATTGACACTTTGAGATGCAATGATTTTTACAATCCTTGCCTCTACTATCGAGGAGCAGTGTTTGTTTTGTTTTTACTCATACTATTTGTTGAACATTTTACCTACTGTAGGGTTAATCTTATGAGTATAAAGTAAACTGAAAATAGATCTTTGTAAAAATTAAGAGTGGGAATAGGAGAAAGAGAAAGAAGAAGCATGTGATTGCAGGCAGAAGGGTGGGTAGTGTGTGGGTAGTAGTGTGGGTAGGGTCCCTTATTTTTGAATATATGAAATGCATGAAATTTGTATGCCTTAAATAATGTTTTTAAAAAGTGGCACATATCTCAGTGACAGTGTTTATGCATACTAGGAACAGATGCATTAAAAGAAAATGTAACCCCTAGAAATTTCTGGTCAAGGATAATTGTATAGAAAAATTCTTGTAAATTTGGCTAAGCTGGAAAGATCAGACATGAAGATCCAATGAGGCTGGAAAAAATTTTTGTGTGTTATTGAAACTGTTTGAAAGTAAGTTTAGATACCACACACATGGACAATGAAGTGACATTAATACCAAGTAGGCTACAAGAGGATCTTGAAGACATAAAAGTGGTCAACAGAGCCAACAGGAAAACTGGCTTCTGTAAGTGGGTACATTGCCCAATGATGCATTCATGTAGAGAAGGCAATCCATTATACTCTTAGTTCAGGGTCACAGTGCATCTAAACTTATTTATTAATTTTTAAAAAAATTATTATTTTTAATTTATTTGAGAGACAGAGACCAAAGAAGTAACAGAGTGTATCTACCTGCTGGTTCACTCCCCAATAACCAGGGCTGGGTCTGGGTCACAGCCAGGAGCTGAGAGGTCAATCCAGGTCTCTCACATGGGTGGTAGGAACACAATTACTTGGGCCATCAGTGCTGCCTCCCAGGGTCTACTCTGGAAAAAATCTAGGGTCTGGCTCAGGAGCCTGGATTTGAGCCTAGGCACTCCAATGGGACATGAGCATCTTAACCACTAGGTTAAATACACACTCTCTCAGATAATTTTAGAATTTCAGTTATTTCCCTGAGCCCTAGGTACATGTAAAACTACATTTTAAAGAACTTTTGTAGACAGTTTGAAAAGCCAGTGCACATATAATTTATTAGATGTTGCAAAGAGAGTACCAGGGAAACTTGAAATAGTGTTCAGAATAAATCTTGGAGTAAGATTTTCTCCTGGACTGCTAAATGTGATATATAGACCATTTGCATTTGATTCTTAACATGGAATCCTTCATCAGAATCAATGAGACAAAGCAATATCCTTTATCATACCTTGACAAACACACACGGAAAAAATGCCATGGACCCTACAAATGAAATGGTGAGATGTTCTCAGCCTATCCAGAAAAGCTGCACTGCTATCACTGCTATTCCTATTACTTCTTCACATTGTCTCAAGGCTTAATAAATGGTGACAGTAACTTCATTTCTATGTCATGTCTTTGAGGACAGCCTGCCAATTGGAAGAGGATAAGAGCGTGGGGGATCATTTAAACCTGGATCAATACAATTCTGAAAATTCTTATGCTGCTATTTAGATACCTGGTGATGCAGTGTAATGGTCTTCCAAGAGGGAGAATGCTGGTCTAATCCGTTCATCTCAGAAAGTCCCAGACTGAATCTCAGGAGCACTAACATATTTTATTTTTTCTTTTTTACAGTTGAATTATCAAAAATACCCTATTCCTTGGCTCTGCCAGCTAAGCAAGTTCTCTATAATTAATTTATAATAAGAGCTTAATCATTTAACATAGCTTATAAGGTAGTAATTATCCTTGTTGCCCTGAAGAATTATCCGCGTCTTGGACAGCCAGTTGGCTTCAGGTGGGTACTGCAATTAGAGCAGGGTTGCAACATTTGGTGAGCTGGAGATGGGAACAAAGTGTTCCCGATGCACACATTTAGTTTCCAGCATGACACAGAACATGTGAAAAGACCTGTGCTTCTCTTTTAAGCAAAATAAACTCAGAATTGTAAGTGTCAGTTCAGGGAGATGGAGGACAACAGAAGACACTGGCCCCTGTTACTGACCAATCAAAGGAAAGCCATAACCACTATGGACCAATCAGAGGCCCACCTCCAAGCCAATCACATCCTCCTCATTCCAAATTTTAACTATAAGATTCACTGCCTTTAATACCTTGAGGAATGTAGTAATTTAGCATTAGTTACCTGACTCCTTGTACTGCTCATTGCAAATAAACTCCTCCTTTTTTCCACCATCCAGGTGTCAGTAATTGGTTTACTGCATTGAATTGTATATTGTATATTGTAATTGTAATTGTAATTGTATATTGTGCCTTGAAGCCTGTTTTGAAGGTTCCATAACAATTCCTCCAAACAATTTTAGTGTTGTTTTAGAAATGGTAGAGTTTTACTCAAATAAGTTGTGAAAAATTCACTTGTATTTTCAAATTGAGATTGCACTGCAAATGATTATATGTGTTTAAAAAAATATGGATAAATAAATAATCTTCAAGATAAAATATTTCACATACCTGAAATTTTTTTAGTAAGAGGTGGGGACATACACATAAAGAAACAGAGATCTCTGATTTTCTGACTCATTACCCAAATGTCTTCAACAACTGCAACTGAGTCAGTCTGAAGCTGGGAGCCAGGAACTCAGTCAAATCTCCCATTTGATTGGCAGTGACCCACTAGCATGAGCTATCACTGCTGTCTCCCAGGGCATACATTAGTAGGAAATAGGAATTGGCATCAAAAGCCAGAAATATAACCCAGCTACTATGAGATGTGACATGAATATTCTGAACAATTTTCAGTAATTACATCATGTGCCTACCATAGAAATTTAATTTTAATTTTCTGTGAATTTAGTCAGAATATTTAGTTTATGTAGTAATAAATACTCAGGATAAAAAAGTTAGACATTCCTCTGCATTATATCCAATAAACACTTTTGTGTCTATTAAATATTGTTACCTTTATCTTGTGCTAAAGGCAGCATTACTGCTGTCTTCTGAACAATTACTCTTTGTCTCTGTGTACAGAGTGGTGGTAGCATGTATTGAGAGGTCCTAGAGTGAACATGTGGCCCAAGGGAAACCAATTAGACTATAGTTATTATGATTTAAAACATTAATAGATTAATTTCAATATGGAAAAAAAAATGACCCAATTAATCTAAATGTCAGTGATCAGTTTTGGTAAATCAGAGGCCCAGTTATGTTGCCAGGGACCCACATAGTGGAAACTTTTCTTATAAAGTCATCTCTTCCCATGGGTCCCAAGATGGCTGTTTATTTCTAGGATGAGACAATGTGATTTTTAAAAAAATTTTAAATTTATTTAAAGAGAACTGACTTAATATATACAATTTTAAGCTCAAGTTGATACTTACCACCCACACTTCGTGTGATTCTATATGGTAGCAATTTGGTCAAGACTCATATGATAACTCACCTCTGAAGCAGTGATACCAGATGAGCTTGGCCATGTCATGACATAAGTGAGTACGCATCAACTATGATTATATACTACTATAATTTTCAAATATTGATAATTATATTTAAAAACAACTGAAAACCTCTCAATGATAATATTATATTAGTTTGAAAGTAAGGTTTTTGAAATTGCATTTGAGAGCCAGACCATAATTTCCATGACTTTTTGGGTAGAATTTTGGAGAGAAAAGAAAAACAAATTCTCCATCACTCCCAGATTTTTTTACTTTTTTTTTTCAATTTCTCATTATTCTGAATCCTCTCTAGTTACATCAGCTGGTGCTGAAATTGCTTCATGGTGTTCTGAAGTTTTGCTTTGTTCAATACTGCATGTCCTCTTACATCGAAAATACGAGGATTGCCATTAAAAATGTTTGTTGAACTAATAACTAAAAATAGGTTTGGGGCCAGCATTGTGGTATAGTGGGTAAAGCCTGCAATCCAGCATCCCATATGGACATGGATTCATGTCCTGTATGTTCCAATTTCAATCTAGTTCCCTGATAATGGCTTAAAAAGGCAGCAGAAGATGACCTAAGTGTTTGAATCCCTGCCACCCATGTGAGAGACCCAGATGAAGCTCCTGAACCCCAGTTTCTGCTCCACCCAGCTCTGGCCCTTGTGGCCATCTGGGAAGTGAACCAATAGATGGAAGATTCTCCTCCTTCCCCTTTATGTAACCCCGACTTTCAATTAAATAAATAAATATTAGAAAAAAATTGAGAATAGAATAAATGAGGGAATGACAATTACAATACACAACAATAAAATGGGCATGATTCCACCAATCCAAAGAAATGTATAGCTAAGTTTTGAAAAAATGAGGAACAGTTGTATGTTAACAGCATCACTGTCATGGGATGCCTAAAATTTGGCTCTGAGAATAGTACAAGTCTCTTAGAAACATATTTTTGCAGGTATAAATTTGACATTTTTTGTGATAAATTTCATTCAATAAACAATATTCCCATAGAGAATACAAAAGTAGAAATTATCTCTACTCTTACTATACAATTTAGTAAGAATTATATCAAATTTATGAACTTTTAGGTCTAGGATCTAAGAGTTTTCTTCCATCTAATCTGTTTACCTTGTAAGTGGAAAGACCAAAGTACAGAGTGGTTCAACAAGCCCGCAATATTTTAATGCCACATATTAATCACCTGCTATGCTGTCTTAAATTACTTATACACAATATCTTATTTAATACTTTGAAATCTCTATGAAACAAGTGCTTACATTTATCTATCAGGTAACTGAAATTCAACAATATGATGTAACTTGTCCAAGTCACACAACCACACTCCTCATCACCCTTGGTGCCCAGCTCTGTTGATGTTTTGCCTAGCACTCATTCCACAGCATTGATAACCAGAGCGTGAACATTTGAAAGAGATTAAGTGAGGAATCAAGCACCTAGTAATTGTGTACAGAGGTTTAGGTTACCTCTATTTGCAGGGTCTAACGCCTGGTTTGTTATGATCATCATGCTCTAATAGTTTAATGGCTCATAATAATATGTTGGGGCTGGTGTGTAGTGCAGTGGTTGAATAACTGCCTATGATGCCTGGATCCCCTATTGGTGCTGGTTTGAGTCCTGGCTGCACCTCTTATGATCCAGTTCCCTGCTAAAGGGCTAGAGAAAGGAGAAGAGGATGGCCCAAATGCTTGGGCCTGCACCCATGTAGGAGATCAAGATAAAGCCTTTGACATCTTGATTTGAGCTGGTTCAGCCCAGGGCACTATAGCCATTTAGGGAGTAAATCAGAAAATGGAAGACCTCTCTCTGCATGTCTCTCACTCTCTGTGTTTATAACTCTGACTTGTAAATAAATAAAATAAATATTAAAAATATTCTTTTTACAAATTTATGTAAACATAGATAGAAAACAGAAAATCATGAAGATAGACTTGGTAAAATAAGCTATTTAATGATAAAGCATTAGGTGTCTACACATCTGCATGACAAGCTGCCACATTCGCACTATAGCAGAAATGGGTAGGAGGGATGTTATGATGAATAATTATAACAATACCAGGTTCTGTATATATCTAAAAGATGCTATGTACAAAGTTTTGTACTCATAGTGTGGTCAATATATCTTAGTAAGATCATGGGACATGGTCAGAGGTCCTGTTAAAGGAACCAAAACTGTATATGGAAGAGTGTCACTCATTTTTGTCTTAGCCACTGGTTCTAGTTCATGCTTAAAACCCCTGCAAAGAGTTCAGCAGGAAGCTCCTCTAGCACTCTGTGTTCAAAGTTAGGACTATTCAATATGCATGAACATATTCATTCTGTCATCATGATTCAGATCACTTGATGGACTAGTAGTTTGCAACCATGACATGAAACCTGGGAAGCGTTCCAAGAGACTTCTAGAGATTCCTTTTTAAGATGCAGATTAAAACATGTTTTATAACACCATTAGAGTAGTTTAGCTTTAGCTCCTCCTATTTCTACCTATTTCTAGAGGTAAAAGCTTCATTTCTTAACATATAATTACATTTTTAATTTCCTACTTAGAAATGTTCTATTTTTGTTTGATAGTCTCATTTTCTGACCTCTTTTCCAGAAGAGCAAATCTTAGTAACTTAATATCTACAATGGCTCTCTCTGCTTGATGGATACAAGTTTTAGATAGTAACTTCATTTCTGAACATTTAAAGGGATTCATAATTAAGAAAGCATTGGAGTTCATGGTCTTTTGAAGACATTTTTCCTAAATGTATATCATTGGAGTTAGGAATTCAAGTAGTGCTTTTCTTCTGATTTAATGCTAAGACATTAATTTATCTCTATTTGCATCAGACCTTAATTTAATCAGGATATGTGAAATGCTATTTGACCACCATCACGGAAAACTACTATGCAGTTAGACCTCTGTATATATAGATTGCACCTCTACAGATGAAAATATCTAGAAAAAATTAAAGAAAGTTCTGAAAAGCAAAACTTATATTTGTTGCATACCTAATGTATGTATAGGTGCACCTGCTGCAGATTCCTATTACCCAATAGGTCCTCAGTCTCTGTCCAGTACTCATTGTTTGAGCATTATTTGTTGTGCGTCTCTTTGTATGCCACTTGTGTTGTGGCATCTTTTGTTTCTGTGAAAAAAAAAACTCCTAAAATTCACAACCTCAAATGGGCTCCTAAATAGCAATTTACTGGCCAAAGCAATCACTCAAAGGGAATATAAAGTACTATCTCTTAGATGCTTTGGAAATTGGCACTGTGTCTATTGCACATGCAGGCTTTTTGTTCTTGTCACATTCTCTAAACAATATATATTTGAACTATTACATAGAATTTCTTTCATATTAGTTGCTGTAGGTAATCCAACAATGATCTAATGTGTATATGAGGATATTTATAGGTTTTTGTGAATTCTATGCCATTCTATTTAATGGACAGGAGCATCTTTGGATTTTAGCATCCAAGGAAGTCTTGGAACCAGTGGATACCAAGGGATTCTCTCTCTGTTGACAAAATGCTAAATATAATATAGTATTAGATAGATAGATAGATAGATGATACAGATGCAGTATACCATACCTATATCCCATACCTATATCTAAAAGGCATGTATGCACACACACACATATATATGCTTGTATAGTAGTTTGTGTGATCATTGTCATACGTTTCACATAATGAACTATGTCATAGAACATAACCCATTATACTACATATGGTATAGCATCACTATCTCTAATATATAGTATTTATTATAGCAGTTATAGATATATATTGCCATGAAATCATCTTTTAATTATCAATGAACTATAAATTAAGAAAATATTGTTCTTTGAAGAAAAATTTAATATATACCAATTTTCAGTGTACACTGAGATTATCAATGAAGACATAATTATATCTATTTTCTGTTTGAGAATTACTTAGAATTGAAGCAATTCAAAGTTCTACACAGCAGAATGCACTGTACTTGACTGCACTGTGACATGACTATACTCTGAGTGTTCTCTTCATGCCTCTTACAGAGCTCACCCATGTGTCTCTAGTCCTTCAAGCTTCCTGAGTGTACTATGTACACTACACCACAGGGAAGTCCTGTCCACTGACGTTAAATTCACTTCCTACCTGTAAGAACTTGCTTGGCTCCAGATATGTTTACAGTTGGGAACCCTGCCTTCAGAAATTTTCTTCCTACTATGAGAAACTTCTTCCAATTTGTGGAGGATTCTAGTTATCTAATCCTGGCCAAATATTCCTAATGAGAATGCTCTAAAAGATCAATTTGAATTTGAACTCAAGTCTAGCTTTCCTCTTTGATGGACTGATGACTTTACTCTGACATCCTTTCACGTCCATTCTGTATAGGTACCCAGCATCTTGGGATTATTATCTATAAGAAGCTCAGTTCTCTCCGTGGGAACCCTTTGAACACATACTGCTTAAAGTGTTTCTGCAATCAAGGTGATACATGGCCAACACTTTTATTTAGCACTGTAAGTTGCTTTGTTACTTTCATTTTGTTTTTAGAATGTGGCAGACAATCAGTGTGCTTTTTAATGAATGTGTATTGATGATGATAGCATCCGCCATCATTTTTAAGGGATATTGGAAAATCATTAGACTTTGGGGAAATAAATGAAAATAACAGTCAAGGTAAGTTTTAGAATGATAGGTGGAATATTTGCCAGAATGAAAGATTTCATTTTTTATTTATTTGACAGGTAGAGTTATAGACAGTGAGAGAGAGAGAGACAGAGATAAAAGTCTTCCTTCCGTTGGTTCACTCCCCAAATGGCCACTACCGGTGCACTACACCAGCCAAAGCCAGGAGCCAGGTGCTTCTTCCTGGTCTCCCATGTGGGTGCAGGGCCCAAGCACTTGGGCCATCCTCCACTGCCCTCCAGGGTCACGGCAGAGAGCTGGACCAGAAGAGGAGCAACTGGGACTAGAACCTGGTACCCATGTGGGATACCAGCAGCTTAACCAAGTGAGCCACAGCGCCAGCCCCCAGAATGGGAGATTTCTGAATTTTGCCAAAGAAAAATGACACAATGATACTGATAAAAGTCATTTATTTTTGCAGCTTCTAAATTCTGAACTCATCTATTTAGCTCCATTTTAAGCACAGATTTCTATTATTTTATTATTTTTCTCTACAGATTCCATGGTGAAAAATAAGTTTTTCAACCTATATCCAAGACAGTCCCTTTGTTGCTATGTCCTTACCATCATACACACACACACGCACACACACACACACACACACAGAGCCTTCCTCAACTTGATTATATTCTTTTTCCAAAAAGCCTGATCAGTTTTCATAGTTATTCCATTCTTTATCATGTACAGGTGTGAAAACTTCCAAATACTGCAGAACAACCACCTTAAAATCTTAGTAGCTTATAATGGCAAGGATTCTTTTTTTTTTTTTCCTTCTGGTAGAGTGGGTTGGCAGGAGAAGTTGGGTTCAGACTGCAGCCACTGCAGTGGTAATTTATATGCATTGCATATTTTGGAGTGGGAACATCAGACTAGCTGGCATAGCCTTCTCATAGAAATTGCAAAAGTACAAGAGGGCAAGCCCAATGTCTTTGCTTACATAAGAACTAAAAACAATACATTGGCCAAAGCCAGTTATGTGGTTAATCCAAAATGCAGGAGCTGGAACAATGTGCTCTGACTTTCATGGCCAGAGCTTCAAAGTTATAAGATAAAAGGTGTGTGCAGAAGGAGTGAAGGGTTGCGTCCAATTATTCAATCTGCCACAGGTAATGAAACAACACATGTCCTTTCATTTACCCAACCTGCATTGGCTGTCCTCTTCTATCTACTAGAACTTGGAACTGTAACTACAAACAAAAATGTGTTAGAGAATATGACTGGAGCATAATGTTTATCCTAGATGTGACTAAGCACCATATGGAAAGAATTTTGATTTACTACACCTTAAATAAAAGAAAAGTAATGTGGAAAATTAACATTTCACTTACTTTTGAGACAAATGAAAAATCAGCATATCAGTAATCTTCTAAATAAAATATCATTCCTTGATATTGTTATTTAATATTACTGAATAAATGCTATGGATTTTTTAAAAGTTACAACTAGATTGAAATAATGAGATAATGAAGACAGAATCATTTTTGCTTTATCTTTCATTATCTCCAAATAACAGCATTATTGGACTAAACAAAATGTTAAAAATATTGAATACATTTCTCATTTTTAGAATAACTAAGATTTAATAACCCCCCAAAATATCAAATATTGTGATGATACAGAATGAACAGAGCTCTCATACGTTTCTACTGGTGACACAATGTGGTTCAGCCACTTTATAAAACAATTCTTGACTCCTTGTAAAGTGAAAAATGCATTGGAAGAAATAGCAGCCATATTCATATCAATCCTTGCCATCTTTGTCTAGAATGCAAAAACTTGTTTGGTTTTGAGAAGGAGAGTAGAGTAGAGACTTCTCTTCAGGGATGCATGTTTGCTTTGCTATACTTTAGGTTCCTTTTTAATTTTCCCCCAAATTATCAAGTATTCTGTTTGCTCACAACTTTTTGGGTTCTCATTTGCCACAACTCCAAAGTTTCTAATTTCAAAGCCATGCTATATCTCTTTGTTTGTAATTAAACTATATTTTACTCTCAAGTCGTTGTGCAAAATGTGCACTAATGCTATCATGTGCACTACCTCACATCAATAAGAATGAAATCCTGTGACCCTTCAGTTAGTCTTACTGTGGTATCTTTTGAATACTTAGATATCTCTTCTCTAATCATTTGATTAAGAGATTAAATATAGAAATTCCTGTGACCAGTGTAAGCTATTGGTTTCCACTTTTTACAGTCAACATCGGTTTTATTATATGTACACATAACAAAATCATCTGCTTGAGAAAGCATCTGTAGTATTTCCTCATCATATAAATATGCTAAACAGCGAGTCATGTCTGAGTTACAGAATTTCTCACAGTGGATGCACTTTATATGCCAGAAAATTTAATTAGATATGATGTTTATGTTAAAAAGGGTTTATGTTGCTGCAACTTGCTGAGTTTGTTATTCAGCTGCTAAACTGCTCTGTCTGCAGCCAGCCATATCAGAAGTTATGCAATTAGAGCCCAGTATAATACACCTTTCCTCTCTTCCTCTTTCTCCTACTTTTGATTTATTTCTCACAACTTTCTTCATATACTTCATAAGGCTTCATTAAGTCAACAAAAAAGAAAACCAACAATCCACAGCATCAAAAAACCTCATCATACTGTATCTCACCCCCAGTTTATTTTCCATTTCTACTTTTTGATCAGTGCCAAAAATTATAAAAAAGCATTTAGTTCTTCCATGCATTTTCATCCCTCAGTACCCTGAAGCCTTGCTTCTGAGTTTAACAGTCTCCACTACCTGGATGTTGCTGTTGTTACAGTCTCTGGAAAATCCCTCCTTGTAAAATGCAGGCACTGTTTCTTGGATCTCTTCTGTAGTGTCTGACTTTGCTGGCTACCCATTTCTTCTTGACATTCTCTCTCTTGGCTTCATTGTAATCTCATTGTCATTCTACTGATTTTAAGCCTCCACTATGTCCTCTCTTCCTCTTTTGGCCCTGCAAGTTTATTTAGTTCATTTTGTGTTGTTGTAGTAAAACACCAGATGCAGGATGATATTTTGGAGGTCCAAGAATATGGCAGAAACATATGCTAGGCTTCTGGTGATGGTGTCACAGAGTAGAGGAGTATGTGAGAGTGGTGAGTGGGTATGTATGGAGGAGTCTGCAATGCTAGTGGTAATCTTGCTTTAGAACAACCTATTCTCATGGCAAAAACTAACCCTAGTACAAGAAGCTCATTTTACTCCCTTAATATCTTATCCAGTCTCAACAGACCCAATCCGGTCCCTTGAGAAATATGTTGATCCATGCACTGGGCTTAGCTCTGCTGATTTAATTATCTCTTAAACGACCTACCATTTCCCAAGAATGTTACATTGGGAATCAAATTGAAATATGAGATTTTTAGGGAAGAAACTATACCCAAACCTAACACAGATATAACTTTCTGAATGTTGTGTCCTCGATCTTCTTTCCTTTCCTCTTCTAATGACTGCATATTCCTACATACATTTAAACTTTACCTCTTTATGGTCCAATGTTTTTCCATTCTATCTCTTCTCCTTTGGTCTTCACCTAACATTCACATCATTTCGCTGGACAAAAATGTTGTGGTTATTCCTAAACTCTACATGGTCAGGAGGAAAGTGGACAATGATGAAGAATGAACAGAGTGTGAGCATTGGATTTAGACAAATCTGGGTTACAATTTGGCTTGGCCACTTGCATGGGGTTGCCTATAGCAGTGATTGGTACATGCAGCTGTAATCTGAGACAAAGCAGCCTGCCTTGAAAAGTTACAGTGAAGGTTAAATATCTAACACACTGTGTGAAATATGGTAGCACTCAATAACTGGGTGACATTTGGTGTTATCCACTTCTTTTCATGTCTCTTTCTCTTGTTGGGTTCCAGTATATGCAAATAGATCATTTCTATACCACAGCGAATTTTTTTTGCTGTCTGTGTATCCCTTTGGTGGTCAGATCATGTTGATTTTTTCATTTTTCTTTTAATTTGTGTTTATCTTTCTCTGTATTGGCTTTTGTTATACACAATTCAGATTACTGAAAAACTTCCCAATTGTTTCTTTTCTCTTAAGTTTTTCATTCCTCAAAGCTATTCACCATGCTTCCATATAAGTTATTTTCCTACGGAGCAGTAATAATCCCTTTCCATTATCCCTCAAAAAGTCCCAGTGCCTTCTAAGTGTGAAAAATAATAGCCAAATTCTTAACCTATCATTCACCATCCTTCCCAGCCTGATTTTTTATAACCTTTTTTAGTTTCATTTTTCACTATTATGTACCCTCTGTTCTAAGCCACATTGGAATTTAACTGTCTATCAAACATGCCTTGAATGCTTAAGAATTCCCTCTCACTGAAAAGACTCCATTCCCTGAACAAATTCCAACTAAACTCAATTTGCTCTTCTTCAAGGATCACATAACAAGTGCTTGTATCTAAGCTGTTTTATTTTTTCCCTTTCTCTCTTACATTGTTGATAGTTATGCAGGTGCCTTTCATTATCAAAAATTGAACCCATTGGAAGCAGAAATGAAAATATAATGAAGACAGTCAAACGGAGATGAAAACGAAAAATCAAGAATGAGAAAAATAAATATTCCAATATTTCAAGCCAATGTAATTGTGATCAATGCCAAACTTTTCTCTGAACTTCCTAGTAAACAAAATTCAATACAATATTTATTAATTAATTTCAAGAATAGGGCCGGCGCCGTGGCTCAACAGGCTAATCCTCCGCCTTGCGGCGCCGGCACACCGGGTTCTAGTCCCAGTCGGGGCACCGATTCTGTCCCGGTTGCCCCTCTTCCAGGCCAGCCCTCTGCTGTGGCCCAGGAGTGCAGTGGAGGATGGCCCAGGTGCTTGGGCCCTGCACCCCACGGGGAGACCAGGAGAAGCACCTGGCTCCTGGCTTCTGCCATCGGAGGAGCGCGGTGCGCCGGCCGCAGCGCGCCGACCGCGGCAGCCATTGGAGGGTGAACCAACGGCAAAAGGAAGACCTTTCTCTCTGTCTCTCTCTCTCTCTCACTGTCCACTCTGCCTGTAAAAAAAAAAAAAAATTTCAAGAATAGGCCTTTGGGAGACAAATTCCACATTCACAGAGAAATGGCAAGTTACATATTTCTAATTCTCTAAGAGAGAGAATCATAAAATCCTTCACTGAAAGCTTAATTCAAATCAGTGTTAACATTTGAGAGAAATTTCTTATTTGTGGCTTTATGAAGTATTGAATAAAATAGTTGCCAACATCCACAAAAATTCTTTCTCAAAAGTACAGAAGCAAAGCTGCGCACAACTATGACAAAGCAATTTATGCCACTATATTAAATCTAATACACAACAATACTGGCATCATGATTCATCAGTATTTGTATCAAATATATCAAAAATCATTGACCACAGTATCTTGGGTATGTTACTCACATTGATTCTACATATCTACTTGGTCCTTAGTACTAAGTGATACTTAACTTGATTTTTCTGTTTAGCTGTTCTCCTCATTTCTGAAGGTGGTGTTAAAGTTCCCTTGTATTATTGTATAGGAGTTTATCTCTTCTTAGGATCTATTACTATGAGCTTTATGTATCTGGGTACTCCAATATTGGGTGCATATATATTTAAGCCTTATTTCATCTTCCTAGACTGAAGCATTTATCAATATATAACAACTTTCCTTGTCTTTTTACTTCCTTCGATATAAGATCTATTTTATCTGAGAAGCCTGGCTATTCCTGCTTTTTTTTTTTTTTTTTTGGTTCCATTTGCATGCAATAGCTTGTGGTATCCTTTAACTTTTAGTCCATGTTCATCCTTAGAGTGAGATGTGTTTTTTGTAAGCTGCATGTGGTTGGGTCTTAACATTTTAAATCCGTTCTTCATTCTTTATCTTTTAATTGGAGAATTGAGTCCATGGACATTTAAGGTAATTATTGATAGGTAAGGTCTTACTACTGTCATGAAACCTTTTTCTCATTTTTATTATAGTTCCTTTCTTTTTCAGCCTTTTACAATCTTTATTTGTGTGTATGTGATTTTCTCCAGTGGTCTACTTTGATTCCTTGCTTATTATTTTGTTAAGTCTGTTATAGGTTCTAGCATTGTGGTTATCAAGAGGTTTACAAAAACTGCTTCTGATTATAACAGCTATCATCAAATTATAACAACTTAAGGTTGATTATATGGCTTTGGAAAGTAATGAAAAAACAAAGAGATAAGAAATCTGAATAAAGCATTCTAAACTTGTTCTTCATTCCTCCTTATATTTTAAATTTGTATAATTGCATTTGACCTCTTTCCTTACTGTTTGTCTCCTAGTGTCTTAATGTAGAGAATATGTTTTAGTCCTCTTAATAAAGATATAAATGTTTTATACACCATGTTCACAATATCAGAACATTCTGAATTTGTGTAGTTTTACCAGTGAGTTTTTTACCTTTTGATATTTTCTTCTTATTGGCTGTTGTCTCTTTTGGTTTGATGAACTCTTTTCAATAATTCTTATAAAACATGTCTGGTGGTGATAAATTATCTCAGCTTTTGCTTGGGAATGTTTTTATATTTTCATCATATCTAAAAGATGGCTTTGCTGCATATAGAATCCTTTGCTGGCTCGTTCTCTTTCTCTCTCGCTCTCTCTCTCTCTCTCTATATATATATATATATATAATATATTCATTCAACACAATATGAGTCTCTTCCCACTCTCTACTGGCCTGTAAGTTCCTGCCAAGTCTGTGTAGTCAGATGAATTTGGATTCCTAAAACGTTATTTGCTTCTTAGCTGTTGAAGTCTTGATAGGCCTCTGTTTATGCTTAACCCTGGAGAGCTTGACCATAATGTGTCTAATGGTGGACTTGCTTGAATTGAATCTGACTTCTGACCCTCTCCTGACCTCTTAAAGCCTGTAGAGCTTTACTTTCTGCCACCGATAGAGAAGGGGTGACAGAGACGGCCTGGCAGCTGAAGGTTCTGTGTGCCTGGGATTCAGTTTCCAGACAAACAGATTCAGATTGCAACAGGTCGGAGAGCAACTTGGAGCCTTCCATAGAGTTATACCTCCTTTATTCATGGTGCTGTGAGAAATACACAAGAAATGGTCGTTAGCCTGTGATGTCAGTCTGGCTACAGGAGATACCTACCTTTGTGTCTGAGATGGCAGCTGGACACATACACATAGAGACATCTACATCATCCACGTATCTGTGTCCTGCTGTCCACACCCATCTGCTGACATTTGCACATCTGCAGGTCCACCAATAGCTGAGCCTAACCATTTTCCCCAGTTACTATATGGGTTTACAGAAAACAGTTCGGGTCATTGCTGAACAGTTACATAACCGGGTTGTAGGCAGGTGGGCCTGTTGGTTACCATGACATTGTTGCGATATATAGACCGAAATAAGGAGGAACAGAGATATGACAGAAAAGCATGGGAACTTGTTAAATTTTACTTCTCATCTTTCCAACACTTCCAGTACTCACTGACTACAACACAATGAGGCACTGTGTTCTCCTACCTGGCTTCCATAGCTTTTGTGAATGTGACTTCACAGGTGGGTGCTGGAACCTCTTCTTCGTCCACCACCTTGGCTACTGTCCCCTGAAGATTCTTTCTGTTGGAAGAGATTTTTTTGGTCAGTTTTGAGGGCTTGTCTTCCAGTGGTAAATTCTTTTAATTTTTCTTCATCTGAAAATATATTTATTTCTCTTTCACTCCTTAACAATAATTATAGCCCGTAAACAGCTCACAGTTGGCATTTCCTATCTCAGCAGTTGAAAAATGTGTGATTTCCATCTGGTCTTAGTAATTTCAGACGACCAATCTATTATCATTTGAGTTTATCTTATGTTAAGTTATATTACATTACGTTATGTTTTATGCTGTTATTAATTGTATGAATAATGCATTTTTCTCTCTGGTTGCATCAAACTTTTTTCTTTTGTTTTCATATATTTAATTATGATGTGTCTGAACATGAATTTCTTTGATTTCACCATTTGGGGATTCTCTCAACTTTTTAAACCTGGAAGTTGATGTCTTTTGGCAAGTTTGGTCTTTTTCAGGAATTATTTCTTTGAATATTCTCTGAGCCTGTTTACTATGTTTTCTCTCTTTTCTGAGATTCTTATGATAGGAATATTAGATCTTTTGTTATTGTCCTGCAGAGCCCTGGGATTTTTCTCATTTTGAGGGGGAGATGATGGTTCACATTATTGATTTGATTCAACTTGACTAATTCTGTTTTCTATCTTTTAAAATTCCACTTATTATATGTTTAGTTTTTCAATTTCAAGTGTTTTATGATTTTTATTTCTTTGCTGAGAATTTCTACTTTCCATTTTCTTCAAAAGAATTTTTGATTGATTGCTGAAGACACTTGTACATTTTCTTCGAAGTTATTGTCAGATAATTCCTACGTATGAATCACCTCAGTATTGGTATGACTCAATTGTTTTTTCTCATTGAAGTTTGAGTTTCTTGATTTTTAGTATAATGGGTGATTTTCTATCATATCCCAAGACATTTTTAAGAAAATCAAAGTCTTACTTAAATCTCTTACTTTGGTAAGAGTTACCCTGTTTAGACTTGCTTCATGAATTTAAAATTAGTTTTTAATTTTTGCAAACACAGTGGAGTTATTTTGATATTGTTCTACAATATCCTATTATTTTTATTTATTCTAAAATTAATATTTCGAGGGCTCTTACTTACACAAGAGTTTTAAATACCAGATCAAGTGAAGCAGGTGACATGGAAATGTTTAACATTTATTTAGAGAGTGAGAGAAATACACAGGAACATAAGAGCCTTATTTAAGGGAAAGTGGGTTCAGAAAGGTGAACCTCCATATGGGACAGATCAGGGCCAACCTGCGAGAGTTCAGAGGCCAGAGCTAAACAGAGAAAACCACAGGAGCAGGAATGACTGCAAAATAGCGGGAGGAGGCAAAACAAGACAGAAAGCGGCCAAATGGCCATGTGCCCAAGAGGCGGGAAGGCAAGAGGAGAAATGGCCTAATGGCCCCAACGCCAAGAGGCATGCGGGCAAACAAGGGCAGGCCCACAGGAGCAGGTCCAGAGCCCTCTAGGCCTCTTATTTGCTTCACAAAGGGGAGTGGTTACATAGTTTGATTGGCAGGTGGGTAGATAGAGATGAGATAACACAGGGGTAGGGGGGCGTGGCAGCCAGCTCATGAATCTAGTTACTTTAATCCTATCTGCCTGCCTCTATCATTTTGTTTGTATGGGTCATCTGTTGTTTCTGGGGCTCACTGTGTTTTTGCTGGTGCTGGCTGAGGAGACAAAAGGGGTTTCCCTGGGCCAAGGATATTGATATCAGTGGGAGCAGGAAACTCAAGTCTGGCCCAAAGACACAAAGGACTTCTCTGGAGTGGAATATTTGTGCCACAGTGGCCTGTTTCACTGCCAGGTGCTCATTGTTAGCAGGGATGCAATGATTTTTCTTTCTGGTGGTGCCGGGTTCCCTTGGTGTTGTAGGAAGGATTCCCACTCAATCTGGGAAGGAACAAGCCTACCTATGCTGCCTTTTCTGGCTAGGTCAAGAAGGGACATTCTGGGCTAGATTATCTTTCCTGGATAGGTGCCTTAAGATGACCCCTGCTTTGAACTTCCGGTCCTGTGGTCCCAATCCATTCTTCTCACCAGCTTTCTGAGTTTCAGAGTTCTTCGTTGGTTGTCTCATGCATTATTTTCAGTGTTCATGGTTGTATTTACCAAGGAGGAGCAGATAGAAATGAGTCTATGCCATGCTATTGGATCAAGGTGATCAAATATGTTTTTCAAATAGGATTTCTTTATAATTCAGTTTTCACTCCAAATCCATGCATAGTTCACTTATGATATGCAGATTTCTATGGCAGATTTGAGAAAATCAGGGTTCTCTATGCCTAATTAGACAATATTGCTAGCTTGTTTGATTTGAAGTCTTACTGCTATCAAGAATCAAGGAAAGAAAAACAAAACAAGTTGAAGATGATAATAATGAATAACCATATTGTACAAATAATAAACTAACTATTTAGGAAATTAAAAATAGCTGCCTCAAAGTGGGTGAAAAAGGTACTGGCAAAGACTTCTTGGAAAATACCCCAGAAACATAGGCAGTCAAAGCCAAGATTAACTATTGGGATTGCATCAAATTGAGAAGTTTCTGTACTTCAAAAGAAACAGTCAGAAAAGTGAATAGGAAACTCACAGAATGGGAAAAAATATTTGCAAACTATGCAACAGATAAAGGGTTGATAACCAGAATCTACAAAGAAATCAAGAAACTCCACAACATCAAAACAAACAACCCACTTAAGAGACGGGCCAAGGACCTCAATAGACATTTTTCAAAAGAGGAAATCCAAATGGCCAACAGACACATGAAAAAATGTTCAAGATCCCTAGCAATCAGGGAAATGCAAATCAAAACCACAATGAGGTTTCACCTCACCCCGGTCAGAATGGCTCACATTCAGAAATCTACCAACAATAAATGCTGGAGAGGATGTGGAGAAAAAGGGACACTAGCCCACTGTTGGTGGGAATGCAAACTGGTGAAGCCACTATGGCAGTCAGTCTGGAGATTCCTCAGAAACCTGAATATAACCCTACCATACAACTCAGCCGTCCCACTCCTTGGAATTTACCCAAAGGAAATTAAATTAGAAAACAAAAAAGCTGTCTGCACCTTAATGTTTATTGCATCAAAAATTCACAATAGCTAAGACCTGGAACCAACACAAATGCCCATCAACAGTAGACTGGATAAAGAAATTATGGAACATGTACTCTACAGAATACTATACAGCAATAAAAACAACAATGAAATCCAGTCATTTGCACCAAGATAGAGGTATCTGGAAAACATCATGCTGAGTGAATTAAGCCAGACCCAAAGAGACAAATATCATTTGTTTTCCCTGATCTGCAACAACAAACTAAGAACAAAAGGGGAAACCTGTTGAAGTGAAATGGACACAATAAGAAACAGTGACTTGATCGGCTCTTGTCCGGACTATTGATGTACAATGTAAATCTTTATCCATTTTAGTTTTTTTTGTTGTTGTTGTTGTTGTTCTAGTACTAGTGGTTAAACTCTGAAATTAACACAATATTATTCTTAGGTGTTTAAATTTAAATGAAATGTGATATCTGTTAAATATAAGAGTGGGAATAAGAGAGGGAGGAGATGTACAATTTGGGACATGCTCAATCAGACGTGCCCCAAATGATGGAGTTAGAAACATGCTAGGGGATTCCAATTCAATCCCATCAAGGTGGCATGTACCAATGCCATCTCACCAGTCCAAGTGATCAATTTCAGTTCACAATTGATCACACTGTCAGGTCTAAGAGTCAAAGGGATCACACAAACAAGACTAGTGTCTGCTAATACTAACCGATAGAACCAAAAAGGGAGAGAACGATCCAACATGGGAAGTGGGAGACACAGCAGACTCATAGAATGGCAGATGTCCTAAACAGCACTCTGGCCTCAGAATCAGCCCTTAAGGCATTTGGATCTGGCTGAAGAACCCATGAGAGTATTTTTGGCATGGAAAGCCAAGACACTCTGAAAAAAATAAAAAAGAAGACCTAAATGAAAGATCTCTGTGAGTGAGATCCCAGTGGAAATAACAGGCCATCAAAGAAGGAGGTACCTTTCTCTGAAGGGAGGAGAGAACCTCCACTTTGACTATGACCCTGTTGGAATAAGATCAAAGTCGACAAATCCTAAAGGCTTCCATAGCCTCGGCAACTCATGCCTAGAGCCTAGGGAGATTCCTGACGCCATAAACAAGAGTGTCAAATTGTTAAATCAACATCAGGAGTCACTGTGTACTTACGTCTCATGAGGGACATCTCTTAAGTGGGTTGTCTCTTAAGTGGGATGTTTGTTTTGATGTTGTGGAGTTTCTTAATTTCTTTTAGATTCTGGTTATCAACCCTTTATCTGTTGCATAGTTTGCAAATATTTTTTCCCATTCTGTTGGTTTCCTATTCACTTTCCTGACTGTTTCTTTTGCAGTACAGAAACTTGTCAATTTGATGCAATCCCAGTAGTTAATTTTGACTTTGACTGCCTATGTTTCTGGGCTATTTTCCAAGAAGTCTTCGCCTATACCTATATCTTGCAGGGTTTCTCCAATGCACGCTAATAATTTGATGGTGTCAGGTTATAGATTTAAGACTTTATTAATCCATGTTGAGTGAATTTTTGTGTAAGGTAAAAGGTAGGGGTCTTGCTTAATGATTCTGCATGTGGAAATCCAATTTTCCCAGCACCATTTATTAAATAGACTGTTATTACTCCAGGGATTAGTTTTGGATCCTTGATCAAATATAAGTTGGCTGTAGATGTTTGGATTGATATCTGGTGTTTCTATTCTGTTCCAGTGGTCTATCCATCTGTTTCTGTACCAGTATCATGTTGTTTTGATTGTAACTGCCCTGTAGTATGTCCTGAAATCTGGTATTGTGATGCCTCCGGCTTTGTTTTTGTTGTACAAGATTGCTTTAGCTATTCGAGGTCTCCTGTTTCTCCATATGAATTTCAGCATCATTTTTTCCAGATCTGAGAAGAAGGTCTTTGGTATTTTGATTGGCATTGCATTGAATCTGTAAATTGCTTTTGGCAGAATGGACATTTTGATGATACTGATTCTTCCAATCCATGAGCATGGAAGATTTCTCCATTTTTTGGTATCCTCTTCTATTTCTTTTTAAGGTTTTGTAATTTTCATTGTAGAGATCTTTAATATCCTTGGTTAAGTTTATTCTGAGGTATTTGATTGTTATTGTAGCTACTGTGAATGGGATTGATCTTAGAAGTTCTTCCTCAGCCGTGGCATTGCCTGTGAATAGAAAGGCTGTTGATTTTTGTGCATTGATTTTGTATCCTGCTACTTTGCCAAACTCTTCTATGAGTTCCAATAGTCTCTTAGTGGAGTTCTTTGGATCCCCTAAAAAAAGAATTATGTCATCTGCAAAGAGGGGTAGTTTGACTTCTTCCTTCCCAATATGTATCCCTTTAATTTCTTTTTCTTGCCTAATAGCTCTGGCTAAGACTTGCAGCACTATATTGAATAGCAGTGGTGAGAGTGGGCATCCCTGTCTGGTACCAGATCTCAGTGGAAATGCTTCCAACTTTTCCCCATTCAATAGAATACTGGCCGTGGGTTTTTCATAAATTGCTTTGATTGTATTGAGGAATGTGCCTTCTATACCCAGTTTGCTTAGGGTTTTCATCATGAAAGGGTGTTGTATTTTATCAAATGCTTTCTCTGCGTCTAGTGAGATAATCATATGGTTTTTCTTCTGCAGTCTGTTAATGTGGTGTATCATGTTGATTGTTTTGTGAACATTGAACCATCCCTGCATACCAGGGATGAATCCCACTCGGTCTGGGTGGATGATCTTTCTGATGTGTTGTTGCAGTCTATTGGCCAGAATGTTATTGAGGATTTTTGCATCTATGTTCATGAGGGATATCGGTCTGTAATTCTCTTTCAATGCTGCATCTTCTTCTGGCATAGGAATTAAAGTGATGCTGGCTTCATAGAAAGAATTTGGAAGGATTCCCTCTTTTTTGATTGTTCTGAATAGTTTGAGAAGAATTGGAGTTAGTTCTCCTTTAAATGTCTGGTAGAATTCAGCAGTGAATCCATCTTGTCCTGGGCTTTTCTTTGTTGGGAGGGCCTTTATTATTGTTTCAATTTCTGTCTCAGTTATGGGTCTGTTTAGGTTTTCTATGTCTTCCTGGTTCAGTTTAGGTAGGTTGTATGTGTCCAGGAATCTATCCATTTCTGATAGGTTTCCCTGTTGGCTGGCATACAAGTCCTTCTAGTAATTTCTGATGATTCTTTTGATTTCTGTGGTGTCTGTTGTTACATTTGCTTTTTCATCTCTGATTTTATTGATTTGGGTCTTTTCTCTTCTTTTTTAGTTAGTTGGGCCAATGGGGTGTCAATTTTGTTTATTTTTTCAAAAAACCAGCTCCTCGTTTGGCTGATTTTTTGTAATTTTTTTTGAATTCAATCCTGTTGATTTATTCTCTGATTTTAATTATTTCTCTTCTCCTACTAGATTTGGGTCTGGTTTGCTGCTGAATTTCTAGATCCTTGAGTTGAACTGAAAGCTCATCTATTTGGTGCCTTTCCAATTTCTTGATGTAGGTGCCTATTGATATAAACTTTCCTCTTAACACTGCTTTTGCTGTATCCCATAGGTTTTGGTATGATGTGCTGTTATCCTCATTTACTTCCAGGAAATTTTTGATTTCTCTTTTAATTTCTTCTATGACACATTGTTCATTTAGGAGCATGTTGTTCAGTCTCCATGTGTTTGCATATGCTCTAGGGATTCCTGAGTTGCTAATTTCCAACTTCATTCCTTTATGGTCTGAGAAGCTGCATGGTATGATTCTAATTCTTTTGAATTTGCTGAGACTTGCTTTATGGCCTAGTATGTGGTCAATCCTAGAGAAGGTTCCATGTACTGCTGAGAAGCATGTAAATGCTTTATCTGTAGGATGAAAAACTCTGTAGATATCTGTTAGGTCCATTTGGGCTATAGTGTCGTTTAAATCTACTGTCTCCTTGTTGATCCTCTGTCTTGGTGATCTGTCTATCTCTGAGAATGGAGTATTGAAGTCCCCCAGTACTATTGTATTGGAGTCAAAGTCTCCATTTAAGTCTCTTAACAGGTCTTTAAAATAAACTGGTGTCCTGTAATTAGGTGCATATACATTGATAATAGTTATATCTTCTTATTGAATGGATCTCTAAATCATTATATAGTGCCCCTATATAGTTTTTGTGGTAAAATTTATGTTATCCGATATTAAGATGGTTACACCCGCTCTTTTTTCATTTCTGTTGGCATGGTATATCTTTTTCCAGACTTTTACTTTAAGTCTTAATGGATCTTTGTTAGGAAGATGTGTTTCTTGTAAGCAGCAAATAGATGGGTTTTGTTCCTTAACCCTGTCAGCCGATCGGTGTCTTTTAACTGGATAGTTCAGACCATTCAACTTTGCCCTACCATTTGCCAAAGATATTTTCTAATATATGCTTTGAGTTTCCTATGATCTTTTGCTGTGAGGTTTCCTTCCTTTACCTTCTTTCAAGTTGATGACCGTGTTTCTGTGTTTCTGCGTGTAGCACATCTTTAAGCATCTTTTGCAGGGCTGGACGAGTGGCAACAAATTCTTTCAATTTCTGTTTGCTGTGAAAGGTCTTTATTTCACCTTCATTCACAAATGAGAGCTTTGCAGGATATAATATTCTGGGATGGCAGTTTTTCTCTCTAAGTACCTGGGCTATATCTCGCCATTCCCTCCTAGCTTTTAGGGTTTCTGATGAGAAGTCAGCTGTGAGTCTAATTGGAGATCCTTTGAGAGTAATCTGACGTTTCTCTCTTGCACATTTTAGGATCTTTTCTTTCTGTTTCACTGTGGTGAGTTTAATTACAACGTGTCGTGGTGAGGATCTCTTTTGGTCATGTTTACTAGGGGTTCTATGAGCTTCCTGTACTAGGATGTCTCTGTCCTTCTCCAAACTTGGGAAATTTTCTGCTAGTACCTCACCAAAAAGGCCTTCTAATCCTTTCTCCCTCTCCATGCCTTCAGGAACTCCTAGAACCCGAATGTTAGATTTTTTAATAGTATCCTGTAGATTCCCGACAATATTTTTTAGATTTCTAATTTCCTCTTCTTTGTCTTCTCAGTCTTTTAGAAGATGTCCACATTCCTGGACTTGTGTCCCCTTCTGTTTTCAAAGCCAGCAGCACACATTACATCTCTCTGACTTTTCTTCCACTTGCCTCTTCCACTTTAAAGGACCTTTCTGATTACATTGGGCTCAAACAGAATAACAAATACTGTATCTCCCACTGCAAGTTCAGTTGGTTAGTAGTTTTAATTCTCCTGCATCGAGTAGCATAAACACAAATTCTGGGCATTAGGTCTTGGGCATCTTTGGGCAGCCAATACTCTGCTTACCACAGATAAGATGTTCATGGTTTATACTATGTAGTTGCAACTAAGTTCTTCTAGCAGCATTTGTGCTGTGTGGCTAAGGTTTAGTCTTCTCTTGTGAATTTTTTCTTTCCTTTACAGAGGCTTACTCCTTCCCTAATTGGTATTTTTTCCCCAAATCATTCTCTCATTTGTCGCATTAGTCTTCTGTACAGACTTGATCTCTTAAAGAATCTAATCAATTCATTTCTAGTAAAGTTGGATGTAACTGCTACTCTAAAAAATTAGAGAACTTCCCTGCCCAGGTTTCATAGCTTAACAATAGAGATAAATGAAGAAAGATCATTGTGCTGGCAAAGGTACTTCTTAGAACTCTGACACTGAGCTATCCACAAACCCGGACACATAAATGAGATCACCAGGACTGTTCTTTGTTAAAGTTCCATCAGAAAAGATATATTTCAATTTTGGACTGCCAGAGGAGCATAGTGAATGATTGTCTCATCTATTCACCTCAGCCTAACTTCAAAATCTTCAGGAGGCACAGAACAAAAAATAAAGCAGAACCTTTCAAATATGTGTTAGCCTTCAGCTCAATTATCCTCACAATGATCTTCCTAAAATTAGCTCAATGAAAGAGATGATAAAAGTTCTTGAAATCAGGAATAAAGGTGTAGACATTTTCACAGATTCTAAATATCATTAGGATAATAGATATGAAGAATTTTATTCTATTAGTTCAATAATTTAGATGAAATAAATACATACTAAAATACAATTTTAAGCTCATTAATGAAGAAATCAAAAGATATAAATGGCTAAGTGCCTATTAAATAATTGAATTAATCATTTTAAAAACTGTGAATTAGGAAATTTTAGTACCATAAAGGTTTCTTGTTAAATATTCAACAGAACCTAAGAAATAATACCAATTTCTCACAAATTATTTACTCACAAAATAGAAAAAATTTCCTTACACATTTTAAGAGGGCAACATTTCCCTGACACCAAATCACTGAAGGAGACGTTATAAGAAAACTACAAACAGTATCATGCAAAATTATTTCACATAATAGCAAATAATATTATTTCATTATATAAAATAATTTCATAGTCTTTTCAAAAAATGCTGCTAGGAGAAATGTATATACTATTGCAACAAGTACATGTGTATATGCATACCTATACACTATTATATGCTATATAAAAGTCCAAAATTGAACAAGGATCTCAATGTAAGACATAGAAGTATAAAACTCTTAACAGAAAGTACAGATTGTTTGGCTTTAGGAATTTCTTCCTGCTTAGAATAGGGAGTTATGTCTCTGGAACTCTTTTTTTTTTTCAAACAGGCAGAGTGGACAGTGAGAGAGAGAGACAGAGAGAAAGGTCTTCCTTTTGCCATTGGTTCACCCTCCAATGGCCGCCACAGCCATCGTGCTGCAGCCGGTGCACCGCGCTGATCTGAAGGCAGGAGCCAGGTGCTTACCCTGGTCTCCCATGGGTGCAGGGCCCAAGCACTTGGGCCATCCTCCACTGCACTCCCGGGCCACAGCAGAGAGCTGGCCTGGAAGAGGGGCAACCGGGACAGAATCCAGCACTCTGACTGGGACTAGAACCTGGTGTGCCGGCGCTGCAAGGCAGAGGATGAGCGTGTTGAGCTACAGTGCCAGCTGGAACTCTTTAACATAGGGGTGAATGTACCTCTGTATGACATGATTTAACCAGGGCCTCATTGGGTCAGGAGTGGGTTGGTGTCCTCTCTTAGTCTCCTCTGCTCTGCTTCTGTGATTTTAGGATAAGCCAAGGGGAGAGAAGCCCCTCAGCCAACTGTGTACAAATGTAATTGTTGCAAAACTGTCAATCTTTGTGTTCGCATGGCTAGTGCTACAGAACTTCTTGATTTCTTTATCTTGCTTTGGAAATGTGCTAATAATTGGGACTTGAACCAGTGCTCATATAGAATGCCAGTGTCCAAGGTGGAGGTTTAACTCACTGAGCTACTTTGCTGGCCCCGATATAATTTAAATTTTATTACAGAAAATGACTACAGATAAGGCTTACCCTAATGTGTTCTACTTACAATTCCAAAGGGGTTTTCAATTCTGAAAATCTCTGATTGCTTTAACATGCATGGATTATGGGATAAGAAGACTTTTCTGTGTTGGTTTAAGTTAGACATGGAATCCTTGGACCTGCCATATATTTGAAAATGGTAGTGATAGTAGCAGTCAAGTTCAAAGTCTATTTTTCTGCCATTCTATACATAATGAGAAAATTGAGTAGGAGAAATAATTTGGAAACCAGTGATGATAATCAGGAGTTAAGACAGCCATGTTCAGTTTCATTCTATGAACACATGAGACAACATCTATTGAGCATTTTATGTGGTGAGATATGGGGACCACTGGTAATGCTGTAACCAAAATTGGTTCTTTGCTGACATTGAACCAGTCCTCAATCTCTCATCAATCACAGTATCCCTTATTTATTTAGCTACATCTGTGAAATGTGGTAAAGTTTTTCAGTGGAAAGGCAACAAATAAAGAGATTCCTAGCAGAAAATAATTAAATGAGCCACTACTCTCTACTGTCAGCAAGCAGAGATCTGTATAGAGGAATGTGTATTTGGCAGAGAATGGTAATAAAAATGCCCAAACTTTTGTAATACTCCCAACATGGGGCATTCTGGAGTGTCCCCAAAACACCGAAGAGGGGATTCCACAGTATCCATTGTTAATATTTGGTACAATTATTTGTTCATGGTTTGAATACTGACAGATTTTCATCCTCACTCCTCCTCTTTAGTTTTGTCATTGTATTTGGGAAATTTGATAAGAACAAGTGCTCCTTCCTTAAACACCTGTGAAAGGTTCAAACTGGCCCCTGCCCACCTATGGGCAAGAATATTCAGAGAAGTCCCAGCCAGTAACCACAGCAAAGTTCCTCCTCTCTCAAGCCGTATCAGAACAGGCTGGGAAATGTCTTTTGCCTTGTGTGATTAATAAAACTTTCCATTAAAAAAAGACTTTCCATACTCATTTGCTGTGTATGTTGCACCATCAGTTTTGACACCCAGACAAGTTTGGGTGAAAGTACAGCTTGACATTGCAAGTTGCAATACCACATTGCCCCACGGATATTGACACTTGAAATGTTGGAAGAGAGGAAACGATTTGATACCAAAAACAAGCCTGGGTATGTTGAGCTGGGTATGTTTTGTTGGGAGGGTGACGTAGAATAAAACAAGATGTATTGGCTTTGACATGGATGCCAATAGCTCTAAACTAAAGGATGAGACTATGGGTAGCTTTTTCAACCAGAAGATCAAATAGAATTCTGCTTGGCTTATTTTATGGATATGAAGTATTGGAGCAACTTTAAGGAATTGCTTATGCAATGATATAATTATCAAGAGTGATGACACAATCTTAAAGATTTGTTTTAATCTTTTATGTTCATGAATACTTTTGTAAACTTAATGATATACTACATACAAGACATTATGTACTAACAATATTGAAAAATCCATGGATATGTAATAGAAACTTTGCAGATATATGAAAAACAAAATGAAAAGAATTAAATTTATGATCCTTAAACCATTTAAATAAAATTACGGTCAATTGACCCTCACCAAAGAATGACTTAGGGGCAATTATGACTTGGCACTACATTAGGTAACCAATATGTTTGTTTACAAAAGGAAAACATGCTACATTCCAAATATACTGTATTCCTGACTTATTTATCTCTTCAGTGTCATCTCCAAGGTTTCTCACTATGAAGATTTAGGCTTACACTTGATCTAATTATGAATGGGTGATTAGATTTGTTTGACCAAAATGAACTTTTATAAAGAAAGATTGTCAGTGATAACTAATTCTGTATTGATGATCTTAAAACATAACATTCAATTCACCTTCAACTTTATCCCTCTGACATTAATACATTTTAATGGATTTTTTAATTGGTATCATTTGCAGAGATTATACAGTATACAGAATTTTTCATGTTTGCTTTCTTGTCTTTGCAAAGGATTTAATCAGAGTAACTGATATTTAAACTGTTTGCTTTTTTAGACATTTTATTTATTTATTTGAGAAGTAGACTTATAGACAGAGAGAGGGAGAGACAGAAAGATTTTCCATCTGCTGGTTCATCCCCAAATGATTTCAATAGCCAGAGCTTGGCCAATCCTAAGCCAGGAGCTTCCTCCTGGTCTCCCACACAGGTGCAGGGGCCCCCAAACTTGGGCCATCCTTTACTGCTTTCCCAGGCCATTAGCACAGAACTGCATCAGAAGAGGAGCACCCGGGACATGAACCAGTGCCCATATGGGATGCTGGCCCCACAAGCAGAGGCTTAGCCTACTATGCCACAGCGCTGGCCAAAACAGTTTACTCTTAAGAGCCCTGTGTCCAACTCCTTTGAAGTTTACAGTGTTCAACTGAGCGAATTCTGACATTCTGAGAATTAATACATGTCTCAGGAGAATGTGCAATTTACTAAGATTTTAACAGCTGCAATCATTTAGTGGTGTTTATTGTCATATTAAAGATGTATTAATTGCACATCAGAATTAAATGTGACTGAAGGGTGCATGAAAAAGAGCTCACACATCATCATTCATTGAAGTGCCACCTTATCCTCTGCAGAGGCTTCTCTTTAGAAGGCATTAAAGGATGGATGGATAAATTAATAAAGAATAAATAACTTATACATTTTTAAAATCAGGAACAGCTTTGTAATCTCTTCTGTGAGCCATCAACTATATTCAGATTAGCTTTAATGGGGAATTAGAAACCAAGAGTCCCACCACAGAAGCTCCTAATTAGAGCTGATTGCAATTTTTGCAAATACTTAGTGAGGATAGTACACTTCATGGTGAATTTTAAACTTTCAAAAACTGAAATTATAAAAAAAAGGAGGAGCTGGCATTGTGGTACAGAGGGTTAATTAGGAGTGCCAGTTTGAGTCCTGGCCACCCAGCTTCCAAACCAACTTCTTACTAATTAACCTGGGAAGGCAGTGGGTGATGGCCCAAGTATTCAGGCCACTACCACCCACGTGAGAGAACAAAATGTAGTTACAGTTTCCCAGCTTCAGCTTGACCTGGCCCTGGTTTTTGTGGCCACTTTGTATGATAAGTAGTGGATGAAATATCTCTCTCTCACACACTCTCTCTCTCTCTCTCTCTCTCACTCTCTCTCCCCCCACTTTTATGTCACACTGCCTTTCAAATACATTTTTAAAATTAAAGAGAAATACAGAACTGAG
Organism: Sylvilagus floridanus; assembly: GCA_949820135.1. NCBI lineage: Eukaryota > Metazoa > Chordata > Mammalia > Lagomorpha > Leporidae > Sylvilagus > Sylvilagus floridanus. Next base: position 89,880,491 of record OX463241.1, on the reverse strand, counting down.
GAGTGAAAACAATAAAGAAGGACGCAGCAGAAGAGATAGTTTCATCCCCAAGGAAAGAATAAAAGCATTAGCAGAAACTGTGAAGGCATTTAATGGAACAAACATTTCGTTATCCATCATTGTTCACATCCCATTCTTGCTCATTTTGTGAAATGTAACAGGCTCTGGAGCTAGTCTGAGGTTATTACACCATGAGATTTTAAAATATACAGGGTTCCTATAGTCACTTGCTGGCTAATGACACCGTAAAAACTTTCTGTCCTATTTATTAGTTTGGTCTACAATTTCTCTATTAATAATGTAGACTTGTTTTTCATTCAATTGGAGCTGAGTAGCCACTTCCAAAATCTTTTAGATAAATTTAGTGGTTTTTTAAAAGATTGATTTATTTTATTTGAAATGAAGAGTTAGAGAGAGGCATAAGCAAAGAGAAAGAGACATCTTCCATCCGCAGGTTTACTCCCCAAATGGCCACAACGGCTGGAGCTGTGCCGATCTGAAGCCAGGAGCTAGGAGTGTCTTCCAGGTCTCCCACGCGAGTGCAGGGGCCCAAGGACTTGGGCCACCTTCTACTGCTTTTCCAGGCCACAGCAGAGAGCTAGATCGGAAGTGGAGTAGCTGGGACTCAAACCAGCACCCAAATGGGATGCTGGCACTGCAGCCGGTGGCTTTATCCACTATGCCACAACATCGGCCCCAGATAAATTTAGTTTTATAAATAAATAAGCTCTCAACATTATTTCCTTAGAAATATGCATGGAGGATGACTTTAACATGCAACAGCACTTCTACTTGAAGTGTGAAGACCTGTGATATACCCCTGACAGTCTAACACCGTGTCCTCTGCAGCTGCATACAGTATGTGGAAGCTCAAGTGACAAAGAGTCATATGATCACAGATACACATTGAATTTACTTTCAAGTTTCACAACTTAAAGCCTAACTAATATTTTTTAAAGCTTGTGATGGCCACAACAAATCAAACATAATGTGAGGTTAGAAATTGTGGAAGCAACGATGACATGTATTTGTACTTCATAGAAATGGAAAGACTTATCATCAGAAGGCCTTTGTGAGTGGCTCAGAGCACTGCTCCATGATGGCTTCTGATGAAGGCATTCTTTGTCTTCAGAGAGTTAAATTGTGGCAATCATCTGTCGCCTCAACAGAAATCTGAGCTTTTGTGTTGAAAGAAAAAGCTTCATTATCACAATGAAGATTCTTCAGTGTGTGAGGGCTGTATACCCAGACTGGCCAACTCAAATTGGAGAATCAGACATACTACTTCACTGTCATGACATTGCCGTTTTTTAAGAGTAAAGGCCAATTAATACCCTTCATTTGAAGTACTGATGATGTTATTCCTGATTATTTTCAGTTTATTCATCTTTGGCAGGGATACCACCAAAATGATGCTGTGCTTCTCTCACTGTGTTCTAAGAGGTAATGCAATTTTTATGTGTATTCTGATTGATGATGCAGAGTTTTCCATAGCCCATTGTACAGTCACTTCCAATCTCTGTAATTAAAACGTTTTTGGCACAGAGTAGCTTAGTTTAATGGGTAACTTGACTAAGGTATAGCACCCAATTACTCAATCAAAAGCCAGTCTATGTGTTGCAGGGAAGGTTTTTCATAAATGTAAACTTCAAATAAAGATTACTCTAGATAGTGTGGATGGGGTTCATTCAATCAGGGAAAGTGCTTAGAAGTAAAGCCTGAAAAGGAACAAGGTCTGCCTCCCGGCTGCCACCGCAGGACCTGGCAGTGTTTCCAGCATGCTGGCCTGCTCTGGCCATCCCCATAGTTACAAGAACCAGCTCCTCAAGCTAGAACTCTCAACGTAATGTATATAATATATTAATAGCATGCACACACACACACACACACACACACACACACACAGACATCCTTTGGATCTGTTTCTCCAGAGAATCCTGATCTAATAGAGACATTAGAGCTGGGAGTGATCCAGAAGGAAAATAATCTTAAGGATGAGTTTTCAGAATTGTTTGTGTGGAGGTCTTTTGCAATCAAGAATCATCCTATTCCTAATTGAGTTGCCAATTTAACCACTCCTTCATTTCCAAGAGTATGGAATTCTGGCTCCTCATTTTATTGAATGGCCTATCATCTACTTTTTGGAATAGCTTTATGTAATTCACACAGCAAGTCATTTATGGTTTTTAAAGACTTTTTAAAAACTTATTTAAAAGGAAGAGTTACAGAGAGAAGGAGAGACAGAGTGAGAGAGAGAGAGAGAGAGAGAGAGAGAGAGAGAGAGAGATTCCATCCTCTGGTTCACTCCCGAAATGGCAACAATGGCCAGGGCTGAGCCAGGCTAAAGCCAGGAGCCAGCAACTTTTTCTGGCAAGGGCCCAAACACTTGGATCATCTTCTGCTGCTTTCCCAGGCACATTAAGAGTAGCCATATAGGAAGTGGAGCAGCTGGGACATGAACAAGTGTCTGTATGGAATGCTGGTGCAACAGGTGTCAGCTTAACACACCACACCACAATGCCAGCCGGTCAAGATAATTTTGAAGCCACTTTTATGTGTTTTTCCATTTGTTGCTTGTGCTTTTTACATATCTAAGAATCCACTGCCAAGTCCAAGATAAACAAGATTTACTTCTAGTTTTTCTCCTAGGTCTTTTATAATTTTAACTCTTACATGACGTATTTTTATAAGTATGAGCTGATTTCTATACATGGTGTGAGATAAGATTCAACTTCAGTCTTTTACGTGTGAATATCTTTTACATGTTGTATTATAATCAGAGAACAAAAAATCTGCTCTCCCCTATTGAACTGAACTGTGATGTCAAGCAGCTCAAATAATTAGTGCTTCAACAGAACCAACCAATAACTTGCAGACAAAAATCAATAGAATGAATTTTGGGAGTTCTTTGATAGAAATAAAAACTTACATCACCCAGATGAGAGTATTTAAAGAAAAAAAAGACAGCACAATTTCAATCAGAAAGTACAGTGTTATTTTGCTCACCTGCCCACCATAACTCAATTTCCAGTTCTGTACTGATTGTGGGGACAACAATCCACATAATTGATGATAATTGATGAGACTTGTTAGTGCCAAGGGGTCAATATAGATCTTATTCTCAAAAGAGCTGTGGTTGTAAATGCTGACCTTCCTGACAATTCCCTGAAGAACTGGAACAGAGCCAAAGTTTTCTGTTGCCCTCTTCAGTCTGTAGCAGATTTCTAGTAGCGGTACAATCCATCAAAAACATTTGAAGATACACATCACCCACAGTTGATTGGGGAAAGTAAGGATAATTATAAGACAGACTCAAAATCTGAGGAGTGAGAATATTGTGGGAAAGGTCTTTGAAAGTCTATGAGGGCCGGCGCCATGGCTCAACAGGCTAATCCTCCACCTTGCGGCACCGACACACCGGGTTCTAGTCCCGGTCGGGCCAGATTCTAGTCCCGGTTGGGCCAGATTCTGTCCCTGTGCCCCTCTTCCAGGCCAGCTCTCTGCTGTGGCCAGGGAGTGCAGTGGAGGATGGCACAAGTGCTTGGGCCCTGCACCCCATGGGAGACCAGGAAAAGCACCTGGCTCCTGCCTTCAGATCAGCGAGGTGTGCCAGCTGCAGCGTGCCAGTCGTGGCGGCCATTGGAGGGTGAACCAACAGAAAAAAGAAGACCTTTCTCTCTGTCTCTCTCTCTCACTGTCCACTCTGCCTGTCAAAAATAAAAAAAAAAGAAAGTCAGGTAGATCACAGGAACCAGAGGCCAAGGCACCTGTCTAGGGTCAGATACTTGCTCAGAAAATGGCTATGACGACAACAGGTCTATATCTCTGCTTAGTCTTTGGGTTTCACTTGGTCAGGAATTGAAGCATAGCCAAAGATGTGTGCAGCCTGGCTCAGCATTGAAGAAGTGCTCCAACTTAGAACCAATCTGAAAGACAGCAAGATGATTTCTTGGATTTTTATTTGCTTTTTTACTCCATCTTTGCTTCAGATACTTAAGGAAATCTGCATCAACTGTCAGGTTACTGGATGAAAGCTGAGATAACAAGAATTCAGTGGCCACACATAAAAAGGAATAATGCCTTTCCAAAAATAGTTTGGAAAAAATGATTTCAGCATCCAAAGATCAAAAATACAGGTAGATATTTGGTTCAGCAGTTAAGATACTGCTTGTGATTCCTGCATCCCATATTGGTGTACCTGGGTTAACTCTCAGACTGCTCCTGATACCAGTTTCTTGCTAATGCACTATTGTGGGAGTATAGACAGCAAGTGATAGCTCAAATAGTTGGATCGCTGTCACTCACAGGAGACCCAGATTAAGTTCCAAGTTCCTGATTCAGCATGGCTCAGTCCCGCCTCAGAGAGGCATTTAGGGAGTGAACCAGCAAATGGGAAATCTCTCTCTGTGCCTCTTTGCCTTTCATATAAAATAAATAAATAAATAAATAAATAAAGGTTTATTTATTTACTTATTTGAAAATCAGAGATAGAAGAGGAAAGACGCAGACATACACACAGACACAGGTCAGCACGGGGGAGAAATCTTCCATCCACTGGTTCACACCTCAGATGGTCACAATGGCCAGAGCTGGGTCATGCCAAATTCAGGAGCCAGGAGCTCAGTTTGGGTCTCCCATGTGTATGACAGGGGCCTAGGTACTTGGGAAGCCTCTGTTGCTTCCCCATTCCATGAACAGGGAGTTAGACTAGCATTTGAGCAGCTGGGACTCAAACCAACATCCATACAGGATGCCAGCATTGTAGGCTTTACCCACTACACCACAACACTGTCACCCCAAATAAATTTTATAAAGATTAAAGAAAAGCAAACCCCAAGGAGATGCCCCTTATCTAATTTACAGTTACTAAATTATAATATCCCAAATCCATAGCTTTCAATAAAATTGAAAGACACACCAAAAGCCAAGAAATTTTTACCCAATTCAGGAAGAAAAAAACAAATTGACAGAAACCATTCTTCGGAAGTTCAGACATTGGGTTTACGGAAAATTTTAAATCAGCCATCGTGTGTGGTGATTAGGGAATAGCATCAGCAGTAAAGTTTCAATTCTGTGATAAAGGTAAAACCTTAGTTATATACTCAAGATACTCAGCTTTGGAGACAGAACCTTTAGATAAGGAAGAAAGGATAGTAATGTTTGTGTTCTGCCTTAGCGTGAAAGGGAATGGTGTATATTCTCTTGAATCACTGGAAAGGTGTGGATCTGTGGAGAAAAATACAGAATACAGTGCTAGGAGATCTGGGCAATTCAACTGGACCTATGTGTGCTCTGGTCTCAAGAGGAGAAATAAACTGAGAGTGTTTAGAAACTTTTATAGCAATTTCACAGAGTAAATCTATGGCTGTTAGCTATAATAATAAAAGATTAGTTCATATTTCAAATGGTTTCCATTTCATTTTTAGAATTATTTATTTTATAGAAGTATTGATCCAGAACAAATTTGGAAACATTTAAAAACTACTTCTTCTTTACAAATAGTTTAAAAAGTACTATGACTGGGGGCTGGTATTGTGGCACAGGGGTTGGTTAAGCTGCTGCTTAAAACACTAGTGTCCCATATGAGCCAGTTCAAGTCCCAGCTGCCCCACTTCTGATCCAGCCCCTTACTAACGGCCTGGGAAAAGCAGTGGAACATGGCCCAGGTGTTTGGGCCACTGCCACCCATGTGGGAGAGCTCATGAAGCTGCTGGCTCCTGGCTTCAGCCTGACCCAGCCCTGGCTCTCATGGCCATCTGGAGAATGAAAGTAAATGGAATCGTTTCCCTCTCTTTCTCTTTCTCTTTCTCTACCTCCCTCTATCTCACCATCTCTGTAATTCTGACTTTCAAAATAAATAAATATTTAAAAAACAATTTAAAAATAACTTGCTATCTTCCTTGGTAAAAAGATATCCTTACTATTTCTTTATTATTGTAGAGCACTTATTTTGCTCAATTTTATAACACCCTTTGTTTGCATTGTCAGGCTATATTTATACTTAATTTATACTGCTATATATATATTATTTATTTTATACTGATATATATAAATAATCTCTCAATTTATTTGAAAGAGTTACAGTGTGTGTGTGTGTGTGTGTGTGTGTGAGAGAGAGAGAGAGAGAGAGAGAGAGAGAGAGAGAGAGAGGGAGAGAATCAAACTTCCTTCTGCTAGTTCACGCCCTAAATCCCCTCAATGGCTGGAGCTGGCCAGGCCAAAGCCAGGACCCTGGAGCTTCTTCCAGGTCTTCCACATGGGTGCAGGGGTCCAAGCACTTGGGCTATTCTCTGCTGCTTTTCCAGTCTCATCAGTAGGGAGCTGGATAGGAAGTGGAGCAGCAAGGCCTCAAACCAACGCTTGGCAACAGACAGAGGCTTAACCTACTATGCCACAACCCAGGTCCCTGCAAGATTATATTTATCTACTTCTGTCCTTTTTCATGCATTGTAATGATATATTTACACATTTGTTCTCTTGGCTACATTGTGAAATATATATTGGTGCAGATCAGGGTATTTCTTATATTTTTATCATAAGCACAGTGTCTATCCTATTAAAGGGTCATAACTTGTGTGCTTAGCAAAGAAATTCCATGATGATTCTATTTATCATGTACTTTATGAGGAATAATACCCAGAGATGGACTGAATAAATGAAAGCATGGCAATCAGCTGATGAATAGATCCCCCAGAACCATTCAATGATGAGGTGATTTTGTAATGTTCAGTTGGAGATGGAGAAGCAAGTTTAAGTAAAATAACCAAATCCTTACTGCCTTATCGCACTATCACTGCAGAATGCAGTGATGTGAATGCTGGCCCTCATGTACAAAATTCCATGCATGTTTCTTCCTACTGAGTGTGAACGTGGCTGCCTAGTTGTCTCAGGCAACAGTAGGAAGCCAGGGATTATTACGTCAAACATTGACATGTCTGAAGAATCATATTGATGTTAACAGCCAGTGAGTCCCAATGGACATGTTCCCTTTGACTGAACTTGGCACATAAGGATTAGGAAGAGCAAGAGGCTCTGGTAAGCTAGTATTCATCAAGAGTGCCTGTGTTACATAAGACACACCTTTGAGATGAAATATGTAGTTATACTTCATGACTGGTTACTTGAAGCAGGAGAAACTCATGACACCAGGCGAAGCAAGTGAAAACATGAAAGCCTTGCACAGACAGGCAGAGTGTTCAAAGTATGCCAAGGCTGTGATCAGCTCTCACTCAGCTTCTCCTGCTTTCTCTCCCTGGAGTTGAGACTTTGTTGTAATTCATGACTAAGCCCAGAAGACAATGTCTATAATTGTACTGAAGACCTGACAGATAACTGCCTATGATGAATGTGTGCTTTACCATAGCTAAAGCATAATAAATGTGATGGTGTAACTATCCATGCTTCCATGCATTTAGAATTTTAAAAAGTTGTGTCCCTGGCAGATAAGATCAGTATTTTCCATTTGTTTTCATAATAATTCATAGTTTTGCATTATATTTCTCTGAATCAGCTTTGGCTATACACAGCCTAACACTATATTACATTTTGATTGCCCTATTGTCCCTCACTAAAATAAAATAAACAAATAAAAATAAAACCACAGCTTTGTGGTCCAGCTCTACCATGTGATTCCACTCCATGTAAGTTGCATTATGGAGCTGCTGCAATTTGTTGGACTCTTCCAACACGAATCTCTCTGTCCTCTTCTCCATTCCAAATGAAATTCACTGGTTGACAGAAAAGTTGCCACCTTGAGGGATCAAGTAGAAGAAACCAAGCCCTCTCTTGAATGTTATTGTGAAGAATGTGAGTTAAGTATTCTTTAGAGTTCTTCAGAGAGAATCCATAGTACATGTATGAAGATATACAAAGAAAGATTTATGAGTGCAATTGCCTCATGTGATTATAGCAGTTAAGAAGTCCCACCATGGGTCATCTGCAGACTGGAAACACTAAGATGCAAATAGCATGGTTCAGTTCAAGTTCAAAGGCATCAGATCTAGGAAATCTAAGGGTGTAATTCTGAGTTCAGGGCCAAAAATTTGAGTACTTACAAGAAAGACTCCAGTTTTCAGTCCTGAAGTCCAAAGGGCCCAAAACTGGAGTCTTAATGTCAGACCTCAGGTTCTATCTCCTAGCAAACTGTGTTGCCACAAAGAGATAAGCATACCCAAATGCTCTCCGTGGTTTCAGTAGTCTCTCAGAGCCAGAGACCAAGTCACCTGATGTATTAATTCTCTCCAGAGTTCCAGTCAATCAATGATGAGCACGCACACTAAGGGTAGGTCTTCTCCATCTGGTCCACTCAGATTCACATTCATCTATTTTGCAAACACCCTCATAGAAATACCCAAAATAACACTTCTTTGGGTTTCTAAAAATTCCTTAATCCACTCAAATCAACAACTAACATTAACCATCACAGATAGTATGGACATTCTAGCGTTATTGAGGGAATCATTGCTGCCTAAATGGTTTCACCTTCATGCTGTTCATTCATTCCTTCATTTGTTCCTCAAATATATGTGAGTGGTTTAACTTGACCAGGTACTCTTCAAAATCCTGGCAATGCAGCAGTTCACCAAATAGAAATAGTAAAACTGCCTGCATTGTTCTTTTGGGGGAAGGTAGATGGTAAATAAAGTGAATGTATAAAACGTAATTGTTTCACACAGAATTATCAAAAATAGCAGGAAAGAGTAGAGGGGAGAAACAGTTCAGAGTGGTGCTTGACTTCATTTTAAACTGTGAGGTCAGGAAAGTTTCCCATTAGATTGTGACAACTGAGCAATTCTCCAGATAAAATACAATGACCTGATTCTCTCAAACTGAAACACTTAAAAATGAATTTTTATTATGAATAAAAAAAAGTTTTAAACTTTTAACTCCTTCCTGACAATCAAAGTCCCAGGGAGACAGAATATGATGAAGGACCCAGTTGGACATGAAGATTCTGAGAGTAGTCATTAAACTCAGACAAACATTCTCATAGTTGATCCAGGGCACTGGTATTTCCAGCATTCTGTTTTCCAAACCAGAGTTTTCTGATTTTTAGGTCCAGGAGTCATTCCTTGGCAACCACATGGTACCTGTGAATGTCAGAGTTCTGGCCACTTTTGATCTCAGTGAATTTACTCCTTAGTTCTATTGATAATTATCTCCTTTGCAGACAGATTGACTGCTTAATTCTGATTTCTAGAATTGAGCTCACTTGTTCTTGAACCATTTACCTTTGGCTACATAAAGACAAAAAATCACTAGGGATGTATCAGTGGTTTCTATATTCTTTATAGCAATGTGAATTCTGTCTGGGTGCATTTAAGTCTATTCCCTCTGGACTCTGAATAAAGCAAGCTCCTCCTCCATGGAATTATGGAAAATGAGGTTGGGATAGCAGTTATTCTGCAATATCATCCAGACATGCCAGTTTTAGGCATGAAAGATAGGCAGCAGACTGGAACTCAGCACAGGCACACATTGGGAAACATGGGTCTGCAAGACTGGGTGCTATGATTGTCCCTGACTACAGATGTGTTGTGGCCATGCTTGTTCCTGAAATCAAGAAGAGGAGGCTGAATCTCAGCAGGCATTCATGAAGGTTCAGCCACAGATCTGGTGTAAACACTAAAAATGTGGTGCTTTCCCTACCTTTCTTTATTGATTGTAATGGTCACAAAAGGAAAGCTGGCTCAATGAGTAAGTCACAGCCAATTTAGTACCAATAAGAGCAAGCACCGAAAGCCTGGCTCCGTGCTGAGCCGGAAGAACAACATGGGCATAATTGAAACATAGATTGGAAATGTCAGAAGGAAAATGGATGCTGATAGAAGGATGGCCTTACTCCTATTCTTATTTTTTCTCCCATGACTCTGTCTAGTTGTGCGATGAAATGATGAGACTATGGCCATTCATCCCTTTCCATTTTAGGAATTCTATTTGGATGCATTTAAGTTTTTTCTCTGGACTCTGACAGCAATTAAATATGAACTAACTTGTCTTCTTTTCAAGGTAGACAAAAGCTCTACCATGAAGTAGAAAACATAGGAGCTTTTCATTATGATTGATATCTAAGGATTAAGCCCTGTTTCCAAGGTGTGTGAGTTTTCAATCAACTGCCAAGAGGACTGGGCCAAGCCTAAGTCAGAAACCAGGAACTCCATACTGGACTTTCACCCGGGTGGTAGGGGCCTAAGCACTTGGACCGTCTTCTGCTGCCTTCCGTGCAGCATTATCAAGGAACTGGATTGAAAATGAGAAAAGCAGGGCTTGAATCTGTGCTCTGATATGGGATGCCGACATTTCAAATAATGGCTTAATCCACTGTACCACAACACTTGCTCCAAGGAATTTTTCTTCATGAATGGGTTTTAATAACATACTTAAGTTTTTCCTCTATTTATGGATGTTCTAGTTGTCTAAATATAACACACATATTTCCAAAGGAAGAGTTTATAAACAACTTGTGAAACTAGGGTAGATGAAATATTGTGTGTATAATATAAAATATTGTGTATGTAATCTATAATGATATATATTTTTAATTTCATTTGTATGCATTTTTTACTTACAAATAGCATTGTTCATAAGCGATTACCTGTGAAAGTCTTCTGTGGATGTAAGATATCTCCAGAGAAACCTATCAAGATATCTTGAAGCATTTCCCACATAAAATAAAAATATTTATTTTGAAAGAGTTAGAGGCAGGGGGAGAGAAGGAGAGAGATCTTCCATTTGCTGGTTCATTCTCCAGATGGTCACAACAGCCAGCACTGGGCCAGGCCAATGCCAAGAGTTTCATCTGTGTCTACCATGTGGATGTGGATGGCAGGTGTCCAAACACCTGAGTAATCTTCTGCTGCTTTTCCCAGACCATTAGCAAGGAGCTGGAATGGAAGTAGAGCAGCTAACACAAGAACTGTCACCCATAAGGAATGCCAGTGTCACAAGCAGTGAATACCTGCTGTGGCATGATGCTGGCCCTACGTTTGCCACTTTTTAAATTTTTGATTATAGTGTATTTATTGACAAAGGAGGGAGTTAAATTTCAGTCAGGCACTGGTAAGACACCTGTATCCCACATCAGAGAACCTGGGTTCAACACTTGGCTTGGGTTTCTAACTCTGGCTCCTTGCCCGTGAAGATCCTGTGGAGGACAAGGTAAAAGTGGATAGATACCTGTCACCCACATGGCGAGCCTAGAATGACTTCGCAGTTTCTATCTCTGGTACCAGTACAGCCTTGGCCATTGCAGGTATTTGGGGACTGAGTCAGCAGATATTAAGGTTCATTCTCTCTTTCTCTCCAGCTTTTGATTTCAGTCTGGCCCAATGCCAGTCTCGTTGCAGCCATTGGTTAGCAACCATTGAGGAGTGAACCAGCAGATGGAAGAGATTCTCTCTCTCTATCTCTCTCCCTCTCTCTCTCTCCCTCCTTCCCTCCCTTCTTCCTCCCTTTGCCTTTCAAAGAAAGAGAGCAAGAAACCTTTAAAAAAAAAAAAAACAGTTTCTCAAAGCCATCTCTTGGCATTAATTTGCATAATAAAAAAGAACACAAACTGAGCCTGGGGTTTTTGCCCAACATATTTTAAGTGCTACAATTAAAATAATGGTTCTAATCAGAAACCAATCCTTCTATAGTCTTAGTTTTCAAGAAGAGTCTTCTTAACTTTATTATTTCCAACCATTTTTGCCTAACTGAATCTCATTCTACTTAATCATGCACTAATTCTTTTATGTGTTTTTATATTTATATCCTTTTTAAAAGGAACTTCTTAACAAATTGGTCTCAGGGTCACAGCAAATGCATGATAATTACAACAACACAATTGTCATAAATTCTAAAGTTAACATGACATTAATACAAAGAGAATAGATCCAATGTAGTTCATAGATATGATTCTAAGAATATAATGATACTTCCCTTCTAACCTCTTTGCTTCTCTCTCTTTTTCTTTCTTTCTGTCTTTCATTTCTTGTTGAAGTATTTATTCGGTGCATCTGGCTATAATGTAAATTAAAAATTTGATCTCAAAAAATGTATATCTTTAATACAACAGTTCCTTATATATCTTTATATATCACTTGTATATATGTATATATGTATTAATATATCTTTAATGTATGCTTCAACAGAGCTTGTTATAAAGTCTTCAGGAATTTCAGAAAATGAATTTATATGGAAAAACTACAAGAGTTTCACTAAGTACAGATACAATCAATGATATTTAAAGTTGACTGACTAACTTGGGGTTGGTGCTGTGGCATAGAGGGTAAACCACCACCTGAGGTGCTGGCATCCCATATTTTTGCTGGTTCGAGTCCTGGCTCCTTCACTTCTGAACTAGCTCCCTGCTAATGTGCCTGGGAAAGCAGCACAAAGTGGACCAAGTGCTTGGAACCCTGAATCTATGTGGGAAGCCCAGAAGAAGCACCTGGCTCCTGGCTTCAGCCTGGCCCAGCCCCAGCCGTTGCGGAAATTTGAGGAGTGAACCAGTGGATAAAAGATTTTTCCCTCTGTCTCTCCCTCTCTCTTTGTAACTCTGCCTTTCAAATAAGTAAAATAAATCTCAATAGGATACAATAAAAGATAAAATGAAATTACTTTTTCTGAGCCACTTTGACTCTTTATTAAAAGTTCTCTTCTGAGCACCAGAGTTTTCCAAACCTATGGAGGGTAGTAAATATTCGATATTTTTAATACAACCTCAGGGGGGCTAAGTTCAGGTACAGAACCTGTGTTCTCAGTGATGAGAGCAGTAATTATTACATAACATCTCCAGGGTTCAGGGTCTCTGTCAAGAGCTGTTTCCCCAGAGCCCCAAGTTTTGGAAAATTGTAGGTCTACCTTTTTGTGTAACTTGAAATTTTCAAAAGTTCTTGAGGCAGAATAAGTTGGATATCTTTCTTCCTCCATTCTTTGTTTGCTTTCCCCAAAACAGATTTAGGAGGGGTTTTCTCAAAATTCATGGAGATTATATGTTATAAAAAAAAAAAAAAACTATGAATGGATTTCAAAATCTTTGCACTTAAAAAAGCTTATCTTAATTTCATTTTCCATGGACTTTCTGCAAAACTCTCATAGAGTGGATCCCATAACATAAGGAGTTTCAGAATGAATATAATAGTCACAACAATGACTTTTGTTGGATTTTAGCATGGTGGTGTTATGAGATTTTTCTATGATTGATTAATTTAAAATTATTTCTATCAATAAATATGAAATTCTGATCAAATTAATGATGATTTCTCATGGCCAGTGCAGTGGCATACAGAGTAAAGCCACCACCTGCAGCACCTGAATCCAATATGGGCATTGGTTCAAGTCCCAGATGCTCCACTTTTATCCAGCTCCCTATTAATGGGCCTAGGAAAGCATCAGGGTGGACCAAGAACTTGGTCCTCTGCATCCACACGGGAGACCTGGAAGAAGCCCAAGGCTCCTGATTCACGTAGGCCTAGCTCCAACCATTGCATCTAATTGAAGGGTGAGCCAGCAGATGAAGAGCCCTCTTTCTTTCACTCTTCTCTCTGTGACTGCCTTTCAAATAAATAAAGCTTTTAAAAATGATTTCTCTATTGTTTGTCATTGATATTCTTTTGTACAAATCATTTTGAAAATGTAAAATTCTACATTTTCCGAATTTGTAATTGAAACAAGAATAGGGAAAAAAAACTTGTTTTTTCCCAAATAAACCTTTTATTTAATGAGTACAAATTTCATAAGTACAATTTTAGGAATATAGTGATTCTTCCCACCATACCTGTCCTCCCACCCCCACTCGCTCTTCTCCACCCCCTCCGTCTCCCATTCCCAGTCCTATTCTCCAGTAAGATTCATAAAAAAGAACTTATTGCATTACATTTGACTTATAAAAAGTGAGATAGCACCCCTCTTTGTCATATCACACTTTATTGCATCAAACATAACTACATGCTTATGATACCTTCCCTGGTAATGGGGATTTTGTGCCTTCTCTCCCAGTACACAAAGCATCGTCAGAGACCAGGGTGGGTCTTTAGGAGACACTTATTGAAGAAGGACCAAGGAGCCAGATGTGGGTGCTTGCTTGTTCTTGTTGCCTTTTCTTTCTTTTATTTATCTTTTTTATTCAAATGTATCTCTTATTTTTCTGCAATCAAGAGTAAACCTAATTTTTAAAGATTTCTTTTTAAGTCTAATTCACTTTACATGCTAATTTCACTATCTTTGTCATTAAACATGTGTTTCATCCTCATATAGTGGTTTTTGTAGTATACAAGTAATCAATACTTCTTATGGGGGAATGAAAAGTGGGCAAAACTATATGACAAAATGAAATCTAAATGCAAATATTTCTTATTTGAATAATTGAATAAGCATGAGGAAACTTACAAGAACTCAGAATTATAGATGTTAGATATTTGATTTATAAGAAAAGAACGAATGCCAAAATTTCAGCAGTGAAACAGATATGCCTCCAACATCTGAACTGTTGACCTGTTAAACTGGCAGAAACAAAGGTAGTGATTTATTTCAGGTCCTCTGCAATATAAAATTGGTCATCTATCATAGGCTATAACTAAATATTACCAAGCTCTAAGACACATAATGCACAGGTGATAGAAAACCGAAAGGGTGACTTCTGGCAGAGTCACAAGAACATGTCAGGGCAAATTCCTCTTTCTCGATTTCTCTCAGAGCAAGCATTCCTGAATGTACTGGTTGGTCAGTCATATCCAAAATAAATTATCTAATAATACTTTATTTTCTGTTTATAGATATTCAATCAACTTTAACCTTTGTGGAGCAATAATATACTATTGAGTAGTATAGTATTTCACTGATATCTAAAATTCTTATTCAGTGCATTCTAATAATTTAAAAACCAATCACTTTAATAATTCTTATGACAAATATCAGTCCTTTGCAGATATCTGTTCCCAATTTCTGCCCTCCTGGAAAAACAATGTATGAAACTGTTAATACTTAAACATTTTCACCTGTAAAGTGGCTACTTTCTGTGATTCAATTTCATACTTTTAGTATGTGTTTATGTCCAAGATTTATAAAATTTGTACTTGCAATTTACACATGAAACTTCAATCAATGTTATTTTTGAGAAAAAATTATATATGTAACTCTGGTTAATCCTTGACAATTCTTGATGCAATCATAAGTTTTTTTCCAATATTATTCATCTATCTCACCAGAACCCATTCTGCTCCTGAGATACCTGGAAATGCCAATTCCTCAGACTTTCTGAGGTTCTGTAATGTAAGTCAGCCTTCTTGTCTTTGTCCATTTTGTGTTCTACGTACATGAATTCCTGCTTGTCTTTGTGCTTCCAAGCTTAAAGAATTTGCTGTTATCTCAATCTACATTGTCACTGTCTTTGTGAATTTATGCCTTTTTAACTCCTAAATTATTTGTTGTTTTGTAGAGTTTCAGATAGAAATTTAGAAAAATGAATGTGTACAATCAAACTCTTTAATTATTTTATTTGCATACACATCTGTCAATTTCAAATACTTAGCCTTCTACAAAGACACAAGACAACCATGGTCAATCTAAAAATGATCATGGCTGTGCTTAAATAAACACTATTTACACAAATAGAAAGTGAACTGTATTTGGCTTGTGAATTACATTTTATTGACCCTTAATACAAACTCACAGCCTACCTGATTGTCTGAAATTGTGAATAGTATATGAAAAACATGTTCTCAAACATGCACTGTGTCCAAGACTTGTGTAGAAGATTTATTTGTGAGACCTTATTACTCACATATAATGGCTTAGCAGATTTCCATCAGCTTGATCTCTACCCCAGCTTTTTCTGGGCACTGCAGTGGAAATGCAGGTGGGCTGGACCAGGGTAAAAAAGCACATTGATTCCAAAAGCCAAAGAAAGTTTTTACTCTAACATCAAGTGAAATATTTTGAGAAGAAATTCTGTATAAACTATCTTTACATTTTTGTTCTTGGTTAGTTTTCAGTATTGAGTTTTCAGTATAATAAGTCCAAAATAGTCACCACTATAAATTATAATTATCTGAAGTTTTATCAACTGAAATATTTAGTTTTTATAGTATTAACATATGTTAAGGATGTAGGAAATACTAGTAGAGGAAAATACCACCTCAGACATTTAAACTTTGCTTTACACTTGACATTCCTAGGATTCTGGCAAGGGAGGTCACTGGAATGGGAACAGTCTTAACCACAGAATGATGGGATTTCTGCTAATGCAGCATATGATTCATGCTTTTATGTAAGCAATGGATGAATATTTTACTTTCTAATGTGTGATGTCTGGGAGGAAATGGTTCACAGAGACCTGGTGCAATTGAACTTATGTCACAATAACTCTGCTTATCAGTGGTGTCTCTAGCCTACGGATGGAGCAACTCAATCAACTTCAGGGAGTTAGATAAGGATGCATTCTGTCACTTCACTCTGTCCACTCCAAGTTCAATCATTGCTGATGCAACAAGAGATGGGGCTTTTAGGAGATGATTGGGCCAGTAGGGCTCTTCCTTTATTAAATACCCTTATGAAGGGTCAGACAGGGGGAGTTTGCCATTTTGCCTCTGCCATGTGAGGACATGTCAGCAAGAAGGCCTTTGTAAGATGTAAATTACTTTAACTTGGACTTGCCAGCCTCCAGAACTGTGAGAAATAAACTTGTGTTATTTATAAATTACCCATATTTGATATTTCAATTATAGCAATGCAATGTACTAAGAAAGATATGGTTATAATTGTGCCCCTTCCCCAAAAGTCATCAGAAGTTCCTAAAAATCAAATGAGTTTGGGGTAATTAATAGTGTCTCCAGGGGCCAGCGCTGTGGCACAGCGGGTTAAAGCCCTGGCCTGAAGCGCCGGCATCCCATATGGGCACCAGTTCTAGTACTAGCTGCTCCTCTTCTGATCCAGCTCTCTACTATGGCCTGGGAAAGCAGTAGAAGATGGCCCAAGACCTTGGCCCCTGCATCCATGTGGGAGACCTGGAAGAAGCTCCTGGCTCCTGGTTTCAAATCGGCACAGCTCCAGCCTTTGCTGCCATCTGGGGAGTGAACCAGTGGATGGAAGACCTCTGTCTCTACCTCTCTCTGTAACTCTGTCTTTCAAATAAATAAAATAAATTTAAAAAAAATTATAAGATACAACGAAAGTACTGTTAAGAGAGAAGCTTGTAGCAATTAATGCCCACATCAAGAAATTGGAAATTCATCAAATAAACAAGCTATCAATGCATCTCAAAGGCCTAGAAAAACAACAACCAAACCCAAATTGGAAAACAGGAATTCAAATTATCCTATCCTTGTTTGCAGATGACACAATTAAATGTGTGTGTATATGTGTGTGTGTGCGTGTGTATGTGTATGTATTGGGAAAGGGAGAGAGAGAGAGAGAAGAGAGAGAGAGAAGAACTAAAAGATTCTTCTAAGAAACTTGGAATTCATAAGATATTTTGGTAAAGCTGTGAGAAATTAAATTAACACAACAAAATCAATAGACTTTGTATATGTAGACAATGCCTTGGCAAAAAAAGAACCTGTAAGATTAATCCCATTCACAAAAGCTACAAAAATTTAATTACCTTGGAATAAATTTAAACAAATGTGAAAGATATCTACAATGAAAATAACAAAACATTTAAAAGAAATAGAAGACACAAAAAGTAGAAATTTCTTCCACATACATGGATTGGAAGAATTAGTATCATTAAAATGTCTATAATATCAAAAGAAATTTACAGATTCAATGTGATCCAAGTCACAATACCAATGACATTATCTTCAGATCTAGAAAAAAGATGCTAAAATTCATACTGAAACAGAAAAGACCAGAATAACTAAACCAATATCATTCAAAAAAACAAGGCTGAAGGCATAACCATACCAGACATCTAGACATACTGCAGAGAAGTTATAATCAAAAAAAACAGGCACAAAATAAGAAAGTAAACCAATGAAAAACAATAGAAAAACAGAAGTTAATCCACTCAACTAAAACCTAGTAATCTTTGATAAATGAGCTGAAGTCAATCCTTGGACAAAGAACAATCTCTTCAACAAATGGTGCTGGGAAAATTGGATCTCTATGTGCAGAAGTATGAAATAAGACTCTTACTTTACACCTTATACAAAAATCAACTCATAAAGTATCAATGATGCATATCTATGACATAATACCATCAAATTAATAGAGGAAAATTTTGAGCAAATTCTGTAAGATATTTGCATAGGCAAAGTCTTCTTGGAAAGGACTCCAGAAGCAAAGGCAATTAAGCAAAATAGACAAAAAGGATTACATCAAGCTAAGAAGAATCTGTACTACAAAGGAAACACTCAACAAAGAGTCAACTGATAGAATGGGAAAAATATCTGCAAACTATGCAACTGTTAAAGGATTTGTATCTAGAATCTATAAACAACTGAAGAAGTCAACAACACCAGAACAAATAGTCAAGTCAAGAAATAGGTAAAGACATGAACATACATTTTTCAAAGGATGAAATTCAAACAGCCATCAGAAACATGAAAAAAATGCTCAGGATCACTAGCAATCAGAAAAATGCAAATAAAAACCACATTGAAGGAGCCAACAACGTGGTGAAGTAGGTTAATCCTCTGCCTGTGGCACCAGTGTCCCATGTGGGCTCCAGTTCTAGTCCTAGCTGCTCCTCTTCCAATCCAGTTCTCTGCTGTGGCCTGGGAAAGCGGTAGAAGATGGCCCAAGTCCTTGGGCCCCTGCCCCCACATGGGAGATAGGGAAGAAGCACCTGGCTCCTGACTTTGGATTGGCGCAGCTCTGGCCTTTGTAGCCATTTGGGAAGTGAACCAACGGATGGAAGACCTTTCTCTCTGTCTCTCCCTCTCACTGTCTGTAACTCTTCTCTCTCAAATAAATAAATAAAATCTTGAAAAAAATCACATTGAGGTATTTCCTCTCCCCAGTTAAAATGGCTATCATGCAAAAATCGGAAAACAATAAATTCTACAGAGAATGTAGGGGAAAATGTGCCCTAAATCACTTTTGGTGAGAATGCATACTTGTAGACCCATTATGGAAGACAGGATTTAAATTACTCAGAGATCTGAAAATATATCTACCATATGACCCAGGCATCCCACTTCTGGGAATTCTTCCAAAGGAAATGGAATCAGCATATGAGATGCATTTTTACTCCCACTTTTATTCCAGCTCAGTTCACAACATTTTCTCCCATTCTTTAGGTTGACTCTTCACTTCTTTGAGTATTTCTTTCGTAGTGTGGAAGATTCTTGATATAATCCCATTTGTTTATTTTGCTTTAATTGCCTCTGTTCCTGGGGTCTTTGCCAAGAAATCTTTGCCTACATCAATTTCTTGCAGAATTTTCTCAATTTTTTCCTCTAAGATATGGAATCAAAGCAGACATCTATCTTCTGATGACAGGATAAAGAAAATGTGATTTAAAATGTTAAGTGAAGGACAGCAAGCACAGAAAGCCATTATTTTATGAATCTGTTTGTGAGATCTACAATAGACAAATTCACTGAACAGAAAATATATAGGTTATTTCCAAATCCTGTGTGCAGATCACTGAAAGTATGCTCTAATTAGCAGAGGGTTTGTTCAATGAAATGATGGAAAGATTCTCAATTTATATGATGTGATGGTTGCACAAATCTGTGAATCTAAAATGACTCATAATGATTAATTTTATGATATATAAAGTTATTTGGTGTTAGAAATTTTGTTCTAGTGCATGTGTATCTACATTTTTCATCATAAAATAGTTCATCATAATATTTCCAGCCACTAACACAGACATGATGATACCCTTCTGAATAACTTACAACTTTCTGGATTCTGGCTATTTGCCATAATATGAAATTTTGTGTTTTTTTAAAGATTCATTCATTTACTTATTTAGTGAAAGACTGAAGGGGGAGATAAATATATAGAGAGATCTTCCATTCACTAGTTCACTCCCTGAAGTGCTGCCATGACTAGTGATGAACCAGGCCAAAGCCAGGAGCTAGGAGCTTCATCTGGGTCTCCCATGTGGGTAGCAGGTACCCAAATACTTAGGCCATCTTTCACTGCTTTTTCTAAGCGATTTTCTGGGACCTGTATTGGAAGTAGAGCAGCAGGGAAATGAACAGTTGCCCACATGGGACATTGCAGGCAGCAACCTAACCTGCTATGCTAGAAAGTTGGCCCCGGTATGAAATTTTTAAACTCACTTTCACTTTTGGAATTCATTTCATTCAAGCTATAAAATTGAGAGAGTCTAGTTTCAACACGAAATATATTGTATATCCTTTTGTATTGTTATTCATTTGTGTTTACCATTAAAGGACTTAATAGTGAATTCATTCTCATTACATTGTGTCATAACTAATCTTAGTGCTGATTCCCTAGTTTCTCCTGCCTGTTTCTTATTATGCTTGAATCTCAGTTGTTGTTTTTCACAGTATATGGTCTTTAATAACAGCAAGCTATTTATTGGCCTTTACCAAAAAGAATTTTTTTGCAGAATTTCTGTCCATGAAAACCCCTTTGGAATAATGGCATTTTCCCATTAAGAACATGTTTTTGCTCTTTCATGCATTCTAAAATGTAGCTGCACAGCCACTGAAAGGTGACTCTGAAAGCAAAGAAAAAGAAAAACTCTGGATTTCTGATCAACAATTGTAGTGTTAGGTAAAATTGGGAATAAAATTACCATTGTGCTAATAATTCAATAAGCATCGTCATGGAGGGGTGATTATGAACAAAATGATGATACCAGCTGAAAAAAGAAAGAAATGCATGGCTCTCCTCAGTATAAGTGTTATGTAGAATTTAATATACAGAAAAACATCATGCATACTTATGCAGGTCATATTATTATATTAATAATATAACTTTAGAAACAAATAAAATTTTCTTCATACTTGTGACTCAGAAATAAATTTTCCTTCAGTACATTTCTTGTCAAAGTCTTGCCTGAACTACTAATGCCCTTTCATGTTTGAACAAATGTAAACAGTTATTCAATATTGTGTTTTATGTCTATGTTAGAAATCAAATTCTTTATGAGGCTTAAAGCCAGAGTAATGAAAAAGTAAATGATTTTAACAGATTTCTGACCCAAATGGAATGAAGCAGGAAATTAATAATATAAGAGACTCTAGAAAAGTATGAAAACACATGGAAACTGAACAGGCTCCTTATCAACAGTGGATCATAGAAGAAATACTAAAAATTCCTATAAATGAATGAAGATAAAAACACAATATATCAAAACTTATGGATTACCATAAAGGCAGAGTTGAAGGGAAAGTTTACAGAAATTAGTGCCTACATCAAGAAATTGGAAGGATATCACAAGTGAGTTAACAATGCCTCTCAGGAACCTGGAAAAATAAGAACAAACCAAACCCAAATTGGTAGGAGGAAGGAAATAATAAAAATTAGAGAAGAAATAAACAAATTTATAATTTAAAGGAATGTAAAAGATCAGTGAAATGAAGTGTTAGTTTTTTGAAAAAATTAAAAAAGATACATCATTGTTCCAACTCACCCTCCGCAAAACAAGATTCCAATTCATAAAATCAGAGATGTAAAAGCAGATGTCTCAACGTTTCCACAGAAGTAAAAATATTCATCAGAAATTACAGCCAAATGCTAACAATTGGAAAATCTAGAAAAAAAATGGATTTGATTTCTGAACACATACGATTTACCAAAATTGAGGAAAAAAGATATAAAAACCTATATAGAATCAATAACAAAGATGGTGATTAACAAAGTGAGCCACAGCACTGGCCCTAAAGTAGAATCAATATCAAAGATGATGATTGCATCAGTAATAAAAACCTCCCAACAAAGAAAATCCCAGGACCAGATAGCTTCATTACTGAATTGTACCAAACTTTCATAGAACTATTCTTAATTCCTCTTATACAACGCAAGACAATTGAAAGGGAGAGAATCCTCCCAAACTCCTTCTATGAGGCCAGCGTCACCCTAATTCCAAACATGGAAAAAGATAGAACCACTACTGTGGTTCCTGACTCCAGCTTCCTGCTAGTGCAGATCCTGGGAGACAGGGATGGGTGCTCAAGGAATCGGGTTCCTGCCACTGATAAACAAGGCCTAGAAAACTTTCCAAGCTCCTAGCTTTGACCATTAGAGGAGTGACCCAGCAGATCTCGCGTTATCTGTCCCTATGTCTGTCCTTTGCCTCTCAAATTTTTTAAAAACAATGAAAATGGGAAGAATGTAGATCATGTAGTAATATTTCTGTTTATGTACAAGGGTATTTTCTTGGAAATACAGAATGAAAACATACGTTTATTTTGGCACAAAAGATTTTTAAATCCATGCGAAGCTTTTTTTTTTTTTTTTTTTTTTACAGGCAGAGTGGACAGTGAGAGAGAGAGAGACAGAGAGAAAGGTCTTCCTTTGCCATTGGTTCACCCTCCAATGGCTACCGCGGCTGGCGCGCTGAGGCCTGTTCTGATCTGAAGGCAGGAGCCAGGTGCTTCTCCTGGTCTCCCATGGGTGCAGGGCCCAAGCACTTGGGCCATCCTCCACTGCACTCCCTGGCCACGCAGAGAGCTGGCCTGGAAGAGGGGCAACCGGGACAGAATCCGGCGCCCTGACCAGGACTAGAACCTGGTGTGCTGGCACCGCAAGGCGGAGGATTAGCCTGTTGAGCCACGGCACCAACCACGAAGCTTTTTTATAATATACAATTCCTATAATGTTTTTAAAGACCCCTTGTATAATGACATTAAGAGTAATTCATATTTTTCTCTTGAAATTTCTGTGTATTTTTACATTTTTGACAAGATAGTAAACATCTCTTATTTTATGTATAAAATATTAATAACTGATATAAATGTCTTTGCCTTAAATGTTCTGGCACCACATGAATTCTGTGAAATATCTCATTGCAAAATTCGCATGAGTAATAACAAGCAAAATATAAATTTAATCTCACAGATTTCCTTGTAAGAAAATGACAGCATCTTGAATTTATTTATTAGTAAAGTGGTTAGAAGATGGAAACCTTTACATAAGTGCCAAGTATTTTTATTGATCATTAAGAATACTCAACGTAGCCCAAGTGATTCTCTTTATTACTGGCACAAAGCCCATTTTCGCTAGGCAGATGATAATGACTTACTCAGAATATTGACATTTTAAAAAGTCTGTGACTAGAAGAGATGGTATACTGGGAATACTTACCTTTTCTTTAATTTAAGACTTGTTCTTTATATTTTCTGGAAGCAGTTCTGCATTTGTTTTTGTCAAATTCTAATCTTGCTGTGTTATAAATTTTGTCTGAAATTGCGACATCAATGAAATTTTCAAAAAACAATGATTCTTCTTAACAAGAATGTCTTAGCTGCAGATGGGTTTCTGTGATGTGCTTATCTACTCAGTACTGGATTAGTGGCAACAGCATCTGGGAACCATAAAAATGTTAAGTCAGACAGAGATGTTTAGAGTTGAGTGAGGAGCTAGGAGTGTATAGATTTTTTTGTGGGCTGGTTTGGATCTGCTACAGGATGTTTTCTGAGTTTTGCCCACCAGATTGATTGTCCTCTCAGTGTTTCACAGGCACTAAATTGCTAATGATTACCTGCAAGGCAAGGGTTACAAGGGTTACAGTTATGTATGTTTGACGAAGGGATGTAGGCAGGGAGGTGACTAGCAGTGAGGAATAAGGATTGCCAGCACCTGCATTGCAGTCCCACTTTGAGTGCTGCAGCCTTACATGAACCATCCAAATTCCAGTCACCTCTAAGCAGACTGCAGCTGTGTTCCTAGGATGACACTTAGGTCATTATAATGTCATTATAATAACATTTCTATGGCCGACACACCCACTCCCATCACTCACCTGAAGCCATACATTTCAAGATTCTCCTATGTGTGCTGCAGCCCCACCAGCACCAAGAAAACCTCACTGTCATTATAGATATTACTCTATGAAATTTCTGAAATTTCCAAAAAATAAAACGGACATGGAAATGGTGGTACCCAAGCCCATCCCAAACTCCACTTCCCTGAATATTTAATTAAGCACCACTGTGGATACCTCTTCCAAAGTCTTCCCATAGTGTGAAAGGACTGCTCCAAAACTTGTACAGGCAGCACTCTCTCTTTAGGTTCCTTCCACTCCCTCCCGAGCAGGGACTTGCCTTTTGCCTTTAAATAAATCTTGGGTTCCTACTCAGTTTTACCTGCGTCTCTTCCTTGGATTCTTTGTCTCCTAGAAACAAGAACCTGCACCAAGTCTAACCAGAAGCCACCCCCACAGCAAAAGGAACTGAAACTCAGAGCTTGTTACATGACCAAAATAACACGGGGAAGTTTCTAAATAGAGCCTGATGACTCTTCTGCAGGATAGGGAGATTTGCATCACTCTACCCGGAGGTCAGGTGTAAGTTGAGAATTGAAGAGGATCAAATGAGGAAAAGCTCCTCCATGCTTCGTGTTATTTCTGCCCTGATGATGACATTTATTTTGGGGATTTAATCTCATTAAACAAAGAAATTTTTGTTGCATGATTTCAGGGTCAGATGGTAGGCATAAAATAGAATCAACTGATACAATTTCCATTCTTAGTCTTTCTCTAATTAGCTATTGTTTCTTACATATCCAGTAGGAATAATTATGTATTATATAATTTGTTAGCATTATAAGAAACTAAAAGATGCAGAAAAGTAAAGTATTAACTAATCTCTTATTCATAATGTTGCTATTCCCTCAGGCTTTAGAGTGATTGTTTTGTAAAATTGGTTAATACATTTATTTGAAAGGAGAAGAGAGAGCAGGTGGGGGGGAGGGAGAGAATGAGACTGAGAGAGAGATTCTTCTCTCTTTTGTTCACTCCCCAAATGTCCACAGTGGCCAGGAAAAGGAGCCTGGAGCTGGGAACTTACTCAAGACTCCTACATGTGTGACAGAGACACAACTACTTGAGCCGTCATTGCTGCCTCCCATGATCTACATTGACAAGAAATTGCCATGAGGTAGGATTCAAATCCAGGCACTCCAATATGAAACATGGGAGTATTATATGATATTTTAGAGTATTTCTTTAATGCTTTGATTTATTTCCTAATATATTGAAAAGTTAATGAAATAGTTGTCTCTTGTTTCCTATGTTTCAATTTTCGTTCCGACAAGTTATGGCTAAGTTACTGTACAAGATGCCCTTCACATTTATTCTTCTGGCTCTTCAGCTTCTGTAATTCTGTACATTCAAATTGAAGCATGTGCTTTAGTAGGAAAAAATTCCTTTAACATGGTCTTCCCATTGTCTAGCTCCATAGAAGGAAATATTTTAACACTTCATGCAACTTTTTCCAGGTACCACAATCTGTAGCAACATCAAATAGGTTAAGTAGTTTGGTGAGTCATTGATTAAATCCTAAGTAAGATATACCCATATAACTCTCTTGAGGTATATGGACTCAGTTGCAAAAATAACTTACAAGACCGTATCTCAAATGTTTTAAAATGATTAACTAACCTAGTAATTTTGTACAACAACCCACAAACTGATTGAAGGATTTGCTATAGAACATTTAAAACTGGGTCCACTCCTCTGATCATCAGATCATCTGTTCAGTCATCCAATCCCCAAAAACAGGAGAGTGGAAGAAATTGAGTAGTTGTTGAAAATCACAGTATAGGAGCCAGGAAGCTCTCATTTAGTTCCTGAGCTCCCTGAGGTATTAGGAATAAAGGTTCTTGTAGACTGAGTTTGAGGCAAGCTTAGCATGTGCTTAAATTCCTGCTTGGTTTGCACTACTAAATTCAGTATGATAATTTTAATAAAAATGTTGATTTCATGATCATAAGATCTGGAAAGGAAATTCTAAGTTAAGGGAAGGATATTAGGAGACTGTGGAAGACTAGGACCTGAAAAAATATCGTACCTGCATCAAAGACACTGTGTAGGGATTCAGGTTCAGGAATGCTAGTTTGAACAATTTATATTGTATTATGTGATAGTTAAAAAAAAAAAAAAAAACTTACAGATCCGAATGCTTTAAGGGCTGCTGTGTATCCCACTTCCATGTTGGATCGTTCTCTCCCTTTTTGATTCTTTTTTTTTTTTATAACGCTTTTATTTAAAGAATATAAATTTCCAAAATACAGCTTATAGATTACAATGGCTTCCCCCCCCATAACTTCCCCCCCACCCTCAACCCTCCCCTTTCCCACTCCCTCTCCCCTTGCTTCACATCAAGATTCATTTTCAATTCTCTTTATATACAGAAGATCAGTTTACTATATATTAAGTAAAGATTTCAACAGTTTGCCCTCACATAGCAACACAAAGTGAAAAATACTGTTGGAGTACTAGTTATAGTATTAATTCACAATGTATAGCACATTAAGGACAGAGATCCTACATGATATATTTTTTTAAAAAATTGATTAATTTTCTAGGCAATTTCCAATTTAACACCAAGATTTTTTTTTTCATTTTTAATTATCTATATACAGAAGATTGATTCAGTATATACTAAGTAAAGATTTCATCAGTTTGCACCCACACAGAAACACAAAGTGTAAAATACTGTTTCAGTGCTAGTTATAGCATTACTTCACATTGGACAACACATTAAGGACAGATCCCACATGAGACGTAAGTACACAGTGACTCCTGAAGTTGATTTAACAATTTGACACTCTTGTTTATGGCCTCAGTAATCTCCCTAGGCTCTAGTCATGAGTTGCCAAGGCTATGGAAGCCTTTAGGGTTCGCTGACTTCAATCTTATTCCGACAGGGTCATAGTCAAAGTGGAGGTTCTCTCCTCCCTTCAGAGAAAGGTACCTCCTTCTTTGATGGCCCCATTCGTTCCACTGGGATCTCACTCACAGAGATCTTTCATTTAGGTCTTCTTTTTTTTCCAGAGTGTCTTGGCTTTCCATGCCTAGAATATTCTCATGGGCTCTTGAGCCAGATCTGAATGCTTTAAGGGCTGATTCTGAGGCCAGAGTGCTATTTAAGACATCTGCCATTCTATGAGTCTGCTGTGTATCTCGCTTCCCATGTTGGATCATTCTCTCCCTTTTTGATTCTATCAGTATTAGCAGACACTAGTCTTGTTTGTGTGATCCCTTTGACTCTTAGACCTATCAGTGTGATCCATTGTGAACTGAAATTGATCACTTGGACGAGTGAGATGGCCTTGGTACATGCCACCTTGATGGGATTGTATTGGAATTCCCTGGCACATTTCTAACTCTACCATTTGGGGCAAGTCTGATTGAGCATGTCCCAAATTGTACATCTCCTCCCTCTCTTATTCCCACTATTATATTTAACAGAGATCACTTTTCATTTAAATTTAAACACCTAAGAATAATTGTGTGTGTTAATTAAAGAGTTCAACCAATATTATTAAGTAGAACAAAAAAAAAAATACTAAAAGGCATAAAGTATTAAGTTGTACATCAGATCTGGCTGAAGAGCCCATGAGAGTATTTTAGGCATGGAAAGCCAAGACACTCTGGAAAAAAAAAAAGAGGACCTAAATGAAAGATCTCTGCAAGTGAGTTCCCAGTAGAAAGAACGGGGCCATCAAAAAGGAGGTACCTTTCTCTGAAGGGAGGAGAGAACTTCCACTTCGACTATGACCTTGTCTAAATAAGATCAAAGTTGGTGAACTCAAAAGGCTTCTATAGCCTTGGCAACTCATGATTAGAGCCTAGGGAGATTACTGACACCATAAACAAGAGTGTCAATTTGTTAAATCAACAACAGGAGTCATTGTGCACTTATTCCTCATTTAGGACCTCTGTCCTTAATGTGTTGTTCAATGTGAATTAATGCTAAAACTAATACTGAAACAGTATTTTATACTTTATGTTCTGTGTGGGTGCAAACTGTTGAAATCTACTTAATACATACTAAATTGATCTTCTGTATATAAAGAGAATTGCAAATGAATCTTGATGTGAATGGAATGGGAGAGGGAGCGGGAGATGGGAGGGTTGCGTGTGGGAGGGAAGTTATGGGGGGGGGGAAAGCCATTGTAATCCATAAACTGTATTTGAAAATTTATATTTACTAAATAAATGTTAAAAAAAAAACTTCCTTGTATTCATAGTTCATGCTCCCTCACTAGCACTGAATAAGTATTAGTGAAATTCTATGAGAGCTGATTGTAAGAGTCAAAAAAAAAAAAAAAAAAACAAGGGAAAAGAGTGTGCAATAAATTATCTAGATCTATATATACTGTTTCCCATTTTACCCAACATTTTAGTTCCTACTTAAGTAACAGCTTTTGTAGTTAAATCCAAGCAGCAGGATATAAATTCATGGAAACTTTAAAGTAATTAATTCCACTGTTTGCTTTATTGTAAGCAACAAATTATAAGTGGTCCAAACCTAGTAAATGGACACCTAAAAGCATCTATTTAGACCCTTTACATAGAACTGTCTCCAGATTTATACCCAGCCTAAAATTTCCAACTCTCTAATCTCCAAGGCTCTAGGACTGTTGGCAGCAAACCTTTATGAATCAGGGCTGTGATCGCAGAGTAATTTGTCAACAGACACTCAGAGCTACAACTAATATTCACAGAGGTACACCTTGCAAAGTAAGAATATTATAGACCATGACTATATGCAGAAACCATGAATCACCAGTTCTAGCCCTCCAACTTTCTTTTTGGATTAAGGTTGAGTGTTAAACATCTTAAAGCACAAAGTAGCCAGCATTGTGGTGTAACCAGTAATGCCAGCATTCCCTATGGGCTCTGGTTCGAGTCCCAGCTGCTTCACTTCCAATCCAGCTCCTTTCTATGGCCTGGGAAAGAAGTAGAAGATGGTTCAAGTGCTTGGGCTCCTGGACTGGTGTGGGAGACCCAGAAGAAGTGCCTGACTCCTGGCTTCAGATTGACCCAGCTCTGGCTGTTGTGGCCATTTGGCAAGTGAACCAGCAGAGGGAAGATCTCTCTCTTTCTCTCTCTCTCTCTCTCTCTCTCTCTCTCTCTCTCTCTGTCTTTGCCACTCTGTAACTTTGCCTTTCAAATAAATAAATGCCTTTTAAAAAGATTAAAACTGATAAAATCTTTATAAAAAAAACAAATGAGTCTGCTCGTAGGGGAGCATTAATTCACACAGTACATTTAAATTTTACATTTTGATTCGTGACTGTCAATGAAGCTGTGAGGATCCTCTATTGATTCTCAGGTTACAAACATTTTATTGTTTTTGCCTCTGGTCAGTGGTCAGCAGAAACAATAAGAACAAAAGGCAGCTCACATTACTTATAAGGAACTTGATCAGCTCTTGTGCTGACTGTTGTTGTACAATGTAATACTTTATCCATTTTAGTATTTATTCTTAAGAAATAACTTTATTATCTGGTTTTAATTTGTACAAAATCATTCTATAGATCCAACCTAGGTAAAAGTCCTATAACATACTCTATTATCAGGAGTTTTTGTAATCATTTAAGACCGAATTTACTAAATATAGACAAAATTCTTACTTTATACAAATGTGCAAAGTAACATATTAGGCATTTTAAGCAATGCAAAAACCAATGAAAAGACTAGATAGATAGATAGATAGATAGAGTGTATTACTAGCCCAAAGTCAGGAGCAAAGGAACTCTATCGAGATCTGCTTTGTGTGTGGCAGGAACCCATCTGCTTCCACCCAGGAGCATTAACAGGAAGCTGAATCAGAAGCATGAAGTAGCCAGGGCTGCAACCGAGCATCCCATTGTGCTACAATGCCCACCACAGCAGGAGTTGTTTTCCTCTTTGTTCTGCCTGAGGTTATAAAAAGAGATTATAAATACCTTCTTCATGCCATGACATGCAGGATAAAGCTTAGGACTTTTGGTACTTGTACCTTTTGTTTAAATGTTAAAAATAAACTTCATGCCTTTTGTTTAAGACTTTCATATTGTAGAAAATTCTCACACTTAAATTCTATTCTGCAATAATAATGAAGCTTTTTGTGTTTTTCCAAAATGTTATAAATTATAAGCAGTATTTTATAATGACATTAAAATGTGCTTAATGTAGGAGTAGTAAGACTAGAATCACATTCCTCCTCCTTAATCTCAATGTGACTACTTGCATATTTATGCACTACAGTCTTAGAGTCAAAATTAAGTCCATTTTCATGCTTTCTTAAAAACATGAGCCATATCTTTCAAGTAACAGTTGGTTTGGTTTCCTCTGTTTATATTTTTCTTTCTTTTTTTTCTAGTTAGTAACATCTGGTTTCCTTTTTACCTTTGAAAAATAAGGCCTATATCATCACTATTGTTTCTGTTACGAATTCTGATTTTTCTGCATTTGTCCTATCATGTAGAAATTGTTCCAATGGAGGCTGGCACTGTGGTGTAGTGGGCTAAACCTTCACTTGCAGCACTGGCATCCCATATGGGTGCAAGTTCATATGCTGGCTGCTCCTCTTCCAATCCAGCTCTCTGCTATGGCCTGGGAAAGCAGTAGACATGGCGCAAGTGCTT
Organism: Sylvilagus floridanus; assembly: GCA_949820135.1. NCBI lineage: Eukaryota > Metazoa > Chordata > Mammalia > Lagomorpha > Leporidae > Sylvilagus > Sylvilagus floridanus. Next base: position 89,850,005 of record OX463241.1, on the reverse strand, counting down.
GGGCCCCTGCACCTGTGTAGGAGACCTGGAAAAAACTCCTGGCTCCTGGCTTCAGATTGGCATAGTTCTGGCCATGGTGACTATTTGGGGAGTGAAGCAGTGGATAGAAAATCTTCCTCTGTCTCTCTATCTATCCATAACTCTACATCTCAAATAAATAAATAAAATCTTTAAAAAAAGAAATCGCTTCATTATCTTTTAATATTCTACTTACTATTCAGACTAGTTTACAAGTTGCTGTGTGTTCAGTTTTTTTGTACTCTGCCTGCTACTTTTGACTGAATCTTATAACCTTTCTCTGCCCTCAACTTTTTTTTTTTTTCCAATCAGGGGTTTGTAAACTTTTCCTGAAGCAAAGGCAGATACTGAATATTTTTAGTCTTTGCAAGCTACCTGGTTTATATTGTAACTATGTAACTTCTGTCATATCACAAAAGAAGCCCCAGATTATATGTGAATGACTAGGTACAGTTGTGTGCCAATAAATCTTGGTTTACAAAAATCAGTGATGTGTGAAATTTAACCAATGGGCCACAGTTTGCTGACCTTTGGGCTACATCATTTTCTTATCTGTCTGAAAGCTTTAATGTCATCCCTCTTAAATTCCTCCAGTCTTGGCCGGCGCCGTGGCTCAACGGGCTAATCCTCCGCCTTGCGGCGCCGGCACACCGGGTTCTAGTCCCGGTCGGGGCACCGGATTCTGTCCCGGTTGCCCCTCTTCCAGGCCAGCCCTCTGCTGTGGCCCAGGAGTGCAGTGGAGGATGGCCCAGGTGCTTGGGCCCTGCACCCCATGGGGAGACCAGGAAAAGCACCTGGCTCCTGGCTCCTGCCATCGGACGAGCGCGGTGCACCGGCCGCAGCGCGCAGACCGCGGCGGCCATTGGAGGGTGAACCAATGGCAAAGGAAGACCTTTCTCTCTGTCTCTCTCTCTCACTGTCCACTCTGCCTGTAAAAAAAAATAAATAAATAAAAAATAAAAAATAAAATAAAAAAAAAATTCCTCCAGTCTTCTGCTTAATCTGGAATAGTTGCTTCCTAACAGGTTTAATTACTATTAACCAGCAACTGTTTCCCTGCGTTGGAGTCAGATTTTCCAGAGTATATCTTTCTTGATTCACTCCATCCTAATGCTGTTTATGATCAGGTAATTAACAAAAGAAGTGCATTAAAATTCTTCAGATTCCTTACTTGCCTGAAATACATTAATTCTATGTTCAAGATTCATTGGTTTTGACTGAACTCCTTACTTAACATAGAATTAATAATAGATGCATTAAGTCAACTGAAAATAGATCCTAGTTAAAAATAAGAGTGGGAATGAGAGAGGGAGGAGCTGTGTAGATAGATCAGCACACATTCCCACAGACCTATCCCTAAGGGTGAAGCTAAAAACTTGCCAGTGGACTCCAGATCCCATTTAGCTGGGTGGCATTAATCCCATTTTATGTGATAAAGTGATTATGTTATCTATGGAATTGATCATATACATAGGCCCATCAGTCAAAGGAATCACATAAATAAGACCAAGTATCTGGTAATAACAATAGATAAAATTGCAAAGGAGAGAAACTTCCAATATGGGAAGCAGTCTACACAGCAGACTCACAGGATGGCAAACACTCTAAACAGCATTCTGATCTCAGAATCAGCCCCTAAGGCCTGACTGAAAACACCATGAGAGCATTTCAGGCATGGAAAGTCAAGACATAGTGGCAAAAATGGTTCTGTATGAAGGATCTCTGTAAGTGAGACCCAGTGGAAAGAAGGGGCTATCAAAGTAGGAAGAAGGGGGGAGAGAACTTCCACTTTGCTTATGGCTCTGTCTAAAAACTGACAGAGTTTGTGAACTCAAAAGGCTTCCATAGCCATGGCAGCTCATGTCAAGAGCCTCGGGTGATCACTGACATAATAAAGAGTGTCCGTTGTTAAATCAATAGCAGGAGTCACTTGCACTTGCTCCCCATGCTGGACCTCTGCCCTTAATGAGTTGTGTTATGAAAATTAATGGTAAAACTTGTCTTTAAACTGTACTTTATACTTTGTGTGTCTGTGTGGGTGTAAATACTTGAAATCTCTCCTTAGTAAAGAGTTGGTCTTCTGTATATAAAGTCAATTAAAAACGAATCTTAAAGGAAAATGGAACGGGAGAGAGAATGGGAGGTGGGATGGGAGTGTGGGTGGGAGGGCCGGTATGGGGGAAGAAACACTACATCCCTGAAATCTGTACATGTGAAAATTTGTATTCATTAAATAAAAACCTTAAAAAAACAAGTAATGTAGCTCTCTCTACATGTACCAACATGGAGATTTACAACATAGCAAGTGAAGCATGCAAGTTAAGAATGTGTATTATCTAATTTTTATAAAATTATAAAATATGTCTTTAGATACCTTTCTATTTGAACTATCCTAGAATATAGGAAGCATCTGGAAAGATAGCCATGATGACTGCAGTTAACTCTGGACGATGGGGTTGGAGAAGAGAAACATTTTATCTTAAACTCCTCTATGGTTTTTATTATCATAAACAACAAAGACTCTGCTTTTTCTTTTTATGCCCCTAGTAAAAATGTTGCTTTATGAAACTGACCCTCAGCATGCAAACTTATATTCCATATGAATTTCATGTCACAGACACCCAGTTTTTTAATTAAAAATTTCAAAGATACAAAATTGTAAGAGCTCAATGTGGACATAACTTATTTGACATCGCACCTGAAATAATTACTTTAATGGAATTGATATAGAAAATAACTGTATCTTAGTCCCAGCATCATCCCTACATGTTAGGTAAAGGTCTCTGGCCCAGGATGTGGGAAACGTTTAGTGTCTGACACTTAAGAGCTGATTAGATTATATAAGATATGGTTAAAGGTGCCCTCGTTCCTAAAGTACCACTGAAATGTTTTAGAATGTAACTCATTGTTGCATGTGTTCACATCTTCTGTAGATGAAATTACCACTCTTCAAATTGTGCATACAATTAATAAAATCCATTGAACTCTCCAAAAAAAATTCATTAATTGTATAATTGCTACATATTGGACTTGGGGATGAATAAGATTTTTGTCATAACTGACTACATCAAACAATTTTATTCTGATATTCATATTGTTGAAGAGAAGTCTGATGCTGCTCTAAGCATAAGATCTTAGTTTCTTACTTCACTTGGAAAACTGTAGAACCATCTTTGTATATAAGAGTTCTGGAATAATGCGATGATGTGTGTACTTTTGAATCATTTTTATTCAAATTATTTTCCACTTGGTGGGACATTTCAAATTGAAAGCTAATGTGTTTCATTCATAGCAAATTTATTTCAGTTATTGGATACTTCATTCTCTTTTCTTTTTTTCTCTTTCATTCTTTTGGAACTTCTATTGGCAGAAAATAGAATATTCAAATGCTGTTTTATGTTTCTCTTCAGTTGTCTTAGTTTTAATCCCTGTTTGTGTTCAGGATGGTTTCTAGTATATTAACTTCCAAAGCCCTAATTGTTTATTTCAGCATACAAGTAAATTTCTTTATAAAACATTTGGTATATGTTTGGTAGGGGAGGCTAGAGAGAGAGAGAGAAATAGTTAAAGGAAATTGGGCTGCCAGCATTCTGCACACAAGATGAGGAATGTAGAGATTAAGTTTGTGTGCAGGATGCTAATGCAATCTCTTACTTGCAGCCAGACTTCTCAAAATCTCCTTGGTGATACTTGCTGTTGTGATTCTGAAACTCTTAGGAGTTCTTCTGGTCAGGCCTCATCATCATCCTACCCACTTCTATCTGCTCACTGTTTTCCAATTAATTGAAGAAGTTTCTTGTCTACAAATGTGCACCATTATCATTCTCTTCATAAGCTTCTTATCTGCAAACGTGCACCATTATCATTCTCTTCATTGCGTTTCAACATATAGCTTTTCAAATCACATACTAATTTTTGGAGATTGCCATGGAAGGATAGATTACAAAAACATATTCTCAATTTGAATACTGACCAAAAACACATTCTCAATTTGAATACTGACCTGAAAATGATTAACATTTTTAAGATTGAAAAATGTTTTCATAGCTCATTCAGAATGATCAGTGTATTAAAATACTTATTTCCCATCGGCTGGCACCGTGGCTCAACAGGCTAATCCTCCGCCTTGCGGCGCCAGCACTCTGGGTTCTAGTCCCGGTTGGGGCACCGGATTCTGTCCTGATTGCCCCTCTTCCAGGGAAGCCCTCTGCTGTGGCCCGGGAGTGTAGTGGAGGATGGCCCAAGTGCTTGGGCCCTGTATCCCATGGGAGACCAGGTAAAAGCATCTAGCACCTGGCTCCTGCCATCGGATGAGCGTGGTGCGCCGGCCGCAGCGCGCCGTCCGCGGCAGCCATTGGAGGGTGAACCAATGGCAAAGGAAGACCTTTCTCTCTGTCTCTCTCTCTCACTGTCCACTCTGCCTGTCAAAAAAAAAATATTTATTTCCCATTCCTTTCAATTTATGAGGTATGTTTGGAAAGATAAGCCAATATGATAAGTGAAATAATGACATCTCATAAATAGCTTATAAATTAGAAAATCCATTTTGTCCTGCAAAATGTCATCCTTCAAAGATTATTGTGAAGACAGAAAACTATCAAGTTCATTATTAACTGATTCTATAATCTATTAATCTTGCATGAATATACAGCAAAATTCAGGGTACAGATTCAGCTCACATCAACTGCTAATCCTTAGATTTTACTTTTATGCCAGCAATCCCATTAAATTCTCATTAACATATCAAATATTCAAATGAAAATGCCCCTGGAAGTTTTCAATCAGTATTCTTTATGTGATAAAGTCTTGGTATTATTATTTTTCTTGCTCAAGTAGCAATATACTTAAAATAGTCGCATTCTTTTTAATTTTGATTTATTTGTTTTCATTTATTAGAGAGACAGAGAAAGACAGAGTTCCTACATCCACTGATCCATTCCCTGAATTTCTGCAATAGCCAGAGCTGGCCCAGACAAAAACTGGAATCCAGAATTCAGCCTGGGTCTTCCCCACTGGTTCAGGTACCTAGGTACTTCAGTCATCACTATCTGTCTCCCAGGGTGTGCATTAGCAGGAAGCTAAGATCGGAAGCAGAGTTCAGTCTTTAACACAAGAATAGTGATACTGGATACAGGCATCCTGATGGCATTTTTTAAAACAAGATTTTTTTTATTTATTTGAAAGGCAGAGTTACAGAGAGAAGATGTAGAAGTAGAGGTAGAGGTACAGAGAGAGAGGGAGATCATCAAATTGGCTGCAAGGGCCAGGGATGGGCCAGATCAAAGCCAAGACACAAGGGTTTCATCCAGGTCTCCCATGCAGGTACATTGGCCCAAGGACTTGGACCATCTTCTGCTGCTTTCCCAGGCACATTAGCAAGGATGTGGATCAGAAGTGAAGCAACCAGGACAGGAAATGCAGGCACTGCAGGCTGCAGCTTTATCCACTATGCCACAGCTGGCCCCCAATGGTGCATTTTAACTATTGTGCTAGATGCCTCTCCAAGTTTTGGTATTTTTATGTTAGCTTCTAAGTCTCATTAAGTTGAATTTCAGAAAAAGAGCTTTGTGATCTATTTATGGCAGAAATACTCTCATGATTTTACAAACTTCATGCCATAGCATGAATATTTTATTTTTCCTCCAGAATTTATAAGAACAAGACATCTAAATTTCAACCTTTATTTCAAAATTTTATTCTATGAATTGCAACTATTTACCTTAGTTGATAGCACAAGAAAATTTAAGGCCCCCAAAATGCATGCATTTCAAAGTTGGAACATTGGTACTTCATTCCATTCTGTCCTGAGAGTATAAAAGTTCTTCTTGCCTTAGGTGATAAGATTTAATTAAAAGATTATAAAATTTATTGAATGCTTAGATAAACACATACAGAAAGAGAGGGGAAGAAAAAGAAAGAAACATGGAATCTGTACTTTTGTATATATAGTATACAGTGTGTATACACATACATGCTTGTGTGTACACTCCCCCACACACATACACATGCAAGCATACCTCCTACACACAATGTCTTCCAAATTTTCACGATAAATACATGAGAAAACTATGCATTAATTTTAAAAATATTTACAGCAAAAAAAATTATCTTTTAATAATAGTTTACTAAAGTGCCTTTGAGGACACATGCTAAATTTGGGCCATAATCCCAAACATGATCATAATGAATTTTGGTGTCCCAAAAAGGTAAATTGCCAAAAATATAATTCTGGAAAATGCAAATTAAAAATTACATAGAATGCATTTACTTACATTTTTGAAATTGGATTTATTTGAGTAGCAGAAAAATACAACAAAACATTTGATAGGGCACTTTACATGAATAAAGAGGCAATAGTAACAGACATATTTCTGCAAGCATAAGAACTCAAGTATACTAATGACACTTGATAGAGTACAGTAGTTCAAAGCAGATGAAATATAATTATAAAGAAATAAGTCACAAGGTAAAATGTGTAAATAATTGTAATTAGGGTTGGTAGTTGTGTGCACCTAGATTTATAACTGCTGTCATTTGAAATACCATGACAAATCACCTAAAGCTTTTGACCAAATGAATCAGAAACTGCAATGGGTCACCACTACATAAGCAGTCACCCAAAGAACCAGATCTTAAACACTTTTATCTTCCACACACACAGATGTACATAATGGGCATCTCTTTATTTATTAAGGAAGTTTCAGAATTTTTACAAACACACAATTACAACATTGTAATAATGCATTTTCATGTAGTCAGGTTTGCAAAAAAGTACCTAAATGGAATTAGAACTTTCTAAAAATCTTTAAACAACTAATTTTTTCAGTGTTGGAATTGATGTGATATGAAATACATTGTGTAGAGAAATTATTAAAACATAATGCTGAGGATTTCTAAAACTAGGGTAGAAAGCTAAAGAAAGAAAGACAATGACAAAGAAAAAATTTGACACACAAAAAAGTGTATGTATTTATAGGAATAGATTATGGGACAGTACACAGAAGTAATCCCCAAAAATGAAACAACTTTGACTACTATTAATTATATCTGAGTCTTCCATCATGAAAAATACTTGTTTATGGCATGGTGCTTGCATTATTCAATTTTTAATTTTTATTACCTTAACTAGAGTACATGAAATCAGCTTTTTGGGAAATAAATTGATTAGTTTATCTTACAGTTTGGACGTTCACAGTTTCAAATAAACTAGCCTGCCACATTACTCTAGCTTCTGGTGAAGTTTCTGACTTAGAGGAATGGTCACATGGTGGGCCAGGAAGCATAGAGAAAAGATAGACCCAACTCAACTTAAACAACCAAACCTCCCATCAGAACTACTTTCCAAAGGCCAGTCCCCAAGGACTTACAGACTGCCCACTGGCTCTACCTCCCAGTCACCATTAGTTCAAATCTCCACCCTAATTGTCCATTAACATTACTCCATTCACTGTTAATGTAAGACTTTGGGATTTAGAGATCTGTATGACTTTGAGGAGCTAAATCCTCTTCAACACATAACCTTCTGCCCCTGACTCTTCAAAACTCAATCCTTTAGAAAGAAAGGAAGCGAAAAAGAGAGAAAGAGAAAGGAAACGGGAGAGGGAGAGGAAGACAGAAGGCCTATAAACATCTGTATTTCCACAAATATAGATTTGTAAAACTTTGTTTTATACTTCTGTCAAACCAATGGTTAACATTATTATGCTACTATAGTTTAATGATCAGTTGTCACTTAAAAATGTACTATATATGCATGAAGTGGTCATTTTTCAATTACTGTCTCAATATTTGTTATTCAATTATTCAATTATTGTTGATAGGCATTGTTTAATTATTCAATTATTGCTTATGGGCATTGTCTATATTCCCACTAAACTAGGTTCTTTTTACTTTTAAAATGTTAAACTTCTTATTCAGTGAAGCAGTAAGCCTTTTTAACTATAATGTAAATTTAACATATGGTATCTCCAGAAGAACCAAGATGGCAGAATAGGGAAGGAACTTACTGCTCTAGACTAGGGGAAGATAGCTTAAAAAAAGTGGAAAGATTGCAGTCTCAGGGAAGTGTTAGGGAGAAAACTATAGTAGAAGCTCCATGCAAGTTAGAAGGATGCTGTGGATCTATGTGGAGGGTGTGGATGTGCTGCATGAACATGGACACAATAAGAACCACAGCAGTTGAGAACTTCAGCACCAGCTATGCAAAGTGAGGTGAGATCAGACTGCAGCAGCCCAAGCCACTGGTGATAAAGCTGTGAGGAGAGCCTGGAGTGAGTCTAGTTGGTCCCCTATAGGGAACAGTGTACCTGCCAACCCAGAGGGAAAATAGGGACACCTTTCTCTCTCCCCAACCACTCAACAATTGTGTCCTGCAACTAGCTACCTTTTTTTTTTTTTGGACATACATAGCAGCTGTGCCCGTTTGTGTCTGTGCACCAAGCAACCCGCCAAGAGGAGATGCCTGAGTCTGGCTGGGGGAATTGACCAGGGGCAGGGTGCTCGTGACTGTGGGAACCTTGTGTTCTGGGACTGTGAAAACAGTGTGGCTGTGCAGGAGGGCACAGGGTGTGGCTGGGTCACTGGGCAGTCACTGTGGGTGGCTCTACAAACTTGGGGCATACTGATTTCCTGAGGAAGAGCTCCATGCTCATATTGAGGGCTGCACAGATCATTTTTGATGTTCTGTATGAATATTGCACCCACTGGGGCTAGCACTCAGGCATTGGTTGCCTTGGAGGAGAGGAGGCAAGTGTGAGACTATGCCAACATAGTTCACCAAGCCCTCCCTTCAAATAACAAAAGAGATTTACCATGCCCAATGTGGGTATCACCTTAGACACTCCAGTAACCCTGAAGCACTGACCAGAGTTCCTGACGACACCCAGCACATGCCTCTGGATAGTCATTGAAAGACCAGACACTCGACTAAGTCACAAAGGCATAGTTCAAAAACACATGCCAAGAATTGATTTTCGCTCTTTTGTGAAGAATAAGCTGTTTGTGAATGCATGGATTGATTTCTGCAACTTCTGTTGGTCTATGCATCTGTTTTGGTGCCAGTCCCAGGTTGTTTTGATTATAACTGCCCTGTAGTATGTCTTGAAATCTGGTATTGTGATGCCTACACCTTTGTTTTTATTATATAAGACTACTTTAGCTATTCGTGGTCTCCTGTTTTTTTATACAAATTTCAGCATCATTTTTTATATATCTGAGGTAAATATCTGTTATTTTGATTGGTGTCACATTGAATCTGTATACATTTTGGAATTGCAGACATTTTGATAATATTGGTTCTTCCAATCTATGAACATGGAAGATTTTTCCATTTTTTTGTGTCTTCTTATAATTCTTTTTTTAATGTTTCATTATGTTTTGTAGAGATCTTTGATATCCTTGATTAAATTTATCCCAAGTATTTAATTTTTTGATGAGAATTTTTGTGTTTATGTTCATCATGGAAATTGGTCTGTAGTTCTTTTTCTCTGCTCTATCTTTTTCAGGATTCAGAATTAGGTTATACTGGGTTCGTTGGAGGAGTTTAGCAGTGAAGTCAATGGGTTTTGCTCTGTTTAGGTTTTCTGTGTCTTTGTGGCTCAATTTTGTTAGGTTGTATGTGTACAGGAAAACTGGATCTGTACATGGAGAAGTATGAAACTAGACCCCTACTTTACACCTTACACAAAAGTGCACTCAAAATGAATCAAATACCTAAATCTATAACTTGATACCATCAAATTATTAGAGAACATTGGGGAAACACCACAAATCATTGCATCAGGCAAAGCGTTCTTGGAAAAGACCCCAGGGGGACAGGCAATCAAAGCTAAAATTGACAAATGGGATTATAGCAAAATAAGAAGCTTCTGTACTGCAAAAGAAACACAAAGCAAGTAGAGGGGCAACTGATAGAATAGGAAAAACTATTTTCAAACTTTGTAACTGATAAAGTTACAAAGAAACAGTGATTTGATCAGCCCTTGTTCTGACTGTTGATGAACAACTTAATACTTTATGCCTTTTAGTATTTTTTGTCCTACTTAATACTATTGGTTGAACTCTTTAATTAACACACAATTATTCTTAAGTGTGTAAATTTAAATGAAAAGTGATCTCTGTTAAATGTAATAGTGGGAATAAGAGAGGGAGGAGATGTACAATTGGGGCATGCTCAAGCAGACTTGCCCCAAATGGTGGACTTAGAAATGTGCCAGGGGATTCCAATACAATCCCATCAAGGTGGCATGTACCAAGGCCATCTCACTAGTCAAAGTGATCAGTTTCAGTTCACAATTGATCATAATGATAAGATTAAGAGTCAAAGGGATCACATAAACAAAATACTAGTGTCTGCACTTACTAACTGATAGAATCAAAAAGGAAGAGAACAATCCAACAAGGGAAGCAGGATATACAGCAGACTCATAGAATGGCAGATTCCTCTTGGGAAGGAAAAGTTTTATTTTTATTTTTTCAAAATTTTATTTTACAGGTAGAGTTATAGATAGTGAGAGAGAGAGAGACAGAGAGAAAAGTCTTCCTTCCATTAGTTAGTTCACTCCCCAATTGGCTGCTACAGCTGGCACTGTGCCGATCCAAAGCCAGGAGCCAGGTCCTTCTTCCTGGTCTCCCATGCAGGTGCAGGAGCCCAAGCAACTGGGCCATCCTCCACTGCCCTCCCAGGCCACAGCAGAGAGCTGGACTGGAAGAGGAGCAACCAGGACTAGAACCCGGTGCCCATATGGGATGCCGGTGCTGCAGATGGAGGATTAACCAAATGAGCCACGGCCCCGGCCCCGGAAAAGGTTTATTTTTACTTGCAGTTTGCAGGTTCACAGTTCAAGATTGGAGGAACTCATTAGTCTGTCCTCTGGTCATGGTTGGCTATAATGTAGGATGTGTGTGATCCAATGCATTCATTAGTGAATCACTTTAACTGAAACACATCAGAGCAGATTCTTTGGGAAAGAAGAGGTTTATTTCTACGGAAACTTTGGAGAGTACAATTTAGGATCTGTCTTGGAGAGTACAACTTGGGATCTGTGAGCTCCACTGTCTTCTGTGGAGCCTAGTCATAGCAGGTGTGCAACATGATTACATGGTGAGCCAGGAAACAGGGAGAGGGAAACTAGGATGAACATGATAACAAAAAAAATCCAACTTGTCATGTGTATGCTGCTCTGAGGGCATGCTCCCAATGAGCTAAAAACTGCCCACTGGTCCAGCATTCCAGCCTCCACAATCAGATCAAGTCTCAGTCCTTAAATCATAAAGCAGTGGCTTTATCCGCTACACCACAGTAGCAGCATCTGTATTTAGATTGTGTCTTTGAGGATTAGAGTGGATACTGATAGAATCAATACATTGATATGTATGTATATGGGCATATATATATACACACATACATACATACATATATATTGCTATGTAAAGAAAGAGGTGGATACACACGTATGTATATATATGTTTTAAACTTGAAAAATCTGGATTCAGTCCATGATCCATTAAATTTATATTTTTCTGGTGATATTTTGTTGGAGTTTGAAAATATGGTATTGTTGGATATAATTACTTGTTAGAAAAATTTTAGAAAAAAATCAATATTTATTCATTGTAATCAATTGAAATTTTTAAGTCAATCTTGAGAGCAAGCTAAGCTTACTCATTAGCTCTACTTGTTGTTATAATTATTTTGGCAGTACTTCCAATATATATTTCAAAATATAACATAAGAATATATTAATAACAATAAGAATATATTAATTTTTAAACTCCAATGCCATAAAATTTTGTCTTTCATCAGGTTATAAAGTATGGCAATATCTTTGCTGTGAAATTGCATGACTAAGTGGTACAAAATATTCAAAGAATATTTCTTTATTTTGCTCTTTGATGTTGATAGCTTGCTTCCAAAAGAATACTGAAATTTTTTTTAAAAAAAAGAATACTGAAATTTAATTTTAATTGATTTTATAGCAGTTATTATAAGTATTCTACTAGTTTGCTTCTAGATATGACTCACTACGTTCATTTTATATCATTCAATCTATTATTATGCACAAATTATTTAAGGATTCTTATTTCAAACCATATCAAATATATTTAGTAAATGATAGATAGATATATAGAAACATGGATAGATAGACAGACAGGCAAAATTCACTCAGGAAAGCATACAGAACTCCTAGCATCATTAATTTGGAGTCTCTTTCATTAGGTACTTTTTAGTAACATTAATGTTACTCAAGCATTTTTTGAAAGAACAAGAAGTTGTCTTTCTATCAGTTTGAAAATTTTCGCTTACACTTTTTGTCCTGTGTGACAGTTTCCAAAATAATGTTGATTCTCAGAATACCTACAGTTGCTCTTCAGGGATCTTTTTCTCTAATAACAGCATTTGTGTTTGCACTTCTGTGCCATATATAGATTGAGAAACAAATGGACATATTTTTAATGAATAGTTCCTGGAAATTAAAGACACAGCAGAAACAGAGAATTTCAAGGTTATCTGCATACTTGCATTACTCTGATCATTTTGCTTTGTTGTCACTTCTTATTTATCTTCCAATGTGGATGCTGAAGACAGGGACAGATTGCTTAATTATTGGGAGATATATTAAAAAAAAATCACTATGGCTCATACATTACTGTTTTCAGGCATTTTGTTTTTCCTCTGTAGTTTAATAAATGCAAATTGCATCCAAAAAGAAGATTAAACTATTTAAGTTTAAGTTTTCCAAGACACTCTGGAAAAAAAAGAAGACCTAAATGAAAGATCTCTGTGAGTGAGATCCCAGTGGAACGAATGGGGCCATCAAAGAAGGAGGTACCTTTCTCTAAAGGGAGGAGAGAACCTCCACTTTGACTATGACCCTGTCGGAATAAGATTGAAGTCAGCGAACCCTAAAGGCTTCCATAGCCTTGGCAACTCATGACTAGAGCCTAGGGAGATTCCTGACGCCATAAACAAGAGTGTCAAATTGTTAAATCAAGTTCAGGAGTCACTGTGTACTTACGTCTCATGTGGGATCTGTCCTTAATGTGTTGTCCAATGTGAAGTAATGCTATAACTAGCACTGAAACAGTATTTTACACTTTGTGTTTCTGTGTGGGTGTAAACTGATGAAATCTTTACTTAGTATATACTGAATCAATCTTCTGTATATAGATAATTAAAAATGAAAAAAAATCTTGGTGTTAAATTGGAAATTGCCTAGAAAATTAATCAATTTTTTAAAAAAATATATCATGTAGGATCTCTGTCCTTAATGTGCTATACATTGTGAATTAATACTATAACTAGTACTCCAACAGTATTTTCCACTTTGTGTTGCTATGTGAGGGCAAACTGTTGAAATCTTTACTTAATATATACTAAACGGATCTTCTGTATATAAAGAGAATTGAAAATGAATCTTGATGTGAAGCAAGGGGAGAGGGAGTGGGAAAGGGGAGGGTTGCAGGTGGGGGGGAAGTTATGGGGGGGGGAGCCATTGTAATCTATAAGCTGTATTTTGGAAATTTATATTCTTTAAATAAAAGCGTTATAAAAAAAAATAAATAAAATAAATGCAAATTGCATCCAAAAAGAAGATTAAACTATTTAAGTCAAACACCTGCCATGCATACCTTCCAAATACTCCCAGTCAGGGGCCAGTGCTGTGGCTTAGCTGATAAAGTCACATCCTTCAGTGCTGGCATCCCATGTGGGCTCCTGTTCCAGTCCTGGTTGCTTCATTTCCCATCCAGCTCTGTGCTGTGGCCTGGGAAAGCAATAAAAGATGGCCCAAGGCCTTCGGCCCCTATACCTGGTTGCTTTAGGATCTGCAGGAGAGAAGACCCACACTTCTGGGAATGGAGAGTCCTTGTCAAGGTCTCCGCAGGTGCCTAAAGGTCAACCAGTGATGATCAGAGATGCCTCAAACTTTAACCCCCACTCCTGAATCTATAAAAGGAGCCCTCCAAACCTCTGACTTGCGCCTTCCCCAGCCCCCTGCCCTGTTGGGAACAGGGAACCTCACCCGGGAGTGGAATCCCAATAAAAGCCTGTAAATTGATTCATCTGGCTGGGAAGATTTGTTACGTGCCAGGCACCTTGCAACACCCATGTGGGAGACCCTGGAGAGGCTCCTGGCTCTTGGCTTCAGATGAGCACAGCTCCGTCAGTTGCGGCCATGTGGGAAGTGAACCAGATGATGGAAGACCTCTTTCTCTCTCTCTGGCTCTGCCTGTTATAAACTCTGCCTTTCAAAGAAATAAATCTAATAAAAAACAGTGCTATTTTCACTTTAAAATATAGTCTCTATTGCTTTCAGAATACCTAACCATTGATTCATTTTGTTCAAATCATTTTCTTTCTTTCTTTCTTTCTTTCTTTCTTTCTTTCTTTCTTTCTTTCTTTCTTTCTTTCTTTCTTTCTTTTTTTTTTTACACAGGCAGAGTGGACAGTGAGAGAGAGAGACAGAGAGAAAGATCTTCCTTTGCCATTGGTTCACCCTCCAATGGCCGTCGCGGCTGGCGCGCTGCAGCCAGTGCACCACGCTGATCCAATAGCAGGAGCCAGGTGCTTATCCTGGTCTTCTATGGGGTGCAGGGCCCAAGCACTTTGGGCCATCCTCCACTGCACTCCCTGGCCACAGCAGAGAGCTGGCCTGGAAGAGGGGCAACCGGGATAGAATCCAGTGCCCCGACGGGGACTAGAACCTGGTGTGCCGTCGCTACTAGGCAGAGGATTAGCCTATTGAGCTGCGGCGCCGGCCAAATCATTTTCCATCCATGTAATCAGGGATAATGCCTGAAGTATGCCAGGTGGTAGTTCTACTACAGCAGGTGTAATAAGAGATGTAGAACAAAACTGTCCCCTATTCATGGTAATGATTCTGTGCTAGTCATTGAACTTGATGTTAGGTTGCATCTTCAAAGATATAAATGCATTTTTTTTTTTTAGACAGAGAGACAGAGAGAAAGGTCTTCCCTTCATTGGCCCACCCCTCAAGTGGCAGCTACGGCCAGCACACAGTGCCAATCTGAAGCCAGGAGCCATGTGCCTCCTCCCGGTCTCCCATGTGGGTGCAGGGCCCAAGCACTTGGGCCATCCTCCACTGCCTTTCCGGGCCACAGCAGAGAGCTGGACTGGAAGAGAAGCAACCTGGACAGAACCAGCGCCCCAACCAGGACTAGAACCCAGGGTGCCAGCGCCGCAGGCAGAGGATTAGCCCAGTGAGCCTTAGCGCCAGTCATAAATGCATATTTTAATACATTTCATAATTGCATAGAAAAGCTATGTGTGTATATATATATATATATATATGTATATATAATGAAAATGTTCTAAAATGACATAGCTAAAAACTTTGATGGTTCTGAAATTTTCATTTGACCAATCTAAAATAATTTTATTTAGTCTTAATAAAATTTTCTCCTAAGGATTGAGTCTCAACAAAATATGCTTCAATTGAATTGCTTTCCTCCAATTTTGCATTAAGGCCCTGAGGCACTGTAACTAATAAGAAAGATTTTATTTTCTTGTAAGTTTGTCATTTTTATGATAAAATATTTTTAATCTACTTAATAGTTAGTGGCTTAATGGCTCCACTAAATAAATATTTCAATAAATAAAAAGCAAAAAGATTGTAGTTCAGCAAAAAAAAAAAAAATAGGCAGGGGCTACAACCAGTAATCAAGTTAAAAGATTTTTCAACTTCACTCATATAAATTACTTTTTAAAAAAGGCTTATTTATTTTATTTAAAAGGCATTGTTACAGAGAGGCAAACACACTGAGAGCTAGAGAGAGGTCTTCCATCTGCTGGTTTACTCCACAAATGACCACATGACTGAAGCTGGGATATCCGAAGCCAGAAACCAGGAGCTTCTTCTGGGTCTCGCATGTGGGTGCGGAGATCCAAGCACTAGGACTATCTTTTATTGCTTTCCCAGGCCATAGCAGAGAGTTGGATCAGAAATAGAGTAGCCGTGACATGAACTGGTGCTCATATGGAACACTGGCACTGCGGACTGGGGCAGTGACCCACTGTGCTACAGCACCAGCCCCAATATATAAAGCAAATTTTAAAATAGTCACACTATCATTAGAATTATAGTAGTATGTAACACTTATCAATTTGTTTGACAAATATTTAAAATAAAGATTGACAAAACACTGTATTTGCAGCAAATACATATACTCAGGAGAGAAAGAAAGAAAGAGGGAAAGAAGAAGGAAGGAAGGAAGGAAGGAAGGAAGGAAGGAAGGAAGGAAGGAAGGAAGGAAAGGAGGGAGGGAGGGAGGGGATGGGAGGGAGGGAAGGAGGGAAGGAAGGAAGGGAGGGAGGGAGGGAGGGAGGAAGGAAGGAAGGAAGGAAGGAAGGAAGGAAGGAAAGGAGGAAGGGAGGGAGGGAGGGATGGAGGAAGGAAGGAAGGAGAAATAAACAGATTTGTGGAAGGTGTGCTTTTAATAAATATTTAAATCTTATCAAAACTTCTATTATTTAGAGAAAACAAGAAAAATATAGGACCTTTCATTCCATGGTTGCAGAATATACATCTTTTCATCAGTGTTCATAAGTTTGTCTAGGCTAGAGAATATGCTAGTCAATAAAGCAAATCTCAGCAAATTTAAAAATATCTCAATCATATCTTGCATCTTTTCTGACCATAATGGAATGAAGCTAGAAACTAACACCTCAAAAAATCCTAAGAACATAAGAAAATACATAGAAATTGAACAAAATGCTCCTGAATAAATAGTGGGTTATACAAGAAATCAGAAGAGAAATAAAAAACTTTCTGGAGACAAATGAAGACAACAATATAACATATCAAAACTTATGCAATACAGAAAAAAAAGTGTTAAGAGGAAACTTTATAGCAATTGGTGCCTACATCAAGAATTTGGAAAGGAAGCAAATAAATGACCAATCTATGCATCTGAAGTACCTAGAAAAACAACAAACCAAACTCAAAATTAGTAGAAGAAAAATAATTAAAATTAGAGAATAAATACACAAAATTTAAAGGAAAAATACAAAATATCACTGAAATGAAGAGCTTGTTTTTTGAAAAAGTAAACAAAATTGACACACCTTTGGCCCAAATAACCAAAGATAACACAGAAATAAAAAGAATCAACAGGAATCACTACAAGCAAATCAACAAATCAGAAAATCTAGAAAAAAAACAGATAGATTCCTGACACATGCAATCTATCAAAATTGAGTCATGAAGCCAAAGAAAACCTAAACAGACCAATAACCAAGATGGAAATTGAATCAATAATAAAGACCCTCCCAGTCACAAAAAGCCCAGAATCAGATGGCTTCACTACTGAATTCTACCAGACATTCAAAGAATTAACTCAAATTCTTCTTAAGCTGTTCAACTCAATTGAAAGGGAGAGAATTCTTCTAAACTCCTTCTGTGAATCCAGCATCACCCTAATTCCTAAACCAGAAAAAGAAACAACAGAGAAAGAGAACTAGAGACCAATATCCGTAATGAACATAGATAAAAAGTGCTCAGCAAACTACTGCCTAAATGAATCCAACAACACATTAAAAATACCATTCACTTAGACCAAGAAGGATTTATCCCTGGGATAATGCAGAGATGCAGAAAATGAAGGGAAGTTTCAATATCACATTAAAAAACTGAGGAACAAAAACCATGTGATTACATCAGTAGATGAAGAGAAAGCTTTGATAAAATACAACATCTTTTCATGTTGAAATCTTAAGCAAATTAGGTATAAAAGGAACATTCCTCAAGACAATCATGGCAATTTATGACAAACTCACAGTCAGCATCTTATTGAATAGGGGAAAATTCAAAACATTCCTACTAACATCTGGAACCAAACAAGGATGCCCACTTTCAACATTGTTATTCAATGTCCTGAGTTTTAACCAGAGCCATTAGACAAGACAAAGAAATCAAAGGGATACAAATTAGAAAGGAGGAAGTCAAGCTATCCCTATTTGCAGATGACATGATTTTATATACCGAAGAGCCAAAAGACTCCACTGAGAGATTAATGGAACTCATAAGAGGGTTTGGTAAAGTTTCAGGATATAAAATAAAATGCACAAAAGTCAATAAACTTTGTATACAAAAACAATGTAGTGGCTAAGAAAGAACTTGTAAGATCAATCTAATAGCTATAAAAAAAAGAACTTTAAATAATTTAACCGAAGAAGTCAAAGATCTCAATGATGATAATTACAAAACATTAAAGAAGGAAATAGAAGAAGACAAAAAATTGGAAGACTTCTCATTTTTATGAATTGGAAGAATTAATATAATCAAAATGTCCATACTACTGAAAAGAATTTGTAGATTTAACATGATCTCAATCAAAATATCAGTGACATTCTTCTCAGATCTATAATAAAACAATACTAAAATTCACATGGAAACACAAGAGATGCTGAGTAGCTAAAGCAATCTAATACAACAAAAATAAAATCAGAGACATCACAATACCAGATTGCAAGACATACTTCATGGCAGTTATAATCCAAACAGCGGGGTGACATACTACAGGGCAGTTATAATCCAAACAACCTAGCATCAGCAAAAACAAACAAACAAACAAACCACAGATATGTAGACCAGTGGAACAGAAGAGAAATTCCAGAAGTTAATCCATGCATCTACAAACCAACTTATCTTTTATAAAGAGCTAAAACCAGTCCCTGGATCAAGGACAGCCTTTTCAAAAAATTATCTTGGGAAAATGGGATCTCTGTGTGCAGAAGTATGAAAAAAGGCCCCACATTACACTTTACACAAATATGCTCTCAAAATGGATCAAGGATCCAAATCTATGACCTAATACCATCAAATAACTAGAGAACATTGGAGAAAGTCTACATTACACTGGCATCAGCAGAGTTCTTGGAAAAGACCCTAGAAGCACAAGCAATCAGAGCCAAACTAAACAAATGGGATTACATGAAGCTGAGAAGCTTCTGCACTGCAAAAGAAACATTCAGCAAAGAGGCAACAAACAGAGTAGGAGAAAATATTTGCAAACTATGAAACTGATAGAGGAGTAATATCCAGAATCTATTAAAAACTCAAGTAACTCAACAACAACAAAACAATTCAGTTAAGAAGTGGACAAAGAACTTGATCAGGCATTTTTCAAAAAAGGAAATTCAAATGGACAGTAGACACATGAGAAAATGCTCAGAATCACTAGCCATCAGAGAAATGCATATCAAAACTACAATGAGGTTTTTACCTCACTCCAGGTACAATGGATATCCTCTAAAAACAATAAAAGCTGGTGGAGGGTCTGTGGAAAAAGGTACCCTAATCCATTGTGGTTGGAATGTAAACTAGTGCCACCATTGTGGAAGACAGAATGGAGTTACCTCAGAAATCTGAAAATAGATCTGTTATATGACCCAGCAATCCCATTCCTGGGAATAGACCCAAATAAAGTGAAATCAGCATAAGAGAGAGTTATCTTTACCCCCATGTTAATAGCAGCTCAGTTCACAATAACCAAGATATGGAATCAACCCAGATGTTCACCAACTTACAACTGGATAAAGAAATTATGGTATATACACACTATGGAATACTACTCAGTGATAAAAACAAATGAAATCCTGTCTTTTGCAATAGAATGGATGCAACTGGGAATCCTTGTATTTAGTGAAATAAGCCAGTACCAAAAAGACAGATACTGTATGTTTTCCTTGATCTTTGGTAACTAACAGAGTACCTAAAATATAATATATTGGAATAAAATTGAAACTTTGAGATTCAATGATTTATACAGACCTTTTCTCTACTGTTGAGGAACATATTTTTTCCTTATTTGTTGAACTATTTACTTAGTGTAGGGTTAATCTATTGAGTATAAAGTAAACTGTAAATAGATGCTGATAAAAATTAAGAGTGGGAATAAGAGAGAGAGGTAGAAAATGGGTAGGAGCACGGGTGGGGGTGAGGGTAGGGAGGGAAGTATCATGATGTTCCTAAATCTGTATATATGAAATATATGAAATTTGTATACTTTAAATAAAATTTAAAAGAAAAATAAAGACAGAGTATATTTACATGTGGGGAGATAATGTGAAATAATTTCCTCCTCATAGTACTAGCTCTGTCATTGTAAGTCAGAAGTTATTTTTAGGAGAGTATAGTAAGCCAATCACTTTATCAAGATCAATAGCAAATTAAAATTATGAGTCATCTTGGCATTTGCTAATATGAACAATTATTTAAAATCTACTTCTCTATTTAATGCTTAAATAATAATTTGCACAAGGTCCTTGGCATATTCAGGTAGAAGCTGCATAAAATTATATATGAAATTGACAACAAATATCCATTAGTATGATGTCATATTATAGCACTGAATAGGCAGACCTCACTAGCTGTTCGAATATTATGCTTGTAAAATTTAGTGGCTCAAATAACCATTTATCATGTTCACAAATCTGGTTGTCAGAAATTCAATCAGAATACTATGAGGATGGCTTGCCTCTGCTATTTGCTGTCTGCAGTGTCAGCTTGACAAATCCAAGGCTGACACCTGGACAGCTTGAAGGCTCACTCACTCATGTGTCTGGCAGTTGATGCAGGCTCTTGGCTGAGGCCTTAGCTAGTGCTGTTAATCTTAACTTCTACAACAAACACTACCATATGTCCTTGAATTCTTCACCACACTTTGGCTGAGTCCAAAGCAGACCATCCAAAGAGAGAGGAGCCTGGTGAAAGTTATGTAACTTTAGGAGTTCCTTCAGAACCAGTTTTGTCGCATTCTCCTTGTCAAGCCAGTAACACACCCTATTCAAGGGAAGGGGAAAAGAAATAGATTCTACCTCTTTGTTGGGAGCCACTGTGCTGATTTCTCTGTATAGGCCTTTGTTAGACTAACCTTCAACTGTGTTCCTGTCAGGTGGATTCACTAGAAAATTCCATATGTGCAGCTCACTGATATGGTTAGCACATCATAAACAAGTCATAGACAAGTCAGGGTCAGTCTTGGCTTGTGGAATTCCTGGGAGGAAAAAAGTCACCTAGTCCCATGTTCTAGGAGAATGATCAAAACAAGAACACTCCGTTAAAATTAACTATGTTATGACTGTGTTGTAGAAAGCCTGATAAGTTGCTTGTGCTGTTAACTTCTGTATTGCCTTGAGCTGCAGCTGGTTATGTATAAAATATCCCTGAGACGCTGAAATAAACGAGACCTTGATCAGAGTACTGTCTTGGTTTCCCTTCTCGTGTCTGGATTGTCTCTCCATTCAGGTCTGCACTCCTCGTGTCCTAGTTGATTACCCTGCAGGCCGGGGCACCTCTTAATAGGGGAGTGGCAAGATTCTGAAAATAGGAATTAGGAAATACTAGTTAGTATAAATACGAGATAGGAAATACTTATGTGGCCTTTTTCAGAAGCCAGAATGTGTTAAAACCATGAAACAAGGGGCCAATGTTTTGATGTAAAGGGTAAAATGCCTCCTGCAGTGCTGGCAACCCATATGTATGCCTGTTTGTGTTCCAGCTATTCCACTTTCAATCCAGTTCTTTGCTAATGGTCTAGGAAAAGCAGTGGAAGATGGCCCAAGTGTTTGGGCCTCTGCCACCCATTTAGGAAATCCAGAAGACAGCACAGCCCAACCTTTACCATTGGAACCATCTGGGGAGTGAAACAGAAAATGGAAGATCCCTCTCTCTGTCTCTATCTCTACCTCTGACTCTCAAATAAATAAGTTTTAAAAGAAGCAATGAAAGAAGTGTCAGGATTGTGTAAGTATGTATAATCACTACTAGATTGTCACTTTAAAAATATATATTCATTCTAAATAAAATTATTTATTGTATATATTATATCTGAAAAGCAGAGAGAAAGAGAGGCACATAGAAGAAGGGACAGAGAAACAGAAATCTCACATCTCTGACTGGTTAACCCCCCAAATGCCTACAATGGCTGGGACTAGCAGAACAAAGCCAGAAGCCAGAAACTCAACTTTGCCTACTACATTCTAGAGTGTGAATTCGTAGGAAACTAGAATTACAATCAGAGCCAGGACTTTTTTTTGCTTTATGATGCTGATTTTCTGTTCAGTCACAAAATGCCAAATGGCCCTGAAACCAGTTAGTTCTATCAAATGGAACATGGACACAATAGTGCTATTTTCTAATCTTATTAGTTTTACCTGCTCAATCTGACCCTTATTACTATTTGACAACTACCACTTTAGTTTTTGGAACCAGGAGCTTCTTCCAGGTCTCCCGTATGGGTGGCAGGGGCCTAGACACTTGGGCCATCTTCCACTGCTGTTCCAAGGCCATTAGCAGAGAGCTGGATTGGAAGCCAAGCAGCCAGGGCACAAATTGGCATCCCTATGAGATGCCAGCATCACAAGCAGTGGCTTCAGCCACTATGCTACATGCTAGCACCCATTTTCTTTCCTTTTTAATGAATTATTTCTTTATTTGAAAGACTGAATGGCAGAGAAAGGGAGATAGATAGATAGATAGATAGATAGATAGATAGATAGATAGATAGAAGAGAGAGAGAGAATTCCCATCTCCTGGTTCACTCCCTAAATGTCCACAATGGCTAGTACTGTCAGGTCTGCAGCCAGAAGCTTGGAACTCTATCTACATTTCCTGCATGGGTGGCAGGGGACAAAGCACTGTGGCCATCCTCTGTTGCTTTCCCAGGCACATTAGCCAGGAGCTAGATCCTAAACAGAGCAGCCAGAACTCAAACAAGCACTCTAAAATCTGATGCCAGTGTTGCAGCTGGCAGACTAATCCTTTGCAACATGTTGGCCTCATATCCCTTTTCCTTAACCCCAATTCTGTCCTTTTTTTTAACCCTTGTTCACTTCAGAATATTGAGACTCTGCCATGTGTTAAATGAAATAGTTTCTGGAACACACTCGTGAGTAAAAAAAAACACCAATCTTCTGTTAGGCATTCAGACTAGTAAGGGAAGGCAGAATTCCAGAAAATAATCATTCTCGTAATTGCCAGATTGCAAATTTTACATCCTCCTAATCAGCACATTATGCAAAATGGAGTGTTAAAGAATTTGATCTAGATAAGAAGGATCAGAGTAGAGGATTTCATGTGCTTTTTTCCTACTCTATGACACAGTGTAGAGAGCCAAAGGCTACTAGTTTTCATTCATTCAACTGAGGACCTCATAATATGTGCCAGCACTAGAGAAATGAAAAGAATAGAGGAGACAGAGCGCCTTCCACGTAAGTATATGTAACAGTTAATTGTCTGTTAAGAAGACAGAAACTGGATATAGGTCTCTCTTGAGTAAATGACAGATAATCTAAAAATATTGGACAACATAACAGGAATGGCCAGCAGAGTGGTAGGAACATTTGCGAGATGTAGAGGTATAAGATTTCATAGAAGTTTGGTGAGTCTAAAATGTAAGGTACATTAGTATATTACCTGCTCTCCTCTACAACTTCATCTTGCCTTACTAGCCAGATCTTGGAAGGTTAAGTCTTCCATACTGGAGGATTCTACATCTATGTATGCACGATTCATGATAGTTTAAAAGAGTGTGATGATAAAGTCTAACTCTATGTTATTGCTATTTCAATTAAATTATTAATAGCCACCAACTTCAAAATGAAAATCGAGAAGATATGTATGCTTGTCTTGGGAAACTTCTAGTCTTCGACATCCAGGTTATAACAAGTACTTACTTTCTAGGTCAGTTGTTGTGGAGATCTTTGTGGCACTGGGTCTTCATTTCAGCTTTTGGAAAGATAGTAAGTACAAGGAAGAACACAGATTATAACTGATAAAAAAAACCGAAATTCTACAATAGAGGCTTCGTCTCTCCTTGCCCTGATATCTGAAGGTCATCTTAATTCTTGGAGACAGGGAAGTGCATTGAAAAAATAAATGGACACCAGAATTTATAAAATCCTTGAAATGCATAACAATCATGATTATGATATTCCAGATACTAACAGAACCATCATTCAAACATAAGCCTGAATGTTTAGTAGCACAAATAAACACTAATTGCTACAGGTTGAGAATTTATAATCTGAAAACCCGAAATCCCAAAAGTTTCAAGATCCAAAGCTTTTTGAACACTGACATGATGTCAAAATTCTGCACTTGATCTCATTTTGCAAATCACAGTCAAAACACAGGTCCACTAAAAATATTATATGTATGTATAAGGTAAAAGACTATGTATATAAGGTATAAATGAAACATAAGTGAGTTTGTATTTACACTTGGGATTCATCCACAGGAGACCTAATTTTGCATATACAAGTATTCTGAAAGCCAAAAAAAATCCAAATTCTAAAATAATTTCTGATTGCATATGCTTCTGGGGTCTTTTCCAAGAATTCTTTGCATATGCCACTATCTTACAGCATTTCCCCAATGTTCTCGAATAATTTGATGATATTGGGTCATAGACTTAGATCTTTGATCCTTTTGAGTGAATCTTTGTGTAAGGTGTAAGGTAGGGGTCTAGTTTCATACCTCTACATGCAGATATCCAATTTTCCCAGCACCATTTGTTGAAGAGACTGTCCTTGTTCCAGGGATTGATTTTAGCTCCTCTGTCAAAAATAAGTCAGTTGTACATGTACAGATTGATTTCTGGAGATTCTATTCTGTTCCATCAGTCTACAAGTCTGTTTTTGTGTCAGAACCCGGCTATTTGATTATAACTGCCTTGTAGTATGTCTTGAAATCTGATATTGTTATGTCACAAGCTTTGTTTTTGTTGTATAAAATTTCTTTAGTTATTTGGGCCTCCTTTGTTTCCAAATGGATTTCAGCATCATTTTTTCTATATTTTATACAACATATGACTTTTAGCATCATTTTATCTAGATCTGTAATGATCTGGTATTTTGAATGGGATTGCATCGAATGTGTAATTTGCTTTCTGTAGTGTGGAGCTTCTGCACTGCAAAAGAAACACTTGGCAAAATGAAGAGGCAACTGACAGAATGGAAGAAAATATTTTCAAACTATACAACTGATAAAGGGTTGATATTCAGAATATGTAATGAGACCAAGAAGCTCAATAACAACAAAACAAACAATCTAATTAAGAAATGGGCAAAGGACTTGAACAGGCACCTTTCAGGAGAAAATTCAAATGGCCAACAGAAACTTGAAAGAATGCTCAGGATCAATCACTAACCATCAGGGAAATGCAAATCAAAAACCAAAAGGAGGTTTCACCTCACCCCGTTTAGAATGACTGTCACATAGAAATCAACAAACAACAAATGCTGGCAAGGATGTAGGGATAAAGGTACTCCGATACACTGTTGGTGGGAATGTAAACTTGTGCAGCCATTGTTGAAAACAGTATGGAGATACCTCAGAAAGCTGAATATGGACCACCTATATGATCCAGCCATTCCACTCCTCGGAATTTACCCAAACCAAAAGAAATCAGTATATGAAAGAGTTATCTGTACCTCCATGTTTATTGCAGCTCAACTCACAATAGCTAAGATATGGAATCAACTCAGATTCCATTAACTGAAGACCGCATAAAGAAATTGTGGTTCACATACACTATGGATTATGACTCAGCTATAAAAGAAAGAATGAAATCCTGTTGTTCAAAACAAAATGAATGTAACTGGAAACCATTATACTTTGTGAAATAAGCCAGTCCCAAAAAGATGGATATCATATATTTTCCTTGATCTGGTGAAACTAGTAGAGTACCTAAAATGTAATGTTTTGCAGTGAAATGGGCACTTTGAGTTCCAATGATTGTTTACAATTACATCCCTTGTCTCTTCTTCTGAGGAACAGTGTTTTTTTCTTCATAATATTTGTTGAATTCTTTTATTTAATGTAAGGTTAACCTTATGATCGTTAAGTAAGCTGAAAGTAGATTTTTGTCAAAATTAAGATTGGAAATGAGAGAGGAGGCAGGAAGAAGGATTGGAGAATGGGTGGGAAGGAGGGTAGGTTGGAAGTATCACTATTTCCATAAGTCTGTATATATTAAATACATGAAACTTGTATAACTTGAAATTTTTAAAAATTACACATAAATTTTATGAGAACTAAATATTACTTATTAAAGAAAAGTTCTGGTCCCAAGCATTTCAGGTAGGGGTCACTAAGCCTGTATAAATATTATGCATAATTATCAGAAATAAGTTGTGTTGAGTTAATCCAGTGCATCACTAATTGCTAAATTTGTAAGGAAATAATTTGCAGTCACACTATAGCCATTCTTCAATTATCTTGTTTATAAAAAGATAAACTGTAGTAAATAAAATATATTGTCTCTGGAATCATGCTACCAAAATTCAAATCTCAAATCTGCTACATGTTATTTTTTAAATTATTACCTTTAGAAGCAATTTTAGTACAATTTCTATACAAAATAATATATGTAAACCTCTTAGTAGAGTTCCTAACATATAGAAAACATGAAAGATCAAGGGAGAATAAGTAGGGCGATAAATATTATTAATAAATTTTAAGAGTTAAAGAAAAT
This sequence comes from Sylvilagus floridanus, assembly GCA_949820135.1. Lineage (NCBI taxonomy): Eukaryota > Metazoa > Chordata > Mammalia > Lagomorpha > Leporidae > Sylvilagus > Sylvilagus floridanus. The sequence continues at coordinate 89,823,491 of OX463241.1, read as the reverse complement.
GTGCCTAATTAGCTTGATAATTCTTGAAAGTGGCATTAACATAGAATGATTATGTGGAAAAAAACTAAGAATGGATTTCAAATTTTATCACTAAAATAGTCTTATTTTTTAAAAATTCATTTGTTCATTTGACAGACACAAAGAGAGATCTTCTATCTGTTGGTTCACCCAAATGCCTGGGGGGCAGGAAAATTCCAGAAACTCAGTCCAGGCCTCCCACATGGATGGCAGGGATGCAAGAACTTGAGCCATCAGCTACTGCCACCTTAGTGTGTATCAGCAGGAGGCTGAAATATTAAGCAGCATAGACACTATGATGTAGAACATTGGCATCTTAATCACTGTACCAATTGCCTTCCCCTGAATTATTTTTGTGTTCCATTTTTGCATGAATCTTTTGAAGTGCTTTTGGCTATCATCAAAGAAGATGGTTTGTGAAAGCATATCTCCACTTTGAATAAATGTAATGAATTTTGGAACAAATCTCTTATTTAATAGAAGCAATATCTTAATTTTCTAAAACTCCTAAGTCAAAATTTAGGAATGACAAAATTTATAACTAATTTTATTTCCTTACTTTTCTTTCTTTTGTATTCTTATATTTTGCTTTTATTTACTTTTCTTTTTCTTCATTTTGTATTCAGTTTTTATTTTCATTTGAGTTAATTTTTAAATTCAATATGATTTTTAGATACAAGTCTAAGAATGTACTGATACTGATACACCCTTCCTCTCATCCACCCTCTACCTCTACTTACTGATACCTTTCTATTTTTTTTCTTTTTGAGATAACACATTTTAAATTTATATTACAGTAAAAAGACTTAATATTCTACCAAATAAGAAGTTTAATGAGAAAAAAGCAAGAAGATTCAAGTTCAGTGAGAATACAAAGGCTATAAACAATAATTAAATGGCATAATAATCATTTTACCCCTACAGTTTTTTGTTAATTAATCATGAATAATTTATTTCAATCAAATGGAACCAATGGTAATGTAAAATCTAAATATTTACTGGGTAATTAAAAGAAATTAATTAAGTTGATGTAGACTTTAAACAATTTCCTCTCAAGTTTGTGCTCAGGAATAATTTTATGCAGATTGCAATACAAATAATTACACATTGCATTTTTTAGACTTTATTCATTAAAACAGATCAGGAAAGCATATGGTATTTGTCTCAGTTGGACTGGTTTATTTCTCTAAGTATAATGGTTTCTTTTTTTTTTTTTTTTTTTTTGACAGGCAGAGTGGACAGTGAGAGAGAGAGACAGACAGAAAGGTCTTCCTTTTGCCGTTGGTTCACCCTCCAATGGCCGCCGCAGACGGCGCGCTGCGGCCGGCGCACCGCGTTCCTCCGATGGCAGGAGCCAGGAGCCAGGTGCTTTTCCTGGTCTCCCCATGGGGTGCAGGGCCCAAGCACCTGGGCCATCCTCCACTGCACTCCTGGGCCACAGCAGAGGGCTGGCCTGGAAGAGGGGCAACCGGGACAGAATCCGGTGCCCCGACCGGGACTAGAACCCGGTGTGCCGGCGCCGCAAGGCGGAGGATTAGCCAGTTGAGCCACGGCGCCGGCCTAAGTATAATGGTTTCAAGTTGCATCCATTTTTTTGTGAATAACAGGATTTCAATTTTATGGCTGAGTAATATTCCATGGTGTATCTGTGTCTGTGTGTGTATATATGTATACATCACATTTTCTTTGTCCATTCACCAGATGATGGACATCTGGGTTGATTCCTTATCTTAGCTATTGTCAATAAAGCTGCAATAAACATGGGGATACAGATAATTTTTTCATGTGCTAATTTCATTTCATTTGGTAAATTCCTTTTTTAATTTTATTTTATTTTATTTATTTATTTATTTTTATTTTTTGACTGGCAGAGTGGACAGTGAGAGAGAGAGACAGAGAGAAAGGTCTTCCTTTGCCATTGGTTCACCCTCCAATGGCCGCCATGGCCTGCGCGCTGCGGCCGGCACACTGCGCTCATCCAATGGCAGGAGCCAGGTGCTTCTCCTGGTCTCCCATGGGGTGCAGGGCCCAAGCACTTGGGCCATCCTCCACTGCACTCCCAGGCCACAGCAGAGAGCTGGCCTGGAAGAGGGGCAATGGGGACAGAATCCGGCGCCCCGACCGGGACTAGAACCCGGTGTGCCGGCACCGCAAGGCGGAGGATTAGCCTGTTGAGCCACGGTGCCGGCCATTCATTTTGTAAATTCTTAGCAGTGGAATGGCTGGATAATATGATAGATCTATTTTCAAATTTCTGAGAAATCTCCATAATGCCTTTCACAATGGCTGCACCAGATTACATTTTCACCAGGAATAGGGTGCCTTTTTCCCACACATCCTTGTCAGCATTTGGTGCTGATTGATTTCTGTAAGAAAGACATTCTAAATGGGATGAGGTGAAGCCTCATTTTGGTTTTTATTTGCATTTCCCTGATGGCTAGTGATCATCAGCATTCTCTCATGTGTCTTATGGCCAATTGAATTTCATGCTTTGAAAAATACCTTTGTCCCTTTCTTTTTTAAAGATTTATTTATTTATTTGAAAGTCAGAGTTACAAAGAGGTGGGGGGTCTTCTACTGCTGGTTCATTCCCCAAATAACTGCAAGAGCCAGACATGCCAATCTGAAGCCAGGGGAAAGGAGCTTATTCTGGGATTCCCAAATAAGTGCAGGAGCCCTAACAGTTGGGCCATGTTCATTTGCTTTCCCAAACCATAGCAGAGAGCTGCAACAGAAGTAGAGCAGCCAAGACTGAACCAGCAAACATATGGGATGCCAGCGACTCCAGGCATAGCTTTATCCACTATGCCACAGTGCCAGCCCTTCTCACTTCTTTTTGTTTTGTTTTTTTCTTTCTTTAGACTTTCATTTAGTAAACATAAATTTCCAAAGTACAGTTTATGGATTACAATGGCTTCCCCCCCCCATAACTTCCCTCCCACATGCAACCCTCCCATCTCCCACTCCCTCTCCCATTCCATTCACATCAAATTCATTTTCAATTCTCTTTATATACAGAAGATCGATTTAGTATATATTAAGTAAAGAATATATCAGTTTGCACCCACACAGAACATAAAGTGTAAAACACTGTTCCAGTACTAGTTATAGCATTACTTCACATTGGACAACACATTAAGAAGAGAGATCCTATGTGAGGAGTAAGTACAGTGACTCTTGTTGTTGAGTTAGCAATTGACACTCTTGTTAAAGGCGTCAGTAATCTCCATAGGCTCTTGCCATGAGTTGCCAAGGCTATAGAACCCTTTTGAGTTCACCAACTTTGAACTTATTTAGACAAGGTCATAGTCAAAGTGGAAGTTCACTCTTCCCTTCAGAGAAAGGTACCTCCTATTTGATGGCCCATTCTTTCTACTGGGATCTCACTCGCAGAGATCTTTCATTTAGGTGTTTTTTTTTTTTTTTTTCATTTTTTTTTCCAGAGTGTCTTGGCTTTCCATGCCTAAAATAGTCTCATGGGCTCTTCAGTAGATCCAAATGCCTTAAGGGCTGATTCTGAGGCCAGAGTGCTGTTTAGGACATCTGCCATTCTATGAGTCTGCTGTGTATCCCGCTTCTCAGGTTGGATCGTTCTCTCCCTTTTTGATTCTATCAGTGAGTATTTGCAGACACTAGTCTTGTTTGTGTGATCCCTTTGACTCTTAGACCTATCAGTATGATCAATTGTGAACTAAAATTGATCACTTAGACTAGTGAGATGGCATTGGTACATGCCACCTTGATGGGATTGTATTGGAATCCCCTGGCACATTTCTAAGTCCACCATTTGGGGCAAGTCTGATTGAGCATGTCCCAAATTGTACATCTCCTCCCTCTCTTTTTCTCACTCTTATATTTAACAGGGATAACTTTCAGTTAAATTTAAACACCTAAGAATAATTATTTGTTAATTACAGAGTTCAACCAATATTATTAACTATTACACTTCTTAATTGGATTGTTTGTTTTGTTGTTGCTTAGTTTCTTAAGCTCTTTAAATGTGCTGGACATTCATCCTTCATCAATTTCCTAATTTGCAAATATTTTCTCCCATTCTGTTGGGTTGACTCTTCACTTTGTTGAGTATTTCTCTTGCAGTGCAGAAGCTCTTTAACTTGATTTAATCCCATTTATCTATTGTGGTTTTGATTTCCTGTGCTTCTGGAGTCTTTTCCAAGAAGGCTTTGCCTATGCCAATGTCTTATATATTTTCCCCGATGTTCTTCTCTAGTAGTTTGATGGTGTCAGGTCATAGAATGGTTTCCCTTATCTATTTTGATTTAATTTTTTATAGAACATAAATAAGGAGTCTTGTTTAACCCTTGTGTATAGAGAAATCCAATTTTCTTAGCACCATTTGTTGTAGAGACTGTTTTTTTCCAGGGTTTGATTTTAGTTCATTTGTCAAAGATTAGTTGGTTGTAGATGCATGGATTTATTTCTAGAGTTTTTATGCTGTTCCATTGGTCTACCTGCCAATTTGTGCCAGTACCAGGCTGTGTTGATTATAATTGCCCTGCAGTATACCTTGAAATTTGATGTTGTGATGCCTCTGGCTTTGTTTTTGAGGTGTAATATTGCTTTAGCTGGTGGGGTTTCTTCTTTTTCCATATGAACTTTACCATTATATTTTTCTACCTATGAGAAAAAGGTTGTTGGTATTTTATTAGAATTGCATTTAATCTGTAAGTTGCTTACATAGCATGGACATTTTTATGGTATTAATTTTTCCAATACATGAATTATGGAAGAGTTTTCTGGTTTTTGTGTCTTCTTTTGATTTCTTTAATATTTTATAATTTTCATTATAGGTATCTTTCACAACCTTGGTGAAATTTATTCCAAGATATTTAAATTTTTGTAGTTATTGTGAAGAGATGGATCTTCCAAGTTCATTCATGGCATTTTCTGTATATACACAGGCTATTGATTTTTGTGTTTTAGTTTTACATCCTGCAAGTTTACCAAATGCTCAAGAGTCCCAACAGTCTCCTAGTAGAGTCTATTGGCTCCTCTATGTATAGAATCATGTCCCCTGGAAACAGAGATAATTAGATTTCCTTCTTTTGATTTGTATCCTTTTGATTTATATTTCTTTCCTAACTGATCTGGCAATGATGACAGTGGGCATCCTTGTCTGTGATAAATCCCACTTGGTTTGGGTGAAAGTCTTTCTGATGTGTTGTTGGAATCAATTAGCTACTATTTTATGAGAATTTTTACATCTATGTTCATCAGGGATATTGTTTTATAGTTGTTTTCTCTGTTGTTTCTTTTTCTGGTTTTGGAATTAAGTTGATGCTGGCCTCACAGAAGAAGTTGGAAGGATTCCAACCCTTTCAATGTTTTTGAATAGTTTGAAAGGAACTGGAATTAATTCTTCTTTAAAAGTATGGTAGAATTCAACTGCAAAGCAATCTGGTCCTTGGTTTTTCTTTTTGGGAGTGTCTTTATTACTGATTTAGTCTCCACATTCCAGCTTCATTCCACTGCAGTCAGAAAATATACATGGTATGATTTCATTTTTTCCTGAACAAAGTCCCATGCACTGATGAAAAAATGTGTATTCTTCAACTCTGGGATAAAAAATTCTGTAGATACATCAGAGCTGTTTGGACCATAGTGTAGATTAGCTCTACAGTTTCTTTGCTGATTGTCTAGTTGATCTTTCCATTAATGAAAGTGAGGTGTTGAAGTACCAATTACTATTGTATTGGAGTCTATGCCTCTTTTTAGATCCACTCATATTTGTTTTAAATAGGCAGAATCAACCCAGACATTCATCAACTGTTGTCTGGATAAATAAATCATGATATATATACACTATGGAGTACTAGTCAGCTGTACCAATAATGAAATCCGGTCTTCTGCAGTTCGATAGACGAATTGTGAGTTGGGCTGCGAAAAACATGGAAGGAGTAACAGAAAACTCTTTCATAAGCTGATTTCTTTTGTTCTGCATAAATTTCCAATTTAGGAAGGCTGGCTCACATTGTAGGTCTATATTCAGCTTTCTGAGATATCTATAAACTGTCTTCCATAGTGGTTATACCAGTTTACATTCCCCTCAACGCTGGATTAGGGTACCTTTTTACCCACATCCTTTTCAGCATTTGTTGTTTGTTGATTTCTGTATTAAAGCCATTCTAACTGTAATGAGGTGAAACTTCATTGTGATTTTTATTTGCATTTCCCTGATGGCTAGTGATCCTGAACATTCTCTCAGGTATCTGTAGGTCATTTGAATTTCTCTTCTTGAAAAATGCCAATTCAAGTCATTTGACCATTTCTTAACTGAATTGTTTGTTTTGTTGTTGCCCTTTATAGATTTGCCTAGGCATCTTAATCCTGGGAGGCAGACCCTGTGGGTACCTCCCTGTCCCAGATGGTTGCTACCTCCCAGCCAGGCTCAAAGTCAATGGGGACCATGGGTAGTTCCCTCTTCTAGAATCTCTGGATCACATGTATACAGGAGCCACCAGCTGAATACTGCTCCCTGCCTGCCACTGCTGCCAGTACTTCCAAGAAGGTGTCTTATCTCAGCCAATTGCTATGCATGCACCATGGCTTTCACAGATGCCACCCAAACCCACAATAGTGCCCACCCTTTCTCAGCTGGGCAGCAAGTGCTGTTGTGGGGAAGCTGGGCAGAGGTAAATGTGCCCCCTCTACTTCCACTAGGTCCGCAGCAACTGCTAGCAACCACTACCCCCAGGGCTCCAATCCCAACTCACATGACGTTTTCTCTCCAGCTGTATCATCACAGGTTGCAGCAATCTGGCCTCACCTCTGCCTCCGAACTGCAGCCCACTCTGGTTCTCAGCTGCTACAGCTGCGTTCGTGTCATGCTGCACATATGCAGCCTCCACACAGGTCCACAGCGTTTCTTTTCCTCTTGTAGGATCTCCAGTGCAGTTTTCTCTCCAATTCTACCCTAAGAATGTACTTCCTACAGTTTTTCCCTTATTGTTTATCCCTAGCTTTGTGCAGCATGTTGCTTCCTAATCTGCCATCTTGGAATTTCTCTTAAGGTCTATATCTTTTGTAAAGATTTATTTATTTATTTGAAAGTCAGATTTGCATAGAAGGAGATGCAGAGGCAGAGGGAGTATAAGGTTAGTAGATTTATATCCATCTTATTATTATTGATGCCATTGTGAATTATATTTTAAAATTTCAAATTATAAGTTTTTATTATAAGTACATAGAAAATCAGTTGACTCTTCCATGTTAACCTTGAATCATTCAATCAGTTGGCTCTTCCATGTTAACCTTGAATCATTTAATCACTTATCCCTAGCTCTAAGGGTTCTTTTTTCCTAATCTTTGAGATTTTCTATTTTTTTAAATTTTATTTAAGTTAATCAAGTTTCATGTGTTTTATTATATATACAGATTTTAATGATATAGTGATACTTCCCATCCTACCTTCACTGTCCCCCATGCTTCAATCCTTCTTCCTCCTCCCTCTCCTATGACCACTCTGAATTTTTACAGAAATCTTGTTTACTTAATGATCATAAATTAACCCTACACTAATTAAAATACTTCAACAAATAGTATGAAGAAAAAAAAATACTATTTCTCAACAGAATAGACCAGGGCTGTAACATAACAATCATGTCATCTGTGCATAGAGGCAATTTATTTTCTTCTTTCCAATCTCTATATCTTTTGTTTGTTTTTCTCTTGTAATAGCATTAACTCTCCTAATAGCATTCACTGGGATTCTCAGTACTATGCTTAATAGAAGTAAGAAAGAAATTATACTTAACATGCTTAGAAGGAAAAAATCCAACATCTCCCCATTAATTATGTTAGCTTTGGGGGTTTTGTAGACATTCTTTGTCAATTTAAGTGAACTCCCCTTTATTCATAGTTTGCAGCAAATTTTTATGAGAAAAAAATCAAGGCTTAATTTTATCAAATTTTTTTCTACATCATCTGATACATCCATGTGATTATTTTACTTTACTTTAGTTGACATAGTTACATTTATTTTCAAATGTTCAACCAGCCATACATATAAGAAAATAATCCTTCTTGGGACCAGCATTGTGGCAGAGCAGATAAAGCCACTACTTGTGATGCTGTTATCCCATATGGATATGGATTGGTTTCAGTATTCTCCACTTACAATGCAGAATCCTGCTAATGGCCTAAGAGAAATGTTTTGAAGATGGCCCAAGTGTTTGGGGTCCTGCCACGCATATGGGAGGACAAGATGAAGCTCCTGGCTCCTGGCTATGGCCAGGCCTGGCCTTGGGCATTGTAGCCAATTGCAGAGTATCTCACCCTCTCTCTGTAACTCTGATTACCAAATAAATAAATAAATCATTTTAAAAGAAAGAAATTAATCTTTGGTCACTTTGTATAATTCTTTTCATACATAGTTGGAGTCAATTTGTTAATATTTTGCATTTTTTTTTGCCTATAATTGTGAAAGATAATAGTGTGTAGTTTTTCCTTCTTCTATTGTCTGGGGTTTGAGCATGGCTTCATAGGAGGATTTTAGGACATGTTCCTTCTACTACCTACCTGGGAGATAATGGGGAGAACTGATACTGGTTATTCTTTAAGTGATGAGTAGAAGTCACAGGTGAAATGGTCAGAGCCTATTGCTTTACATTTGGAAGTTTTCATATTATTTATTCCATTAGTTTATTATACATAGGTACTTGGTTTCTTCTCGTGGAGTTTTGTTAGCTTGTGTCCTTCAAGAAATTGGTCTGTTTAAACAAACAAACAAACAAAAAACTGGTACATTTTATCAAGTTTGTGGACACAGTGTATTTCACAGTATTTGTTTCCTTATTATCCAGTTAGCAGTCTGATTGATTGGTAGTGATTGTAACTTTTTCTTATATTTATAATTTGTGATTTATTTCTTTCCTTTGTGAACCTGGCAAGAAATTGATCAATTTTACTCATATTTTCAAAGTATCAGGTTTGGTCTCATTGTTTTTCTCTATTGCTACTTTTTTCAACTTTATTTATTCATGCTGGGTTATTTTCAGATTATTAGTATTTTTTTCTTATGCTTGCTTCAGGTTTAATTGGTTTTCCATTTGTTTCCATAGATGGAAGATTAAATTTGAAGCTTTAGATCATTTTTCCACAATACATGCATGTATCGTTATAAATTTCCTACTAATTACTGTTTTCTGTGACACACAAATATTAATGTTTATTCACTTTAATTAGTTCAAAAATTTTTAAATTCTTTTTTATTTATATAAGGTTACAAATTTCATAATTTCATATACACAGCTTTAAGAGATAATTATACTTTCTACCTAAGACTTACTCTTTAAACCATGTGTTAAATAACAATACATTATTTAATTACAAAATGTTTGGGAGTAATCAAGATAGTTTTCTGTTATTAATTTCTAATTAAATTCCAATATAGACTGAAAGCCCACCTCATAAAATCCCTGTTCTTTTAATTTTGTTACCTATATTTTACAGTCCAGAATGTAGTCTAGCATGTGCCATATAAATTTGAAGAAAAGTGTGTATTCTACTATTGGAAAGAATATTCTAAAAATGTTAAATACAACAAGTTGACTGGTAATGCTGTAACTATAGCTATAAAATAGGTTGTTGATATCATTACAAACTTTCTATCTGTTTGATTTATCAATTACTGACAGAGAGGTGTTGATCTCAACCATGTAACAGACAGGAATGCCCACTCTCACCACTGCTATTCAATATAGTGCTGGAAGTCTTAGCCAGAGCTATTAGGCAAGAAAAAGAAATTAAAGGGATACATATTGGGAAGGAAGAAGTCAAATTATCCCTCTTTGCAGATCTCTTTATTTAAGGGATCCAAAGAACTTTACTAAGAGACTATTGGAACTCATACAAGAGTTTGGCAAAGTAGCAGGATATAAAATCAATGCACAAAAATCAACAGCCTTTGTATACACAGGCAATTTCAAGCCTGAGAAAGAACTGCTAAGATCAATCCCATTCACAATAGCTACAGTAACACTCAAATACCTCAGAATAAACTTAACCAAGGATGCCAAAGACCTCTACGATGAGAATTACAAAATCTTAAAGAAAGAGATAGAAGAGGATACCAAAAAAATGGAAAAACCTTCATGCTCATGGATTGGAAGAATCAATATCATCAAAATTTCCATTCTCCCAAAGGCAATTTGTAGATTCAATGCAATACTAATCAAAATACCAAAGACATTATTCTCAGATCTGGAAAAAAATGATGCTGAAATTCATATGGAGACACAGGAGACCTCAAATAGGTAAAGCAATCTTGTGCAACAAAAACAAAGCCGGAGGCATCACAATATCAGATTTCAGGACATACTACAGGGCAGTTACAATCAAAAAAGCATGGTACTGGTACAGAAACAGATGGATAGACCATTGAACAGAATAGAAACACCAGAAATCAATCCAAACATCTACAGCCAACTTATATTTGATCAAGGATCTAAAAGCAACTCCTGGAGCAAGGACAGTCTCTTCAACAAATAGTGCTGAGAAACCTGACTCTCCACATGAAGAAGCATGAAGCAAGACCCCTACCATTCACCTTACACACTTTGTACTGTGTTTTAAAATCAATATTTTAAAGATGGAGGCATCACAATATCAGATTTCAAGGCATACTACAAGACAGTCATCAAAACAACCTGGTACTGGGGAAAAATAGATGGGCAGACCAATGGAACTGAATAGAAACTCCAGAAATCAATCCACACATACACGGTCAATTTATATTTAACAAAGGAGCTAAAATAAGTCCCTGGAGAAAGGACAGGCTTTTTAAGAAATAGTGCTGAGAAAACTGGATCTCCATATGCAGAAGTATAAAATAAAACCCCTACCTTATACCTTACATAAAAATTCACTCAAAATGGATGAAGGATCTAAATCTATGACCTAATATCATCAAATTAAAAGAACATTGGGAAAACTCTGCAAGAAATTGGCATAAGAAAAGAATTCTTGGAGAAGACCCAAAAGCATCGACGATCAAAGTCAAAATAGACAAATGATGTCACATCAAGCTGAGAAGCTTCTGCACTAGAAAAGAAACACTCCCCCAAGTGAAGAGATAGTCAACAGAATGGGAGAAAATAATTTTAAAGTATGCAACTGATAAAGGATTAGTATCCAGAATCTATGACGAACTCAAGAAAACCAACAAAACAAAACAAATAATTCAGTTAAGAAACAGACAAAGCCCTTGAACAGTCATTTTTTCAAAAGAGAAAATTCAAATGGCTGCAGACACATGCAAATATGCTTAGGATCAGTAGCCATCAGGAAAATAATGCAAATCAAAACTACAATGAGGTTTCACCTACCACAGTTAGAATGGCTATCATAAAGAAATCCAAAAATTATAAATTCTGGCAAGGATGTTGGAGAAAATGTACACTAATCCACTATTTATTTAAACATAAAATGGCCCAGCCACTGTCAAAGACTGTACGGCGATATCTCAGAAATTTGAATATAGACCTACCATATAACCAAGCTATTCCATTCATGGGAATTTACCCAAACAAAATGAAATCAGAATATGAGAAAGTGTGATCTGTCTTGTACCCCCATGATAATTGCAGCTCAATACACAATATGTAAGATATGCAATCAACCCAGATGTCCATCAGTTGAAAACTGGATAAAGAAACTGTCATATATGCACACTATAGAATACTATACCGTGGTTAAAAAATGAAATCCTGTCTTTTGCAACAAAATGGATGCAACTGGGAACCATTATACTTAGTGAAATAAGACAGTCTCAAAATGACATATATTGTATATTTTCTCTGATCTATGGTAACTAATATAATATCTAAAAGGTAATATATAGGAATGAAATTCACTGAGATTTTGATGATTGTTTACAGCTCTTGTCTTGACTGTTGAGAAACAGTGTATTTTTCCGCTCATACTATTTATTGAACACTTGGTGTAGCTTTAATCTGATGGATATAAAGTAAACTGACAATAGAACTTTGTAAAAATTAAGAATTGGAATAGGAGAGGGAGGAGAAAGAAGGGTGGGAGCATGAGTAGGAGGTAGGGTGGGTGGGAAGTATCACTGTTTCTGAATATGTATATAGGAAAACATGAAGTTTCTATACCTTAAATAAAATTTTTAAAAAAGAAAGTCTGTATTTCATAAGCCTACCAACTGCAATCCACTTTTCTTACACTAGTCATATATTACTGTGGTGCTATGGAAGAAATTTTACAAATTAAGTCAGTCTTTTATTTTTTCTTTTAAAAAAGTTTTATTAATATAGATAGAGTACAGATTTCATGTAGTACATAGGTACAGTTCTAAAATGATTAGCAAACTTCCCTCCCTACTTCTCTCTTCTCCATTCTTCAATCCCTCTCCCTTCCTTTCTTTTATTGAATTTTTGCAAAAATATAAATTAACTCCTCTCTATAATTGCAAACTTAATTCAACATTATTCATAATACTTAACAAGTAAATATAGAAAGATCACAGTTACACAGGGCTAAAAATGACAAGCGTATAACAAGATTTCCATTTAATTCCTATACTTTTTTTGTATTTTATATTAACTGTCCCATATCAGAGAAAACATGATACTTCTCTTTTGGAGATTGGCTTATTTCACTAAACTTACTAGTCTCCAGTACTATCCATTTTATTGCAAAAGACAGGATTACATTTTTTATGGCAACTAGCGTTCTATAGTGTATATATACCACATTTTCTTTATTCAGTCATCAGTTGATGGACATCTGTGTTGATTCCATGTCTTAGCTATAGTGAGTTGAACTACAATGAGCATGGGAATACAGATTACATTTTCATAAGCTGATTTCATTTTGTTTGAGTAAATTCCCAGTTGTAGGATTGCTAGGTCATATGGTAGATATACTCAGATTTCTGCAGAATCTCTATACTATCTCCTATGATGGTTATACTAGTCTACATTCATACCAACAGTGTATTAGAATGCCTTCTTCCCCACATCCTTTCCAGAATCTATTGTTTTTGTTTTTTTTATTTTTAGATGATAGCCATTCTAACTGGGGTGAAATGAAGCCTCACTGTTTTTTATTTATATTTTCCTGATGGCTAATGATCCTGAGCATTTTTTCATGTATCTGTTCGCCATTTGCATTTCATCCTTTGAAAAATACCTGTGCATGCCCTTTTGCCCATTTTTTAACTTGATTGTTTGTTGTTTCTTGATCCTGGATTTAAATCTTTTCTCAGTGGCATAGTTTTCAAATATTTTCTCCCATTCTTTTGATTAGTGCTTCACTTTGCACAGTGTTTCCTTTGCATTGCAGAAGCTTACTAGCTTGATATAAACTTCAGTATTTTAGTGAGCCTTTGTCTCAGGGATGTGACCTTCAAAAGTGTTTCTTGAATAGTGCTTCTTCCCACTGGTCTGCCCTCTTACCACATGCTACCTTTCCACCTTTCCACTATCACAGATACTGGGAGGCAGCAGCTAATGGCTCACACAGCCCAGTACCTAATATCCACAAAGAAGACCCAAATTGAATTTCTAGCCAACCTAGCAGGCATCAGTTCGTGAGATCCATCCATCCATGTAGAAGATACAGAAAGAGTTTCTGGCTCCAGGCATTGGCCTGGCCCAAGCCTGGCTGTTGTGGATATTTGGGAAGTAAAGCAGCAAAAGAAGATTGATCTCTCTTTCTATTTCTCCCTCTCTGTCACTCTGCCTTTCAAAAAAATAAATAATGCTTTAAGGATAAAATTAAAAAAGAACTTACTGATGCCCACATCTCTGTTTTTGGAACTAACCTTGTACCAGGACTGAGAAGTGCTGCCACTTACCATCTCTAGTCCTGATACTTTAATAGTACAACTTATTTTGATATTCTGGTTAGCCTCAGAAAATTTACATTTTGTTGTTTGTTACAAAATAAGAATATTTTTAAAAAACAGTAGTCAATTCACCTTATAGGATACAATTTTAGTTTTAGATGGTCAGCAAATCACTTCAAAAATAAATCAAATTTTATTGGCAGGTGCTGAAAGTGATAGAAGCTATTAGACTTTGAAGTTTTAAAGGTCTCAGTGAACCATGTAAAGGGCAGACTTGCTGAGTGCTCCCTGTTTCTTCTTTCCTGGAAGACTTGTGCTTATGAACACATTTATTATTGACCTGTTTCCTTTATATGCCTTTCATCTACACATTTTTATTCTCTTTGTACTTCTTTTGTCCTGTGTACATTGTGCCTGGCCCTTTGAGTCACATGAAATGTCTTCATTATCAATTTTGATCTGGAAGTACTTGTGTGTATCTCTCTTTGGTAAGTTTTTCATGCTGTTTATCAGGCTGTTAGTATGCAAAAAGTATACTTAAAAAGGATTTATGACTTATGCAGTATTAGTAAAGTAACAATAAAGATAATATCATAAAGGAAATCCTGATTTAAAGGATGAAGAATTATTTAGAAGCATGTACATATAATAAAACTTCAGAGCAATAGCTTTTGTTTTCAATTTTTTAAGATTTATTTATTTATTTACTTGAAAAGCAGAGTGATAGAGAGAGGTAGAGAGGGAGACAAAAAGAGAAACAAGTCTTCCATTAGTTGGTTCACTCCCCCAAATGGCTGCAAAATTCAGGGTGGGCCAGGCAAAATGAAGAGCTAGGAATTCCACATGGGTCTCCAACATAGGGAGCAGAAGCCAAGTACTTGGGTCATCTTCTGCTGTCTTCACAGATACATTAGCAAGAAGTTGGATCAGTAGTCAAGTACCCAGGACTTGAGCCAGTACTCAGATATGGAATGCTGTTGTCACAAGAGGCAGCCTAACCCACTATACCACAAGGCCAGCCCTTAAGTTTTTATGTTTAAGTGAAACTTGGCTTCCGATGTACATGCATGTTGAATGCCTTCATGAGCTGGCATTGGGGAGCAGCAGGTTAAGCGGATTAAGGCAACATCCCATGTGGGCATTAGTTTGAGTCCCAGCTGCTCCACTTTTGATCCAGCTCCCTGCTAATATATCTGGGATAGCAGTAGAAGGATGGCCCAAGTACTTGGGACCCTGAATGTACATGGGAGATCTGGATGAAGTTCCAGGGTCCTTGCTTCAGCCTGGCCCAGCCTTAGTTGTTGCTGTCATTTGGGGAATAAACCAGTAGAAGAAAGATCTCTCTCTCTCTCACCCTCTATCTGTAACTCTGCCTTTAAAATAAATAAATAAATCATTTAAAATTGCTTTAAATATTCTTGTTATTAAAGCAACAAAAAGGAATTGCTATGAGCATGAATGCAGCAACATGCATAGCAAATTGTTGTCACAGTTTAAATAGCAATTCTGAAAATGAACTTTATTACAAAGCATGGCATCTCTACATATTCTAGAGGAATACTATATTGCAAACAAGTAAATGGACTTAAGTGGTGACTCATGCTTCTATTTCCAGATTAGATGGCACAGAGTTGTCTGGAAATTTCCTTAAACAATTGTTACGTCAGCCAATCTAATAAACATGTCAGCATGGCATAAGATTTTCATTTTGAGTCTGCAGAAGCACTTTTTGATTGCCATCCAAATAAAAAGAGCATCTTGCGTTAGATTTTTATTTCAGTGATTAAATATTTTCTTATATACAGCATAAGCTGTTATTGTAAAGAAGAACCCAAACAGTATGATTAAGTAAAATGGCATGCCTATCTTTTTAAACTTCTCATTTGTAACTATAATGTTCAAATGGATGTTGTTGTTTTAAGTAGTTAAAGCTGTCTGCATGCTATGATGGGCTTCTTTCATCCTTTGGCTCATATCTGAGGAAGTCCTGCCAGCTAGCATGCGTTTTCAGAGACTCTAACGAAGACTCTAGTGAGGCCCACAAAAGGCTTTAGATTTAGTCAAGTAGCAAGAAATCCCCAAGGATTTCATCCAGAGCCTGCAGAGATGGCTTCCATTTGTTCTATGTTTTAATCACCCTACAATTAGAAACTGTTACCATTTCTCATCTCCATGAATGTGTGAGAGAACCAGACATTGCATTTCTCATAGTAAGTTCATTATTTCAAAACTAATATTTCTTTTTAATAATGTGCCAATGTTTCAATCATTATCCACCTATCCAACTTCTTCCATCTCGTGTAGACAATAAAATAACCTCAGTGTTTTGGTTTGTTTTCAGAGTTGGAGATTTCTTTGGATAGTGCGTGGTTCAATATCTTCCTACATACTAAATGAAGCATGTGTTTTATTTTTATGTTTACTATATGTGTGTTTTTATGTTATTTAAACTATATTGAAACAGCCTGATTCATTCTGCATATATTCAACTGATATATTGTAAAGTTTCCTGATTTCTCAGTTGTGTTAAGGCTACCAATATATGCACCAAAAGGATTCATCTTCATATCTAGAGTTTCCATTTGATCTGTGTTCATCAAATTTCTACCTCTGTTCTAAAGTTTCTCATCCAGGGACAGGCATTTATCCTAGAGCCAAACTGCTGCTTGGACACCTGCAATCTCCTTTTGAGTGCCCATGTTTCAGTCCCTGGCTTCTACAGATCCAACTAACATGCACCATGGTAGGCAGCAGGTAATGGCTCAAGCAGTTGGATTCTTATCACTCACTTGGGAGAACTGGATAGAGTTCCCAACCCTGAGCTTTGACCTGGACCAACCCTGACCGTTGTAGGCATTCAGTAATTGAACCAGTATATGGACATTCTGTCTCTGTCTCTCTGCCTTTCAAGCTTAATAAACAAGTGAATAAAACTTCTCATCTATTTATTTGTTATCCAGCTTATCCACTCTAGCCTTCAACAGTCATCATAATTATTTTAAAATCCCATTCTGGAAGTTTCAATATCTATGCCATATTTATGCCATATTTGCATCTAGTCATATTGATTACTTTGTGTCTTGACAAGGGGTTATTTTTTCTTGCTTCTATGTGTATTATATAACTTTTGGTTTTGAGGTGGGCATCTTATATAGAAAAGTGAAGACTGGCATAAATAAATACTAGTTACATCTGGAAATGAGCGTGCCACTACTTTTGCTAAGCCTCTATTGAGGAATGTTAGACAAGTCAGGTTTGCTTGTTTCTAGGATTACATATAGTGCACTACAGGCTTCAAACTCCTTTAATACTACCACCTGTGTAGGGGAACAGGTTGGTTTTTCTCAAGAGTTTTTCATGACAGTTGATCAGTATCAAATTATTCCTAACAGCAGCTCAATTTTAGGCACTCCCTTCACGATAATGCCTCAAGAGTGCTCTTACATATTCCCACAGAGTGCTCTTACTTAATACTTACATCTGCTAGCAAAGTACAGGGTCTGGGGGCAGGGAAACAGTCCTTATCTTTCTATACAGATTCAGTTACCTGTGTAACTGGAGTGTGTGCTCCTCATTGATCCAGTGGTCAGAAACAAGATGTTTTCTTAGATGTTCTTCTTCCCTAGTAGAGAGCTTGCTTTCTTTTTTTATTTTTTATTAATCTGTCTCTCCTATTTCCTCTCCCTACTATGAAAGTGCAATGGCTCTATACGTGAGTACTAATAACAGGGTTTACTGCCCTTCCCTAATGCTTTAGGCTTTTACTGTACAGGAAGCAGAGAAGGATCTGGAAGGGGCTTTGTGCTCTCCGCCAGTTGGTGCTGCTCCCAGGACTGCACCAGGAGGGAATCTTGCTCTGATTCTTTTCCCTGCTCCTAGTATTACTCTTGAGCACTGAGCATGGTGTAGATATGAATTTCCCTCCTGTCTGTAGTTTTAAGGGCTTCTATACTCTTACACAATCCCCCATGTGCACTTCAGCAATTTGTTAAAAGTTTTACCTAGACTTTTCTGAGCAAATTGTATGGCATATGGTGTCTTCCCTGGGTAACAAAGTGCTCTCTTCTTGTCTCTCCTTGAAAGCACATCATTCTTTGGGTTTCTTATTAGTTGATTGCTCTGCAATACTCAGGTCTTTAATAGCTTAAGAGAGGTTGTGTTTATGCTGGTAATTTGCTTTTTGTTGGTATTGTAAGGCTGGGATTAGTGTTTATTCCAATTTCTTTTTTTAACTTTTATTTAATACATATAAATCTCCAAAGTACATCTTTTGGATTACAGTGGCATTTCTCCCCCCAAGACTTCCTTCCCACCCGCAACCATCCCATCTCCCGCTCTCTCTCCCATTCCATTCACGTCAAGATTCATTTTCAATTCTCTTTATATACAGAAGATCAATTTAGCATATGTTAAGTAAAGATTTCAACAGTTTGCACACAGAAACACAAAGTGTAAAGTACTGTTTCAGTATTAGTTATAGCATTAATTCACATTATATGACACATTAAGGACAGAGATCCTAAATGGGGAGTAAGTGCACAGCGAATCCTGTTGATGACTTAACAATTGACACTCTTGTTTATGGTGTCATTATTCACCCTAGGCTCTTGTCTTGAGTTGCCAGGGCTATGGAAACGTTTTGAGTTTGCCAACTCCGATCTTATTTAGACAAGGACATAGTCAAAGTACCCTTCAGAGAAAGCACCCTTCAGAGAAAGGTACTTCCTTTTCTGATGGCCTATTCTTTCTGCTGGGATCTCACTCACAGAGATCTTTCATTTAGGTTTTTTGTTTGTTTGTTTGTTTGTTTTGCCAGAGTGTCTTGGCTTTCCATGCCTAAAATACTCTCATGGGCTCTGCAGCCAAACCGAATGCCTTAAGGGCTGATTCTGAGGCCAGAGTGCTGTTTAGGACATCTGCCATTCTATGAGTCTGCTGTGGATCCCACATCCCATGTTGGACCTTTCTCTCCCTTTTTAATTCTATCAGTTAGTATTATCAGACACTAGTCTTGTTTATGTGATCCCTTTGACTCTTAATCCTATCATTATGATCAATTGTGAACTGAAACTGATCACTTTGACTAGTGAGATGGCATTGGTACATGCCACCTTGATGGGATTGAATTGGAATCCCCTGGCACATTTCTAAGTCCACCATTTGGGGCAAGTGCGATTGAGCATGTCCCAAACTGTACCTCTCTTCCCTCACTTATTCCCACTTTTATATTTAACAGGGATAACTTTGCAGTTAAATTTAAACACCTAAGAATAATTGTGTGTTAATTAAAAGTTCAACCAATAGTATTAAGCAGAACAATTTCTACAACCTAAACAGAGTAGGAAACCTGTGCTCTCATACAGAAAGACATTCTGAACTTTCAATATGTTGTGGACACTCTGCACAAGGAGCTAAATTGCATGTTCTCTACTTTTGTATCTGGGAGAGCTGTCACCATGGTCAAAGTAATAATATTTGACTTCCAAGGGTAAGTAAGTTTCAAAGCCAATTCAGCTTCTCTCTCTCTCGCTCTCTCTCTCTCTCTCTCTTCCTCCTTTCCTCCTTCTCTCTCTTTCTCAGTATAAATTCCTTGGAATTCCTGAGTTCCACAGCTTGACATGAACAGACTATATAGAAAATGAACAAGATGCCCAAGGAAACCCAGGTGTTGAATCTTCCCAGACCAAATGGCAAACATATAAGTCACAGTTATTCCAGGCCCCAGCTTTCATACCTCCCTAGCCAGCACTGAATAGAACAGAGACAAGCTAGACCCACAGAAGCTTGTCCAGCTGGTAGATTCAGAGCAAAATAACTATATTTACTTTAAGCCACTATGTTTTGGGGTGCTTTTTATAGAGCAATCAGACTTAAAATAACATAGCACTTGCATTTTATTTGGTGTTCCTTATATGTGACTTTCACAATAATCAGGAAGTGATTGGCAGTTATTTCATAGAACGCAGAAAAAAAGATTTGAACAATGGTTTCACACCTTCACAGGGATTCACAAAAGAGGAATAAACTAGTTACACACACTGTTGCCATTTATCCAATAGCCTGTCTCCTTTTTTTTTTTTTTTACTTTTTTTTAAAAAAGAGAGAACAGTACGTTTTTTCAAATATTAGCACTCTGCTATTTGCATCACCTTACATCCTTTGTGAACCTCTGAAGATTCAGAGCATGAGTCTGTCTTGGCTCAAAATGATCCTGGTCACTGAATTCTCTTTGACTACTTAACAATGGTTGCAAGATCCAAATCAGGCCAATAATTCAAAATGTCAAGTCTGGCCAGAAAAAATTATTGGGACAGTCTCTTAGCTCATAATAATAGAGAAGAGAGAGTTAGTTCATTATTTTTTTTCTGCTACTAGATATTGGTGTTGGGGAGGATGTGACAGCTGAAACTACTTAGTCAACTTGAGAGAATAAATAAGCCAGTCAATTGAGGGTGACAGAACAGGAAGACAGGAAAAAAGTCTTGCTTTTAGTAGATTTATTCTACCTGTTAGTTTTCAGAACCCAAACCACTGACTACCAGATCAGTTATTAGAGCAAACATAAAGTTAGATATTTTTTAAAAGAAAATTTTAATTGTGATATTAATTAGGTTGTTTTTAACCTAATTAATAGAGATAGGTTTCTACTTCAAATTCTATTCTCTATCATTGTATATGTTTTTAGGATGCAGAGCAAGTTCCATGTTCCATTGCATCCCCCCTTTTGACTGTCTCCATGTCTGGCTCATAAAAGGCGAAGGGGGGATGATTTTGACACTGCTTTTTCATTACGTCCCAGGAATATCTCAATAATTCAGTCCAGCACTTATCAAAATACCAGCAAGATGTGCTACTATACAAAATGATCATAAATACACCTAAAAACCTATATTTGAAAGAGTGTATGATTTGTGCATTAGATCTGTGTGAATAACCACATAGTATATCAGGTCTTAGACCAACACCTGAGGATAAAGTCTACATTCCTCATTTCAAGGGAATTAATTATTCATGAAACAAGAAGTCCAGGGTTAGATGCTGATTAAGTTCGGGACTCAGCAGAATTTATTTGATGGTACCCACACTAATTATTCAGGGTACACAAGGCATCTTTGCAAAGTTATGAAAAATGTGCTCTCCAAACAACTATTCACAAGTTTTGTATTTTCACTTTTATGTTGATATTTTTCTTGAAAGGCAGGGAGACAGAGACAGACATCTCGTGATTCACTCCTCAAATTCAATATACAAGACTGAGCTGAGGCCAAATCTGGGAGATGGAAACTCAGTCAATATCTCCTATGTGAGTGGCAGGAACCCAATCAGTTGGGCCGGCTGCCTTTCAACATCTGCATTAGCAGGAAGATCGATTCAAGAAACCCAACCTGGAAAAGGAACACAAGTACTCAAATGTGGAATGCAGGCATCGTAATTGGCATCTTTACTTTTAGGTCAAACATCCACCCTCCATGACATTTTAAAAGTACCCTCATATTAGTGAGACAGACACCAAATCCTTGCTCTTGTGGAATTAGTACAGCTGCCAGATAGGAAATCCAGAAACTAACATAATAGTACAGCATACCTTATAACCAATGAGTACACTACTATGTGATAACCTGTACAGTGAGTATAGTATACGAAAATTGATGAGTTTTATGGAAAATAATAGAGCAAGGTAAGAGGAAGTAGGAACATAAAAAGCAGCTTGAGAATTTCGTCTTCGGATACATTCATCTTAGGTTGACAAGGTTATGATGGCAGTGCTAAGCTTACATACAAAGTCCAGAAGATAAAACAGTGTTTCCTGTCAGAAAGGGGGAAGATTTTTCCACAAGCCATGCAGCAAAAGTATCAGCAACTATTCTTGTGGAGGTCGATGTCTAAGCTCATTCTTAGTTCATTATGAGGGCATAGGAGAGCTGTGCTGAAAAGACCTTGCTTAAGATGCACTTCCGGGATCTGAAGAAGTTCCAACTCTCCAGTCTCATGCATGAAAGAAATCCATATTCTTTGGCAAAGAATAAGTTTGTGGAAGCACAGCAAGGGTGACATTTGTGTATTTAATCAAAAGCATCCTTCAAAGCAATTCAATCTGATAGAGTCTTAGTTTATTTTTCTGAAAGAAAGAGATATTGATGGAGTCAACCTCATTGGGTTGTTGAGAGAATTAAATGAGATAATGTATAAAACTGCTTGATAAATAAGTCTGCACATTATGACTGCTTAATAAATTTTATTTATCATCATGTTCACTAATAAGATTACAAGTAATAGCCATTCACAACTCTCAGTCAATACTTTGGGATATATATTTATTACAATGCATTAACACAAAAGGGGAAATTATAGGACTGAGTGACACACTGAATAAAGGTAATAGTCCCTCATGATAGGCTCTCTGATCTTCACGTTGACTTCATAGCTGTAACACAATTAATTAAGTCCTGCCCTTCACCATGTAATAACTTTTGATATACATCTTCTGCCAGATTCTCTTGGTGTCCCTAAAGGTCCCCCTAGGATTACTGTGGGCATCTTTGGAAGTCTCTATGATCATTACTCATGGTACACTTTAAGATCAGCAAGTGCACAATTAAGTTATTGCGACTTCCTTAGAAAGTACATGAACTGGAATCATTTCCCTTCCAACCAATGAATGAAAAACATAAATGTAAAATGTGGCTGCATCTGTTTAATTTTAAAACATGAAAAGTATATTCAAAAACCAAATCATACTCTTATTTTCTAAAGGAATTAGACTACCACTTTTGGGTCATCTTGGTGATGATTAAAATGATCAGCTGGTTTTCTTTGTTGTTTTCTTTTGTTGGGAAGTATAAAACTTTTATCTTAGTGAACCCAGAATGTTTGCAATGTTTCAAGGTGTCTAAGTATTCAGTATGTGTTTAATTATACATGAACAAATTTCAACATAGAAACAGGAATGTAAATGCCAGAAATTCATGCAGATATATCTCATATGAGTTACAAATTTTGACAAGCAGCTTTCAAATGCAGTGATAGGAAAGATGGCTGACATTTGCTAACTGCCTGCTCTGTACATATTGTTTTACATTTATGTTTTTGTGCTATTCTGACAGCAACACTTTGAGGTAAGTATTATTTTCCTTGTTCTGTGGAAAACCTCAGTTCAAGGAGTATATTGTAGTAAATAGAGAGATTGGCTTTATCCTCAGGTCTTAACTATAAAATTTGTACCTTATCTACCATACACTCATCCATACGGACTTAGTACACGAATTGTATACTTGAACAAACATAAGTCTTTAAGTATCTTCTTGTTTTCTCTGCTATCCGCATTTTTGGTCATTTTGTGCAGTAGCTTGACTTTCCAGCACTTTGATTCCTTAGTAAACTTAAACAGTGTTTCAAAGTGCCAACACTAGAACCTTATTTTCCTATTTTGACTTGACACCATCGCCTATAAGAACTCATTTTTCTCTACAAAGTTTTTTTTTTTACTTCTATATTTCAGCTGAGGAGCCATGCAGAGTCATTGACATAATTCTCCTCAAGATATTCATATTATCTAGTCAAGGCTTTTCCTCCAAACCTTGCTGGAAAAATATTTTGTACTGCTGCTGAAGATTCATTTTTTTTCAAGGTTGGGTTATTTCTTTTGTTGGGTATGGTATTTTGAATTGAGAATAGGGGTTGGAAGCTTTTTTCTGCCAATGACCTTCACACACCATACAAAAGTGTCAGCTTAAAAATTAGTCTGCTATAGATTCTTTGAAATTCAAGTCCTGAGTACAATTGTCTAGGAAAAACCAGACCAAATGATTTTGAGGCCTAATATTGCCCACAGGCCTGACATTCCACCCCCCACCCCACCCAAGTCAAAGAAGATTTGTAAATACAGAAAACCAAAATCACATTTTCTTCTGGGTGGCTAAATACATGCATTATATTTAATAAGCCTTTAATTACTGTTACTTTATATGTTCCTTTTTATTTTCATATGACCAATCACAAGCAACTTTGGATTATATTTTTCCTTTTTATTTAAGCAGATATGAATTGCTTAATGTGCTAATTAGTTTTAAACATACTTTTAACTTTCTTATGAATGATTTTATCCTCTACAAGTCAACCTAGATTTAGTTATGGCTGTTATTCCAAAAGACCTTAAAATTCTAAAAGATATAACTCTAAAAGAGAAAATTTAATACGCTTTTATTAACATAATGACCTATTTTTTCCTCAGCATCTTTTCCACAAAAAAGAGAAAATAAGCAATTTGAACTGCTATTGTATTTTAATCATGATGTTCAATGTAAATACAAAGATTTGGGTAATATTTTCTCAGGAGTCATCAAACCATCTAACTTACTGTTATGTTGTGCAGTTTAATGATAAACAGAAATCATCTAAACATTTAAGTAATCACCGTGTTAAGTGCTATAGTGGTTGTCGATTAGAAATCTGTGTTATAGTAATACATTTCTCTTTATAGATCAATAAGTCGCAAATATGTTTTTTCTTTGTTTTTGTAAAGAGCACTTGGGTTAATTTTCCAAGACAGTAGTTGCATTTATCTTTCTTTATTTAAAGACACTACATTCAGTAAGGTTTATGTAAAAGTCATCAAGCAACTACACAGACATGCATGATATTTGCCATTTTATGCTCTAGTCTGTGTCACTCCAATCAAAATACATGAATAAATAATTCTGCACCAACTTTAGCTAATTAAATTGAGTTGTTAAAATTTGGTCTTTCTTTCTCTGGCCAAAGCAAGCTGCCCTGTCTACATTCTGTTCCAGACTCTGCTGCCTGAGTAAGGGATAATGAAACTAGTAGGCATCATGCCAGCTGATTGGAAGCTGAGGCAGCCTGGGTGATGCCTTCTGGTTTCATTGGGATTCTCTGATACTTCTTAGAGCCCCCCTAATGTGACAATATCTGATTCATCCTATTCTCTCACATTCTTCAATACAAACAATACTTCTTTCTTAATAAATCTGTAATGATTTCAATAAGAGAGAGTTAATTGGGCCACTAGTTGCAAAAAATTAAACCACTGAGAGCAGACCATTGCTGTTAAAATTTAATGAAAGCAGTTCTTTATTTAGAGGAGAATTAGGCTTGTGATTATAAAGTAAATTGGAAGTATGTCATTGTAAAAATTAAAAGAAAAATAAGAAATGCAGGAGGAGGGAGGATGAGAGTGAGGGAGGGAGAAAGAGGGGGGTGGGGTGGGAAGTATCATTATGCTCTTAAAATTATATATTTGAAATGCATGAAATTTGTTCCCTTTATATAAATAAAAAAGTTTTTAAAAGACAAAAAGTAGTTTCATGATCCAGAGAAATCAGTTCAAGTAGCTTTTAGTGAAATGCGTCGTTGTGCTTTTTTAAGTAGAAATTCAAACATTCAAGTGGAATTCTTAACAGAGCAAATTGACCATAAGGTCATTCTAGAACAACAATATGTAGAACAAAAAGAACTCTAGTAAATGCTATTAAGATCCTGAATTCTCTTGCTGTGATGTTAATTAGTGTTTTTAATGAATACAATCTCACAGTTGAGAAACTTCAATTCAGAGTAAAATCTAAATGATGAAGAATTTTAGATGACATTTTCAATGGTTCATGTGTTTACAAAAGAGCATCTGATAAACATATTTATTTGCATGTCATTTTTGTTTTTCTCAACAGAATAGAAATTTACACCTTTGGGTAGTTGGTACAATAAAATAGAATAATCCTACACAATTAAATGGCAACAGAGGAACAGTTAGCTGAAGTGTCTTGCAGGAACAGAGGAGCTTACAATATAATTATGCAACACTACCTTCTGCAATGTTATGAAAAAAACTAGAATCATTGAATTACTACACAGATTTCCCCTAATTCATTTGACAAAAACAATATATATCTTATTGGCATATCTAAAATATATCTTTTTGCACAGAGAAAGTTTATGGTTAATATCATGAGAAATCATGGGTTTAATGCTTCGACATGGCCTTTAACATAAGAAGCACTATAACAGCCCTGCATTTGATTTTCGATTTGACTGGAAGGATCATCACAGGATGTCCACAAGGCACAAGGCTCCTTCTGGATTAGTAAGAGTTCTAGATCACTCACTCAGCAAGGATAAACAGAACTGTGAGGAACATGAACCAGTTGTGCAGAGAAAAGTGAGAAAAGGGGTTGTCTTGGTGCCAGGACAGCCAGCTTGGGCCATAAGAAAACATTGACCAGATGTCATTGATTAGGGTTATAGAGCAAAAAGACAGGAGAGTCTGGGAACTTACATCTTTGTAGAATTATTTTAGCATCCCTGTTCTGCCTAATACTTGATTTCTTTTATTCAAGAGAATATAGTTTAAGTCACTGTTTGGGAGCTTTACTGTAATAGACAAATCCAACCTAGTAGAAATTAATGCACAGACTTAATTTACAAAGTATAAACATGGCAGTGGTCTCATACAAATATTACAGATTGCTCTGTTTTTGTGCAATTTTCCACAGAATAGAAAACATGAAAATGTGAAAATAAATCATAATAGAAGATAAAAGTGTTATGATATTGGACTTATCTTAGGATTCTGAGTACACAGAGTAGGGATCTTAGACATATCAGAATAAACAAAAGATACTGGATAAAGAAATTATGGTGTACACACACTATGGTATACTGCTCAGCTGTAAAAAGTAAATGAAATCCTGTCTTCTGCTATAAAATGGATACAACTGAAAGCTATTATTTACTGAACTAAGCCAATCCCAAAAAGACAGATATCACATGTTTTCCCTGATCTGTGGAAAATAGATACAAAAACAAAAATGATAATAGAATACCAAAAATAATAGAATACCAAAAATTACAATAGAATACCAAAATACCAAAAATAATAGAACACCAAAAATGTAATGCATTGGAGTGAAACTGACATATTGAGCTTCGATGTTTGTTTATAGCCCTTGTCTCTACTGTTGAGGAACAGTGTTTTTTTTTTTTTTTCTTACTATTTGTTGAACTCTTTACGTAGGTAGGGTTAATCTTAGGAGTATAAAGTAAAGAGAAAGTAGATCACTGTAAAAATTAAGAGTAAATAAGAGAGGAAGGAGGAGGAAGAGTGGTAGTGTGGGTCAGAGGGAGGGTGTGGTAGGAAGTATCACTATGTTTCTAAATCTGTGTAGATGAAATACATAAAATTTTCACACCTTAGATAAAATTTTAAAAAATATTTTAAAAGATGTGCTGAGAAAAATGTGGTGAATTTATGCATTGCTGTGTTTAGGAGCCAGAATACTGCCTTAATCTTTGATGCCTTACACTGATGTTCCCATATGAGGACAATGTTTTGGACCTACCACATGAGGAAAGCAGCTGTTTCTCTACCTTCTGCATTGAATTCATATTAATCTATTCATCTCTTTTCCTAGGACTTTATTTGTAATCCTACTTTCTAATGGCTCAGAGCATGGATCAAAGTCCTTAAAACACCCTTGGAACAAAATCCTGGGCTACAATAGTGTAAACTACAGCAACAGTTACATTTCTTCCTGCCGGGGTTCCTGTTAAGTCAGCCTAAATTTAGACAAATGGATTCCTCATATACAAAACTCTTTCATTGGACAAGTGAGTATTAATTAGGTTAGAGCTAGTACTGATTGAAAAGGTATTTCACAGAAGAGTTTATATATTTCCAGAAAAACTCCCTTGTGAAGTAGGTGTTTAGGGAAAAACATGATGCTAAGTTTTTTCAGAAAAAGTACTATATCCCCAAACTTATTTTAGAAGCAAATTCTATCTGGTTGAAATGTTTGATGAAGTTATCTAATTTTCTTTCTAGAACAATGTGTAATGGTGTGATTGTAACAATTTTTAATGGGCCATCTTATTTTTTAGTTTATGGATAAAATTAATCATTTCATTTGTTCTCTTGTGATTGAAGAATTAATAGAGAAAATAGTTTTCCACATATTTGAACTATTAAAGTTATTAGTCTGAGAAAATCCCAGCCTACATCAGAGTAGCACAGGAGAGAAGAAGCATTCAATGTCCACTGAGGTGTGTTCAGCTTCAACTGAGATACTGTGAAAGAGCATGCAGTTATCTTTCTTTTTTTTTTTATTTGACAGGTAGAGTTATAGACAGTGAGAGAGAGAGATAGAGATAGAGGAGGTCTTCCTTCCATCGGTTCACTCCCCAAATGACCGCCACGGCCGGTGCTGCGCCCATCCAAAGCCAGGAGCCAGGTGCTTCTTCCTGGTCTCCCACATGGGTGCAAGGGCCCAAGCACTCGGGCCATCCTCCACTGCCTTCCCAGGCCACAGCAGAGAGCTGGACTGGAAGAGGAGCAACCAGGACTAGAACCCAGTGCCCATATGGGATGCCGGTGCTGCAGGTGGAGGATTAACCAAGTGAGCCATGGCACTGGCCCCACAGTTATCTTTCCGCTTACAGTTTTAACTTCACATTCAAAGGAAAAGAAAACAATCAGGTAACAAATTTTACTTCAGTGTATTAGACTTCCTAGTCCCTAAAATCAATAGCTGTCCATCAAAGCCTGGTCATGTGGTGATGTACTTGAATAATTGAAGGCTAACTTGTTAATGGCAGAATTGAAGTTAGCCATGCAGGGGGACACATTGTCAATTGCTGGCAATTTAGTATGCTTTTGAAAACCATGGGCAGCAATTTACAAAAAAGATTAGGCCAGTTACTGTACACGTGTGACATTTTCTTGATTTAAGATGTCAATCTGAAAAGTGGCAAACTGACACCTAGAGTTTGGAATGGCATCATAAAGTTTATGAAGACCTGCTTTTCCCTGAGAATGTCTATATCTCTGCTATGGAAAACCCCTGACTTCACACCTCCTATGGGGACTAAACATGTACATACAAATGAGCTTTACCACAGAAGTGTGACGTATACTCTCTTGGGACCATTAAGCACCTTGACATTACTCAGCGTTCTAACACACTTGGTGTCCAGGACAGCATGGTAATGAGCTTTTATTTCTTAGAGCTGATATGATTAAAAAGAGAACACTTTGAATGCACATTGTTCAGTCAGTCCTAAACCATGTTAATGGGTAAATGACTTTAATCCCTCACCAGAATTGTTGTTCAGCTGTCTTTCAAAAGAATATGGCACAACCAAAATATAGCATCACTACTAGAGTCGATAGCACTCATTACTGCAGGCAAAATTCATTGATGAATGCTAAAATAATGGCCAAGACTTTAAGGAAAAGCAAATGACTATAGCCTCAAAGTATCTCTCCTGTAATATGTATTAATTACTGTGTTACTTTAATACATGTCCACACATTTTTTGATACTATTCCTTCTCAGCAGGTAAAATTTAATTCTTTCCTTTCAGTATTGCTAGATTTGGTGACCTGCTTCCAATGCACTGAGCATGCAAGGGGGAAAATGGTAATTCACCACGGAGAAACCTGGCAGACAACACCAAGTAGCCTAGGTTAGCATCATGAAACATGTTACTCTGTATAATACAATGATCAGGGCATTTTACCTCGGGAATATACTTTCCCAAAAACTCAAAATCTTAGTCTAATGATGAAAAAGTAACCAAAAAAATCCAGATGAAAGCATTCTACAAAATACCTCTCTAGTTCCATAAGGCACGTTCATATAAACCAAGGAAAGGGAAATCTAGTGCAGACTGAAGATGAAACTAAGTTGTCAATATCAATTTGGTACCCTGGATTGAATTCTGGAAAAACATCGACAGCAAAAAGTTAGATTTTAGTGGAAAAACTAGTGACGTTCCAATGAAGTCTCTAGCTTAGTTAGTAGAATTCTATTAACATTAACTTTCTAGCGTTGATAATTAAAACATGTGCATTAAAGTTGTCAATATTAGAAGATGAATGAATTGAATATTGCAATCCTCTACACTATATTTTCAACATTTATATATGTCTAAATGGTCCCTGTACAAGAAATACATATAACTTAAAAAGAAGAAAATAATCAATAGATGTTACAGTTTGAATTGTGTCCTCCAAAAAGATGTGCAGAAATCCTAATCCTCCAGTACATCATAATGTGACATCATTTGGAAACAGATAAGGTCACACTGGAGTATGATGGACCCTTAATCCAATTATGAATGTTGTCTTTACCAATAGATACACAGGCACACAAGGGAAGAACATCATGACAACAGATGCATACTGAAGCATCCAGCTACAAGCCAAGGAACTCAAACGTTCCATGCCTCCAGTGGAAGCTTGAAAGCAAATAAAGGGCAGGTATTGTGGCTGTCTGGGGGAGCTGCTTCTCCTATGGAGCTGTGTGTTCAAGCCCTGGCTGCTCCGCCCTTCACATCAAGCCTGCTGCATTATAATGCATTCTAGGATACAGCAGATGACAACCAAGAACTTGAGCCCCTGCAAGCGCCGCGGCTGCCTGTGGCTCCAGCACACCGGGTTCTAGTCCTGGTCGGGGCGACAGATTCTGTCCCAGTTGCCCCTCTTCCAGGCCACCTCTCTGCTGTGCCCCCGGAGTGCAGTGGAGGATGGCCCAAATCCTTGGGCTCTGCACCCCATGGGAAACCAGGAGAAGCACTTGGCTCCTGCCTTTGGATCAGCGTGGTGCGCCAGCCACAGCGCGCTGGCAGGCGGCCATTGGAGGGTAAACCAACGGCAACAGAAGACCTTTCTCTATGTCTCTCACATGTCCACTCTGCCTGTTAAAAAAAAAAAAAAGAAGAACTTGAGCCCCAACACCCACATGGGAGATCTTGGTGGAGTCCTGGCTCCTGGCTCCAGGCTTCAGATCGGCACAGCTCTGGCTGTTGCGGCCAATTGGGGAGAGAACCATCGGACTGATCTCTCTCTCTCTCTCTCTCTCTCTCTCTCTCTCTCTCTCTCTCTGCTTCTCCTCTCTCTGTGTAACTCTGACTTTCAAATAAATAAATAAATCTTAGAAAAAAAAAGAAAAGAAAAGGAGTTCAAAGAACAAAATGCTCACTAATATAAGTACATTACAAAATACTTACTTCAGAGATAGAACTGTGAAAAAGGGTCAGTTCACACTCTGCTATATAAATTTTACTCAAATCCATTTCAGATGAATCCTGCCCAAGGGAAAGATTTCATCTCTAACTCATTCAGCAGCAGGAAGCCCAGGAACCGAGGTAGAATGACTCTGATTTGCAGGAGCAGAGCAGGGGGCTCTGAAAGTTTTCTCAGGCTCCACACAGGAACACTGCAAAGTACAGAGTAGGTGCCAGAGGTTGGGAGCCCAAACTCCTATTCCAAACCTTCTTTTGGCCACCTAACAGCTGGGTGACTTAGCAAGATAAATTACTTCTCTGAGCCTGTTTCTGCTTCTGTAAAAATTAGTTCAACCCCTGGAGTCATTACATGTATTAATTGAAGGAAAATGTCCATGATACACTATGTCTTTGATGTTTTTATTTATAATATTTTTAAATTGTTAATTTATTTTAGAGGCAGAGAAGCAGAGAGAGACAAAGAAAGCGACACACACACACACACACACACACACAGAGTGAGAGAGAGAGAGAGAGAACCTCCAGTGGTCTCCCATCCACTGGTTTTTTTCCACAAAAAGCCTGCAATGGCTGGGGCTGTGCTGAAGCTATGGCCAAAGATGGGAGCTAGAAAATCAATCTGGTCTTTCATCTAGGTAGCAGGAAGGCTGTCTGTCACCACTGCCTCCTAGATTCTGTGTTGTCAGGAAGCTGGTGGCAGGAGCTGGATCCAGAAACAAATGCACGTATTTGAACGTACGATGCAGGTGTCTTAACCACAAAGCTCAATGCCCTCTCTTTGTGTTACAATGTTTTAAAAATTAAATCATTCCAGGAGATACACTTTCTCCCAGTAATTTCCTCTTATTATCTACCTTATCTTATCTTTTTCTATGACTAATTGTGATTTTCACCATTTCAGGGAAATGAACTCCCTAATCAACAATAGATCGCATAAGTTGGGAACACCATATTTTTGATTGATTCACTTGAATAAAAGTCAAATCTATGTCTATATCTCCTGGTCTTCTATGAAATCTCATACTCGTTGTAATAGACAAAATAACAGTTGTTGAATTTATTGTCATCGATGAAACTAAGTGAACCCTTACATCCTCTCTAGCTTTCCTGAGATCCATCTGCCCTCTGCTGTCAGTTTGAATCAGATGTGAGATCCTTGAAGACAGCCCTGCTCATTTGCATCTTTATCACTACCTCCTGCGTTGGGTGTATAACATGTAGTAGATTGTCAATAAAGCTGTCAAATAAATGAGTGAATGAGGAAATAAAGAAGAATATTTCATAGCAAAGGAAACTACAATGGAAGGAGATGGAAAAGCAAAGTACTGATAAAAGCTATCAATAATTGAGCACCAGGCCCTTATGTATATTATTTCTAATCTTCATGATAGCTTCACAGGGTAGGTTCCTGTGGCACACTGTAACAATGAGGAATAGTGATAACGATGAAGGAGGGGGCAGTCCATAGAATATCCATCTGTGTTGTGCCCTCAGGTCCTTGGAAGAAAAGTTACCTAAAAATGCAGTTTTTTCTCTAGCACACCTGCCACATAACCTCCAACTTCAGCCACATGATTGTGGCAAATGAGCTGTCCCAGAATGGCTAATTAATGGCACCCCACTTGGTAAAAACCAGTAAGACCTGCCAAATAAAATAGTGAACCTCCAAAACTGTGATCTCAAATAAAACTCTTTTCCTTCATAAATAATTTGCTTATATATGAAAGCTGACTAATACAGAACCCTTGAAACTGAACTCCTATAATTTAAAAGCAGGACCCAGCCTCTTCTCTATCTCCCTTAGCCCAAGATATCTTTGCCTTTCCTTTATCAGAAGGAGTTCACTGACCTGAGAGAATGATACAGCAGGTCTTACAGTTCTAATTACCAGACTCAAGGAGTCATTTGCTTCTTCAGTAGATAAGAACCTTAACGGCCAGTATTATCCCGTAGTGGTGTTAGGTGAATTTCAGGTTGGGGCAGAATGTAACTGTCATCCCTCAGACCAACAGGAGCCCATATGGCCATCATAAATTTCCTAAAGACCATAGAGCATCACTGACCAATCAAAGAAAAGTCATGAGCACCACTGACCAACCAGGAACTTGGACCCAAGCTAATCATGCACCTCTCAGCCCCAATTCCAATGTATAGGAACATTCACCGTTAATTCCCTGGGAAGCCCAGGAATTAATCAATAACTACACTTTGTTGTGCACTTTGCAATAAATACCTACTTTTTTCCACCATCAGAATTTCATTGATTGGCTTTCTGCACATCAGGCAAAGGGACTCAGTTGGAGGTTTACTCCAACTAGTTTGGGGCATTGTTCTCCAGCACCCTCATTTTCTTTTCTAAAGATAACAAAGTGTGATAGACTAACTTGTCCATGTTCAGCTTCATTTCCTTGTACTATTCTTTGCTTGTCTCAGATGGGAAGAGATGGTCCCTGGTGGAGGAGAAAGCTGAAAGGAAAGGAACAAAAGCAGAAGGAACGAGGAAAAAGCCAACATAGACTTGTGCAATGTCTTAACAATTTTCTGCAAAAGAAGACTAAAAAGAAAGAAGGTGGTGTGGGAGAGAAATGAAAGGGCAGACAAGAAAGGGATGCTCAAGTAAGAACTGAAGGGCTGCTCTTTAATGACTATACCAGCATGGTAAACATGTCAGGGCAAAAGGGGGAGAAAAGTAGAGAGGAGAAGAAGAAATGAGGATGGAAGGGATGGAGAAGGAACCCGGGGTGTTGTTGTGTAGGAGGCTCAGGTTGGGGATGCTATGAGACAGGAAGCTCAGAATTCAGGTGTAGGCAACATAACTAATAAGAAAGCATTGTTCAGTTTGTGAAGAATTGGTATTTCCCAAAAACTTAGAATCTTGAAAGTGTAAAAAGAATCCTTCCCATTCACAGACTCTGGCCTGCAGGTGGAAGAAAAATTTAAAGAATAGATCACATGGGAAAGACACTTTGGTGTTTTAAAATGGTAAAATCATGTAGCATGAAATTTCACCTTGTAAAGTCAGAATTATATACTTTATTATATTTTACTTTATATTCCATGATTATCATAAATTATAATAGAAAATATTCATGCATTTGAAGAGACTTTGAAGACACAATAATCTAAAGTTTGACTTCTCACAGACTCAAGGCCAGTCTCAGGTGCTGACCACAGGAACTCTCATCTATCCAATGAGAGGTAGAGTTTCTTTAAGATAATTTCATCATCTTTACATGTTAGCTTTAGTAATATGAATTAGACATAAAAATCACTTGGAAATGTGGATAAATACACCAAGGAAGAAATATCTGAGTTAGTGCCTATTTTCACCCTGAAATAAAAATAAAATAGGGACTGGCATTGTAGCAAAGCACCTCAAGCCACAGTTTGCAATGCCAACACCCCATTTTGGAGTGCTGGTTAGAGTCTTGGCTGCTCTGTTTCTGATCCGGCTTCCTACTGGTGTGCTCTGGAAGGGAGCAGCTGATGGTCTGAATGCTTGGGATCCTGCCACCTATGTAGGAGAGCGGAGAGGAGTTCCTGGTGCCTGGCCCATCCCTGGCTGTTGCAGCCATTTGGGGAGTAAACCAGTGGATGCAATGGAATGCAAAATCAAAGAATTTCAATTACAACAATTCATTTTATTACTTTGTTTTCCTCTTAAGTCAAAAATAGTTGGATGCTGGGAATGGTGATCAGAAATGCCAAATGTTCAGTTCTATGAATGACCATCCTCTTTCAGTTACCCATTTTCTAATCTGCAGTATACTTGTCCTGAAAATGTTCTACACCATGTATCAGTAAGAGATTTTCTAGAGAAAAATCTCAAAAAAAGAAATAAAGAACACACATATGTGAAAAAATTCTAAGGACAAGTAATTCAGCCTCTAAAATGACACCAGAACACCTATGTCTATCCGCTGACATACATGTGCCAGCACAAATTCATATTACCCATCATGATGTCCTCATTCCCTGCCCACATGGTACTACAGCAAATATCTTTCTGTTCTCAAAGGATAAAATATGCAGTAGCATACACTAGCTTTTAAAATGTAATTTTTTCAGAAATGTACAAAAGTCAGGTGCTTAGCAGTTCTTAGAGAAATGTCTCAACCTGAATATAAACCCTCTCTTTAAAACTAATCAGACATTTAAGTATATGTAAATTATACCTTCCTAGGTGACAGGATTTCAACTGATGTCCATCAGTAACTCAATGGACACTGATTGAATCCTTTTGCTCCTTCTAGCAATTTCTCATACACTAGATTGCACTTTAAAAAGTGTGGTTGACAAGTGCTAGCAAAATAAATTATTTATACATTTTTTCAGGGCATTGATTTTCTAAATAAGAGGAAACCATACCATAATGGAAATTCTGCTACAAAGGACTGTGCGATACTACTATTTTATTTATTTTTCTTTTTTTTTTTTTTTTTTTTTTTTGACAGGCAGAGTGGACAGTGAGAAAGAGAGAGACAGAGAGAAAGGTCTTTTTGCCATTGGTTCACCCTCCAATGGCTGCCGCGGCCGGTGCACCGCACTGATCTGAAGGCAGGAGCCAGGTGCTTCTCCTGGTCTCCCATGGGGTGCAGGGCCCAAGCACTTGGGCCATCCTCCACTGCACTGCCGGGCTACAGCAGAGAGCTGGCCTGGAAGAGGGGGAACGGGGACAGAATCCGGTGCCCCGACCGGGACTAGAACCCGGTGTGCCGGCGCCGCAAGAAGGAGGATTAACCTGTTGAGCCACGGCGCCGGCCAACGATAGTACTATTTTAAATTAATCTTAATTCCACATAGTAAATTATAGTAAGTCATTAACATTGTGCTGGTGAATTGTGCAGTTATTTACAAATCTCACTGATGCTTTATAGTAAATGAGTCACAAAACTTACTCTCCTATTTTCATTATTTACCAGAAAACTTGATTTGCAATGAATTATCTTCATTTTTATTGAAAAACTATATATATAAACTATATATACTTTATATATATATTTATATATACACTTATATATTTATATACTTTATATATAACATATATAACTTTATGTATACTTTATATATAACTTTATATATAAATATATATAATCTTCATTTTTATTAAAAAACTATTTTCCTCTTCCATAGGCTATATCTTTGAAGAGATCCCTTGAAGCTGTTCAAAGTTTCTAGCAATTGTCACCTCTTTTTTATATGAGACCAGCAAGCATTGGAGAAATGCATGGCTCCCTGTGCTGTAGGACACACATGCAAATAAGCTCCCAACCCCAACCAACCCCGCTGAACAAGAATATTTCTGCTTATATCTCACCCACGTAGGAAAGCTCCAATGGGAAGACACACAGGAGATCACTGCCCAGCAGTGGAACAGAAGCCTGGAATTTCCTCCAGAGAAATAAAGATAGCAGTCAACTATCCAACCCATTTAGTGGTGCATCAAACAGACTCCTCGTCCTCCTCCTCACCCACCCTTGTTGTTCTTTGGTGTCTTACTAGTTGAGACTGGATGGACTTCCAGGTCTTCCTATTCCTACAAAGAGAAACCCCTATCATTCCTGGATGTTCATGGTTCTTGACTCCTTCTACAGTTCAAGATGCATAATGACACTTCAGACGACAGCACAAAGAGAAGCCTCCCAGTGATTAAACCTCACGGTGACTTCAAGAGTACAGGCAGTCAACTGGGACCTGGGGTGGAAGCTCCTCCTGTCTTGGACAAGATAAGAACCAAATAGGGGAAGTGAGGAACAAAAACACAGTGGGATCTGCAGGTCAGATTTCCTTGACATAAAATAAGATAACCATACTGTGGTGACCCCTCAACCCATGCCATATTATAAATACCACCCTAGAATGTCACGAAATGTACTTATGGCAAATTTTATTCAATGGAAAGGAAATCGCCAAACACAGTTCACGGACTACCAGAGATGCCATAATATTTTAAAGGGAAAAGCAGCACAGATAAAGGAGTATTTTCAAAATTATATAAACTCTCAGAAATATGTCTGCTATCAGATAAGAAAATCCTGTAAAACATCAAATGATTTCTTTTATTTGAAAGGCAGGCATGGAGAGAGAGAGAGAGAGAGAGAGAGAGAGAGAGAGAGAGAGAGAGAGAGAAAACAGAGAGAGAGAGAGAGAATGGGAATCTCCCAAATGCTGAAATGCTTGAAACAGCTGGCTGAACCAGGCCACCAGTAGGAGCCAGGAACTCAGTGCTTGGGCTATCACCTGTAGCCTACCAAGGTGCTTCTGAGTAAGAAGCTGGAATAAAGAATAGAGCTGTGGCTCCAACTCAAGCACTCAAAAACCGGATCCAGACATCCCAAGGCATGTCTTTATGGCTGTGAAAAATGCCAGCCCTTCAAGTGACTGATTCACATTAAAAGGGGCTAATGCCTTAGGAAAGAGTATAATCACATTACACTGTATCAGGTAATGATGACTAGGCGAGAGGATTGACTTTACCTAAAATAAAAGTGGAAAACACAAACAACAATAACAAAACAGAACATCACATCTGAAATGCTTTCTATATTTATCATTTTTAAAAAGTATTTTTCTCCACCATTCTTGTTATGAATCCATATTATATACTTACATCTTTTTCACCGGAGTTATGACCTGCATTCTGGCAGAAATAAAGAACACAGAGGGTCAGACTGAGCACAAAATAAATTATGAGATGGGGTATAAACATGCCAGTTACACGACACGTAAAACTTAGTGCAGAGAGGCCAACATCTATATTGCCTGAGCACTGCCCTATCTGCCCATCAGAACACCTGGTATAGGACTTATCACGATAGAACAGGGCTCTGACTACCAAAGAATAGCAGCTCCTGTGAATGTCTCACATACTTTCTTTTTTGGTAAAACCTGCCCCAAGTTAATGCCCAACTTTAATTCTTCCATACTAAACTGCTTGTTAAGCATTGCTGATTCTGCCTTCATTCCTCAATCAAGTGCTATCTGGAGGTTTCCCCCTAAAGTCAAACCACTTTTCAGATAATGAATGACTCCAGTAGTGGGGTTGGATAGTTAAGATTTCTGTAAATTTATATGAAAGAGCTTGAGTGCCCCACAATCCCTGCATTCTCCCTTAAAGTCTTCCTCATTCAGTCCTTCATTGAACAAAAGTCCTTCATTGGCAAAATTATTCCAACTCTCTTGACCCTGTGACATCATGTTAAGACAGATATAGG
This sequence comes from Sylvilagus floridanus, assembly GCA_949820135.1. Classification (NCBI taxonomy): domain Eukaryota; kingdom Metazoa; phylum Chordata; class Mammalia; order Lagomorpha; family Leporidae; genus Sylvilagus; species Sylvilagus floridanus. The sequence continues at coordinate 89,785,391 of OX463241.1, read as the reverse complement.
ATTGTTGAGAAATTGGCTCTGGAGAAGTTGGGAAGATTGTTATTGGCACTGTGCTCTCTCAGCTGAAATCTGCACCAGTCTGTCACCTCCAGAGGCGGGAAGAAGTCTCAGCCAGACACCCACACCATCCTAGATAAAAGGGTATCTAAAGCCAAGGGACTCAGTGAGAGCACCTGGGGTATCAGGAAAGAGAGAAAAGCAGAGGGGAGCCAGACCTGGGCCTAGGAATTCTAGCATGTAAAGAAGGATCAGAGTAAGGGAAGCCACCAGAGGATTGGTAACAGAACTGGGTACAGGGAAGCATGAGATGAGCCAACTTAGTGACATCATAGAAGAGAAGACATTTCAAACAGGACAGGCATGAGGAACAGGGCCACATGCTACTAAGAATTCAAACAAATTAAGAAGGGGGGAATAAAAATTCTGGCTTTGACAAAACAAACAAAAGTCTCTGTTGTCTTGAATCCAAACCATTTAATAGTCAGGTATGGAGGGAATCTCCCTAATACTTTTTAGAAGGAAGATTGGAAGAGCAGGACTTGGAGACTGTGACAGAGGACAGGTGCTCTCAAGGTAAACCAAAGAATGAAATCATAAGTGCAGAAAAATGAAGAATCAAAGGACCATCAGATGTTATTTTTTTGTTGTATGAAAAGTAAAAAATATTAAATAAGCATATTTGTGTGTCACTGGAATGGTCAATTAGGGAGACAAAACAATTTCCATTAGAAAGAGGGAATAATTACAAAGCATGACCTTATGTAGGCCAGAAGTGAAGTGTCTAAAGCACAAGTTGAGGGATCAATACAGGTGGGTGCAGAGGCAATAATAAAGAGGAAAAAAGGAGACAATGAGTGTGGGGCATGTAGGGAATTTGATTCAATAGTGGGAATATGCAGTGATTTTTTGTTGTTGTTGCTGATGCTTTTATATTCTCAGGAATGAATGAGATGATGTCAATAGCTGACAAGGAGAGATATTTGGAAGTTTCTAGCACAAAAAATTGATAGTGAATCTTAATAGGATTGCTGGGCTCTAGTCTCTATCTCAGGAGAAACTTAGGATTAAAAGCATAGCTCTTTGTCTCTACTGTGACTTTACCATCTTCAAAATCATGCTGTAAATAACCAGTTCCTATGTGAAGTTCTCACTTCCCAGACCTATTACAAGTACTTCAATAACAGGATGACATTGACTCTCAGTCTCTTCACTATGTACTTTTGTGTCCTGGTGGGTAATCATTGTTCTCATATTTCAAGATTCAAGAAACTGAGATAATTTAGGAAAGGCTCCTAGCACCTCTTCACCTTGCCCTGCATCTTGCTAACAAAAATGTTTACACAAATTCATTGTCACTCCTTTTGTGTACATCCCCAAAGCATGAGTTTTAGCTATACTATGGCACTTAGTATTATCAACGAAACCCAGTGGGCCCCCTGTGAGACCCCGATATGAGTTCAAGTTAGATATAGTTTCTGCTCATCAAACTTCTTATGCAGCATGAAGAACTTCCCATGTGAGTGTCTGTTTCTAGTTCACTTCCTTTGAATATTAAATCACGTATACCAGATTCTTTCCTAACTCTCAACAACAGGGTAAAAAAGCATCATAGGCTTCACCCTAGAAATTGAATACCTTTATCTTCTACATGTAAGAAGACTCTACATAAGATTATTCAATTGCGCTAACTAAAGGTCCTATGAAATAATTGAAATGCTTGATAATTTTTAATTAATATTCATAAAGGTAAAATATGCTGTCCTGCTGCATTTCTATTGGGTAAACACTGACCTAAGAAGAACAGGGATTTTAAGGTAGTTGTCAGGCCAACAGAGCACTGGTTGAAAGAAGTTATATTCATCCACATGGATGGATCCCAGTAGCTGAGAGATTAGCAATGAAACAACTAATCACAGTAACAAAAATGTTCTCAGAAATATATTAAGCTTGCTACACATTTACTTTGTGCAGGCTTGTGATAAATTGGCCCAGGGACAGCTGGCATTCATGAAAACTACATCAATGTCATTTAAAGGCTAATCCTGACACTACATTTCTAAGCACAGGAAAATACTCCAGGGGTAAAGACAGATGCAAACCCAAGAGGAAATCATTTTAGAAAATGGAAACCACAGAATTAATTTCATAAGAATAGTTACAAGGACTATTAATTAGAAACCTTCAGATATGGGAGAACTTCAAAAGTTTATAGAAAATGAAATTGAAACTTGAGCTTAAGCCAAAAAAATTGGAAATAGTTTTTTTCATCATAGACATTGTCCATGAAGTATTTGAAGGATCATAGTATAATCCCCTATGCTGCAAAACTCACAAATTTCTTCAAATTCTTCTCTCCTATGGATTATTTTCCATCTACATTTGTGGCATGTTATTCTGAGGTGGTCGTAAGTAATTCCCTGTATATTTTTCAGTTCTTATGTGGAAATGGTTGGCAGCCATGGAGTAGGCCCGCACACTATTGATGGCCAGAAGAATTCCTGTGTTTAGGAGTGAAGATGTGTAGGGGGCACCATGTCACACAACCACACTGTACTGAGGGAAAAGTGATAACTTTAAAATAAAGATAATTCAAGCTCATTATTGAAAGTCTGGAAATTTGGAAAATTACAAAGAACAATCACACAAAATACTATCTTGATGGCTTAGCATGCCTCACAGGTCCCTGTTCCTTCCTCTTTAAGAACCATATAACCCACTATTGTGGATTATAATTGCCCCCACTGAGCTGTAGAACACTAGAACTTGGGATTTCTGACAGCATTATTCAACCACCCCCTTCCTTCCTCTCCAGACTCTACCCAGGCTCTAGTAATCATTTGAAAATGATTAGCTCTAGTAATCAAGTAAAAAAACATTTTTAATAAATGTTCTTGATTGTCTCAGTCTGGCCTTCACAAAAGGAATCTCTTTCCTACAAGTCACAAGTCTCTTCCTCTTTCACACTGTTTTAGTTCTTTTTGAAAATATTTACTTATTTATTTACTTATTTATTTGAAAGGCAGAGTTACAGAGAGAGGAGGAGAGGCAGATAGAGAGAGAATCTTCCATGTGCAGGTTCACTCCCCAAATGACCACATGGGCCAGCGCTGGGTCAGGCCAAAGCCAGGAGCTTCTTCCAAGTCTCCTAGGTGGGTGTGGTGGCCCAAACACTTGGACCATCTGCTGCTGCTTTCCCAGGCATATTAGCAAGGAGCCAGATTGGAAGAGGAGCAGCCAGGACTCAAACTGGCACCCATATGGGATATTGGCATTACAGGCGATAACTTAACCCACTACACCACACAGCAAGTCCCATATATTAGTCTTTGCATTAGTGTAATGAAATACTTGAGGCAGCATCACTTTATGAAGAAATCATGCTTGCTTGGGCTCCCTTTCTGAGATAAGTCAGACCCCAGTACTTCAGCCTGTGGTGACAGTGTTCTTGCTGCAGAGTCCCCAAGTGGCACAGGGCAGCACATGACAAAGACAAGGAGTGCACATCTGTCTGTGTGGTTTCTCTCTGCTCCTTATAAAGCCACCATGGGTCATGGGGGTTCCACAGGAGGACTGAATCCAATTGAATTACTTTCCAAAAGCCCCACCTCTAAACACCACAATTGGATTACTTTATTTAAATCTCCATTCCCCACCCCATTAGTATCATTTACATAAGACTTCAGAGACTAAACTGCAGGAGATTAGGACCAAAACTACATTCAAACTACAGCACAGATAGCAACAGCAGCCCCTTTGCTGCTGTTTCATGTCTCTACACTAACCTGGGTGGCTTCCTACACTCTGTCACTGCTATGTACTATTTCATTTTTCCATGAAGCTTCTTCAGTGCTTACTACTTTCCTTGCTCCATCTAATTCCTCTTTTTATCCTGATACAAATGTTGAAGTTGCCGTGTAATTAGCTTAGTAGGGGGCAATAAGTAGGACCTATTAGTCTTCGGGTAGGACATCCAAATGTTTTCATGTGTTTCCTTATTTGGGAAGTAGCTCAATAGCTACATCCTCCAAAATGATGTTCCCAGACAAGCATCTGTGCTCTCTCAGACTCAGTCCCAGTTACTAGACAGTCAAGAGTAATTGCTCTAAGGCTTTTGAAAGGTTAAGTAAATCAGACTTTCACCTAAAAAAGTCAGAGAGCTGGAGAGAAAAGCTATAAGCAGGAATGTCGGTCATTACTAAAAGCTAAATAATGGCTATATATTGATTTTAAATATTGACCCTGACTTTTTCTTTCTGAATGATTTTATGATGTTTATTTAAAACGGTTTCACAGAGATCGATATAGGTTTTAAAGGCCTTCATTCTGCCTTGTCCTTTGTACCTAAACACAGCATTGGGCATAATGCAGATCATTTGTTTCCCTAACTATACAGACAGTTATCTGCATACAGATGTGTAGTTACACAGGAGGCTGCCACCGATGACTTCATTATTTCTCCCTTCATAGATTGAAGTAACATGCAGAGGGTGATTATGTGACCAGTGCTACTTATAGAAAGAGTTAACATTACTTTAAGTATGATATGCTCATCTAAGTGAAATCTTGAAAGAATCCTGACTGCTCCCCATGCTAATTAGGAGAAGTTAGATCAGAGGAAGCCGATCAGTGTAAGAATAGTGCTCAGGTCACCACTACTAATATTAATTCACCCTCAAACTTTTTCAACACAAAGATGAGCATTACCAGATCAAGGATAATTCCTGGGGAAAGCAGGTAGGATAATTTTTGAGGATTTCGTTGGATTTATATTTAGATGGACCTCAACCTAATTCCCTGCATTTACTGAAAACCATTACTATATGAATTGTACCATTTCAAGGGTTGTGAAACTGAGCTGAATTCTACCACACAAAATGTGAATTATACTCTTTATATACTTACAATTGATAATACAATGAAATCATGTTAAATTTTGTGCAGGATGTGGTGCCAGTGAAATAGTAATGACATTTTATCTCTATATGAATGAGGAGAGCTATACTTAGTCATGAAGATGTAGAGATAACATCTATACATACACACATATGAATGCACTCATCACATATGGATGCTTTGAGATGCCAATTTTTCAAATATCTCTCCAGATTGAAGATTTTTTAAAAAATGTTAAATATATTTGTTAAATGTGGAACTGATACAGAATAGCTAGTTTCCTTGGGAGCTTAAAGATCTCCTAAGTAGATCTTTCGTGTCTGTGAATTACTGTAATATCATTTGCCTTATTTCGGACAACCAGAAATCCATTGAGGTTTCCATAGCATTCTTCAATTCTGAGGTTGTAAGACCAATTTTTAATATAAAATTAACAAGCCATATTTTTATTATATTATGTTATTTTGTTTTTATTTATTTTAAAGGAAGAGAGACAGAAAGCAAGGGACAGAGACAGACACATTCCATCATCTGATTTATACCCCCAGTGCTCACAACAGCCAGGGCTGTGCCAGGCTGAATCCAGGAGCCCAGAACTCAATCAAGGTCTTCCACATGGGTGGCAGGGATCCACAAACTAAAAGCATCATCTGCTGTCTCCCAATGTACATGTTAGCAGGAATCAGAAGTGGAGCAAGGACTCCAACTCAGACATTCCCTATTTGTGAGTTCTAAGCTGCATCTTATGTGCTATGCCAAACCCCATCCAAGCAATTTAGATTTTAAATTGGAAGATTTTGCACCAAAACAACTTTCAGAACTCACATTTTTCATCGAATCTAATGTCCATTTTTGTAGACATAATAAATTAACATTTCAATTTCCCAAAAAGTCATTGTTCTCCAATGATTAGTTTGGAATGCATTGAAAAATATGTTGGGATGAATCAACCTATCTGTGAACCACATTTCAATCAATTTAAACTAACCATACACAGAATAAAATAGTACAGCCATGGCTTAATAGATGTCTATATTTATAGTGCCCGAGGGCTTACCAAATAGGAGATAAGATCAACATTCCCTCTTGGGGAGCTGCTGCACCACCTCTCCTATCTCTATACTATCCGTTCAACTTTACACCTATCTGGCCAAGGGACTAGGCACACATTAAGCCAAACACTCAGACGTGTTTTCTTCCCTTTGGGGAGGCTATGGCCAAGATGTCAAAGTAACAGGGGAGCTGGTTTTGGGGCTGCATGTGTTACTGACCATGGTTCTAAACCACCACTGCTGTCCAGGGCACAGTGTCTCTCCTTTCTGTAAACCTGCCTCAGAATTTTCAGTCTGATGAAGCAAGATCTGAAAAAGAAAATAGAAGGGAGATAGCACAGGAAAAGAAACAGCTGGACTGGATGAAAGATATGAAGAGGCATGGTCATTGAGAGACTTTCAGAAAGGAAAAGAGAGATTTTTATTTATTTATTTGAAAGTCAGAGCTACACACAGAGAGGAGAGGCAGAAAGAGAGAGGTCTTTCATCTGCTGGTTCACTACCCAGTTGGCCACAATGGCCAGAGCTACTCCAATCCAAAGCCAGGAGCCAGGAGCTTCTTCCAGGTCTCCCACGTGGGGGCAGGGGCCCAAAGACTTGGGCCAGCTTTTACTGCTTTCCCAGGCCAAAGCAGAGAGCTGGATTGGAAGTGGAGCAGCAGGGTCTCAAACCAGCACCCATATGGGATGCCAGCACTTTAGGCTAGGGCACTAACTTGCTGTGCCACAGTGCCATCCCGAGATTTTAAAATTATATTACTATAGGGAATGCTGCTATTGTACAGCAGGTCAAGCTGCCACATGGGATGCTGATACCCCTTTTGAGTGCCAGTTCGAATCCCAGCTGCTCCACTGCTGATTCAGCTCCCTGCTAATGCGCTGTAGGGGAACTGGAAAATGGCCAAAGATCTGAGGCTCCTGCCACCCACATGGGAGTTCCTGGCTCCTAGCTTCAGCCTGTTCCAGCCCTAGCCAAACTTTTTAGGGAGTTAACCAGCAAATAGAAGATCTCTTTCTCTCTCTCTCTCTCTTCTCTCTCTGCCTCTTTCTGTCTCTGAAACTCTCCTGTTCAACTAAATAAATAAATAGTTTAAAAAAAAAAGAAAAAGATCTATTGAATTCTTCACTTCATTATGATTTCTCGTCACTATCACAGTTTCATGTTCTACTAGTTGTTTCATTTCAGCTTGATTTCTCCTTAATATTTCATTTTCACGAGAGAGATTTTCTACCTTGTCCATTAAGGATTTCTGTAGTTCAAGAATTTGTTTTTGAGTACTTCTTAGTGTGCTTATCAATTTTTTGAGATCTGCTTCTTGCATTTCTTCTATCTCATCATCTTCGTAATCTTGAATTGGGGTGTCTTTTTCATTTGGGGATGCCATAGTGTCTTCCTTGTTCTTATTACCTCGGTTTTTGCGTTTGTTGTTTGGCATATTGGTTTCTTCACTGTGGTGTTTTTTTCTTGTTATACTATGACTCTAGATTAAGTGGACTGTCTGCTTTTGATGGAGCCTTAGAGGCTTGAGATGGGTGTGGCCTGAGAGCTCTGTTTGGTTTCTCAGGGTTGAGGGTGTGTCAAAGGAGACACTCCCAGGTTAGGTGTGGTAAATCTCTCTCTCTTACTTTTTTTTTTGGTTCAAAAGGGAAGTAATTCCACACAGCTGAATGGAATTGGGGGTGGTTAGCAGGCGAATGATATACCCACAGGAGCCAGAGATCGGAAGCTCTTTCCCAAGGAACAGAGAGGGAATCTTTGCGGCCCTTTGTGTGGGCTGAGATTCTCCTGTAGTCTCCCACTGGGCTGCCAAGGCTACTGAACTGTAGCGTCTCTGGAGAGTACTCACATGAATTCGTGATTTCCGTGAGTTCTCTCCCCCACCGTCTCTTTTTTCACAGTCTCAGTTCATTAGCACCACACATTCATTAGGTTCTAATCTCCTGTTATTTCACCCCTCCCACCCAGAGTCAGGTTTTTCTGCTAGGCTTGGGGCCGGTGCCGACCCGAGGTCGCCCTGCTTATGACGTATTCCAAAATGGCGCCTGCTCTTTGTCTTGCTCACCTTTGAGAGGTGAGTGGAGAGAGAGAAGCTCGTGTCCGTACGGGTCACTTTTTTTTTTTTTCCCTCTCTCTCTCTCTCTTCTAGTTAGCCTGGTGAACTTTTCCCTGCAGGGTTTCAAGCCTTGTTCGCTCTAGGCTCCCTTTTCCGCTTCCCTGCTGGTAATTCGGGCTATTGAGGTTCGGCTCACCTCACGTTCCAGCGCTAGTGTGTTGAATCTGCTGCTGGTGTCCCAAACTGCGGGCTCCCACGCTCTCCACGCAGGTCCACTGTGAATCTCCAGTTCCGGAAGGGTTTTCTCTGCTGTATCTTCCCCTACTCTTCCTTGAACCTGCAGTATCTCCACTTTTATTAAACTGTCTCTCCCCAGACTATCGGTGTGCTCCCTGCCTATTCCGCCATCTTGCCGCTCTCCCTCACATTAGAGAGCCTTACAAACAGAATGGGTGAGGCAGAAGAGAGAATATCGGACTTAGAAGACAGAGCACAGGAAACTATACAGTCAAACCAAAGAAAAGAAGAGGAAATTAGAAATCTAAAAAATATTGTTGGAAATCTACAGGATACTATTAAAAAACCCAACATTCGAGTTCTAGGAGTTCCTGAAGGCATGGAGAGGGAGAAAGGATTAGAATGTCTTTTTAATGAGATAATAGCAGAAAATTTCCCAGTTTTGGAGAAGGACAGAGACATCCTAGTACAGGAAGCACATAGAACCCCTAGTAAACATGACCAAAAGAGGTCCTCAACACGACACGTTGTAATTAAACTCACCACAGTGAAACAGAAAGAAAAGATCCTAAAATGCACAAGAGAGAAACGTCAAATTACACTCAGAGGATCTCCAATTAGACTCACAGCAGACTTCTCATCAGAAACCCTACAAGCTAGAAGGGAATGGCGAGACATAGCCCAGGTACTTAGAGAGAAAAACTGCCAGCCCAGAATATTATATCCTGCCAAGCTCTCATTTGTGAATGAAGGTGAAATAAAGACCTTTCATAACAAACAAAAATTGAAAGAATTTGTTGCCACTCGTCCAGCCCTGCAAAAGATACTTAAAGATGTGTTACACACAGAAACACGGCCATCAACATGAAAGAAGGTAAACGAAGGGAACCTCACAGCAAAAGATCACAGGGAATTCAAAGCATATATTTGGATAAAGAAATTATGGGACATGTACTCTATAGAATACTATACAGCAGTCAAAAACAATGAAATCCGGTCATTTGCAATAAGATGGAGGAATCTGGAAAACATCATTCTGAGTGAATTAAGCCAGTCCCAAAGGGACAAATATCAATGTTCTCCCGATCGGTGACAACTAATTGAGCACCAAAGGGGAAACCTATTGAAGTGAAATGGACACTATGAGAAACATTGACTTGATCAGCTCTTGTGCTGACTACTGTTGTACAATGTAATACTTTATTCATTTTAGTAATTTTTTTATTCTAGTACTATTGGTTGAACTCTGTAATTAACAAACAATTAGTCTTAGGTGTTTAAATTTTAACTGAAAAGTGATCCCTGTGAAATATAAGAGTGGGAATAAGAGAGGGAGGAGATGTACAATTTGGGACATGCTCAATCGGACTTGCCCCAAATGATGGAGTTAGAAACGTGCCAGGGGATTCCAATACAATCCCATCAAGGTGGCATGTACCAAGGCCATCTCACTAGTCCAAGTGATCAATTTCAATTCACAATGGATCACACTGATAGGTCTAAGAGTCAAAGGGATCACACAAACAAGACTAGTGTCTGCTAATACTAACTGATAGAATCAAAAAGGGACAGAATGATCCAACATGGGAAGCGAGATACACAGCAGACTCATAGAATGGCAGATGTCCTAAATAGCACTCTGGCCTCAGAATCAGCCCTTAAGGCATTCGGATCTGGCTCAAGTGCCCATGAGAATATTCTAGGCATGGAAAGCCAAGACACTCTGGAAAAAAAAGAAGACCTAAATGAAAGATCTCTGTGAGTGAGATCCCAGTGGAATGAATGGGGCCATCAAAGAAGGAGGTACCTTTCTCTGAAGGGAGGAGAGAACCTCCACTTTGACTATGACCCTGTCGGAATAAGATTGAAGTCAGCGAACCCTAAAGGCTTCCATAGCCTTGGCAACTCATGACTAGAGCCTAGGGAGATTACTGAGGCCATAAACAAGAGTGTCAAATTGTTAAATCAATTTCCGGAGTCATTGTGTACTTACGTCTCATGTGGGATCTGTCCTTAATGTGTTGTCCAATGTGAAGTAATGCTATAACTAGCACTGAAACAGTATTTTACACTTTGTGTTTCTGTGTGGGTGCAAACTGAGGAAATCTTTACTTAGTATATACTGAATCTATCTTCTGTATATAGATAATTAAAAATGAAAAAATATCTTGGTGTTAAATTGGAAATTGCCTAGAAAATTAATCAATTTTTTAAAAAAATATATCATGTAGGATCTCTGTCCTTAATGTGCTATACATTGTGAATTAATACTATAACTAGTACTCCAACAGTATTTTTCACTTTGTGTTGCTATGTGAGGGCAAACTGTTGAAATCTTTACTTAATATATAGTAAACTGATCTTCTGTATATAAAGAGAATTGAAAATGAATCTTGATGTGAAGCAAGGGGAGAGGGAGTGGGAAAGGGGAGGGTTGAGGGTGGGGGGGAAGTTATGGGGGGGAAGCCATTGTAATCTATAAGCTGTATTTTGGAAATTTATATTCTTTAAATAAAAGCGTTATAAAAGAAAAAGAAAAAGAAGTCTGTATTTAGAAATATGCATTATTAGTATGTAATCCTGATAATGTTCATCTCTGGTTTCCTGGCAATAATCTTTAGGGAAGCCTTTTCAATGGTCATCTACTAGTTAGCTTATCTCCACTAATGTTCAACAACGGCCCTGCCACTGTGCAATATGCTTAGGCATGAGAAGATACAAAATTCATCCCCCAGGGCTTATAGTGCTCTCAGTCTAACTGGGGACAGAAGGAACTGATAGGGGACTGAAGGAACTGATAGGCATTTCTGAGAGCCGCAGGAATGCGTGAAGGTAGAATGGCCTGCGTGATGAGACTGGGCAGGTGCTGAGAAGTCACAGCCCTCCAGCTGTCCTAAAAGATGAAGCTGAGTATTGAGACTAAAGAAGACACTAATTTCTGTTTTTCTTCATAGAGCTTTACAAAAGAGCTTTTTATAGCTGCAAGGGCTCAGACTTCAAAGAGACATTTTTCTCATCCCGTGGGAAAAGAAGATACAGAAATTGAGAACAGGCAGGACTTTTCTGGTCACACTCATATGTCTCCTAGACAGTTTAATTCCTGATGCTCAGCTTAATTTAAAGATATAAATAAAATAGCGCTTAGAAGATTATTTCTGGGGACCTGAGTCAACTTTCTTCATAATATATGAGACAGGCATTTACATCTAAAACTGAACAACAGTGCACAGAATAAAGTTTTGTATCTGTCTTATGATGCCTTGGCCTCCTTTTTTCTATTCCCTTTCAGAATTGACAATGGAGGCATTTAAATCCTAAGGAGAAAGAAATTCTGGAAATAATATGCTTATTATTAAAAACTACTTGCTGAGTAAACAGTGATCTAAACACAGAGCTGAAACGAGCAAGTTCCTACTAGGTGGACCTACTCTATGCCCGCCTCAGCCCGTCAGGAAACCACGCTGAAAATCAATGTATGCATTTCTAATGTTTAGAGTTTACATTTATAGGATAATGCTTGTGCATCTTGTACTTATCATTTTCAGCATACTTAGATCTTTTCAAATGTTGAATTCCATGGAAATCCATTGCTTTTATGTTTTTCATTTTTTCAAAGATTTATCTATTAATTTGAAAGGCAGAGTTACAGAGAAAGAAACAGAGACAGAGAGAAAGGAGGTGGGAGAGAGAGAGGGGGAGAGAGAGAGGGATCTTCCATCCACTGACTCACTCCCCAAATGACCACAATGACCAGACTGGGCCAGGTCAAGGCTCAGAGCCAGGAGCTTCATTAAGATCTCCCATACAGGTGGCAGAGGCCCAATCACTTGAGCCATCTTCCTCTGCTTTCCCCAGCCATTAGAAGGGAACTGGATCAGATATGGACAGCCAGGACATAAACCTGCACCCGTATGGATGTTGGCGCTGCAAGCGGCAGATTTACCTGCTATGCCAAAATATTGGCCCCACGTTTTTTTATTTCTTATAAACCTGCATTTCATTTTATAATCCTAGAAATTTATATCAAGTCCTATTGAAGGGATGGTAAGTTGTACATAGAGCAATATACAAAATGGAAAAAAAGTATGTGTCATTATAAAGCACACAAAATGATCAATAAAAATGAGTCAAAAACTTTTCCAAAAGAACAACAAAAGGTTAAATGTACTCAATTTCAATCATGATAAAATACAAATAGAAATGAGGGTTCACAATAAGAGATACAAATAGGTGAGAAAGTAGTGTGTTTTCCAGCACCTTCTGCCTAAGCCATGGGCCATGCCTTGGGCACCCACACACCCCAAGTGCCCTATTACTCACTTGCTATGAAATCAAGTCTCAGAAACTTCTTTAAAGCGATGAGTGACTCTGTTATGGCTTGGGTAAGCAGTAGAAGATGGCCCAAGCCCTTGGGCCCCTACACCCACGTGGGAGACCTGGCAGAAGCTTCTGGCTCCTGGCTTTGGATTGGCACAGCTCCGGCCGTTGTGGCCATCAGGGGAGTGTACCATCAGATGGAAGACCTCTCTCTCTCTCTCTCTCTCTCTCTCTCTCTCTCTATATATATATATATATATATATATATATATATCTTTCTGCCTCTGCTCTCTCTGTGTAACTCTTTCAAATAGATTTTTAAAAACCTTTAAAAAATAATAAAGTGATGAGTTATAAATTCCATTTTATATCACATTCAGCACATCCATGGAAGCCACAAATACTTGAAATAGCAATTACATTCATATTTCTGCAGTTATTTCTCAGCTCAAGTGATGTGTTCTACCTTAGAACTCAATATAATAAAAGTCATGAAAACTCCATAACCTAGAATTGTTTAAGGAGACCTGTTCACATATCCTGAAAGGCAACACTATGCACATTAGTTTTCTAAAATTCTGGGGGTCTACTACAGAAAAAATGTAAATGAGTTTTTGTGTAGTTTTTTTATTAAAATATATTTAAGCACTTGTTATGTTCCAGTACCATGGCAGGTTCAGGGAAAAGCAATTATGAGCATGGTACACAAAGGAAGGCCTAATACCAAAATAACAAAGATGCTTCTACCATCCTGATTAAGTGTTCCAGTGCAACAAGAGCAGTGGATCCCCTGACCTAAACTAGGGGAAAGGAAAGGATGGGGATCCAGAGGGGCTTCCTGAAGAAAGTGATGTCTATGTCAAGATCTGAAGGATGGATAGAAGTTAGCAAGTTGAACAGGAGAGGGAAGACTCTTGCAAGCTGAGGCAATTGCTTATGTGAAATCTTAGCGGTGGGAAAAATCCTAAGGCTGTGAAAAGAATAAAAATTTAATAGTCCTGGAGTCTAGGCGGAGCAGAGACAAGAAATATAGCTGAGAGAACATTGGGGAATATTTAAGGAAAAGAGAAAATCTATAAATTGTGTTTCACAAGAATGAGTTTTTATAGACTACACTGAGAGAACTCACAGACATAATAAGACATGGACAGGCAGGACAGAGGATATGGAAGGAAGCCGATGAGGCTGACATGGGTTTAGAAGATGGAATTCCCAAGACTGGTGAGAGGTTGGATGTGCAGAATGGAAGTGAGAGAGAAACAGTCAGGAATGAGTCAGACTTCTGATTTAGGCAAATGAGTATACAAAAATGCCATGCATGAGTTATGAAATGTCAAACCATGAGCAACTTAGGGATGGCAGATGGGATTCTTCATGACAAGCTTGTGGAAATATTCCATTGGAATACTTATGAAGAGTCTGAGTAGTGATGTCTCACTGAGCTCTGGATCTGTAGTTCTAGAGCTCAGGAGATGAGCCCAGTTTTTAGACACATGCTCCTCCACAGTGAGACTCAACAGAGTAGGTGAGGTCTCTCCAACAGGATGTGGGCTGTAAGGACAGAAGATAACCCAGGAACATCCTAAGGGAATAGAAAATTAATAAATCAATTAAAGGAATAAACAGGCAAAGAAAGAATCTTGTGTCTCATGCCAAGTTTCCTAGGAAGTACAATTGAGGCAAAGTTTCATGCCTGGGAAAGATCAACGAGGGTGAAAATGCTATAAGAATAACTCTCAAAATTGGTTGGAGGACTTTGGATAAAACCCCCAAACCTGGGTTCAATGGCCTTTCAGATGTTCACTCTGCACTTTCTGATGTGCAGAACGTCAGCTACTGACATCAGGGTGGTGGAGGAAATGAGGTTTTATTGCAAAGCCCAGAGCAAGGAACCAACTCCTATTGTTTAATTCGTGTGCTCCAAGAAGAATGAAAGGTAAGGCTGTTAAGGGATGAAATTGAGATGAAAGCTGCACACTCAGCATGGGTGCAGGTTCCTGGTTGGTTGGTGCTGCTTGCAAGCTTCTTTTGATTGGTTGGCAATGTTGTGCTCTTCAAAGCATTTTTATAACGGCATAGTGGGCTTCTGTCAATCTGGGTTTTACAAGGCAGGTGGTGATCATTTTCTGCCCCAGATCTGGAATTCTCCCAAGGAAACCTTTCAAACCAATATCCAGTCATCAATGTGTTATCTGTTGGAGAATCAAATAACCTTCTAGGCCTGGTCACTAGAACCCTGCAGTAGCAGCTACACCACTCCCTCAATTCAGTGAGTTAATTTTAGTAAATAGTTGGTTTGCTATCAAAAGGCTGGGCAGAGACACTTTAAGCTAAAGGAGGAGGCTAGGAGACTAGGGCCTCATAGTGTCTAGCATTTGCTTTGAAGACACTGTTCGGGGCTTGGTTTCAACACTGGAGAAAAGAAGAGAAAGCAGGTAGAAGGCACCAGCAGCTGGATCCAACCTCACAGGATAACATAGCAAATATCTTGCTCACACAGAAATCTCCAAAAAGGCTATGGAAGCCTGTGAAGCAATCATTTATTCATGATAAAAAGGGCAAATATTGTCTCTGCTGGCTTTTCCCCATTTCCTGTCTCTTGTTATCAGTTTTCCCCTGCATAATAACATTTCATGTTTCCAGGTTCCATTACCCTGTCTCTGAAGCAGCTTCTTGGAAAGCCCAGGCCCTTGGTGTTCCAGTGGGCTCACAAGCCCTGGACCTGCTGCAGCTCCCCAAGCGGTGGTCCCATACAGGCTTTGCTGAAGTGAGGCCTTTGTGCCCCGAGGCAGAACTGGAACAGGATTCAGGAGGTGAACCCATGCCAGCAACATCTGGGACTTTATAACACTTGGAGCACTGGGAGGGGAACCACCACTGTGCTTCCATAGCCTGAAATCAGCGTATCTGCCCAGACCAAGGAAAGATGCATGGTAGAAAAATCTTGGCACCCATGTGTGAACTGTGCACCACCTATCCTCTAAGGAAGTCTGCTCAGAAATGGACAGAGAGTAAATGAAAAATCACATAATGTCAAAGGAGGCAAGAAAAGAAGCCTGTGTCAAATATTTTTGACAAGCCAAATAGGATAACAACAGCAGTTGATTTTCACAGACTGACCCTTCTGGCAAACACACTTTAACTTTCCTTTGGGGTAACCATACTTCCTCCCCTGTGGGTTCATGCAATATCAGACTACCCTGTTACTGGGTTTTCTCTTGACATCACACACATAAAATTGGTGTGCCTCCCATTAATTTCTTAAATATTCCTCATTTTCTATTTTAACAATTGATCTAATCATATTTTAAAGTGCCTGCTGGGGCCAGAACTGGACACAGTGGTATAGGTTCCACTGGGGATACCTATGTCCCTAACAGAGTGCCTGGATTCAAGTCCCTATCCTGCACCCAATTCTGGCTCCCTGCTATTGCGCATCCAGGGAGGCACTAAATGATGGCCCCTGCACCCAAGGCACCTGTGTGGATGACCTGGATGGAGTTCCTGGCCCCAGGCTTCAATCTGTCCCAGCCCCAGTTTTGTGAATATTCAGTGAGTAAACTAAAGAATGAAAGTTCTCTCTCCATCTCTTCCTTTGTGTGTGTGTGTGTGTGTGTCTCAGATAAATAAATAAAACTTGGAGAAAATTCATGGATTTTTTGAAGACGTGGCTGCACATGCGCACAGGAAACCCAGAGCAGCAGCACTGCCTGTCAGTTGTCCTGGACATGCCTAGAAGGAGGATTCCAAGCCTCTCCAAATATTTGCCTTGACAGGTATTCCTGAATATCAGCTGTCTCCTGTCTGATCTACAAAGCTTTTGTCAACACCCTGCCCCAATTGAAAAGCACATTGGAGACCTATTTCTCCTCTTCCTTGTTTATCAATGATAATTATAAACCCTTTCTGTAGTGAGAAGACTGGCTTCATGGAGCATGATTGCAGGATGGGCAGGGACCTTGTAATACATGTGCTCAGGCCTGGTCCATGATCCAGGCACATACCATCAGAAATTTATCATGGTCACAGGGATGGTCTGTCACTCTGCCAGATCAATGATACAAAACTTCATGATTTTTACAGGAATTAGAAAATGACTGTGAACTCAGACTCTTAATTACACGATCCAGATTCTCCTTTTTCGCTAAGCAAACTTAAAAGCATCTGCAGGAAGAAGCAGAAATCACCACAGACACATTCTGCATGGTGTCTCTGAATAACCTTTTCCTTGTTAACATCGGAGACACCACTTTTCAGGTAGGGATGGGAATACAGCAACTGCTCCAGTTTCCTGATGTCTCTGGTAATTCCTCACGCCTTGGGTCCCTATCTTCTCCCCTGATGCTGGTCATTATTTTCTTTGTACATAAAACCCTTTTGGAAACACCCTAATTTTATTTTGCTTCTTCTTTCCTCCTGGAATTGTGTCTGATCCAAATGTGAAGCTTTTAGGTCTTAATGTTGAAAAAAGAATTGGAAGCACAGCATTCTGATTAAGGGGTATGGTTAGTTCATTGTTCTGTTCTCAAGAAACCATTTGAAACTGTTAAATCCTTAAAAATTGTCTTCTTTGACAACCAGAATACATCAATATTTATCTATCTCTCCATTTAAATATCTTCTGCCTGAGATGGAGTTACTAGACAGCCAGGCTTGTGATTTTAGATATCCATCTAATAAAGTCAGTGGAAAGGACAGCAACAATACATTTCTGGTTATGGCTGAAAAGCAAATAATGGCTGTATGCTGATTTTAAATATCAACTTAATTTTCATTATGATAGATACTTGTTGATTTTTCCAAAAACATAGTTCCTCAGAAACTAATATGTATTTGGAAACTGTTTATTCTACATCATTCATACTAGCTTGCACACGACTAGGAATAGAACAAGTAATGAAATAACTGCTTGTTGATTAATTTGTTTTTACATGATTAATTGTTTAAAAGGTGTTAGCATTCAGGTCCAAACTTGTATATGCAAGCAAACCATCCATACTTTCATGATATCAGGAAAATATGAATTTTTTTGCTTTGTCGCATTAGATGGACATAAACATCATCCAGAGAATCTCTGTGCCAAATACTACTAGTAGGAAAAATCTTTAACTTTATCACCCTTCTCCATTCCTATAATCAACTCAATTCACACATTCAAATAATTTAAGATTTAGAAATTATTGTCAGAGGTTAATTCAGTAATAATAATAAGGGAAAAATCAGTTTATAAGATAATATGATTCAAAATGAAAATATTCTTAGTATGCCCATAATAGCTTTCTTTGTATGAAATTGAAAGATGAAAATTAATTTACATATTTCTAATGTTTATTAAAAGTTATTGAAATATGCATTCTTAACAGACTTGTCTGTGTTTTTTAAGTTGATTTCTTTGGAAGCATCTGGGCCCATATTACATTTAACAAGCCTAAAAATTGCCATCAGCAGCTTTGATTCAGCAGATGATAAACTCTACAGATTTTACAATTGCTAGAGAGCAACAAACATGATGAAAATAATGTACATTTGCATATAAGATGACACAAAGTCTGCATACATGAGCACACGTATGTGGAACATTAATACTACGGGAAGTGGAGGAGGAGCAGGCCAGCAACAACCCTCACAGCTATCACAGGTACACTGCTGCACCACAGCAGCTGCTGCGACCAAGTGTGCACAGCTGTGCACCAGCTGCTGCCCAGAGCATGAGGGTCCTGGTCACACATCACTACCCAGCTTTCCCCAGGAAGAACAAAAAGGAAATGCCACTGTTTTCACAATTATGCTTAGAAATGGCCTTGAACTCTTGAGGGCATCGCTTAACCATCCTATGTAGATGAGCAATCAGATTTTGTGTGTGTTCCTCCTGTAGAGGCCCTAGTTATTGTGATTACACAATTTCTTTTTGCCCCGCTAAAATGACTGCTATATATGAGTTTTTATAACTTGCTTATCATCTTCATCTATAAGGTTATTTTACATAGATACCAATCTGCCTCACCTGAGATTCCAGTAAAGGAAATGCGTTAAGGAAATAAAAATGAAGATCCAAAAGAAAGTAAACTTAAGAAATCCTCAAAAGAATTTTATAAGAACAAAGATAGAGTGACTACATCTGCTCTAAGAAGAGGCTCTCGGGTCTGAGTGAGAAGTTCTAAACTGCAGGGTCTGAGTCCACCTGTACAAGGATGGACTGGGTCCAAGGAAAGGTTAGTGCGCCACTCGCCCGTTCCCCAGCCTCCCGATCCCGGAGACAATCAGACGCAGCGGGGAGCCAAGTCTAGCAAGGACTCATTTATTCTGTGCGTAACCGAACCTTTTATAGCACAAAACTGCAGAGTCATTGGGGCAGGGCTAAGGACCAACCAATCACTTAAAAGATCACTTTACAGGGGGATTTCTATAGGACTAGCCATACATCTATACACTTGTTACTAGTCTTGTTACCTCCCCTGATGTTGCATAGCCAATTAGCTTTTGAGTTCCACCCATCTTACTTCCTCTGGGTGCCATCTTTTTTGCCCCTCCTTGACGCTGCCCAGTCCGGGAGCCAGAGCCACCACTGCCGCACACCCCGCGGGGTCGCTGTCCGCCATGGCGGTGGCCAGGGCCATGTGTGCACATGTGAGGTGCCTCCCTGTGCTGCCATCCCTGGGACACCTGCCGGCTGGCTCTGCAGGCTCAGCTCCACGTGGCTCCATTCCGCACAGCTTGGGCGGGGGCACCCAGGGGCAGCTGCGCATGCGGAGCCCCAGGCCTGGCCTGGCCACGCCATGGCCGCGCTTATGCCCCACATTAAACGAACAGTGCATATGGGAAAACTTTGACAGGAATTATTGCCATGTGTTAAAATGTGTTATTGAAACAATTATAAAAATATGTTTAATCCTTCTTCAGTGCCAATACCCACTACTTGTATTTATTTACTCAAAATATCATTCCAAAAACAAACCTTTTAAAATGTTTTGTTCCAAATTTATCCATTATTAACTCTGAGTAAGTATTAAATAGGGAATGTAATAGTATTTTTTATTAGTGCCATTTTAATGTTTTTCTTGTATTGACATCACTCTCAAATTCTGACATGACATCTTAATTAATTAAAAATTCTTTTCAATACATAGAGTTCTTTTTCCTCCCATCATGTTGAGAAGTGATAACTTATTTGTGTCTTTTCTGAATTGTTGAAAAAAGCATTTTGGCTGGTGCCATAGCTCAATAGGCTAATCCTCCTCCTAGCGGCGCCGACATACGGGTTCTAGTTCCGGTTGGGGCACCGGATTCTGTACCAGTTACTCCTCTTCCAGACTAGCTCTCTGCTATGGCCCGGGAGTGCAGTGGAGGATGGCCCAAATGCTTGGGCCCTGCACCCCATGGGAGACCAAGAGAAGCACCTGGCTCCTGCCTTCGGATCAGCACGGTATACCAGCTGCAGCGCGCTGGCCACAGCGGCCATTGGAGGGTGAACCAACGGCAAAGGAAAACCTTTCTCTCTATCTCTCTCTCTCTCACTGTCCACTCTGCCTGTCAAAAAAAAAAAAGCATTTTAAAAGCATTTTAAAATCCTTCCTTTTTTGTTATCTGCTTTTCTACTGTCAAAACAGCTTTAACCAAGATTTTGAGAAAAATTAAAATATTAGAAAATATCAAGTGCTTTAACAAATTAGCATAAATGTCAGAAATTGAAATGCCAAATACTTCAACAAAACCTGGAAAATTGTGATAGTGCCAAAAGTACAAATAAACCTACTCTGTGATCCAGCAATTCTACTTCTAAATATATATCCACATGTATTTAGAATCTTATAGAGACATTTACACACTTATGTTCATATCAGTGCAATTCACAATAGCTAAGAGATGGAAACAACCCAAGTACCTATAACAGAGAAATAGATAAAAAAAAATTGGGATTTCCACATACAATGGAATAATATTTAGCTTCGAAGAGGAAAAGAATCCTGATATATGCTATAACAGGAATAAATCTTCAAGACATGGTGCTGAGTGAAATAAGTCAGTCACTAAAAGGAAAGCAAGGTATGACTCCACCTACACAAGGTATCTAGAGCAATCAACATATAGAAACAGAAAGTGAAATGGTAACCAAGAACTAGGAAGATAGGTAAAACTAGAGTTGTTATTTAATGGGCAGAGAATATCATATTTGCAAGATAAAATATTCTGGAGATCTATTGCACAAACAAGTTGACATACTGAATGACACTGAACAGTGCCTTTAAAATGGATATGAAGGCAAATTTTATTTTATATGTTTTTTATCATATATAAAAGAATAAAAGCCAAAATTAAGGTGCTCAATGAAGCATCTGAAAGCTAAACAGATGATTAGCATCCTCATAGATAAAACTCTCAGTTACTAGCCGGTGACAGTTTAGTACCTATCTGACTTACAAGCTATTTCCTTCCACACACAAAGTGGTTCTATCAGCTAGTTCACCTTTTCTGAACCAATGTTAATTTTTAAGCTGTAAATTCAAAGAGCAGGAGGCTATACATTTTCACATTACATTTTGCTGAATTGCTATTACTTCCAAAAATAGAAACAATTGAATGTCACCATCGATCTTTATTCTAACTCATCTAAACTGTATGGGGATTCTTGACTTTTGTAGGAAAGTACAAAAACTTGAAGAGTTCAGTTTCTAAGATTTTTCTTAGATGTGTAAATGCTAAGTGTCCAGCTAAACATATAGTTTTCTGTTTGAATATTTTTTTCCTTAGAATTTCTTTTTAACATAATACAGTAAAAATAGAAGACCAAGTCATTTATGAATAGTAGCCTGGAGGTTGATGATTTTTACTACCTTTGAATATTAAGCTTTACCACTAGATAATTATAACAATGTAAGTACTCAAGATGGTCCTCCACATAAATTCAGGTATTGAATTCTGATTTTAGCTTGCTCCTATTTAAATTTTCTGGGGAAAAAATAAAATGTCAATTCTCATTGGATGTATCAATAATGATATCCAAGATAATCATAACAAAATAACTTATAGACATAAATTATCTTTATAGTATAAATAACATAACAATTTCTCTTATGTTTATTATATTTCTAATTTTAAGTGGTTGAGTGAAACATTTATTTCCTTTTTTTAAAAAAAGATTTTATTTACTTATTTAAGAGGTAGATTTACAGACAATGAGAGGGAGAGACAGAGAGAGAGTTCTTCCTTCCGCTGGTTCATTCCCCATATGGCTTCAATGACTGGAGCTGAGCCCATCTAAAGCCAGGATCTTCTTCCTGGTCTCCCATGTGGGTGCAGAGGCCCAAGGTCTTGGGTCATCTTGTACTGCTTTCCCAGGACGTAGCAGAGAGCTGGATTGGAAGAGGAGTGGCTGGACCTAGTTCCAGTGTCCATATGGGATGCGGGTGCCTCAGGTGGAGGATAAACCCACTGCACCACAGCGCTGGTCCCATATTTTCGAAACTTGTCAAAACCAAGACCCTTTAGATGACAAATTTGAGAAAGAATATTTTAATAACTAATCATAGATCCTCTCCGCACATATAAACACTCACAAATATTCAGCCGTTATAGTATTTTATTATTTTCATGATAATACCAGAAGACATTGGCCAGTGCTGTGGCTTACTAGGCTAATCCTCTGCCTGTGGCACACACACCCTGGGTTCTAGTCCCGACTGGGGCACCATATTCTGTCCCGGTTGCTCCTCTTCCATTCCAGCTCTCTGATGTGGCCCAGGAGGGCAGTGGAAGATGGCCCAAGTGCTTGGGCCCTGCACCCGCATGGGAGACCAGGAGAAGCACCTGGCTCCTGGCTTCGGCTGGTGCAGTGCACCAGTAGTGGCCATTTGGGGGGTGAACCAATGGAAGGAAGACCTTTCTCTCTGTCTCTCTCTTTCTCTCTCTCTCATTGTCTAACTCTGCCTGTCAAAAAAAAAAAGCCAGAAAACACATATTTTGGAAAAATTGTCTAGTTTCTCATTTTCCTCCGCACACTCAGCCAATATGTTGACCTTAACTCCAAAGTGACTAATACTGGTGACTTCTATTAAAACTCCTTATTTCTTAAAATTTAGTAATGTCATATTGAGGCAGTTTTGTTTTAAGTACTAAGCTCATAAGAATTCACTAAAAGGATACATAAAAGAGTTTATTTCCAGAAAAAAAAAAAAAGAAAGAAAGTCCTCAGTTGTTAGTAAAACCTTTAGACAGAGATAGATAGCTGTAGGGTCAATTTAAAGTTAAAATTGAGAAGCTTCCTTCTTTTGGTTGAAAATAAGGAAATAGACTTCTTCACCCCAGCTTCTCTCACTTATTTTAGAAAACATATAAGTATTTTCTCAGCATCTTTGAAGTATGTATAAATCTTTAGGATACAAAGTAAGCTTCTTGTCAGCTTTCTGACCCAGAAACATCTTTCTCACGGATGTGGGAGCCATCTCCTTGAAATGATAACACCAGAGGAGTGAGTTCCCCATCCTGTCCAAGTTTCTGATGAGGGAGCTGGAGCCTAACTTTCCTGAATTCCTTGCTCCTAGTTGCAAGACGACTTCCTCTCATAAACAGATAGTTATTGTCCTTTGTATAAAGCCAGTGAACCAACAGAGACAATCAATCCAATTTCCAGCTGAATGTAGGATGTACTATACTTAATAAATGGTTCAGTCCAATTCTCTTGAGGACTAATTTCTGTCTATCCTGAAAGCATGATTATTAGGGGTTACCCCTGCTGGGCTCTATGAAAGGGAGCTATTCCCTTCTGTTACTGCAGGCTTTTAGCAAATTGCTGTACTACACACCCTATTTGGGGTTAGTATTTGCCACAAAATAAGATTCTTGCTTTTACTACCTTTGTAGAATTTGGGAAATTATAAGAAAATTTGTTTTAAATTATATTGTTCCACTATTGAAAATCCTCTTTTGTATACATATATGTATATTTCTTACTAGTCACCAATGAATAATTTCACCACTTTCAAGAATCAGCTGAGTGTCTATGCTGTGATACAGCCGGTGAAGCCACTGCCTGTGATTCCAGGATTCCATATCAGGGCACCAGTTCAAGTCCTGGCTGCTCTGCTTCTGGCCCAGGTTCTTGTTAATGGTCCTATAAGGTGGTGGGTGATGGCCCAAGGGCTTGGTCTCCCACATGGAAGACCTGGATGGAGTTCCTTCCTCCTGACTTCAGCCTGGCACAGCCCCTGCTGCTGTAGTCATTTAGAGAGTGAACCACTGGATAGGAAATCTCTCTCTCTCTCTGTCTCTCTCTCTCTTCCAGTTTCTTTATCACTCTGTATTTCAATAAAAATAAACAAATATTTTCATTAAAAAAAAAAATCGGGGACCGGCGCTATGGCACAGCAGGTTAATGTCCTGGCCTGAAGTGCCGGCATCCCATATGGGCGCCGTTCAAGTCCCGGCTGCCTCACTTTCAATCCAGCTCTCTGCTATGGCCTGGGAAAGCAGTAGAAGATGGCCCAAGCCTTGGGGCCCCTGCACCCATGTGGGAGACCTGGAAGAGGCTCCTGGCTCCTGGCTTTGGATCGGCACAGCTCCAGCCGTTGTGGCCAGTTGGGGAGTGAACCATCGGATGGAAGACCTCTCTCTCTCTCTCTCTCTCTCTCTCTCCCCCCTCTCCCTCTGTAACTCTAACTTTCAAATAAATAATAAATAAATATTTTAAAAAATTAAAATTAAAAAAAATTAAAAAAGAATCAACAATACAGTTAAGAAATGGACAAAGGACCTGAACAGACATTTTTCAAAAGAAGAAATTCAAATAGCCAACAGACACACAAAAATATACTCAAGATTGCTGGCCATCAGGGAAATGCAAATCAAAACCACAATGAGGTTTCATCTCACTCCAGTTAGAATCACTGTCATAGAAACCAACAAACAATAAATGACGGCAAGGATGTAGAGGAAAGGTACCCTAATCTACTGTTGGTGGGAATATAAACTGGAGCAGCCATTATGTAAGACAGTATGGATTTACCTCAGAAAGCTGAAAATAGATCTACCATATGACCCAGCAATCCTACTCATGAAAATTTACCCAAGGAAAAGAAAATCAGAATATGACAGTTAGCTGTACTCCTATGTTCATTGTGGCTCAATTCACAATAGCTAAGATATGGAATCAATCCAGATATCCATCAACTGATGACTGGATAAAGAAATTAGGGCATATATACACTATGGAATACTACTCAAAGCTAATCCAGCTCCCTGCTATGGACTGGGAAAACAGTAGAAAATGACCCCCAAGACCTGTGTGGGAAACTAAGAAGAAGCTCCTGGCTCCTGGTTTTGTGGCCATTCAAGAAGTGAAACAGAAGATAGAAGACCTGGGGCCGGCGCTGTGGCTCACTTGGCAAATCTTCCGCCTGCAGCGCTGGCATCCTAAATGGGCTCCAGTTTTAGTCCCGGTTGGTCCTCTTCCAGTCCAGCTCTCTGCTGTGGCCCGGGAGGGCAGTGGAAGATGGCCCAAGTGCTTGGGCCCTGCACCCACATGGGAAACCAGGAAGAAGCACCTGGCTCCTGGCTTCGGCTGGTGCAGTGCACCGGTAGTGGCCATTTGGGGGGTGAACCAATGGAAGGAAGACCTTTCTCTCTGTCTCTCTCTCTCACTATCTATATCTCTACATGTCAAATAAATAAATTAAAAAAAAGACCTTTCTCTCTCTGTCTTTCCCTCTCTCTTTCCATAACTCTGCCTCCCAAGTAAATAAATAAATCTTTAAAAAATTTTTCTCATGTGGTTATTTCATAATAATTTGGGTATTATTCATTGAGTGTTCTTTCATAATAAACTGAGTATTATTTTTTAATTTTCTTGAAACTATCAAGCTTTATTCAGGTACTCTTTTATATGAATGAATCCCTTCCTTGATTGACTAGATATTTTTTCATATCAATTTTCTTTACCATTTAAGTTTTTGGTTCATTAAGTTGCTTCTGTTTCTTTTTTCTTTTTAAAAAATATTTATTTATTTGAAAGTTAGAGTTACACAGAGAGAGAATAGGAGGCGGGGGGGGGGGGGAGGTCTTCCATCCACTGGTTCACTTCCCAGATGGCCGCAATGGCCAGAGCTGCACCGATCTGAAGTCAGGAGCCAAGAGCTTCCTCTGGGTCTCCCACGCAGGTGCAGGGGCCCAAGTACTTGGGCCATCTTTTACTGCTTTCCCAGGCCATAGCAGAGAGCTGGGTCAGAAGTAAAGTATCCAGGACTTAAACCAGTGCCCATATGGGATGCCGGCACTGCAGGCGGCAGCTTTATCCACCACAGTGCTGGCCCAAAGTAGTTTCTCTTTTTGACAATGTAAGTATTTTTGTTTATAGATTTTCTTTATTTTCATCATAATTCACTTCCATTTTCTGGCTACTGTTAATGTTGCCTTCGCAAGGTAATCTGTGTGCTAATAGGTACAACTGGAAGTTTTACAATGCGCTGATATTTCTTTTTTTTTTTTTTTTTTGACAGTCAGAGTGGACAGTGAGAGAGACACAGAGAGAAAGGTCTTCCTTTGCCGTTGGTTCACCCTCCAATGGCCGCCGCGGCCGGCGTGCTGCGGCCGGCGCACCGCACCTGGGTGCAGGGCCCAAGCACTTGGGCCATCCTCCACTGCACTCCCGGGCCACAGCAGAGAGCTGGCCTGGAAGAGGGGCAACGGGGACAGAATCCGGTACCCCGACCGGGACTAGAACCTGGTGTGCCGGTGCCACAAGGCGGAGGATTAGCCTACTGAGCCTCGGCGCCGGCCAATATTCCTTTTTTAATCGTGAATTTCAGATATTCCTATGAGATTGAAAGTAAAAAGATATGTTAAAAATAATGTCTACAGGCCGGCGCTGTGGCTCACTTGGTTAATCCTTCGCCTGTGGCACCAGCATCCCATATGGGTGCCAGTTCTAGTCTCGGTTGTTCCTCTTCCAGTCCAGCTCTCTGCTGTGGCCCGGGAGGGCAGTGGAGGATGGCCCAAGTGCTTGGGCCCTGCACCCACATGGGAGACCAGGAAGAAGCACCTGGCTCCTGGCTTCTGGCTCCGGATCAGCACAGCGCAGGCCGTAGCAGCCATTTGGGGAGTGAACCAGCAGAAGGAAGACCTTTCTCTCTGTCTCTCTCTCTCACTGTCTAACTCTACCTGTCAAATAAAAAAAAAGAAAAAGAATGATGTCTACTAGCTTTTGGGTTCTCTACCTTAAAAATCTACCTTTTGCAATTAATTGTATATTTTCTATCATTTTAAAGAATCAAATTAAAACTTGAAATAAAAATTATCCAGATTTATCCCTCTCTCACCCTTTTGTATTTTCTCTCAAAAAACCAAAGCTCATTTGTCCCATTTCTCTGTGTCTTTATAAAGGACATCTACTAGGAGGACATCTGGTCTGAACAGTAGCCAGCATACGAGTTTGAGCCAAAATATTAACAACTCAGGCGTAAACAGGTTAAGTAAAGTGCAACAAATGGAAGCCAAGCTGAAGATTTCTGATTTTTAATTCATTTAATTACTTATTGAAAATACTGAAGAAAGAAAGACCTGGGAAAGAAAACTGGATGCTTTAGATTTGACTAATTGTAAATTGACAAAAATGCTTATAAATGTGTGCATACATCAGATATATTTTAAAGGTAGTTCCTGTGCCAGGTTCCATGGAAAGTGTTTATGAGCATGGAAGAGACTGACCACTACACAGCAATGAAAAGGACAATCACAAAGCCCCTTGAATGAACTGCTCTAGTATAAGAATAGACACGGCGATGGCAGTAAGAACCCCTAGCAGGAACCCGTTGACATAAACTTGAGCGAAGGGCAGAGATCCAAGAGTGCTTCCTGGAGGAAGTGATATCTAACCTGAGACTTAAAAATGAACAGAATTCAGCAGAGATATGAAGACAGAGCAGACTGTTTCAAGCAGAAGAAATAGGTGAGATCAAGAGTGTGAAGAGTGAGAAGCAAGAGAGAGTGGGGGATCAAGGTGACTCCTGGCTTTATGACATAGCCAGCTGAGTGTGTGGCAGCTCCAGCCACAGGGAAGAGAAACTTCTAGGAGGGAGCAGTCTGAGTCTGGCATGTGCACACATGTTGGGCAAGTTGAAGTAGAGATAGCAGGGAGCCCTCCAGGTAGTGATGTCCAATACACGTGGGTGCTAAACACAGAAGATAGGGTGGGGAAAGACACCTGGGAATCATCAGATGACAGGTAGTGATTGAAGTCCTGGAGTGGGTGACATCTCCCAAAGAGAATAGATCTTCTAAGGAGACATGTAACCCAGTAGGAACCCTAAGGAGCATGATAATGTGTGGTGAGTAGGGACAAATTTTTCTGTCTTAGCCCATGTTTCCTAAGAAGCTCTTACATACTGTTAGTGGGAATGTAAATGAGTGCAGCCACTGTGGTAAACAGTATGAAGATTCTTTTAAAATCTAGAAATAGACTTGACATATGAACCAGCATCCCTACTATTGGCTAGATACCCAAAAGACATGAACTCATTTTATCAAAAAAATATCTGTTTCACCATATTTTAGCAATGCTATTCACTATCACCAAATTATGGAATCATATACACACATAATTGAATATTATTCAGCTATAAAAAGAATGAGGGGCTGGCATTGTGGTGGTGCAGGTTAATCTGCCAGCTATCACACACGTCCCATATGAACACTGGTTCAAGTCCTGGCTGCTCTACTTCTGATCCTTTTTCCTGTTAATGCACCTGGAAAGGCAGTGAATGATGACCCAGGTGCTTAGAGACCCAGGTGGAATTCCAGGCTCCTGACTTTATCGTGGCCAAAGCCTGAGCACTGTGGCCTTTTGAGGAATGAGCCAGCAGATGAAAGATCTGTGGGTAAGTGTGTGTGTATGTGTGTGTGTGTCTGTAACTCTGACTTTCAAATAAATATTTGTTAAATAAAATTATGGAGGGTAAATTGTTGATTGAAATAAGCCAGACATAGAAAGACAAATACTGATTGTTCCTCCTGGAACGTGTGAGCTAAAAATAGGAAAGAGAGAAAGAGAAAGAGAGAAAGAGAAAGAAAGAAAGAGAAAGAAAGGCCTCTGCATCAACCATGTGGGAACCTCGCATTAGGGGAAAAGAGGTACTGTAGCAGGACAGTAAGAAAAGGAGAAACAGAGAAGTGAGGTAGGACTGGCAGGAAAGCAAATGCATGATGATGTACATGTAAATTGCCACAGCCTCATTAGAACTCGCAATCCAGTGTTTGGTGAGGCAAGACACGAATGAAATCGCAAGACACGCAACAAAATTCTAGCAAGCCATTGCCCTTGAAATGGTCTCTGGGCAGAGGCGGTGTGTGGCAGTTTGTCTTCCAGCTCTCTGTCCTTCCTGCTTCGCACTCATCACTTTCCTGCATTACTCGCTTGTACTAACCAGCCTTTCCAGGAAGCCATCAGGGAAGCGAAAGCCTCTATGGGCCTGTTGGCTCTGATCTTAGTGCCTTCCTGATAGGCACATGGTTGGGGGAAGGGAGGCTTTGCTAAAGTCCAACCCTCCAGGGCGCAGAGTGAGAGGCAGGGACCCGAGATGCAGCCCCGGGAGCAGGAGCTGGACTTTTGTAAATGATAAAATGATTTGGGTCTTGCTGGGCCTCTCTGGCTGGGAATCATAGCTAGCTAAAAAGCTGAAATACATTTTTATAATGTACAGGATGAATTTTTTAAAGTGCCAAGGGAAAACAGGACTGAGACTCTAGAGCAGTGGAGGAAAGCAGAATGTTGTCAAAAACTGCAAAGAAAGAGTGTTCGCTAATGTGTCTGTCAAGTCAAATAAAGTGTGGATGCCTGCTTCGGGAAACACAGCTTTCCGTGGGAAGCCATTCTACTCTCCATTCCTTGTTTGGGTGGAGTGAGCGACACCCAATGGTTCTTAGTGGTACTACATGGCCCAGTTGCAAATAGCCTACTTATGACCTCCAATCAGGTCAATGAGACTACTAGGGATTTAGCTGGAGCCTTGGACTTTTAAATTGTGTGAGCCAACAAATGTCCTTTCTTTGTGTAAGTCAGTTGAAGTTCTTTTTCCATCATCGTTCTGCCATGTCTGTCCCCATGATGGGCAGCAGGCAGAGAAGGGCTCGCTGGATTTAATGGAGACCCTGTGGCCTCCATGGAGCTGGGCTGGCCGAAGTTGGTGTGATTCTCACTCTCTTCCCCTTCTTTTCTCAACCCTCAAAATGTTGTTTCATCTCTTTGAGGAACGTGTGAAAAGCATAGCATTTGGAGCACCTGTGGGAGGAACAGAAATGACAAGCAAAGTCTATGTCTTTTCACTCTGGACACCTCACCTGCCAGCAGGACTGAACTGCAAAGAACCCTCACAATACAGCAGGCCCCACTAGTTTTCAAAGACTGCAAGGAGTCCATAATAGGTAAGTGGGATCTGGCTTTGCTCTTCCATGAATACCTAATCCTGCACAGGGCACAGTGTAAATTCTATTCATTGTGAGTTCATTTGAGACCCTTGACCTACCTGAGCAAAAATCAGCCCACAGGTGGTACTCAATCTGGGTGTTCCACAGAAGATCCTGTGGACAGGATAGCGTTTTGGTCTCATTTCCAAACTCCAGTCACAAGTCCATAGATGCAGAGGCCTTTATGGTAACAAATCTATCACTCTCACCCCAGGTTCCCACTCACAATGTCCCCTTCTTTCCGGTTCATGTCATACTCCCAGAGTTGAGTGCTCATTAACTCTGGCCTACAAGAGCAGAACAGCATCCTCATTGGCCTTTGTGCCTCCAGTCAATAGCCGCCCTTCTGTGGCATCACATACTTTATGAACAGGTTAATAATTTCATCAGATGTCTGAGCCTTAGTTAAAGCAGAAACACTGAACTACTCTCACTTAAGAGTGTTGATCCTGCTGTCACAGCACTTACAATAGTCAAACTTCCGTTATGAATAGTTGTAAGCATTTGTGTCTTTCTGTTTATCTGTCAGTTTTCCTTAAATTTGAAGGGAAGGGGGTTGAAGGATGATTCAGTGAGCCTTAACTCGTGTACAAGGCCGTAAGGCAGTCAGATGGAGAGAGCTTTCCTTAAACACTGGCATATGGCTGGATACAACACGCGGAATTAGCTACTGGAAATGTGGTCTGAGACATGATTTCGTTGTGCTATTATTTCATTCCATGAACCTTGTCACAATTGAAAAAATATCAATCCTTGTCCTGTATTTTTCATAAATTCAATACGATAATTGTTGTAAAATTGCTATGAGAACAACTGATAGTGGTGATTGAATGAAACATTTTTTTCTTCTTTACCATGTCCCTTTCTGCTTGGTGTTTTCCAGGATCTCGATGGAGACTTTTTCCTATTTTAGAAACTCAGGAAATATCTGTGATAAGATGTATATGGGCAAAATTAAAATTCATTTAAATATATTTCTGGTTTCCCATCTGTACTTGAAAAAAACAAATTCTTTTCTAAAGGAGAGGGGGATGTATTTGCAAGGTTAATATCCTCAGGGAAAAGTGGGGTTTCCACGACAAACTTCATGCTTTTTTCCTTCAAATTATAACTTGTGATTTAATTTTTATTCACATTTTGTATTCATATTTTCACAATAAAGAAATGTTATGTCATTTTCAAACACCTCTTTATCATTTGAATTGCTGAAGAGAAAGAGCTAAGAGACAAAATAGGGTAAGGATTTTTAAGTCTCTTATTGGATCAGTCTCTCTCATCCTCTGACACTCATTCCTGTTAGCAATGGCAGATCACTGTCATCCTTGCAGAAGGTCTGGAATGAGTATGTATCACAATTTTCAGATTTTTGTCTCAGTCCCAAAATATCATCTCATGCCTTTGTTTCTTTGTTTTTATTGGAATCACCTTTGAAATAGAAGTTTAGGCCTTGAGTATTAGGAATAATTATCCAAATTGCCGCTTTTTTTTTCTCTTTTTTTCTCTTTTTTTTTTTTTTTTTTTTTTTACAGGCAGAGTGGACAGTGAGAGAGAGAGACAGAGAGAAAGGTCTTCCTTTGCCGTTGGTTCACCCTCCAATGGCCGCCGCGGTCGGCGCGCTGCGGCCGGCGCACCGCGCTCGTCCGATGGCAGGAGCCAGGAGCCAGGTGCTTTTCCTGGTCTCCCCATGGGGTACAGGGCCCAAGCACCTGGGCCATCCTCCACTGCACTCCTGGGCCACAGCAGAGGGCTGGCCTGGAAGAGGGGCAACCGGGACAGAATCCGGTGCCCCGACCGGGACTAGAACCCGGTGTGCCGGCGCCGCCTCTTTTTAAATTTCCAAAGTACAGTTTATGGATTACATTGGCTCCCCCCCCCCCATAATTTTGCTCGCACTCGCACCCCTCCCATCTCCCGCTCCCTCTCCCATTCCATTCACATCAAGATTCATTTTCAATTATCTTTATATACAGAAGATTGATTCAGTATATACTAAGTAAAGATTTCATCAGTTTGCACTCACAAAGAAACACAAAGTGTAAAAATACTGTTTCAGTACTAGTTATAGCATTACTTCACATTGGACAACACAGTAAGGATAGATCCCACATGAGAAGTAAGTACACAGTTTCTCCTGTTGTTGACTTAACAATTTGACACTCTTGTTATGGCGTCAGTAATCTCCCTAGGCTCTAGTCATGAGTTGCCAAGGCTATGGAAGCCTTTTGGGTTTGCCAACTTTGATCTTATTCCAACAGGGTCATAGTCAAAGTGGAGGTTCTCTCCTCCCTTCAGAGAAAGGTACCTCCTTCTCTGGTGGCCCCATTCTTTCCACTGGGATCTCACTCACAGAGAAGAAGACCAACTTGCTTCTTAACAGAAGTTAACATTAGGTTGGTTGGCACACAGGTCACAGCTCTCTTCTGAGCCCTCCTGAATTCAGTCTTGTGTCCTATCAGGCATAAGTAAAATTGTGGTTATTGCTCAAGAGTGATAAACCATCTTATAAACAGAAGGAAAACCTCTCATGCTATATACTGGGACAAAAATAAAACTCTAAATCCATTCTTCCCTTTGCAGTCTGTTTTCAAAATATATCTGAGGATGTTTTGAAGAGATTGCTTATGTGAGTGAGAGGATACCTGGATTTGTTCTAAGCCCTTCTTTCTTGTTTGCCATTACCCTGGTAGGAGAGGATGCATGTGGAGCACTACACTACCACTGTGGTGTGTGTCCTCATTTGCTTTGCACTGCTGTAGCAAAACACCTGAGAATGGTAATTTATGAATAACAGAGACTCATTTCTTACAGTGCTGGAGGCTGAGAAGTCCAAGATCAAGAAGTCCACATCTGGTGTGGGACTTAGTGATTTGTCATCCCATGTAGAAGACAGACAGATCAAACAGATCAAAAGAGAACTGGGGGGGGGGGGGGGGGAGGGCAAGCTTGCATTTATAACAAATTCACTCCCACAACAACAACAGCCAGCCATTACAAGGGCAGAGCTTTCATGGCCTCAACACCTCTTAAA
This sequence comes from Sylvilagus floridanus, assembly GCA_949820135.1. Classification (NCBI taxonomy): domain Eukaryota; kingdom Metazoa; phylum Chordata; class Mammalia; order Lagomorpha; family Leporidae; genus Sylvilagus; species Sylvilagus floridanus. Next base: position 89,752,363 of record OX463241.1, on the reverse strand, counting down.
GGTCTGACCTCTCAACACCCAATGTCATTGTGAGGATCGAGTTTCCAACACACAACTTTGAGGGAACAGCTTCAAACCATAGCATGGGGGAAATTCCTTTATGCCACAGCTCCATTAAGCCCCTTACGCATATTACCTTTTTATGTTCCCCAATGCATACTGAGTGTGGGAAGACTACTGTATCATATTTTCAGAGATGGGAACTGAGTCACATTCTAATAATTTAAGATACTAGGTCAAGTACAAGGGCTCAGCATTAGGCTATCTTCATATGTGACAATAGTGACAGCAGAAAACAGAGGGCTGCAGGGGAAATCCCTCAACTTGACAAGTAAAATATCTCTTAAATTACACACCAAGCAAAAATAGGAATCAAGGGAACAAAGAGGAAGGACGTTTACAAGTAAGAGAGTTCTTGAACAACAACAACAACAACAAAACATTTCTTGAGAGGCTGTAAAGTGAAAATGGAAAAGAAAAAAAGGAACTTAACAGCTCCAAGAAACAGGAAATAGCAAACAGAAGAAATTGTTGTCCACCGTCCTTGAATCTGGACTGATTGTGGCTTCCAGAGGACAAGAAATAATAGCAAAAGAGACAAAACTGAATTTCACAGTGTCTGTTTAATGCAGCTTCCCCTCAGGGGCCCGTGTTGATGCACAGCTGGTTAAGCCTCTGCTTGCAGCACTGACAGCAGAATCCCCCATATGAGTTCAAGTCCAGGTGCTCCATTTCTGATTCAGCTCCCAGCTAATGAGTCTGGGAAAGCAGTGGGTGATGGCCTAAGCACTTGCGAAGTAGACAGGCATACAGGTTAAAACTGATTAGGTTTGTGAGCTGGAAGACCACGCCTTTGCCATGCCCCTGTGTGACCTCATGCCCCTACCTGGCCACACCTGGGTGCCCACCAGCCAATCAGGTTAATTAACCACTCCCCTTTGGAAGTGGCTTAAAAGCCTGGGACACAGTGTGTCCACCCTTCTCTTCTTCCCTGGCCTCTTGCCAGGAGGCGGCTGGCTGTAACCTTGTGTCTCCAGGGCACGTGGCCTGCAGGCCACCCACCCTAGGATTCCTGGCCTAGATGCTCCTCCATGTGGCTGGTTCCTGGTGCTCAGTATGAACCCAGATTTACTCCTCTCTCTCTTAGATAAAGTTCTCACTCTCCTATGCATCTTTCGCACTAAATAAAGCTTAAAATGTGCTATGCTGCCTCGTTTATTTATGTCAGTATTTAGAATTCTTCTCTAAATATTAGGCAAGAACCCTCTCAGGCTTATTAATATTAGGGATTTATTAATAAGCATATGGTGATATCATCTGGCATCCCAAATTTTGATAGCATATGTGGCACCCAGATGGCTCTGCTGGGGAACTTTAAGGGACCACATTTTCATATAATTGTTAGGGGTCCGTTCTCTGATCTCACTTGGATTTCTGCCAAGTGTGAGAAATGTATGGAGTTCCAGGCTCCTGTTTTCAGCCTAGCCATTTGGGAAGTGAACCAACCAGTGGAAGACTTCTCTCTCTCTCTCTCTCTCTCTCTCTCTCTCTCTCTCTCTCTCTCTCTGTGTGTGTGTGTGTGTGTGTACAACTCTGCCTTTCAAACAAATCAATAAGTCATCTAAAAAAAATCAAAAAGCTTCCTTGGGACTGGCACTGTGGTGTAGTGGACCAAGCCACCTGCGGCACCAGAACCCCATATGAATGCAGGTTCTAGTCCCAGCTGCTTCTCTTCCAGTCCAGCTCTCTGCTGCAGTCTAGTAAAGCAGTAAAAGATGGCCCATGTGCCTGCGCCCCTACAACCACATGGGAGACCTGGAAGAACCTGGTTCCTGGCTTCACATAAGCTCAGCTCTGGCCACTGGGGGAGCCATCTGCGGAGTAAACCAGTGAATGGAAGACCTCTCTGTCTCTCTCTCTCTTTTTCTGTAACTCTGCCTCTCAAATAAATAAATAAAAATCTTCAAAAACATCCTCTAAAAAAGCTTCCTCATTACTGTTGTAGGGACCTGTGCTATCAGGAAAAGCATGAGCTTACCTAATAGGTGATAAAAGAATATGGTCCAGACACACCACCAGTTAACCTGTCCATTCAGTTAAGCCAGAAGCAGAGTCACTGGCTGAATGCAGCTGAGACAGTCAAGAAAATCATGTGGCTGCGTCCAGCCCAACTTGCTGACCATAAGACAACATCATAAGACACAGATGGTGGGGCTTTTTTGGTGAGCAATCAAGTTTTTCAGTACTTTTTAATGCAATGAAAGATGATGATGAAATTAGGAGCTACATGTAATATGTCAATAGAAAAAGTTAAGGGGCCAGTGCTGTGGCAAAGCTACTCCCTGTGGGCCTGCAATCCCTATAGGCACTGGTTCAAGTCCTGGCTGCTCCACTTTCTATGCAGCTCTCTACTAAAGTGCCTGGGAAAGCAGCAGAAAATGGTCCATATGCTTGTGCCCCTGCAACCATGTGGGAAACTTGGAGGAAGCTCCTAGCTCCTGGCTTCGGATAGGCCAAGCTCCAGCCATGTGGCCATTTGGGGAGTGGACCAGCGGATGGAGGATCTCTCTCTGTCTCTCTGTAACTCAGCCTTTCAAATAAACAAATCTTTCAAAAAAAGAAGGAAAAGAAAAATCTTAAAATATATGGCACAAGCTTTAAGACCAAGCAGAAGGCAAAGGCCAGAAAAGCGATGAGAAACTGTTGGCAAAATTTGGAAAAAATATTGACCATGGTAACATAGGAGTCACCAATTGGTAGAACAAAGGCATGGCATAATTTTGAAAAGCACATATAGCTCATGAAATTTAAGATTTGCTAAGAGTCACCAGACAGATCTTGAAAGTGGCTGGGGCTGGCACCATGGCTCACTTGGCTAATCCTCCACCTGCAGCACCAGCATCCCATATGGGTGCCAGGTTCTAGTCCCGGCTGCTCCTATTCTAGTCCAGCTCTCTGCTGTGGCCTGGGAGGGCAGTGGAAGATGGCCCAAGTGCTTGGGCCTTGCACCTGCATGGGAGACTAGGAAGAAGCACCTGGCTTCTGGCTTCAGATTGGTGCAGCACCGGCCGTAAAGGCCATTTGGGAGATGAATCAATGGAAGGAAGACCTTTCTCTCTGCCTCCCTCTTCTCACTGTCTATAACTCTACCTGTCAAAAAAAGTGGTATTTTATTTATTTTATGATATAGGGCAGAAAAAGATAAGATAAATTAAAGAAAGAATAGCTAGTTTTCAAGCAAAATATAGAGGGAATGTAGAAGTCTTGGTATTTACTGAGTTAGAAGATAAAACTCTCACATTCTGTCTCTCCAGCTTGTATAAAAATCTTAATGGTAAATATCAAATAAAAAATGTTAATTGTTAAGATCTCTAAAACAGAGGTCAGTGCTGTGGCTCAGTAGGTTAATCCTCTGCCTGCAGCACTGGCATTCCATACGGATGCCAGTTCTAGTCCAGGCTGCTTCTCTTCCAATCAAGCTCTCTGCTGTGGCATGGGAAAGCAGCAGAAGATGGTCCAAGTGCTTGGGCCCCTGCACCTGCATGGAAGACCAGGAAGAAGCACCTGGCTCCTGGCTTCAGATCGGCACAGCTCTGGCCTTTGTGGCCATTTGGGGATTGAACCCACAGAAGGAAGACCTTTCTCTCTGTCTCTCTGTATCACTGTCTATAACTCTACCTCTCAAATAAATAAATAAAATCTTTTTTTTTGACAGGCAAAGTTAGACAGTGAGAGAGAGACACACAAAGAGAAAGGTTTTCCTTCCATGGGTTCACCCCTCAAAATGGTTGTTATGGCTGGCGCGCTAACGATCTGAAACCAGGAGCCAGGGGCTTCCTCCTGGTCTCCCATGCTGGTGTAGGGCCCAAGCACCTGGGCCATCCTCCACTGCCTTCCTGGGCCGCAGCAGACAGCTGTACTGGAAGAGGAGCAACCGGGACAGAATCCGGAGCCCCAACCCGCACTAGAACCTGGAATGCCAGTGTCGCATGTGGAAGACTAGCCAAGGGATGGCTATAACTCTACATCTTGGCACCGGACAAAATCTTTAAAGAAAATCTCTGAAATATTTAGGACAGTGCCATAAACACCTTTAAAGCAGATAAAAGATCTTCTAAAGTCTTAAGGGCATATAATTAAAGGCTTGATCCAACCAAAGTAATCACTAGGCTTGATATAAAAGGACTGAAATTGTTCAAATTTCAGAAAGACCTCTACACTCTCAAAAGTCCATTTGCAGAAAGCAAATTATGTAGCCGTTCATCTGCAACAAAGTCCATTTTTATAAGAAGGAGAAGACATTTCACCAAAGGTATCAAGAGTTCAGAATATAGTTATTGTTATAAAGAGCAATGGATTAAAAACACATTTCTAAGTGCAGTAGAAGAAATGGGTTGAGCAACCACTCTCAGGGAACACAGCCAGGTTCTAGCTGAAAGATCCCTTCTCCATTAAGAGTAGAGAATCTCACAGGATCTCAGAATTATTATGAATAAGTGATTACCTTTTTTGACTTGGAGTATCTATTGTGGTTTGCTATATTTATATAGTGAAGTGCAACATAGTGCAGAGTATATGGTGTATCTATAAGATCTGCATGTAGGAAGTGTATGGTAGGGGGCATATATCTTATTCTTAGATCATTGGTCTCTGGTTATAGAGATTCTCACATTTAAGAAGATGATGAGATCCTGGATTCCAAATCTGATACCATAATCCAATGTGACTTTCATGGGATTTTTGGATGATGCTATATTTCACAAATCAGAGTAATGCATATAACTGTAACCAGAAAGCAGAATGTGGTATACAGTGAAAGTATCTGCAATGCTTTATAGTTAACCCAAGGAAAGGTCAAATCTTTCTTTATCGCCATGAATCTTGGTTGGCCATATCCCTTGTACTGGCTAAGGAATAGAAATAAATTTGATTCAAGCAGATGATTTGAAAGTATATATGTATCGGGGATTTCCCTCTTGCTGATTTTGGGGCCCTGAGAGGAAGGCTGAATTAGCTTACTAAATGACTAGAAACACGTGGTCCAACAACCATATTTTCCCTAAATGCACAGCTAAGTGCATGAAGCCTAGATTCTGAGCCATCTGGCTGATAGGCAGTTACTGCAAATACAGGTGTGAGAAAGGCCAGATGAGGCAGTAGAACAACCATGTAAGTAAGCCCAGAATAATTTGCTGACTCCCAGGAAATGAGCTAAATAAATGACTGTTTAGAGGTAGTTTGTTGCACAGGTAAGAAAGGCAACCTGATACACTCACCCCACAGTAATTGGCTAGTGATCTGTTTGTTCCACTCTTCAGAAAGTGATGCATTGCCCATTCCCTTCTCTCCCATCTCCTACTAACCACCCTTTCATCTCAGGTCTTCACAGTTTAGATGGGCATATTTTTGAGCATCACAATATACTACATAATTATTGTAGAGTATGTCTGGAAAGCAGCAGCTGTTCAATGTCTTGACAAAAGGACAGTAAAACCTTAAAATATAGACAAAATTAAGAGACCAAATCCACTTGAGAGAAAGAAGTATATTTATTCCCCCATCTCCATGATGATATTTATCATCATTCCATTCCCCTAATAACTCTGAAATCTCTTTGACATTTGGATTGATTATGTCAAGGTTGCAAAGTGAAATTAGTACCACAGCCAAAAGACAACCCAAAAAATGTTCACTTCATCCCCTTGTCTCTGCTGCTTTACTCCAGTCTATCTTGCCCAATCCCATGAGTGTCAGCTCACTAAGGATCTATTTCTTTTTTGCCTCCTACTGCAACAATGGGAGACTGGCATGAGTTTAAATCCTGCCACCTGTTAGTTCTGTGTGAGGGTAGTTATAAATACATCTTGATGCTTTGTAATAATTGAGAGGGATGATATGTAGAAATACCTTAGGGCCTTGCATGTGGTTAGCTCCCTACTTTCAATGAAATTGGTATGACTGATGGGTGCCTTGCATCTATGCTTTGACTATATTGAAATTGCAAAGAGTCTCTGGGATTACAGTGCTCAAGCATGTGTCACTGTTATGGATCAAGTCCAGGCTGCTTATCTTTCTTGCATAATCTATTTAGTATCTATTTAGTAGGAGTAGATCTGGCTATGCATTTAAATGCATCCTCTTTGGAAATTGAACACCCTACGGGAAAGTTTCCTTGCTTAGCCAAAATGGAGTCACTCCTGGGATAGAGTCATGGTTGGGGAGGCAACAGGATTTCCAGGACTGAACACAGGAGCAGGAATCACAGGACCTGGGCTTTATGCCACCAGTTCCAATATTAATTTGATGACTTGAGGTGAACCACTTTCTGCCTCTCTATTGCATTAGAAGAAAATAATCTATCTGATGGTCACACCTCTCAAAGATGCAGTGAAAATAAATGCAAAATATCTAGTGTAGATTTGGAGGAAATGTCACAGGATACATAATTAGTTCTATCATCTATAATTAAATCTATAAATACTGAAGAAGCAGCATGGGCATTTGGTAGAGTGGTTATGACACTGCTTGGGACACTCATATTCCATATTGGAGTGCTTGAGTTCCAGTACTGGGTCCCCTATTGATTCCAGTTTCTTGCTAATATGCACCCCAAAATGGTGGTGGTCCCCGCCACCATTATTGGACACCCAGATTGAGCTCATGTCTCAAGACTTCAACCTGGTTCAGTCTCAGCCATTGCAAGCATTTAGTGAGTGAATCCCTGAACAGAAGACCTATGTGCACATCTCTACCTCTCTATAAAATGTTTAAAATAAATAAGAATTATTTAAAAATGAAATAAAAATAAAAATGAGACGTTTAGAAAAAAAAAACCTAAAAATCTAAAGAAAACAAAGACCAATTTCTTGATCTTTTTTTAGAGATGACAAACTGAAAGACACAAAACTCATAACCTTTGTGGAGCCTTAACACATCTGGACTCTTCAGCAAGACCATGAAGCTACTGGTGGAGAAAGCTCATATGACAGTAAATCTTCATGGCTAAAGGCAAAAGATGATCAGATAGATGAGGTAAAAGAATGCAGCACTTAGAAAAGTAAGAGAAATATATGCCATGAAAAGAGGGACATGAGGGCTAGACATGACAGTCAACAAAACTGGGAACCCCTCCTAGAAAAACCCAGAGCTGGTGAAGGCATACAGCTCTAGGTTCCAGGACAGTACCTCTATAGTGAGCCGCCAAGCCTGCCCAGACATCAGACAAGATCCTATAGGAGCAAGCTACAGGCCTTCCAGTTCCAGGCCAACCGCTGTGGAGAACCAGACTCACTTGGCACCAAGACAGTCTCTGTGGCCCAGTCTCCAGGCTCCTTGTGGTGCCAGGTCAGCAACTCTGCCCTCAACATCACAGAGATATCTGCAAGTACAGACCCCAGGCCTGCCTAGTGCCAGGTCAGTCTCCAGAGCCCCATGCTTCAGGCCAGTTCCTGCAGCGTCACACTCCAGCCGAACTAGAGTCCAGGCCTGCCCAGTAGAACCTCACCCTAGGCCAGGTTCCATAGACACAGGCTGCAGTACTTCTGTGTACTCAGGTCTCAGATCCCAAAACCATCCTTTTAAAATCTCTAATAGATACATAAAATGTAAAGAAATAGGAAGACAAAGACACTATGAGAAAAGAAATTTGCTGACCAACATTCCTAATAAATAAAGCTGCAAAAAACCTTCAACAAGGGGTCGGTGCTCAGATGCAGCAGGTTAAAGCCACAGCCTGAAGTGCCGGCATCCCATATGGGTGCCAGTTCCAGTCCTGGCTGCTCCTCTTCCAATCCAGCTCTCTGTTGTGGCCTAGGAAAGCAGTAGATGATGACCCAAGTCCTTGGGCCCCTGCACTCACATGGAAGGCCTGGAGGAAGCCCCTGGCTACTAACTTTAGATTGGCTCAGCTCTGGCTGTTGTGGCCATCTGGGGAGTGAACAAGCAGATGGAAGACCTCTCTCTCTCTGTCTCTACCTCTCTCTGTGCCTGTCTTTCAAATAAATAAAAATAAATCTTTAAGAAAAAAAAAAACCTTCAACAAAGTATTCACAAACCAGATTCAACAATACATTAAAAGGTCAGACATTGTGATCAAGTGGAATTTACTCCTCTGGTGGCTCAGGATGTGCAAATCAATAAATGCAATGAACTAACAGAATGAAGGATAAAACACACATGATCACCCCAACAGATTCAAAGGAAGCATTTGACAGCATTTAGTATATCTTAATGATAGTGGCTCTCAAGAAGCAGGTATAGAAGGGCTATGCCTCAACATAATAAAATAAAATGTTGCTTATACAAAAGCCAATAGCTAACCTCGCACTAAAGTTGAAATGAAAGCTTTTCCTCCAAGATCAGGAGCCAGACACTCAGTTGTATTCTCACTAATTCCATTCAGCACAGTGCTAGAAGTTCTATCTAGAACAATTAGACATGAGAAATAAATAAAAGACAACTAAATCAGAAAGGGAGAATTTAAATTGTCTTTGTTTGCAGATGACATGATCATGTGCATATGTGGAAGACTAAAGACCCATCAAAAACCACTGGAACCAATTGTATTAGTCTGTTTGCATTACTTTAACTAAAACTCCTCAGAGAAACTTCTTGGGAAAGAAAAGATTTATTTCAGCTTATAGTCTGGAGGTTACAGTTCAGGACTGGTTGATCCCATTGTATTGCAACTGATGGAGGTCAGTAGGGTGGATGCAGAGGAAGAGTCATATGGTGAGCCAGGAATTAAGAGATCACACCTAAAAAACTGGAGCTTAAATAATCAACACTCTTTTGAAGACCACTTTCTGAGGGCATGTCTCCAATGACCCAAATATGTACCACCAGACACACACCTCAGATGTTAATATTAGATCAGGTTTCCACTCTTAATCCATCAACCATTAACATTAAGACATCAGAGTTTAAAAATCTGCATTAGTTTTGGGGAGACAAATCCTACTCAGTTATAACTCCAACAAACATTAATATTGTGAGATACAAAATCAACATAAAATAATGAATTCAATTTCTAATCATTAACAATGAATGATCCAAAATATATTACTAAAATAATCTGCTTATAATAACAGCAAACAATTAAGATACTTATGATTAAATTTAATTAAGGATATGAAACATCTACAACATGAAAATTATGAAATGTTAATAAAAAATGAAAATACAAATAAATGGAAACATACCCCATATTTATGGATTGGAAGAATTAGTATTGTCAAAGTGTCCATAGTAGTTAAAAAAATCTACAGATTCAATAAAATCCTTTAAAAAATGCATGAAATTTTTTGAAGAATTAGGAAAAATAACAATTCATTTGGAAACAGAAAAGAACCCAAACAGAACACATTTTTAAGTAAGACTAAAATGGGACATATTATGGATCCTGATTCTGTTAGGTAGGAAGTCAGATATGAGCTTATGTGTGTGTGACAAAGGCCTAAAGAATTGACATCTAGGTCTAGCATATGCATCTCAAAGTCATCCCAGTAACCTTCCAGGGGCAGCCCAGTATTTTGCATCCTGCCCCTTCTACCCGATCACCTGCCAGGTGGGGGTCCCCGCCCCTTCTGCCTGATAATCTTCCAGGTGCAGCCCAGTATCTGCATTTCAAATATCCTGCTCTGGATCCTGATCCTCAAGGGGGTCCTGCCCATCCTTCCTCTAACTTGGGTGACACCAACCAGGCTTCCTCCTGTCTGATAACTTCAGGGGAAGAACTCAGATAGGAATTTTTCTATTTACATCTGAGAAGTCCTTTGTTCCAAGAGGAGCAGAGGTATGGAGGCAAGATCCATCCCCTTAAAGACCCCTGACCTCAACCAGACTGTGCACTCAGCCCTCTGCCTCTATGCTGAGCCACCTGCCTGGCCTGGCCAGGTGTATGCTCTCCACTCAACCATGTAACCTTGCTCTCCCCCAGTCTGAGCGACTGGGCACTCTCTCTCAGGTTCTGTCTGGAGAGGTGCCCATCAGTTCTTATGGATGTCCCTACCCTAATAAACCTTGCTATTTGCTTTCCACTTACTCTCTGTCTCATGCCTGAATTCTTTCTTACATGAAGACAAGGACATTTGCCATTCACCGGTAACAATTTCAAAACATATTACATTGCTACAGTAAGTAAAACTATATGGCTTTGGCACAAAACAGATAATATTTGGCCATAAATATGCAGATTTATTTTAAGATTCTCTATTCCAGTTCAAAAGATTAAAAGCAGAACTATCATATGATCAAATAATCCTATTTGTGAATATACAAGAAGACTTCAGAGTTTACTAAAAATTCACAATATCTTTTAATTCCATCTACCCACCAACATTCTAAAGCTCCCTTATATGTCCAAAGAAAAAATAAATTATTATAACAAATATTTTTGCACTCTCATGTTCATTGTAGCATGTTTCACAAAAGGTAAACAGGTATTAAATTACAGTTACATGGGGTTGGGGCCTGAGCTGTTGTACAGTGTAGGTAAAGCTGCCATCTGCCGTGCCAGCATCCCATATGGGCGCCGGTTAGAGTCCTGGCTGCTCAGCTTCGAATCCAGCTTTCTGTTATGGCCTGGGAAAGTAGCCGATGATGGCCCAAGTCCTTGGGCCCCTGCACCCATGTGGGAGACCCAGAGGAAGCTCCTGGCTTTATATCAGTGCATCTCCAGCTGTTGCAGCCAATTGGGGAGTGAACCAGTGGATGAAAGACCTCTCTCTCTCTCTCTCTCTCTCTCTCTCTCTTTCTCTCTCTATCTCTCTCTGCCTCTCCTTCTCTCTGTGTGGAACTCTGACTTTCAAATAAATAAATAATTCTTCAAAAAAAAATCTCAGTTAGAGGGGCCAGCAATGTGACATAGCGGGTAAAGCTTCCACCTACAGTGTCAGCATCCCATATGAGCTCTGGTTTGAATCCCAGCTGCTCTGCTTCCAATCCAACTCTCTGCTATGGCCTGGAAAAGCAGTACAAGACAGCCCAAGTGCTCAGGCGCCTGCACCAATGTGGGAGACTCAGAAGAAGCTCCTGGCTCTTGGCTTCAGATATACCCAGCTCCAGCCATTGCAGCCATTTGGAGAGTGAACCGGCAGATAGGAAACCTCTCTCTCTCCTTGCCACTATCTCTGCCTCTTTATTAATCTGCCTTTCAAATAAATAAATCTTTAAAAAAATTACAGTTAGATAGGAGAAAGAAGCTCTGGTATTCAATCATATAATATAGTGATTGCAGATAATGATATTTACTGTATATTTTAATGAAAAAAAAGCTAGGAGAAAAGGGTATGAATGTTTTCACTTTAAGGAAACTATATTTGAGTAGCTAGGTGTATTTATTCTGGTTTATATATTATACAATGTATATATTTCCCAAACATCACACAAGTACTCTATAAATTTGTTTCATTTTGTTTAAACATTAAAATTAAAATTAAATGGTGATTCCTGGGGGTAGAGGGGGAAATGGAGTGATTGGTCAAAGGATAAAAGCATTCAGCTTTGCAAGATGAATAAACTCTAGAGAGCTGATGTACAGCATGGTAGCTATAGTTAATAATATTGTATTACAGACTTGAAATTTGCTGATAGAGTAGATCTTATGTGTTCTAGCCACAATTTTAAAAGGCAATTATATGATAGATTATTAATTAGCTTGATTATGATAATCATTTCACAATGATATACATTTCAAAGCATCACATTATACCATAAATTTATATATTTTTTATTTTTCAATTATATTTCAGTAAAGCTAGAAATATTCACTTTTTTATAATAGAATACAGAAATTATGTTTTGAAACCATGGTGAAACCATGGAATAATTTAAGTCCCTTCAAGTTTGAAAGTAAGCATTTTAGGACAAATAAAAGGAAGTTCAACTTTGTACTTGTGGAAACTTATCCCTAATCCCTAAACATGAATAGGTTTATATTGATTCATGGGTAACAAGTCCATAATAAATTATTTGAAATTAGGATGTCTGAATATCAAGGAAGACAGTCATGGTCTCTTACAGTGCCTCTATTGGTCTGTCTCAAACTGAATTCGATGGGAAAAGGTATGGTCCAATCTAAATTTTTTCTGGATTCTCCTTAAAATTCCTTTTTAGCCATTATTAGCAAACTTTGCCTTTGTTTATTCTGGTGCCAGTATTTTCTGCTTAATCATTTGCTTTGTTGGCATCTGAGTATATTTGCTTAAATACCACATACAGTTGACTTCTTTAACCACTTTTTCCCACGTAGATTCCAATTATACTTGACATCTACCTAAGGGGGCCCATCTCTTCTCACCTCTTTCCTAATCAGTAAGTTCAGTGAATATTTATTGAGCCCTTAACAGTGGGCAAAACATTGTACTAAGTAATTGGATAGAAAAATAGATAATTCCCATATTCAATAAATGTCTACTGAGCACATTGGCCTCATTGTTTGAGGTGTATTATTTGTGACTATATTACACCATTCACATCTTAATGTAATTATAAAACCCAATATACTATCAAAGATAAGTAATTTTGTGGTTTATCTGCCTTTTAAAAGGTATCCAGTATTTGTTTGCACCCCATTAATAATGAAAAAGTGATGTTTCAATCTGTAATAAACTGATTTATTGTGCTTTTACTGTAATATACTAGAGTTATATTAAATTATTAACTTTGTCTCATCAAATATGTTAGGAAATAATCACACAAATAAGTATTTCACTTTGCATCAGGTATAAAAGAGATTCTGGGTGCTATAATTAAATTATTAAATAACAGAGAGCTGTTATCCCAACTGATTTAGTATGTTCTGTAAAGGGAAAATGTTTACTAAATTATACTTTTTAGTGATTTACATGTACATTTTATAAGGTACATGTTCTGTGTATAGTGAATAAATAACTTCTATAGTAAAAATAATCTTAGTTACAGATATAAAGTTGTATATATATATATGTATTAGTATCCATTATTGAGTGAATCTATAAACATTTTCCTTTCATATGCATATAAAGTTATTTTATAGAAATATTTAATCAAGATATAAGAATAAATGAAATAACTGATCATTAATACTTCAAATGCCCACCAAATTTTAGACTGTGCTCCTCAATAACAATAAAAAGAACATAAAGTTAAGAAACAACATTTACTTTCTAACCTTAACCTCTAATCCAACTTAGGTCACAATGGAAACCAAACTCATTTTTATGTACCTGTAGCCTTGTCAAAACTCATATTTTTTGCTGTTTTAAGGAAATGAGTTTTGTCATATAAATGTGGGCCAATGGTGTAATCAGACTGGAATGTACACATAACAAAAGATAGAGGACAGAAAAAGATACACATTTCAAAACTATATCAAAGAGCCTAAGTGATTTTCCATTATATTTTCCCTGGCTTCTTCTATTTGGCTAGGTGAATCACTGTCATTTTGCCTCCATCAGCCTACAGCAATGACAGGGTAAGGGCTAAATTGTGATGGATGGAACTGTCAGAAACCAGTGAGTATTTAGATATTGCCCAGTGAGTTACATTTACAAAGAGCTGAATTATTGGAAAGTATGATTGCTCTTTTCTGTGACTATTCTTCCAGGTATTAGGAAATGGGCTGGTAGTTAAAGAACAAAGATGCATTTTCCTTTTCCTCATTCTACTGTCTCTTTTATGTTGCTTAGCTACAGTTGAAGGAAACCCCAGTGCTTATGTTCACAGGCTTAAAGTCAAAAGATGCAATCTCTCTTTTTCCCCTAGCTTCAAATAATCTAATTCAATGAAGTCAAGGCCCTTGGAAAAGCTCATCAGCCCAGATTCTATAGGTTAAAATAGTAAACTCTCAATGTTGACAGAAAGCCTAAAGGATAAAGACTTGAAATAAATGTACCATCTCATTTTATTGCTCACCATGGTATTTTCAAGAAAAGCATTTTTCTTGAATAAACTGAATTCATTTGCTATTCCCTCTTGAAAGGTGGACTCCAGAAAACAGCCATCTGCTCTTAGGAAAGCTGTGCCTGTGTTTACACAAAAGACTAAAAGAGATCAACCTCTTTAAATAACAGAACATAGCATGCATGCTTGAAACCTCAAGATTTTTTTCCTTTATTCCAAGATGGTGGAATAGGGAAAAGGTATATTGCTCTGGGCTAAGGGTAAATAGGAAAATAAACAAGGGGAGGAGGAAGTATGTTATCAAGGGAGAGTTAGAAAACCACAGTGGAAATTCCACAGAAGGAAGAAAGATGCTGTGGATCTGTGTGGAAGGGACAGATGTGCAGCACAAGCATGGCTGCAACCCCCTACCCTAGCAGTCGAAAGCCAGAGAAAACATCAGCTTTGGAGAATAAGGTCAGATAAGACTGTAGCAGCCCATGCCACTCATGATATAACCAGAAGTAGAGCTTGGCATGAAACCAGCCTGGGGCTCTAAGAGGGATAGGATACTCACTCAGTAAAAAAAGGGAGGGGCACATTAAAAAGGGGGCACGTTTCTCTCTCCCCGTCATCCCCACAATGGCACCTTACAAGTGGCTGAGAGAGGGCAGGTGCCTTTTAGGAAGTAAGCAGCAGCTGTGGAAGCTCATGTGTACATGCCCAGCAACTGGTCAGGACAACTCACCATCTTAGCAGTATCAGAGGCAGCAGATTGAATGTGCACACCTGGCAACTGGTGGGGAGAAGGCAACATTGTGAAATGAGTAGGGGATGGGCTGACGGATCTTATGCATGTGTGTGATCCAGGAATTCTATCAGATGGGAAAATATATGTTCCCCACTGACTTTGAGTCTGCCTGGAAAGACTGACAGGGGGCTGGGCATCCATGAAGGAATGTGAGGTGCCACCAGCCTCTCAACATATCCCAGGCTCTGGGCTCAAACCATCTAGGCAGAGCACATGACCAGAAAAGATCTTCACCATACACATTGTAGTCAAACATTCAACAATAAAAAATAAAGAAAATATTCTAGAAGCCAGTGACATGGCTCACTTGGTTAATCCTCCACCTGCGGCACCAGCATCCCATATGGGCACTGGGTTCTAGTCCTGATTGCTTCTCTTCCAGTCCAGCTCTCTGCTGTGGCCCAGGAGGGCAGTGGAGGATGGCCCAAGTGCTTGGGCGCCAGCACCCGCATGGGAGACCAGGAAGAAGCACCTGGCTCCAGATTGGCACAATGCCAGCTGTAGCAGCCATTTGGGGGGTAAACCAACAGAAGGAAGACATTTCTCTCTGTCTCTCACTCTCAGTGTCTATAACTCTACCTGTCGAATAAATATAAAAAAGAATAAAGTCTGAACTGGAGGGAAAAAAGAAAGAAAAAATTCTAAAATGTGCACAAAAGAAATGATAGATTACTTTTAGAGAATCCATGATTAGACTCCGAGCTGACTTCTCATCAGAAACCCTGCAGGCTAGCAGAGAATGGAGAGACATGTCCAAGCCTTAAAAGAAAAAAGCGATGAACCCAGAATAATGTACCCTACAAAGCTCTAATTTATGAATGAAGGTGAAATAAAGACTTTCCATAACAAACAGAAATTTAAAGAATTTTTCAACATTCATCCAGCCTTAAAAAAGATGCTTAAGAATGTGTTACACACAGAAACAAAGCAAGATAGTCATCATTATGAAAGAATATGAAGGCAAAAAATTTCCCAGTAAAAGTACCAAGGAAATCCAAAGTAAATAATATGAATGTTTATGGAAAAATGGCAGAGCCAAGTTGTAACTTATCAACAGTAACCTTGAATGTAAATGGCCTAAACTCTCCAACTAAAAGACACAGGCTGGCTGGATGGATGAAAAAAACAATACCTATATATTATCTGTTACAAAAAAAAAATCACCTCAATAACAAAAATACACACAACTGAAAGTAAAAGAATGAAAAATATTCCATGCTAACAGAAAGCAGAAATTAGCAAGTGTAGCTATCCTAATATCAAATATTATGTTAAAATAGATAGAAAGTATAGTCATCCTAATATCAAATATTATGTTAAAATAGATAGAAAGTATAGTCATCCTAATATCAAATATTATGTTAAAATAGGTTTTAGCATAAGAACTGTTAAAAGAAACAAAGAAGGGCGCTGTGCAATGATTAATGGATCAATTCAACAAGAAGATGTGACTATACTAAATGAATATGCACTCAATGCCAGGGTGTCTGGCTATTTAAAACAAATGTTAATGGAAATAAAGGGAGACATAGACTTCAATACAACAGTAATGGGTAACTACAACATTCCTCTTTCATCAATGGAAAGATCAAATAGACAGAAAATCAACAAAGAAACAACAGAGCTAATATACGCTACAGACCAAATAGACCTAATTGATATCTACAGTACCTTTCATCAAACAGTTTCAGAATACACATTCTTTTCATCAATGCATGGAACTTTCTCAAGGATAGATCATACACTAGGTCATAAAGCAAGTCTCACTAAATTCAAAAAATCAAATAATACCAGACATCTTTTCTGAGCACAATGGAATGAAGCTGGAAATTAACAGCTAGGGAATTTCAAGAACATACCCTAACACAGGGCTACTGAAAAGCATTCGCCATAATGAACAGTGGACCATACAAGAAATCAAAGAAAAAATTAAAAATTTCTGGGCGTGAATAAAGACAGCAATACAACATAAAAAAAAAACAAGTAGGATACAGCAATAGGAGTGTTAACAAGGAATTTTATAGCAATTGGTGCCTACATCAAGAAATTAGAAAGGTACCAAATAAATAATCAATATATCTCAAGGACCTAGAAAAAAAAAAAAAAACCAAAACTCAAACTAGTAGGAGAAAGGAAATAATTAAAATTAGAGAAGAAATAAACAAAGTTTAAATTTAAGAATACAAAAAGTCAGTCAAATAAAGAGCTGGTTTCTTCAAAAGATAAATGAAATTGATACATTGGCCACCTTAACCAAAACAGAGGGTGAAGACAAAATCAATAGAATCAGAGATGAAAAAGGAAGAGTAATAACAGATATCATAAAAATTTAAAAAATCATTAGGAACTACTACAAAGAGCTATAAGCCAAAAAATTGGAAAATCTAGAAGAAATTGATAGATGACTAGACACATATAATCTACCAAAGTTGTGTCATTAAGACATGGAAAACCTGAACAGACTAATAACCAAGATGGAGATTGAATCAATAATAAATACCCTCCCAACAAAGAAAAGCCCAGTATCAGATGGCTTTAGTGCTGAATTATCTCAGACATTCAAAGAACTAATTCCAATTCTTCTCAAGCTACTCAAAACAACTGAAAGGGAAGGAATCCTCCCAAACTCCTTCTATGAAGCCATCATCACCCTAATTCCTAAGCTAGAAAAAGAAACAACAGAGAAAGAGAACTATAGAACAATATCCCTGATGAACATAGATGTAAAAATCCTCAACAAAATACTAGTTAATCGAATCCAACAACACATCAGAAAGATCATTCACCCAAATCAAATGGGATTTACCCCTGCTATGCGGGGATGGTTCAACATTCACAAAGCAATAAATGTGATACATCACCTTAACAAACTGATTAACAAAAACCATATGATTTTCTCACTAAATGCAGAGGAAGCATTTGATAAAACACAACATCCTTTCATGATGAAAGCAAATTGGGTATAGAAGAAGCATTCCTCAAACCAATCAAGGCAATTTATGACAAAGCCACAGCCAGTATTTTATTGAATGGGGAAAAGTTGGAATCATACCCACCAAGATCTTGAACCAGAAAATGAGGCCCACTCTCACCATTGCTATTAAATATAGACCTAGATATTTTAGCCAGAGCCATTAGGTACAAAAAAGAATTCAAAGGAATACAAATTGGATAGGAAAAAGTTGAATTATCCCTATTCACATTTGACATGATTCCTTACGTTGAGGTACCGAAAGACTCCACTAAAAGACCTTTGGAACTCATAAAAGAGTTTGGTAAAATGGCAGGTTATAAAATTAACACAAAAAACTCAATAGACTTTATATACACAGATAATGCCATGGATGAGAAAGAGTTTCCAAGGTCAAGACCAGTTACATTAGCTACAAAAGAAGTTAGATACCTTAGAATAAATATAACCAAGAAAGTCAAAAATTTCTTGATGAAAATTACAAAACATTAAAGAAAGAAATAGAAGACACAAAAATAGGAAAATCTTCCATGTTCATGAATTGGAAAAATTAATATCATCAAAATGTCCATTCTACTCAAAGATATGAAATCAACTCAGATGTCAATCAACTGACGACTGACTAAAGAAATTATGGCATATATATACTATGGAATACTACTCAGCAGTTAAAAAAAAGAAAGTGAAATCCTGTAGTTTGCAACAAAATGGATGCAACTGGAAATCATTATATTTAATGAAAAAAGCCAGTCCCCAAAAGCCAGATACCGTATGTCCTCCTTTTTCTGTGGTAACTAGTAGAATACCTAAAATGTAATGTATTCAAGTGAAATTGGAATTTTTGAGATTTGATGATTTTTTTTTTAGTGCCCTTGTCTCTACTGTTGAGGAACAGTGTTTTTTTTCTTCATACTACTTGTTGAACTCTTTACTTATTGTAAGATTAATCTTACATAAAGTAAAGTAATCTTACATAAAGCATAAAGTAAACTGAAAATAAATCTTTGTAAAAATTAAGAGGGAGAATAGAAGAGGGAAGAGGAAGAAGTGTGGGAATGTGCACAGGACTGAGGAAAGAATGGAAAGAATCAATATGTTCCTAAATCTGTATAGATTAAACATATACATTATACATATAATTTAAAGCAATAATAAGATAAACAAAGATTTCAGTTTAAAAAGTTTTTTTTTCTTTCAACTACAGTCTAAAGTATTACCCACCAAGATCACAATCATCTGAAGTAATTTGTTTCCCAAAATTGTGCCCAGGAAAGTAATGGCATTTTACAGTGAGATGCCTATTTCTAGAAAAACTGTAATTTTCTATCCAACTTAGAAAAGAGAGGCCAAGCAGTCATTCCATTTATATATTTAATATTCTGTCTACATGAAACGCTAAAAATAATTTCAAATTTCTGTACTATAGATAGTAAGGGTTGCCAATTGTACTGTTTTGTCTGGACAGAGTCCATGGATCTTCCATATAGAACCTCAGTTTCCTCTGGAGAGAGCAAGTCAAGGTGTCCTCTTCGAGTTACAGAGGCAGGCAGGTCCCAAAGAAACTAGACCTTACCCTGAACATGTATCTCCTGGGAATTCACACCCTGATCAAGCAAGGTGAAAACCTGGAAAGATTTGATAGGTTGTACAGGGTAGAGATTCTTTTGAGGCTATTTTGAGTGGTACATTCCTGCTGTCTATTGTATATATGAGTATAATTCCTTTGTTTCTGTCTTTTTTCTCCCTATTTCTAAACCTGCTATGTTAGTCTCATATCAATTCTAAGACTCTGCACATGGAATCACACATATACCCACAACCGACACACATATACACATGTATACAATATATATTTTCTCACAAATAAACCTTTTTTTGCTCAAATAATAGTTACTATTTTCTTTGAACAAAGAAACTTAACTGAGGTCCCTTTGTGGTTCCTAAGTGTGATGATTGGATTTTCACACCATTGTGTTAGATGTACCTCCTTCAAACCCTGTTACATCATTGACACATTATCTGTCTGACTTGCAGAAAAACAAAAACCCTCATTGGTACTATGCTATAAATCTAAATATTATAGCAAAAGTGATAGCTAAAATCTGAGTTGGATAAGTCTTTGGCTAGTATGAAGTTTGTGAATCCTCAAAGTGTAGTACAACAGGTGAATAGAGTTTGAGGGAGCATCATACCATACATTCATACTTATTTTAACACTTTCATTTTTATGAATTGTGTTGGTATATTGCTCTAATCTTCAGAAAATGAAATATTAGGAAAGCTGTGATTTATTGTTTGCATGAGACTTAAGAGGATCAATCTTCCTGGGGAATAAAAAGAGTTCAGCTAGCATAGGACCAAATGCAACTGGGATTCCTCTCCTCTTACATGTTTTGATGGATTGAAGTTAGGGTTTGCTTTTGCAGTTTTTGTCAGAGTACTTATACTTTTAAGAAATATATGTTTGCCCAGGAACATTCTGTTATTTTCTTCAAGTGCTCTTCAAAGTGACTTAAAATTACATGGTGAAAAACTGGAATTTTCAGTGCCAAGATTTTATTGACTTGATGGTACAGAGAAGGAAGCACTGTGATATTAGGAGATTGTCAATTGTGAGAGTATTTTTAAAACTTTTTTCCCACTGAAATAAAAAGAATCCCTGAAACTCTTGATAATGCAAGAGATTCAAAACCTACCATATCAATAACTAGGGCAACAGAAATAGTTCAAACATGAGACAAAAAGCAACCTTCAAATGTACAATTGCGTCTTTCTGTAGCATAAAACTATTTTAAATATTAAGACATAAATAAATTAAAACAAAAAGTTTGGCAAAAGATGTGTGAGGAAATACTAACCATAGAGGATTGGGGTACCTTTATTAGTATCAATGATTATTTCAAAATGAGGAATATCATTAGAGAAAAATTGATATTTCATACTGAAGATGAATAAATTTATTAAGAGCACATAACAATCCTTAATATTAGGACATTAATAACAGATTTAAAATATAAGAAATAACAAATGCCAAACATTAAAGAAGTATATAGATCCACAATTATACTCTGGGATGACAACTCCACTCTGGGTAATTAATAAAACAAGGCAAGATAAAATCAATGAGGATAAAGAAACCGTGAGCAATATTGTCAACAAACATGTCCTCAACTATCTGACATTTGTAGAACTCTATACACAACAGCATTCAGGTTCATAGGGAATAGTCACTGAGATATTCTGTATATTCAAAGGTATCTCAACAAGTTTAACAAGGTAGAAATCACACACAGTATGATTCTAAGCAAAATAGACAAAAAATAACTTAGTAACAAAAGTACATCTGAAAAATCTGAGAGTATTCAGAATTTAAACAAATAATATCTTTCTAAATAACCTATGAATCAATTGAGAAGTCTGAAGTCAAATTAAGAAATATTTTGAAGTGAGTGAAAATGAAAAGCATAAGTAGTGCCGGAAGGAAATCAATAGCATCAAATGGCCTATATTTGAGAAAGAAATACACAAAATCAATAATCTGTTGAAAAAGCCAGGGAAAGAAAAGAAATAAATCATTTACCTAACATAAACAGATTGAAGGAAATGATGCTTGTCCAGTGGAACATTAAGACATGATTTTGCAATAACTGTTTTCCATGATCGGTAGTTTATCCAACATTATATGTGACCTATTATCTGGGCCTAATTTTTCTTCATAGCATTTTTTCTATGTCTGAAATTATTTTATCCATAAAATAAAATTAAACATACTTTTTGGATTGTCACAGTCACTAACATATAGGAAACATTCTAGACTGAAAAGCATAGTAAAAAATATGAAATTTTTTTTTCACTACCTGTAGCTGGCAATTACTATCTGGCCAAGTAGTCACAACTAGTCATCCTTTTGAAATGTATGCATTTTAACCAGTTCAAAGTTCAACTTCCAAAAATCACTGTAGCCTGATTCTTTTAAGATACCAAGAAAAACTCAATGCAAGCATCTGGGTATAGACCATTTTCATCACTGGATTTGATCTTT
This sequence comes from Sylvilagus floridanus, assembly GCA_949820135.1. NCBI lineage: Eukaryota > Metazoa > Chordata > Mammalia > Lagomorpha > Leporidae > Sylvilagus > Sylvilagus floridanus. Next base: position 89,730,679 of record OX463241.1, on the reverse strand, counting down.
CTTTTAACATCTCTGTTGTTAGATGTCAATGTCAAAGACCCTAATACTTTTCTGTGCTACAATTGAAGCAAACAATTTTAAAGCTGCAAGGTGAGTGTTCAGGACCACCAGATAATGATATGCTGATGTATAGGAGGTAATGATGTAGTGATAAGAAGACCCCATATAGAAGCAGGTGGTCATATCATCTCAGCATCACCAAATATTCCTGACACTGTATTGACCACAGCCAGGAAAACTATGCCTTTTAGCAATTACTTGAACTGTTTTCTACCCAAACTGCTACTCCTTGTTCACTCCATGGGCATCTGTTGTTCAAAACGGTGTATACAATTATTATATTTTCAATCACCAGACTCAGACCCTCATGGTAAGATGCTCTCAGTCTATCGAGTAATAGATGTATACCACAGTTACACTACACAGCAGTGTGAAAAATGCCATATTTAGGGAGCTTGGAGAAGAAAAAATCTGATATTGATCAGAAATCTTTCTCTGTGGCCCCCAAAAAGCAAATTCTCAGCCACTATCCTACCCACAGGCTAGGATAGTTTGAACACTGAGATCAATTTACAGAATGGATGAAGTTATTTAAGACACCATTATAGTCCATTTAGTACTGGGGCGATTTTGTCCAAGATATTACTGAAGGCTGTTTGCCTCCATATACTGACGAAGATGAAAAAGCCTCATGGCATCTTAAGAAAAAATGGTCAAATGAACACATTTTGTACTTAATGGATTTTTTACATCTTGCAAGTCTCATAGTTGGGGCTCAGTGACACTAATGGGAGCTGTTATCCCCCTTTCACTGCACACTGTACATTGCAATGACAGGTGGTAATGCAGAGCACATTTTGTTTTCCCTTTAGTTGCATAGTGACATTCAAACGTGCATCTGGGTCTTGTTATTTTGGTTTTGTTTTCAAATTAGAAAAGAGAGGAATTGTTTGACTTTTTTCCTTTTGCCTTCTGTAATAGCTTCATTTGCTTTAAAGTACCCACAAACACAAATTACCTTTTCCTATGCTCTGTGAAAATTGTACTCTGAAGAAGTTCCCAAAAGTAAATGAGTTTCTCAGATACCCACATGGGGTAGAAAAAGGTAGCCAATTGCCTCTTGCATGCCAGGTTCAATATCTTTACAAAGGAAAATTTTTGACCAAGCCCTTTCGTTCTCAATCCTTTATCTTCCAGTCTCCTGGACTGGGTTCCTAAATGATGCCTTAGAGATATTCCCAATGTGACCTCTAACTGACATGGCCCAGGATTCTTGCCTGTACCTCTCAGACATAGATGACCCAGGTCTCTATCTCCATCCTTTTCTGCTGCTACAACAAAACACATTAGACTGGCTAATTTACAAACAGCAGAAATTTCTTTGTCACAGTTCTGGAAGCTGTAAATTCCAAGACAAAGGTATGCTCAGTGTCTGATGAGGGCCCATTCCTTGCTTCCAACATGGAATCTTGAGCACTCAGTCCTCAGGTAGTAGAAGGATGGAAGGCTGTGAGGGGCTTACCTCCTTCCAGCCTTTTAATAGGTTGCTAATTCCATTTATGAGATCTCTACCCTCAGGACTTAATCACCTCCTAGAGACCCCATATCTTATTACATTAGAATTTAAGTTTCAATGAGAATCTTGGAGGGACACAGACATGCAAACACTGGCAAGCCTCTTATTCACCTTCCTTGTGGTATATGTCACCAACACTCTCAATCATGGCCCCTCATAATCTGAGATGGATCTATCCAGGATATGAATTTGCAAATTAAAACATGCTATGTTGCTTCCTTGAGCTGGGAGAATCCTCTAACAATGGCAGCAGTGATTAGGTAGACAGAAATTCTATATTTCAATTGGAAAATATGAACAAGTCAAGAATTTGTTAGTGTTATTTATTGGTTGCATCTCATGTGAACAAGACTTTGAGACCGAGATTTGCTGGACAAAGACGATAGGGAAATACCTTCAGAATCAACACCCTGAGACTGGTCCAGAAGCCAGTTTGGTCATTGAAAATGTTGTATTTATTTTCAGTAGCTGCCACAACCAATTACCACAAACTTTGCAACTTAAAACCACACACATACATCATCTCACAGTTCTGTATTCAAGCTCAGCACACGTCTTACGGAGCTGACATCAGGATCTTTCCAGATGCATTCTCATCTGGAAACCCTAGGGGAGAATCCCACTTCCTGGCCTTTTCCTGTTTTGAGAGATTGCCCCATTCCTCAGGTCCTGTCCATTTGCCTTCAAAGTTGAGTCTGTCTGAGATTTCTTTTTTTTTTCCTGACAGGCAGAGTTAGACAGTGAGAAAGAGAGAGACAGAGACAAAGGTCTTCTTTCTGTTGGTTCACCCCGCAAATGGCCGCTATGGCTGGCACGCTGCGCTGATCCGAAGCCAGGAGCCAGGTGCCTCTTTCTGGTCTCCCATGGGGTGCAGGGCCCAAGCACTTGGGCCACAGCAGAGAGCTGCACTGGAAGAGGAGCAACCAGAACAGAATCCGGCGCCCCAACCGGGACTAGAACCCGGGGTGCCAGCGCCACAGGCGGAGGATTAGCCAAGTGAGCTGCGGTGCTGGACTGTCTGAGATAGCATACACATCTTCTGTTTCTCTGTTTTACTTTTAAGGATACTTAAGATTACATTGGGCTTATATTGATAAATCCAGGATAATAGTCTGATATTGAAGACAGCTGACTAGCAATCCTAATTCCATGTGCAACCTTAACTCAATTTTTTCTCTTTAGCTTGACATATTCAGGGGTTCACAGATTCAGGTGATTAGGACTTGGATATTTGTGAGGGGCCATTATTCCGCCTACCACAAGGAAATTAAAATAATTCAGTAATCCTACAGATAGGATGTTCCTCCAGAGTTATCCTGAATTTGGGCAAGAGTTACAGTCTTCATATTACTCAAGGACAAGTCACTGAGTCTGATCTTCTGCCATAAGGGGGCATAACTGAAGCAGCTCTTTTCATAAGACAGCCCCAGTGGAGTTTGCAGCTGAGGATTCCTAGTTCGTGTGCCATCAGCTTCTGTAGAAAGAACATTTCTTCCTTGAATGATAATGGGAGGAAATTGGGATCCACACCATACCTTTCACTAAACCTAGGGAAAAATTTATTCTCATCTACAATTCTGTGGCTGTAGCTCAATGCAACTGGTAGTATATATTAGTGATTTTCTATAGACAGTAGATTATATCATTGGTATGCCATGCCTCAGCTAAGTTTCCAAACTCAGTCTCAGAATTTATGTATAGTTGAGGTATATTAATCAACTTAAAACATAATCATTTAGCAGGTTTTTTAATATCAAGTTACTATAACCTTCATAATTGCTTTTAAAAATTCATGTAAAATCTTTTTTTCCAGGATTTTGATTATTTTATGATTATGACTTTGCATAATTTGTATAACCATGGATCCATCATCCTATATGAGAGCAGGCTTGGGTCCAGGATGTTCCACTTCTGGTCTGGATCCCTGCTAAAATGCCTGGGAAAGCAGTAGAATATTGTCCAAGGGTTTGAGCCCCTACTATCCATATGAGAGACATTGGATAGATTTTCAGCTCCTGGCTTCAACCTGGCCCAGCCTAGGCTATTGGGGCCATTTGGGGAGTGAACCAGATTATGGGAAATCTCTGTGTGTGTGTGTATGTGTCTCCCTCAATCTGTAACTCTGCCTTTCAAATAAATAAATAAACCTTTTAAAAATAGCCTGAGATCTGTCATAAGCAGTAGAACTCATTTTATTGAAGTGTTAAAAAAAAAAGATGCAGGAAATCCTTAATGTCCCTGAGTCTCATATTTGTCATCAGCAAAACAGAAATGCTCTTTTGTTGAAATACAATATGTAACATAATTATCTATATATGACCTAGAAATAATAGTTTCTTGATAAATTGAAACTGCTGTAATAGGACACTTTGTTGTTGATCCTAATCTCTCATCTGTTCCATTGAAAGACTGTAACTTAGAAGACCAGATGCTGTATTAGTCATCATTTTATTTGTATGTCTAAGCATAGGATGTGATATAAAGTAGCTGTTTTATGTTTGTTGATTGGGCAGGCAATTGGTCAAGTAGCAAACTGAATCAATGAATGAATAACATCATTTCCATCCCCAATTCCTTACTTTTGCCTTCCCTTAAAGGCCGTCATTACATCATCTCAGTAAACTTACCTGCCACTGCTATCTAATTCATCTTATCATTTCTTTCAATATAAAATATTATTGTTATCTCTGCCTCCACATCTTACCTAGTTTCCCCTCCTTCCCTCCCTTGAGCCAACCCAGTCAAGATATCAAGGTCCAGATTGAGTCCTGCAGTTCCACAGAGACTTCACACCTCACTGTTCTTCCCAATTTACCCATTTTCATTGCTCATTTCCCTACATACCTGCAATACTCATGTTGCAGTTTGCTACAATGATTTGTGTTGTTGTTTGTGTTTCATCTTGTTAATCACATTAAAGTGGGATAAGTAGGCAGGCAAGTAGTTGAGTCTGCAGATCTAGATAAATACACATCTAGCTAAATCTATGGATCCAAATAAGCAAGCAGTTAGTTTGGTCTATAGACCCAGAAGTTACAACCTGAGGCCACTACCCCCAATCAAAATGTCTACCTTCCCATAATGCACCTGTTACATGCCAAACTGGCACAGTAGGATATAGAAGGAGTGGAAGACGTCTTTCCACAGTGGACCTCACTTGAACACCCTGTGCTCATGTTTTTGGACACTTTCCCTCTTGAAAGTACCGCTTTGAGTTTCCTTTTTCTCCTTAGTTTGTGGGCAGCTCTTTGGCCCACTCATGTTGCATAGTTCTTTGTGTAGGGTGGCCCACACATGTGTGGATGTGTGTTTGTTCCCTCACTGCAAAATAAACTGCCCTTGTTTGCAAACAACATCAGTCTCCACCAAGTATTTCTATCTTTGCAGGAGACAACAGCATGGACAAAAAGTTATTAAGTTCATTGCCAATATCAACATGAATTAAGAGGTTTCTAAGTTCTTCGGCAACATATTATTTCATGTTTTAAAATCTTTGTGAGAGGCTAGTGCTGTGGCACAGCAATTTAAGCCACCACCTGCACTGTCGGGCAGCCCATATTGGCACTGGTTGAGTCCTGGCTGCTCCACTCCTGATCCAGCTCTCTACTTGTGTACCTGGGAAATCAATGGAAGATGGTGCAAGTACCTGGGGCCCTACATCTGAGTGGGAGACCTGGAAGAAGCTCCTGGCCCCTGGCTTCAGCCTGGTCCAGTCCTAGCCATTGTAGCCATTTGGGGAATGAATCAGCTAATGGTAGATCTCTCTCTCTCTCTCTCTCTCTCTCTCTCTCTCTCTCTCTTTCTCTTTCTCTCTCTCTAACTCTTTAAAATAAATTTATAAAAATCTTTTTTTAAAAAACCCTCTGATCAGAAAGCATTTTACAGGTTATGATAATTGAAAGTTGCTATAGGTTCAAATTGCAGTGGGTTCTTGTTGAAAGCATTGAGTTTGCATCTGTCAGAAACTACCAATATGAAACTACTTTAAATTAAACTTGTAGTATGTATTCAGAACACAATGATGACTGAGTAACAGATTTAAATGTTCAGGTGATATTTGTTTCCCTTCCCAGAATCAGTGCCAAGATTGAAGCATGCAAGTTCCTATTTCCTTTTCTGCTTGTCTAGTATTTTTCTTGCATATTCTTGCACCAAACATATAGAACTTATCTCAACTTACTAGTGCCCCCATTACATCCCCATATTTAGATTTATTTTCATAAGCCATGATTAAAATGATCACCCATATTACAAATAATGTGTTATTAATTTTAAAAAGTGTCCCTTTGTATTTTTGAAGTGCTTAAATGGTGTTAACTAGAAGATTCATAGGTATACATATTCATTATATTCTATAACCATATACACATACAGCCATATTCTATAACACTCTGTTATATAGTTATAGGTATAGAATGTCATTAGAATTAAAATAACCATGGATGCTCTTTTCCTCCTTATTCCATCACCTACTTCTTTGTCAAATCCATTCCATTTTACTAATTCAATAACCTAGATTTGAGGTAAAAGGCTAGTTAGCATACAGTAATACACATTACTTTTGCAGTTCTTGAGACGAGATAATAATCTTTTCTTGAGACCAGATAATAATCTTTTCTGGGGTGGTTATGAGCATTAGGTGGAATAATATCTTTAAAATGCTTAGTACACCAGAGCACACAGATTGTCCTTAGGGCTTCTAGACATTATCACCCATCATCCCTACCACCGTCCTATGATATTGTTGCTACTGTTACTCCCAGTTTTACAGATCAGAATTGTAATAAAATCTTCAAGTAAACACAGCTAGTGTTTCTGAACCAGGATTCAAACTCAGGTTTGCAGTCTGAGAACGCCATCATTTACCACCTGCCAATTGCAAGTAGCTTGGAAATGTGCCTCGCAGTTTTAAACATTTTTCCTGCGGCCCACAGATTCTGTGTGCATACTCTCTGTCAAACAGGAATGGGAAAGGAGGCATTGGAAGGGATGCAGAGTCCTTTTTCTAGCTGGGAAACGGAGAGTGTTAGAAAATGATTGTGGTTTAAGTTGAGAACATGTGGGTATGATTTAAATGTGAATTTAGCAAGTTGAAGAAAATGAGCAAGCAATAAAGGGAAAATTTTAGGTAGAAACTTTTGTTTTTCCTGGGCTTTTAAAAAAAATGACTGATCAGGAATCTCCTTGCACTGTCATCTCTATAACCATATCAGTTGTATAAGATGTCAACATTTGTCCGTTTAGAGTACCTTTATATTTTCATTTATGATAAAAAAAAAGCAGATCTCTCACTTAATAGTTCTTTTCTTGTATGATTTAGTGATTCCTTTTTGTATCTAGTATCCTCTCAGCATATCAAAGAAGAGTAATTGCTTAAAAATTTCTTGTCCATCATGTCTCATCCTTAAGAATAATAATGAAACATGCTAGCAATTATTACCTTAGAATTTATTAGTCAAAAAAAACCACTAGTAAATACTTACTGAGCTCTACAGTGTCCTGAACTTAAGTTTCATTATACAACTTTTAAAATGTCCATTTCTTACACCAATTCATCTTAATGCTATAGTTTTCCACAGAAAAATTGATAATTATATTTGAAGAATTTGAGTTTGTCTATTATTCTCCCATGTATTTAAGAAGAACCTATAAATAAAAGAACACTATCTCACAGATAATTATAAAATCTTATTTATCAAAGTTAATATAAAACGCCAAATAAAATATTTTTGCTTCACTAAGGCACTATCATTTCTCGAAACTTCTGGTCTAAGAAGCTTCAAATATTTGCTCAAGTCATTAATTCAGTTTATATATTTTGAATGAACACCTAAACAATGAAACACAGCTTTAGAAAAACAGCACTCCTACTCAAATGAAGTCAACATTCTAGTGGCAGAATACCATCCTTCCATAGAATAATCAGAAAGGAAATGTCAGATGACAACAAATGTTCTGCAGAGAGTTGAACAGGATAGGCCAAGGAGCAGCAGTCCTGTTTGGCATTTTTTACGGATTACAGCACCTATCAGATGGCGCACAAAACAAGTAGGAGCTTCTCGTCTAGCAGTTTACAGAACATAGACCTGGAACAATGTATGAGTGTGAAATGTCACATGAGATAAGTGTCAATGATGTCTGAAGAAAACATCCGTCTGAGAAATTGCTTCCAGATTGGAGAAAAAGAGAGGAATAAAAAATATTTCATGTGACTATTGAGCGTTGGATAGGAGTCCCTTGGTGAAAAATGATGAGATGATGTGGACATTAAGTAAAAGCAGTGAGTATGAGCCAAGCAATATGGTAGGGGTATTGGGGAGAGCAGATATTCTTGTTCCATAGGAGATAGGGGGTGCATGGAGATTAGTGAGTGTGTAGAGGGCCACAAAGAAAGATATTTTGATTTATTTTCTTTAATTTTTTAATTTGTTTTGAAAGGCAAAGAGACAGACACAAAAAAGACCTTGTATCCACCGGTTCACTCCCCTAAATGCCCCCAAAAGTTGGAATTGAGCCAGGCCTGAGCCAGCAGGCTGTAACTCAATCCAGTCTCTCACATGGGTGGTAGGGACCCAAGTTGTTGAACTCTCTTCTGCTGTCTCCCAGAATTCACATTAGCAGGAATTTAGATTAGAGTGGAGCCAGGACTCAAATTAGGTACTTGGATATGTGTTGCAGGCATGCCAACGAATGTCTTAACCACTGTGCCAAACACCTGTCCCTGTACTTTGAAATTTGTTTTGTTCCACTGTAGTACATTGCAGATATAAATTTCCACACTCAAAGCACAAATATATCATGGATAGGATCATATCAAATGATATCTTCAACATATTCAACAACAGTTTATTGTCTGATCTAGATGGGGTATCTTAACTCCAGAAATGTCTCTTAATTAACCAAATTATTTGAAAAACTTACCTGTAATGTTGCTGTTATATCTGTGATAATATAGTATTAAAAAGTCAAAATTGTAAAATGTGAGAAAAGTCCATAAATACTTTAGAATTTTCAGGTCATATGGTCTCTGTCACACTTATTTAAATCCCTAGCCACAGGATAAAAGCACTTGCAGATAATCCATAAATAAGCAGGTGTAGTTGTTTTCCAATAATTTTTTTCACAAAAACAAGCAATAGGCCTGCCAACCTCTTTTTATTTTAATTAATTTATTTATTTGAAAGTCAGAGTTACACACAGAGAGAAGGGGGGGGGGGGGGGGCGAGGTTTTCTATCTGCTGTTTCACTCCCCAACTGGCTGCAATGGCCAGAGCTGAGCTGATCCAAAGCCAGGAGCCAGGAGCTTTTTCCAGGTCTGTCACGTGGGTGCAGGGGCTCAAGGACTTGGGTCATCTTCCAGTGCTTTCCCAGGCCATATCAGAGAGCTGGCTTGGAATTAGAGCAGCTGGGTCTTGAACCAGCGCCCATATGGAATGCCAGCACTGCAGGCGGCAGCTTTGTCTGTTACGCCACAATAATCAATAATTTTAGCAGTGTCGCCTGATTTCTATATACTGATTCACAGTAGCTATTCACCAAATAGCTGATTGTATTGGTACATTGTGGATCTCATTCATTTAGTAAAGTTTCCAAAATAATTAGAATAATTTATAATTTAGCCGTTTTTGACAGATTAGTCAAAATTTTTTGTGTAACAGCATGATAATTCAACTATTTATTTTAAAATATCTTGCAATTATTTGATCCAAATGGTTTACTTTTTGTGTGATTTTTTTCTATTAATCTAGTTAATAGATACTTTGGGAAAATAATTGAGAATTTGAGTTATCATGTCATTATACCATACAAATACCTACTGGGGCTGTATTTAATAAAAATGTCAATACCCTGATTAATAATGCTAATAAAGAATGGGAGGTGGCGTCAGGGCCACAGAAACTAACATGAGACTTAAGGAAGCAGGAAAACATCATCAAGGAGATAGCTCTTCATAAAACACTTACTGAGAGATCTCGGGATGGGATCCACAGGTTCAGAAATTGTGTCAACCAACAAAGAATGAAAAGAGATAAAATAGATACTATGGTGTCCTAAAAACAGCTGGAAATAGACCATTTATCAGCACTAAAACAAGGAGGAGAGTGGATTTGAGGAGGCAGCAAGAACATCTTGGATGAGGCCATTGTCAGTTAGCAGTTGATGTAAGAAGATCCCTAGGCTGTGGCAAATACTAACAGAGATGAATTCAACTCTTAATAAGAAATCCTGCCACAGACAGAAACAGACTCTCTAGAAAGTCAAGAGATCTGGGTGGCATATTGAGGAATTTGGCTATTATACTTTTTTGTTTCCCTTTTTCTTTTTTAGCAATAAATCAACTTAGAAGTTGGGGGCCAGTGCTTTGGTGCAGCAGGTTAAAGTCCCTGCCTGCAGTGCCGGCATTCCATATGGGCACTGGTTCAAGTACCAGCTCCTCCACTTCTGATCCAGCTCTCTGCTATGGCCTGGGAAAGAAGTAAGAGATGGGCCAGGTCTTCAGTTCACTGCACCCACGTGGGAGACATGAAAGAAACTCCTTGCTCCTGTCTTAAGATCAGATCAGCTCTGGCTATTGCAGTCATTTGGGGAGTGAGCAAGTAGATGGAAGCCTCTCTCTCTCTGTCTCTACCTCTCTCTGTAACTCTATCTTCCAAATAAATAAAATAAATATTTTTAAAATAAGAATATGAGAAGTTCCTCATATCCAAAATCAACATTGAGGCGAAAGTGGAATTCCATTGAGGATACTCTCATTGTATAAACTTTTACAGTAGGAATTTCCATTTCCTCAGTGTTGAAAATCAATGAAGCTCAACTTAATGATCATTTAATTATATATGACGATTATTTCTGCATCTCCAAATGTCTCTCTGCACTAAGCATCAATAGTATTTCCATACTACAAATTTCCAGAAAATTATCACTTTGACAAAATAAATTTTAGTTGAAAACACACATAACTTTTTAATTATTTTTCCTTCATTAAGCTATATTTTTAAAGCATGTAAAACGACACAGTTAACTGGGCTTATCAAAATTTAAGTTCTAATAAAGAAAATGAAAAAAACTCACAGATACTAAATTAAAAGGTCGAAAAAATCAAAGAAATTTTACAGCTTCCTTATGATTTCTTTTTCAATTTTTTGAAAGACCAAGAGACTGAGACAGAGAAATCTCATCTGCTGGTTCATTCTCCAAATGCCTGCAATAGGAGGGGCTGGGCTAAGTTGAAGCTCGGAGCCAGGAACTCACTCCAGGTCCCCCATGTAGGTGGCAGGGACTCAACCACTTGAACTATCATGAGCTGCTTCCCAGGATGCACATTCCCATGGAGTTAGAAGCAGAAGCAGAAGCAGGCACTCAAATTCTGGCACTCGGCATCCCAAATGACAGCTTACCTGCTCTCCCAAATACCTACCCCTACACTTTATAGGAAACTGTCAAACTAATTTGCAAAGTAATGTATCATTTGATGGTTTATCAGCAACATGAGTTTCAATGTTTCCACATTCTCACCAGTCTTGGTGTTATTATTTTTTTTATATCTAGTAGATGTGGTAGTATTTTATTGTGATTTTGATTTTCATTTCTCTAATGACCAATGATGTTGGATATCTCTTCATGATTTCTCATCTATATATTTACAGTATATTTAAAATTTCCTAAATTCCATTACTTCAGATATAGTTTATTTACTTTTTTTATTTTTTTGGCAGGCAGAGTGGACAGTAAGAGAGAGAGAGAGAGAGAGAGAGAGAGAGAAAGGTCTTCCATTGCCATTGGTTCACCCTCCAATGGCCGCCACAGCCAGCGCACTTGGGCCAGCGCACCGCGCTGATCGGATGGCAGGAGCCAGGTGCTTCTCCTGGTCTCCCATGGGGTGCAGGGCCCAAGCACTTGGCCCATCCTCCACTGCACTGCTGGGCCACAGCAGAGAGCTGGCCTGGAAGAGGGGCAACCGGGACAGAATCCGGCACCCCGACCGGGACTAGAAGCCGGTGTGCCAGCACCGCAAGGCGGAGTATTAGCCTGTTGAGCCACGGCGCCGGCCTGTATATTTACTTTTACACATCCTAGAATCGCACTATACACTGTTATTTTTTGGCTTTAGATGGTCAATTATCTTATAAGCACATCAAAATAATAAAAAAAAAAACTGTCTTATATATTCACTCTGAGTTTTGACATTTGTACTTTTCACTGAAGAAACTCCTTTAACGTTTACTATAGTGAATTCTAGTGGCAATGAATTCTCTCTGCTATGGTTGGGCAGAAAAGTACTTACTTATTTTAACTTATAATATTTTTTCTAGATACAGAAATCTGGGATGATAAGATTTCATTTTTAGTTCCTTAAAGATGTTACTTTGTTGTCTTCTGCCTTACATAGTTTCTGAAAAGATACCCCCATTCTTATCTTAAATGTTTTAAAAATAAACTTTTCCAAATATCTGGGGATTTGGGGACAAGAGTTTGTTTCTTGTTCCAACTCCAGCAGGGTAAGAATTCTGCTTTATGTTAGCCTTCAGTAAATTTCCTACCCTTTCCCCAAACAGTAGACGCCTTTCATTTCTACATCCTAAATGGAAATAGAAATTGTTGTGGATTCATTTTTAAACAGGCATTTTTCTTGTTTTCTTTATGGCTCTATGTCAGAATCTAATTTCAGAATCTAATTTCAGAATTTTGACAAAGCTCCAAGGCAGGTTAATTGTAAGGGAAAATTTGCTATATAACCCTTGGTTAATTTCATGCCATTCTAATGAAGTGAAATGGTTGAAGCTCTAAGTCCATTAATTGATATTTTAAAAGGCTTTGTATTAACACTATATTTCTAAAAGCTGTGCACATGAAAACTTGTATTCATTAAATAAAAAACTTCAAAAAAAGTTTAACTTTTGAAGTAAGCACAGTATGAGATTAACAATAACAAGATAGAATAACAATATACCATAATAAAAGTTGCTTACAACATGAAAATTTTTTTAAAAGGCTTGTATGGGGCTGGGGCTGTGGTATAGTGGGTTAAAGCCTCAGCCTGCAGTGCCAGCATCCCACATTGGAATGGGTTCGAGCCAGTTGCTCCATTTCCAATCCAGCTCTCTGCTATGGCCTGGGAAAGCAGTAAAAGATGACCCAAGTCCTTGGGACCTTGCACCCATGTGGGAGACCCGGAAGAAGCTCCTGGCTCCTGGCTTTGAATCAGCACAGCTCTGGCCATTGCGGCCAGTTGGGGAGTGAACCAGCAGATGGAAGGCCTCTCCCTCTGCCTGACTCTCTGTCTCTCTCTGTGTAACTCTTTCAAATAAATAAATAATAAATAAAAAATAAGACTATGTAGACAAGTGAATATATAAACAGTGGAATGTGTTATGGAGAGTTCCTAAAGATTCTCTGAGAATAGCACCTTAATTTTCATTTTGTTCAATACAAAGTTCAAATTATATTGCTTCAAAAGATTTTTTTAGTGTTAATTTAAACCCTGTCTTTCTTATTATTGTACCACACTCCATTCTTCCTTGATGGTTATGATAACAACCATAGACCCTTTTCCAATAATCTTGCACTTGTTCTTTATGTAAATTCAGCAGAGGACAAAATGCAGGTGCCTTATCAGTGTTACTAAAGGCCTGCACATCTCTTTAGCAAGCACAGTGTGATTGTTAGCTGAAGATAAACCCACATTACAATTTTTTGCCTTTCATCTTTATTCCTAAAAGAAAAGAAAAAGATTAACTTCTGAGTAGTCTTCATTTTTTTTAATCTCTTTTGGAATGTGTCCTAGACTGAGGTTCATATTCAGTCATATATCTCATAATCTTACAAAAACATCTGAAATTTAATTCCTTCCACATATCCATTAAAGCATCTCATTATAACTCTTGAAATAAATTTTAAAAAATCAATTGTGGGTCATTCTCTATTTCTTTTTCATAAGTGTGGATTTGGCGATGAAGGTGAATGAGGATGGAGAGAAAGACTTTCAAGAAAATGTACTGTGAAACTGTCTTTTCACAGATTCATCATACCAACAGGTTCTTTTAAATAAAAGCTACCCTGGGAAGATTCATCTAAATAATAAGAATGAAATCATATTTGGAGGATATGCTTTCATGTTGACAATTGTCTGAAGATGGGCATTTTTTAACCCTTGTGATCCAGTTTGCCTGGTCTTAAAATTGGATACTATTTGTACCTATTAACAAATTGCTGTCCTGTTTAAATGATGTGTGTTTAACATTTGTAACATGTTTCACAGTGCCTGTAAGCTCCAAGTGAATGTGAGGGTTTTTGCTAAAATGGTAATTGAAAATAAAAAGGATATGAACAGTTAAATCCATGAAAAGAAAAATATTCTTGGCTGGCACCGCGGCTCAATAGGCTAATCCCCACATGCACACCGGGTTCTAGTCCCGGTCACGGCGCCGAATTCTGTCCCAGTTGCCCCTCTTCCAGGCCAGCTCTCTGCTGTGGCCTGGGAAGGCAGTGGAGGATGGCCCAAGTGCTTGGGCCCTGCACCCCATGGGAGATCAGGAGAAGCACCTGGCAGTGCACCAGCCACAGCGTGCCGGCCGCAGCAGCCACTGGAGGGTGAACCAACGATAAAGGAAGATCTTTCTCTCTGTCTCTCTCACTGTCCACTCTGCCTGTCAAAAAAAAAAAATGCTCTTATCTGTCCCTCTCACTCATCTTTCTGTGTAACTCTGACTTTCAAATAAATAAATAAATCTTAAAAAAAAAAAAAAAAGCGGGGTGAGGCAGTGGTGTGGCACAGCAAGTTAACGCCCTGGCCTGAGGTGCTGGGAACCCATATGGCCACTGGTTCAAGACCCAGCTGCTCCTCTTTCAATCCAGCTCTCTGCTACGGCCTGGGAAAGCACTGGAAGATGGCCCAAGTCCTTGGGCCCCTGAACCTGCATGGGGTACCTCAAGGAAGCTTTTGGCTCCTGACTTCAGATTGGCGCAGCTCTGGCCTTTGCAGCCAATTAGGGAGTGAACCAGTGGAAGGAAGACCGATCTCTTTTTCCTTCTCTCTCTGTGTAACTCTGACTTTAAAATAAATAAATAAATCTTAAAAAAAAAAAAAGAAAAATACTGTGGCAGGTATTGGGAGGTTGTTGAAGGGAAGATTATTTTTGACCCTGGTTGAAATGGTTTCTTTCATAATTTCTATCAAACATTTAAAGAAGAACCAATATAAATCTTAAAAGATAAAGAAGGAATCCCAGAAGCAAAGAAATTACAAGAGGGGACCAGCATTGTAGTGGAGTGGGTTTAGCTGCTACCTATAATGCTGGAATTCCATATAAGTGAGTGCTGGTTCTAGAGCATGCCACTCCACTTCTTCTTCTTTTTTTTTTTTTTTTGATTTAACAATTGACACTCTTATTTTTTTTTGTCTTTTTTTAACTTTTATTTAACAAATATAAATTGTTAAATAAATTTATATTTATTTATAAATAAATTTATATTTATAAATAAATTTATATTTATTTATAAATAAATATAAATTTCCAAAGTACAGCTTATGGATTACAGTTGCTTTTTCCCCTCCATAACTTCCCTCCCACCTACAATCCTCCCATCTCCCGCTCCCTCTCCCATTCCATTCACATCAAGATTCATTTTCAATTATCTTTATATACAGAAGATCAATTTAGTATATATTAAGTAAAGATTTCAACAGTTTGCACCCACACAGAAACACAAAGTGAAAAAATACTGTTTCAGTACTAGTTATAGCATTACTTCACATTGGACAACACATTAAGGACAGATCCCACATGAGACATAAGTACACAGTGACTCCTGTTGTTGATTTAACTATTTGACACTCTTGTTTATGGCATCAGTAATCTCCCTAGGCTCTAGTCATGAGTTGCCAAGGCTATGGAAGCCTTTTGAGTTCGCCAACTTCGATCTTATTCCGACAGGGTCCTAGTCAAAGTGGAGGTTCTCTCCTCCCTTCAGAGAAAGGTACCTCCTTCTTTGATGGCCCCATTCTTTCCACTTGGATCTCACTAGCAGAGATCTTTCATTTAGGTGTTTTTTTTTTTTTTTTTGCCAGAGTATTTTGGCTTTGCATGCCTAAAATACTCTCATAGGCTCTTCAGCAGATCTGAATGCCTTAAGGGTTGATTCTGAGGCCAGAGTGCTATTTAGGACATCTCCCATTCTATGAGTCTGCTGTGTATCCCACTTCCCGTGTTGGATTGCTCTCTCTTTTTTAATTCTATCAGATAGTATTAGCAGACACTAGTCTTGTTTATGTGATCCCTTTGACTCTTAGACCTATCAGTGTGATCAATTGTGAACTGAAATGGATCACTTTGATGAATGATATGGCATTGGTACATGCCACCTTGATGGGATTGAATTGGAATCCCCTGGCACGTTTCTCACTCAACTTTTTGGGGCAAGTCAGATTGAGCATGTTCAAATTGTACATATCTTCCCTCTCTTATTCCCACTCTTATATTTAACAGGGATCACTTTTCAGTTAAATTTCAACACCTAAGAATAATTGTGTGTTAATTATAGATTTCTTTTTTTTTTTTTTTTGACAGGCAGAGTGGACAGTGAGAGAGAGAGATATAGAGAGAAAGGTCTTCCTTTTGCCGTTGGTTCACCCTCCAATGGCCGCCGCAGACAGCGCGCTGCGGCCGGCGCACCGCGCTCATCCGATGGCAGGAGCCAGGAGCCAGGTGCTTTTCCTGGTCTCCCCATGGGGTGCAGGGCCCAAGCACCTGGACCATCCTCCACTGCACTACCGGGCCACAGCAGAGGGCTGGCCTGGAAGAGGGGCAACCGGGACAGAATTCGGCGCCCCGACCGGGACTAGAACCCGGTGTGCCGGCGCCACAAGGCGGAGGATTAGCCTGTTGAGCCACGGCGTCGGCCTCTAATTACAGATTTCATCCAATAGTATTAATTAGAACAAAGAAAAAATACTAAAAAGGATAAAGTATTAAGTTGTTCATTGACAGTCAGGACAAGGGTTGGTCAAGTCACTGTTTCTCATAGTGTCCATTTCACTTCAACAGGTTTCCTTTTTGGTGCTTGGTTAGCTGTCACTGATCAGGGAGAACATATGATATTTGTGCCTTTGGGACTGGCTTATTTCACTCAGCACTTCTAAACTAGTTCCTTGGTAATGTTCCTGGGATAGCATTGGAAGATAGCTTGGGCCCCTTCACCCAAGCAGAAAACATGAATGGAGTTCCAGGTTACTGGCTTCAGCTTGGCCCAGTCCTGGCCATTTTGGCCTTTTGAGGAATTAAATAGCAAAAGGAATATCTCTCCATCTCCCTCTCCCTCTCAAATGGAAGCTCTCACATTCACTCTAAAGGAAGATCTCACTCTCTCTCTCTCTTTCTGTCTCTCCCTCTCAAAAGGAAGCTTCCTCTCTCTCTGACTTTCTCTCTTTCTTGATCTCTCAAGTCTTTCTCCTCTCTCTTTCACACACACACTCTCTCTCTCTCTCTCCTCTCTGTAACTCTGCCTTTTAAATATGTAAATACATCTTTTATTAAAAAATTATAAGAAAAACAGGAAAATATCCTTCCTGGATATATAAGTAAAAATCTTCAACAAATGGTAACAATTAAGTCTAGCAAAATATAAATGGATAATGCATGGTAGAGAAGCTTGATTTATTTCAAGAAAATGAATCTATTTCAATATTTAAAAATGAAGCAGTATATTTATAATCCCACCAGTAAAATAAAAAAATTTTATATATCATCTCAGCAGGCATATGTATTAGCTGTTTATTGCTACATTGCAAGTATTGTATTTAGTTGCTCAAAACAGTAAATGCATTTGGCCCCTGTTCTGCGGGTGAGAAACTCAGGAAAGGCTTATGTAGGTGGCTCTCTGATTCACTGAACCCCACGTGAGGTAGTTGAGGCTGGAATATCCATTACCATGAGGGAATCAACACTCACCTATCTAGTGCCTGGATGCTCCTTGGCCTTTCCCTCTAAACTGGCCCTGACATTCTCTAGTACCTCTCCAGGTGACTTGACTTCTCATAGCATAATGGTTTGAGTTGTTACATTTCTTCTATGGTGGCTGTCTCCCAAGTGTCACTCAGTACATAAGCTATAAATAGCTACACCCAGAATTATCCAGTGTAGCATCACTGTCAAACAAAGCAATGCTGAAGTCTACTCAGATTCAAGGGAATGGATTAATAAACTTCAATTGGCAAGGTAGACTATAGAAAAGCATATTGCGTGGGAAATATTTTTTCAGTCATTTTTGGAAAATACGATCCACTAAAATATAGACAAAGCAACTGTTAAAAATCAATTTCCATTAATGGTAAAAAGTCTGAGCTAAATATGAATTGAATAGGCCTACTTAGATGACCAATGTCTATGTGATTATTGTCTAAGAAAGGAAGAAGTCTTAAAAGTGTACTCTATATCAACATAATACAAATGCCATACAAAGATCATTAAACAATTTTTGTGACTATGCATTTAGAAAATCAGTAATGATTTCTATAATCTTTTGACTATCACTAATTAAAATCTTAAAAGAAATGAACAGAGAATGTTTCACCAACCTGTCTTACATGAAAAAAACAATATATTAAAGTTATATTATTGTTTCTTCTACAAACAAATCTATAAATTGGATTGGCATATTTTGCTTTTTAAGTTTACAAATATAATTGTTTTATATATATTAATTGGATGCAATGCACCTATATCACTAATACATCTGCAAGTTTAGGTAATACATATACGTGTTATACTACTTCACATTAATATAATGGATGCTTTTATGATTTATTTACTTATTTCTAGCCTTAAGGATATAATTGGAATCAATATTTAAATGTGTGACCTTACGTAGTAACCAAATCTACTATTTCTACTAGGCAAGTTTCTAACAACTAATTGTATTAATACTTGCATAACTATTGTTATATTTCAAATTTGGGGTGTTATTGTTAGTTGTCAAACAGGAAATTCTTACCAAAATGCTCTGTTATCCTAATAGCTATATCATAATTATTCAAAGTAGTGAGAGAAATCCTTTGGTCCATGGTTAATTCAAAAGCCTCATTTTAATCTATTTCATACTCATGCCGTTAAAAAGAGTAAATAGTAGCAGCCTTTGTTGATTTCAGTTTCCCACATGGTCCATTTCTTACAAGCCCTCTGGTGTTACTAAACAATTAAATGACTGAATGTGGGCAATGGAATGACCAAGGTTATATAAAAGTAAATGGATAATCCCAAAGCTGAATAATTGAGTTATTAGATATTCCCAAAGCCATAATGGCATATCTTTAATTTCCAAAAAAGAAATCCACCTATTTCTCAAAGCATCTGAGATACATTTGATTTATTGGTGAAAACAGAAAATTCAATAAAATTATATATTTTGAGTTCAAAGGGATTTTTTTCAGGTAATCTGTATCAATATCCTCAGTGCAGGGACAAGAAAAGTGAACTCAGGTGGTAATGTAGGGAAGATAGGCTTTTGGCTGCACGAAAGAACTTCAAAATGTTCATTGAAAAGTGGAATTATATTTTGGTGAAAAATTCCTACACAATTTTTCATGAACTTTTTGAAGACCCCAGATATACACAGATTTCAAGAGTTTTTTGACTGAAAATAAAATTATTTTAATTCCATTTTTCATGAACTTTCTTATGTGGTTTTATACAAGAAGATAGGAAAAATTACCAAGAAATTAACTAGGGTTCTATAAGATATGACAAAGACATAGTGCCAGAAGAAGCAAATGTCTTGTAAGTCACCTATCGTGACAATAATTTCTCCTATAACTTGTGTAATGTATAATTGATTTACTTCAGAACGACAGTTCACTTGGGTATAAAGTTGAAATTATCACTGTTTTTCAATAATTGTCATCAATATTACTGTGAAATACATCCTTACCCAGATTGCTAGTGGGATTCTCTAACACAATCATCGAATCTGGAATGTGTTAGTTATATTATTAAAACTGGTACTTTGGTACAATGCCCATCCATACGAAGCTCATTTATGCAACACCAACTTCCCTCCTGTCTCTACCACCTTCTGACTTCCGGCAAACATTAATCTGTTTTCTATCTCATTAATTCTGTTATTTCAAAAATGTTATATCACTTTTGAAAAGCATGCCAAAACAATTCAATAGGGAAAGAATAATCTTTTCAATAAAAGAGACTAAAATAATTGCAAATCCACATGCAAAATGATGAATTTAGATTTCTTCTTTGTACCACGGTAATTTTGGTTGGCTTGTCATGAGATGAAAATGCACATCTAATAAAAAAAAGTGTGAGTAAGCTGAACTTCATCAAAATTAATACACTTTTATGCTCCAAAGCGTACTATAAAGAAAATGAAAATATAACGCACAAAATAGGACAAAATCACTTAGGAGACTTTAAAAAGTTCATGGAAAACAAAATTGAAAGGTAAAAAATCAAAAACGTAAGCTTTGCTTCTCACCATAAGCTCCATCACTGATAAGACACTATTACAAGTGATGTTCTCTTTAAAGATTTATTTAGATCATGACAAGACCATTTTTTCATTGACAGGACTCCTTCTTGGTAACTACTGTATTGATTGCACTTCATCCTCAGGCTTAAAGCCATGTTTCCTCTCCTATAAAAATTCTTTAAAGAAATGTTTTAGGATCTTGATCTCACTTGTTTACGTTTTCCATTAAGTCTCTACTCTTGTTTGTGGGTGGTTTGAATGCAACAGTTTTGGGACTCATTGAGCAGAAAGTTCACTCCACTTTAATTTTTCAGTAAGAATGATGTAAGTTGAACCAATTGAAATATATGGAGTTAGCTATTGTTTCTGCCCTTATCTATCATACCTCTTCAGTTGGGGCACAAACAAGTTGTTGTTATTGTTAGTTTCCTCACAAACTGACATGGGCAGTATGACATTGTGGATTTCATCTTCAACATTCCCTTGTCTCATCTTGAAATGAGTGACCCATTTTTAAATTGTAGATTTTTGGGACATTGTCCCCAAAGACCTGTTCTATGGAGAAAAAATATGATGGGAGGAATCACTCTATGTAATTTCAAAATAATCCATGAGGAATTTAAAGGTCTCAAAGGAATAAAAAATAAGATATTAAGTTGCAAGAAAGTGAGTGAAAATGCAACATATCAAAAATTTTAAATTATAGATAAAGCAATGTTAAACATTTATGGTGAAGCTTGAGTGGAAGAATGGTAAAATCACTCATGCTTTTCATGTAGATGTCCAGTTGTGTTGGCACAATTTACTGAAAACATTACTTTGTTGTCACAGTATCACTTCTATATTAAAAATGGGTTGACTATATTTATACAGATCTTTTTTTATAAAGCTTTTATTTAAAGAATATAAATTTCCAAAGTACAGCTTATGGATTACAATGGCTCCCCCACACACAACTTCTCTCCATCCCGCTACCCTCCCCTTTCCCGCTCCCTCTCCCCTTCTGCTCACATCAAGATTCATTTTCAATTCTCTTTATACACAGAAGATCAGTTTAGTACATATTACATAAAGATTTCAACAGTTTGCCCTCACATAGAGACACAAAATGAAAATACTGTTGGAGTGCTAGTTATAGTATTAATTCACAATGCACAGCACATTAAGGACAGAGATATTTTTCTAGGCTCTCTATTATGTCCCATCAGTCTGCTAGTCTACGTATGAATATTTCACCATCTTGATTACTAACTATATCTTTAGAGTTGGTTATGAAATTGACCAGTATTAATCTACCAACTATTATTTCTTTCAATAATATGTTAGTTATTCTGCATATTTTACTTTTCCATTTAACTTTTTAAAATCAGTTATATAAATATCCATAAAATGCAACTTGCTGGACTTTTAAATGGAATTGCATTCAATCTATGGATCAAATTAGGAAGAATTGATATTGTGATGATATTGATCTTTCTTCTTGTGGTTACGGCATTCTCTCCATTTACTTAGTTTTTGTTTGACTTAAAATATCAGAGTTTGAGTCATGTTTCATCCATCCTTCTAAGATCTGACTTTTAATCAGTGTGTTTACACCATCTACATTTACTGCAATGATTAGGATGTTAGGGAATAAGACTGTATTTTGCTTTTTGTATTATATTTATTTCTTTTAGTTTCTATTTCCTCTTACCTGCTTACCTTCAAATTATTTGGATGGTGTTTTAGAATTTCACTTTTATTTTTCTGCAGTGTTTTAAGTGTACTTTTATAGGATTTTTTTAGACTGCTAAACGCTGTTATACAAATACTAGAATACTGGTATCAAATATATTCTGACATATTCATAGAATATGGAAACCTTTCCTCTCATTAAGTTTGTTAGTTTTCCAAACTATAAGGTTCTTAAATACTTCCTCTATATATTGAGAAAGACATCAGACTATATTTTGATTTTTCTTCAACCATTAAACATAATTATGAATACTAAAGAAAAATGTGAATCTACTAAAGTTAGTTATGCATTTTTCTTACCAAGTTTATTATTATTGTGTTTTCTTATTTTACTGTTTCATTTCTGTTCAGAGAATTTCTTTAGTCATTCTTCAAGAAGAGACCTCTTAGTGACATATTCTCCTTAAATTTCCTTCATCTGAGAATGTGTTGCCTATACTCTTGGTATATGTATACACATGTTGTTGAACTATGAATTGATGGGTCTTTTTCTTTTAGCACTAAAAGAAGATGCAGCACTTTCCGCTAACATCATAGTTTCTGGTAAGAAATCTTCTGCCACTTGAGTTATATTTCCCTAACATATGTTTTTATTTAAGTATTTTTGCCATTACCTTTATACAAGTTGGTATTTCTGTTCGAGTTTATTTGTTTGTTCTATTTGATATTCACTCAACTATTTGAACCTGCAAATAGTGCTTTTGTCAAGTATTTCATTAGCTCTCCCTTGTCTCTCATCTTTCAGTCAGTGACAAATATTTAAATATTTTTCCTTTATACCTACACATCCCTGAAGATCTGGGTTTTGGTTTTTTTTCCCTAAGTTCTCTGTTGTTCAGACTGGGAAAATTCTCTGTTCTATCTTCAGATCCACTGATTATTTCCTCTGCCCTTTTGATTCTATTTAGCCCATCCAGTTTTTGTTTCTGTTAACTATACATTTCAGTTCAAGAATATCCATTTGGTTGCCCTTTATATATCTTTGCTGTGACATCCTGCTTTTTTTTTTCATTTGTCTCAAGTGTGTTTGCAATTATTCACTGAAACATTTTTATGATGCAACTCTTTGTCAAATAATCTAATATTGTCATCTCATATTGGAATATAATGGGATTTAGCCCTTCTGGTCCTTGATGTAATGAGTGAATTTTTTTAATTGAAGCATTAACATTTTGTATATTTCATCATTAGAGCATAGATCTTGAACTTTCTTATTTAACTAGTTTCCTTTAGTACCACTTTGTGATAGAAACAGGGGACATCTTCTTGTTGTTGCCAAGTGGGTATAGATTTACAAGTTCTCCAAAAACCTCCATTACACCTGTTGTAATGTGTCTCCACTTACATCATTCTGGCCGGGGTAGCTTTGAGTACTTTATTAAAGTTCCAAGTTTGGTCCCCATGGATACCATGGGTGTGCTCCCTTTACTTACAGGGGGGTGGTAAAAAATACTCTCTACTAAGATTCCCCTGAAACCACACCAGTGGAAACTGCTGCAGCCCCTCATTAAGCCAGGAGGTAGAAGCCCACTCTCCTCAGATATCCACTGACACAATGGGAAAGGGATTTGTTACTTCCAGGCAAAGATGACTTCCTGTGATACCTCCTGGTAGGGATATTGTGAAATCTAACTACAATCTTGAAAGGGTAGAAATCTAGGTCCCTCACCTTTGCTGACACGAATAGGGGAGGACTGCAAAATTCTTGTTGTTTTCATTTTTGGCTGAAATGGTGAGATTATTTTCTAAGCGTCATGTTTTAGTAGACTACCTCTTTCTTGGCCCTGTTATAAGGGAGAGAGTTTTTATTAGAATTTTTTTCTGAACATGTTGATATGTCTAGGAATCTGGCTTCTCTAGCCTTTTGACTAGGATGTGCAAAGAAAAAATAATCCAGGGACTCACCACTGTTTTGCTCTTGTTACCACAGTTCCTATGTGGTCTAATTTCATTTCTCGCAATTTATTTTCTTCCATTTATTTTATACTTAATACTTGGGTTTTTAGTTGCAAATGGTGGTAGATGTAGGGAAAGCTACAGGTATTCCATATTCTTGAAAATATGCTTGCTGTTACTCGTTGCATTTTTTGATATACAATGCTGTAATGCTGTAATTTCTGTTGTCATGCATCACTCACTGAAAACCATGGACTACAGGAATGTGTTGGGTCCATTTTACTTCTCAAAAACTGGGAAATCAAGGGTAGTGGAGAATAATGAGTTGTAGAGTGGTCTGCATCTGTTCCTTTCTGGGCAGGATACTCCAAGTGGATTTTCTTCCCTAATTCGCCATCGTAGGGAGACATCAGCAATTCTGATTGGCAAAGCAGATATTCATCTAAAGACTGTCTTCTTATAGGCTCAAACAAACTTTAGGAGCTATTATCCTAATGCTCTTAATCCTTAGGTTTGAGAAAGTGAAGCGCTTCCTTCCCCACCTAAAAGGACATTAGTCTTCTCCCTCATATTTTTACTTTTTGTAGATGCTGTCATCTCACCACAATGGAAGGTAACTTATTCTAAAGTTCGTAGTTCCATGAATAGAGCCTGTAGAATGCCTAAGTGCCTTTGCACTCAGGGTGGAACAAAAAGAAAATGTCAACTCTGTACTTGACACCATCATGATCAAATGTAACCTACAGTTTTGGTTGCCACAATGTAAAGATGCTTTCTTCAGGAATGATTTTCCTCTCAAAACAAGGCTGGCCTACTATCAGAGAAGTGTATAATTAGAATACAGTAAGAAGGAAATGTTTCTTGTGTCCTCTCTGCCTGAGAAATATATAACTTGAACTTGCCAAAGCTTAGAGGAGCAAATTGGATTCACATGAAAGCTTGATAGTCTCAATTTCCATGCCATTTGGTTTTGAAAAATCATATTTAGAAGATTTTAATATTCATTACCCTTTACTGACTTGAACAGTCCTCCCATTCATTCAGTTTCATTAGCTTTCTATTCCTCACAATTGAGTAAATGAACTTAATAAGCTATAATTCCTTCTCCTGACCCATTAGCTAGCTTGTCCCTTTCTCTCTTGAAATTAAAAAATAACAATCATTACCAAGACTTTCTTTATTCAGGGAAGTTAGAAAATATCTTTATTCATATCGCTTATCCTACCAGTTAATGTGGTTGTTTCAGTTTTCTTAATTTCCTTAGAAGTTATTGTCACAGTAGCAATCAAACACATTACTCAAGAGGTATAATTGAGAGATAATGGAATATATAAAAGATGTCTGCAAAACTATATATATGAATAGCTAAGAAATAATTGAAATAACTAACACTATGGTAATTAAGTCATTAACATATTTCCAAAGTAATTTGCATATTACTTATGTAACATCCAAGTCCTTCTTGTGTATACTCATTTTTTTAAAGATTTATTTATTTATTTGAAAGACAGAGTTGCACAGAGAGAGGATGGGCACAGAGAGAGAGAGAGGTCCTCCATTCAATGGTTCACTCTCCAGATGGCCACAACAGCCAGAGCTATGCGAATCCAAAGTCAGGAGCCAGGAGCCTCTTCCTCATCTCCTATGTAGGTGCAGGGCCCAAAGGACTTGGGTCATCCTCCACTGCCTTCCCAGGCCACAGCAGAGAGCCAGATCAGAAGTGGAGCAGCCAGGACTAGAACCAGCCCCCATATGGGATGCTGGCACTTCAGGCCAGGGTGTTAACCCGATGAGGCACAGTGCTGGCCCCCCTTGTGTATACTCATAATCCCTCCTTTTTTAGTTTCTCTTTCTCCAAATATCTTTTCACGGGTATATCCCATAATCACATCCATAATTTTTAAGAAATAATATTAAAAGATAATCAATAACAACAAACCCTGTACATTTTAGGTGGAAATATGTGCTTAAAGAAAAACAGAAATTCTATCCATCACCTTCCCTAGCTTCACCAAAAATAAAGAATACATCCATGACAAGTATGGGAATTATACATGGAATAATTTGATATGTAGCTCCTAACCTGCAAAAAGTAATAGAGAATGGATTGAGACAACCTCCTAAAATAAAAACGCTACCCCAATAGTTTGTAAATTCTGTCAAAGAATCAAATTTGTTACATAGGCCATTCAGTGTAGACCACTCTCTTTGGAAGAATCTATTTAGTTTTATTCATTCTGGGGAAAATACAAGAAAAATATTGTGTTGAAAGAAAAAAATGACAGATATTTTTTCTATTTTGGTTTCAGGTAGTATCCAGATGCTAAAAAGAAATATTCATCAAAATGAAAACTCTCCATATATTTACAAAGCAAGACTTCAAGTTTTGCTATAACACATAAGAGCTTAGAAGTCATCCCTCCCATCTTACAATAAGAACCAAGATGAAGACACTGAAATTCAATGGATTTTCCTGAATCCTTCAGACAATTGAGGTCACAGGACAATTTGTCACATAGAATCTGAAGAAACAACTGTATAGAAAGAAATACAGCCAGGATAGGTTTACTCAGTTTAAAAGCCACTGGAGCCATAAACTGGAAGGCACACTTAATAACTTTGGACAAGAAATGGAAGCTGAGTATAGACTACTATGAGTGATAGATTCCTAACAATTAGAGTCATAGGGTAGTTTCACTTAATACTTAATTTTCTTGGGTTTGACCTGAAGGAATTCTATCACGTTCTCATGCTGAAAAGCCAAAAATAGTGTGTCATGTTGTTTCTAGCAGGAAAAAGATTGCCGGGGGTGGAGTGTACTGATTTGAAGAGCTCTCTCCATGAAAACAACTCACTCTTCTGGCAAAAACCTTCACAAAGCCTTGTTTGATGTGAGGAAAAGTAACTGACCCAATTGCAGCACCCTCTAGTCTTCCTTCCTCAGTTAAGGGGAAAAGAGACTAAGAAACACTTGTGAAGTTGACAGTCCAGAAAAATAGGCTTTCCAAAAACCCAAACTTACCTGTGGAATAACAGAAGACTTCCTCTACCCTCACACCCTACCACCATATTAATTAGGCTCTACTACTATATCAGTGGGTTTCAATTCGAAAAGCTGCAAGACACACATTCTAATTCAGAAGGAATTTTTAAGAAAAACCAAAGGAAATAAAACAGAAGGATATTTGAGAAACTCAGGTCTCTGATACATACAACAAGAGCAAACATTATGGGCTGGCACTGTGGTACAGCAGGTTAAAGCCCTAGCCTGAAGCACAGGCATCCCATATGGGCGCCGGTTCTAGTCCCAGCTGCTCCTCTTCCAATCCAGCTCTCTGCTATGGCCTGCAAAAGTAGTAGAAGATGGCCCACGTCCTTGGGCCCCTGCACCCATGTGGGAGACTTGGAGGAATCTCCTAGCTCCTGGCTTCGGATCGGCACAGCTCCGGCCATTGTGGACATCTGGCGAATGAACCATCAGATGGAAGATCTCTCTCTGTGTCTCTGCCTCTCCTCTCTTTGTGTAACTCTGACTTTCAAATAACTAAATAAATCTTAAAAAAAAAAAAGAGCAAATTTAAATGCAGCCTATCTCCCAGCTAGATTAACATAAAACTTCACAGGAGCAGTTTATTCACCCAATTCCACTACCTGATAAGTTACATCTGGTTTCAAGAAAAGAATTACAATACATATAAAGAGCACAAAGCAAGCATCAGAACCATGATCAGATAGGATGCAGATTTTGAAATGATCAGACAGGGAATATAATATAATTATGATTACTATATTAAAGTAACTGAAGTAACCAAATAGGAACTCCAGAAATCAATATACGCATATACAACTAACTAATGTTTGACAAAGCAGCTATAATCAATCCCTAGATAAAGGTCAGTCTCTTCAATGAGTAGTGCTAGAAAAATTGGATCTGCATTCAGAAGTATGAAACAAGACTACTTACTTACATAAAAATCTACTCAAAATGGATGAAGGATCTAAATCTACAACCTGATATTATCAAATCGCTATATGAGAACTTTAAAAAAAAAACCTGTTAGATATTGGCATAGGCAAAGACTTCTTGGAAAAGATCCTAGAAGCACAGGCAATCAAAGGCAAAAGTTACAAATGTGATTCCATCAAGCTGAGAAGCTTCTGCACTGCAAAAGAAATACTCAGCAAAGAGGCAACTGACAGAATGGGAGAAAGCATTTGCAAACTTTGCAACTGATAAAGGATTAATATCCAGAACCTATCAAAAGTTCAAGAAACTCAACAACAATGAAACAAACAATCTAGTTAAGAAATGGGTGAAGTATTGAGCAAGCATTTTTCAAGAAAGGAAATTCAAATAGCCAAAAGACACCTAAAAAAATGCTCAGGATCACTAACCATCAGGGAATGCAAATCAAAACCACAATGAGATTCCATCTCATTCGGGTGAGAATGGCTCTAACACAGAAATCAATAAACAACAAATGCTGGTGAGGATTTTGGGGAAAAGGTACCCTAATCCCCTGTTGGTTGGAATGCAAACTGGTGCAGCCAGTGTGAAAGAGTAGAGAAATATATCAGATCTCTGAATACAGACCCTCTATATGACCCAACCATCTCATTCCTGAGAATTTACCCAAACAAAAAGAAATCAGCATGTGAAAGAGATCAAAAATTACCCATATTTATTGCAGCTCAATTCACAATAGTTGAGATATGGAATGAACCCAAATGGCCATCAACTGGAGACTGGGTAAAGAAATTATGGTATATATACACTATGCAATATTAGACAATGGTTTAAAAAATCCTGCCATTTGCAACAAAATGGAAGCAACTGGAAACCACTATACTTAGTAAAATAAGCCAGTCCCAAAAAGACATATGTTCTCCCTGATCTGTGGTAACTAATAGAGTACCTAAAAAAAATCTATAGGAGTGAAATTGACACTGTGAGATACAATGATTTTGAACAGCCCTTGTCTCTACTTTATTTTTTCTTCCTACTATTTGTCCAACTCTCTACTTAGTGTAGGGTTAATCTTTTGAGAATAAAGTTAACTGAAAATATATCTTTGTAAAAAAATAATGGGAATGGGAGAAGGCAGAGGAAGAAGCCAGGGCAGGGCTGGGATGGATGGTGGGGTTGAAATTATCAATATGTTCCTGAGTCTGTACGTATGAAATCTGCGTACCATAAATAATTTTTAAAAAATTTTTTTTTGACAGGCAGAGTGGACAGTGAGAGAGAGAGACAGAGAGAAAGGTCTTCCTTTGCCGTTGGTTCACCCTCCAATGGCCACCGCGGCCGGCGCGCTGCGGCCGGCGCACTGCGTTCATCTGATGGCAGGAGCCAGGTGCTTTTCCTGGTCTCCCATGGGGTGCAGGGCCCAAGCACTTGGGCCATCCTCCACTGCACTCCCGGGCCACAGCAGAGGGCTGGCCTGGAAGAGGGGCAACCAGGACAGAATCCGGCGCCCCGACCGGGACTAGAACCCAGTGTGCCGGCGCCGCAAGGCAGAGGATTAGCCTGTTGAGCCACGGCACCAGCCTACCATAAATAAATTTTTAAAAATAGAACCAGGATCAGAAAAGATGGAGATTTGGAAATGACCTGACAGGGAATGTGACATAATTATCAATAATAAGCTAAAGGCTCTAAAGAAAAATGTAGGCAAAATGAAAGAACAGATGGATAAGGTACGCAGAAAGGCCAAAATTCATAACACTGACCACACCAATGGCAATAATGTGGGGCAGCAGCAAGTCTCAGTCATTGTTGGTAGGCCTGCAAAATAGTACAACCACCTTGGAAAATAGTTTCCCACAAATATTGTCCACCCTTTTTCCATATAATCCAGCTATGAAGCTCTTTTCCATCCACCCAAAGGAACTTAAATATATGTGCATCTAAACACCTCCACATGAATGTTTATAGCAGCTTAGTCATAATAGGACAGACTTAGAAGCAACCAGGATGTTCTTCAGTATGCAAAGGACTAACTATGACACAGGCAGACAATGAAATATTATTCAGTGATAAAAAGAAATGAGCTGTCAAGTCATGAAAAGCACAGAGAAAACTTTAAAAGTGTATGACTAAGTGTAAAAAATCAAACTATGAATACAACATACTGTATGGTTCCCATTTTTTAATCTGAAATAGTCAAAACTATGGAGCAATAAAAAGCTAGGGCTTAAGATGGAGAGAAGAACAAATAGGTGGAGCACAAAGAATATCCAGGGTAATGAAATTATTCTGTATAGTACTAAAATATTAGATACCTATAGTGACACTATTGTCACAACCCAGTGTATGCACAACTCTGCAATGACCTCTACCATAAACTATGGATTTCAGATAATGACTGATCAACAAAGGCTCATCGGTAGCAAATGTGCTACTGTAGAGAGGGACGTTCACAGAGGGCGTGGAGGACACATGGGCATTTCTCTGCTCTTTCTGTTCAACTCTCTGTGAACCTAAAACTACTCTGAAAAAATAAATCCTATTTTTAAAAATTCTTGAGGGGGGGGGGCTAGTGCCATAGCTCATTTGGTTAATCCTCCACCTGCAGTGCCAGCATCCCATATGGGCACCGGGTTCTAGTCCCAGGTGCTCCTCTCCCAGTCCAGCTCTCTGCTATGGCCCAGGAGAGCAGTAGAGGATGGTCCAAGTGCTTGGGCCCCTGCACCTGCATGGGAGACCAGGAAGAAACACCTGGCTCCTGGCTTCGGATTGGCGCAGTTCCAGCCATAGCTGCCATTTGGGGAGTGAACCAATGGAAGGAAGACCTTTCTCTCTCTTTCTCTCTCTCATTGTCTATAACTCTACCTGTCAAATAAATTTTAAAAATTCTTGAGGGATACAAAATGATAAATTTAGAAACTTAGTCTACATAAAGATTGTCAAAAATGGAATCAATAAATATGAAAATAAATTCTTATTCTTCTTGTTCTTAATTGATCCAAGGATTATTGTTCAAAGTAATAACAGAATAAATATATTATATGTATTTACTCCATACGTATGCATAGTTAGTGACAGTAATCTTATATGGAGCAAGAGAGAGGAATTCGAAAAACTCTGAAAATGGTAGCCACACTATTGTACCATTCAATATTATTTGGGAGAGTAATTAAACTCATTCTAGGCCGGCGCCGTGGCTCAACAGGCTAATCCTCCGCCTTGCGGCGCCGGCACACCGGGTTCTAGTCCCGGTCGGGGCACCGGATTCTGTCCCGGTTGCCCTCTTCCAGGCCAGCCCTCTGCTGTGGCCCAGGAGTGCAGTGGAGGATGGCCCAGGTGCTTGGGCCCTGCACCCCATGGGAGACCAGGAAAAGCACCTGGCTCCTGGCTCCTGCCATCGGACGAGCGCGGTGCGCCGGCCGCAGCGCGCCGACCGCGGCGGCCATTGGAGGGTGAACCAACGGCAAAAGGAAGACCTTTCTCTCTGTCTCTCTCTCTCACTGTCCACTCTGCCTGTAAAAAAAAAAAAAAAAAAAAAAAAACAACTCATTCTAAATGCATATTGCAAACCCTAGTGCAACAACCAAACAAAAGTTGTTTGAGTGTAATTATATGAAGGCAGTGAAGTCTAAAACCAGTTTCTTCATCTTTAGAAGGTAGCAGAACATCAGGACATGGCCACAGCTCAGGCAGCCAAAAGTTAGTTTCTTTCTCTTTCTGATTTTCTTTCTGTTGTCATCTTCCTTTCTGCCTGTCTGTCTTTTTGCCATGGCTGAGCTCCCCTTGACCTCAAGGAGGTGGCTTTGAGCTCTGATATTCACTGAGAAGCAGCAGGACCATGACAAGGTTCTCTGCTCCACAGGAACATCACTGACTCTGCTTTCTTTTATTGTTTTCAGCCTACAAAGCCTTTATGAAGAGTTAATTGACAATAGCAGAACTGGGAGCATTTAGAAAACTGAATGACTGACACTGAGACTGATTGTAGAAGAATCAATGCAAACACCCATCTGAGGAAGAATGAGAAAATTCATGAGAATTCCCCAGATACTTTATTAAATTAAGATCTTTGAGCCCTACAGCCCAAAGGTTCTTCTTTAGCTGCTTTGACATGGAGTGTAGGAATGTATATGTCTAAGGAACACCCCAGAGCACACTGATGTAAGTTAGGAAGCCACATAGCTAATTGGGATAGGGAGGTGATTTAATTGATTTCTGTAGGTAAGAACATTGAAAAAGCAAGAGCTTACTATTCATTGTACTACTAGCTATAAGGACTTTTTTGAATGAATAGAAGACAGAAAAAAGTGTCAAACCAAACAGAGAAATTCTGAACAAAAGCATTAATAAATAAAACAGTGGAAGAGGATGTGCTCTGTTATTCTCTCACAATTATTATTTCAGGAGAGAGCACTGTAGCACAATAGGATAAACTGCCACTTGGGGCATCTGCATCCCATATCAGAGTGCCACTTCAAATCCTGGCTTTGCAGTTTCTGATCCAGCTTCCTGATAATACATCCAAGGAGGCATGAGACGATGACTCAAAAGTGTCTAGGCCCCTGCCATCCCCGTGGGAAAGTTGAATGGAGTTTTGGCCACCTGGCTTCAGCCTGATCCAGCCCTGGCTATTTGAGGTTTTGAGGAAAGAACCAGTGAATGGCATTTCTCTTGCTCACTTGCTCTCTCTCTCTCTCTCTCTCTCTGCCTTTCAATTAAATGAAAATAATCAATTTTTTAAAAAATTATATATATGAGTGTATAGTTGTTATTCTAAATAAAGTAATTGTCTACATGCCTTACATAATTTCTACTTAATTAGCATACTGCTACAAGTTAGGTATTATTATAATATCAATTTTTACATAAAACAATTGAGGAAAAACAGTTACCTGGCTTTACCAATGTTGCCTGACTGAGCCAAGATTTTCACCTAGGAAGTCTGGCTTCATAGTTCTAGCTTTCACCATAGCACATGCTGCCTTTAATTTATTGGCATAGATGTCCTCAATACATGTGACATAAGTAACAGAGAAAAACAAGTTTACTGAGCATCTAATTCATCTCTGGTAATGTGTATGAATTGGCATAACAAGGGAGTAATATTGACTCAACTATTATCCCATGGGTGACTCTACTTTTTGTGGAATCCAGCAGTTCAAAGCTACAATTCCCTTGAAAGGCAGATTTGAAAGCTGGATTTGAACTAGAAATGTCTGCTAAAAGCACACACACCTATCTATGAAGACAGACGTGAACCCAAAGATCAAAGTACACGGAGAGCAAAAAGGGAAGATGGAAGAAAAGACAGAGAACAGACAGCACAGCAGTAAACGTGCTTTGCCTGCCATCTGGCTAAGACACATGGCGTGAGCTCTGATTTCCAATGCACCAGGCAGCAGAGCACATCTTGACTTGCACTTGTGTAGACAAATACTTCTGAATCTTAGAATTACCCCATCAAAGAAATATGGAGTTGGAATACTTACTAATAGCTCCACAGAGTTACTGATTAAGGGGTGAAAGGGAGAACATGTGATGATGTAAATTCCCTGGTGCTTCCAGTCTGCTGTGTCCCTGGAAGCAGCCTGTCCTTGGGGACTCAGACACAGAACACACGAGAATGAGAGGGTGCTGGGTGTGAGGACTATGCACACCTTGTATGGCTTCTTGCAGGTAGTGGAAACATTCTATATCATATGCAAGACAAGAGAGTTAATGACGCTGGAAAAAGCTCTCAGTCAATGACAGATGGACAGCTGGTGAGTAAACACACTGCTTCTCACCTGTCCACTGGCATAGCAGTGAGGCTTGTTCTGCATTGCTGCCCTGGGTGGCTGTGTCACTCATCCACATCCTTGTCCTCCAATCAAAGACTGAGGCGCAAGCCCCACAGTTCAAATGGTTGGTGAACAAGAATTATCCAAGGACATAATGCAAACACTATGTTGGGTGCTTTAATCACACACATGATTTAAAAGGCTTTCTTTTTCACAACAACCTATAAAGATTTTCACTTCTGCTAGGTTTACTTTTCAGACTTAAACCCTCGGTAAACAAACTGCTTGTACAAGGGAACATAAAAGGCATTTGTAAAATGCATTTGTTTGTGATTTTCATAGTTTTTTTTTTTACTAATGTAACATACACTACTTCCACTTTCTACTTATAATTACTTATCTTGTTAAATAAAGAATCAAACCAGGAAAAAAATCACAGATGAAAGGTGATTATTATCAAACATAATTGCTAGGGGTATCTTGGCGGAATGTGTGTGTGTGTGTGTGTGTGTGTTATGTTTCTCTAACTTCTTGCTGCTTCTTAATATATCCTGGGTATAAGCATAAAGCAAATCCCTAGGACTCATGGAAATGTAAAACTCCTCTATTAGCCAAGCTGCACAAACCTCAAAGATTTTTGCTGATATAAATTTCTGGAATTTGGATTAGGAACTTTAGTCTCCTGTGCAACATATGTAGCCATTTTAAAACTGTGGGCCAGTGCCACAGCTCACTAGGCTAATCCTCCACCTGCAGCACCGGCACCCCGTGTTCTAGTCCCAGTCAGGGTGCCGGATTCTGTCCCAGTTGCCCCTCTTCCAGGCCTGCTCTCTGCTGTGGCCCGGGAAGGCAGTAGAGGATGGCCCAAGTGCTTGGGCCCTGCACCCACATGGGAGACCAGGAGGAAGCACCTGGCTCCTGGCTTCGGATCAGCACGGCGTGCTGGCCATACTGGCCACTTAGGGGGTGAACCAACAGAAGGAAGACCTTTCTCTCAGTCTCTCACTAACTCTGCCTGTTATAAAAAAAAAAAAAAAAAAAAAAAAAAAAACTGTGAGACTATAGATTGAGATTCCTTAATCTGAAAATCAGAAATGTTTGGAGGCCGGCGCCATGGCTCAACAGGCTAATCCTCCGCCTTGCGGCGCCGGCACACCAGGTTCTAGTCCCGGTCGGGGCACCAGATTCTGTCCCGGTTGCCCTCTTCCAGGCCAGCCCTCTGCTGTGGCCCGGGAGTGCAGTGGAGGATGGCCCAAGTGCTTGGGCCCTGCACCCCATGGGAGACCAGGAGAAAGCACCTAGCACCTGGCTCCTGCCATCGGATGAGCGCAGTGCGCCGGCCGCAGCGCGCCGGCTGCGGCAGCCATTGGAGGGTGAACCAACAGCAAAGGAAGACCTTTCTCTCTGTCTCTCTCTCTCACTGTCCACTCTGCCTATCAAAAAAAAAAAAAAAGAAAGAAATGTTTGGAGTACTGGCAAGGTGCCACGTGTGGAAAATTCCACACTATGAAACTTCATTTTATACACGAAATTAATGAAAATATTGCACAAATTACCCACAGACTGCGTGTTTAAGGTGTGTATGAA
Source organism: Sylvilagus floridanus (assembly GCA_949820135.1). Taxonomy (NCBI): domain Eukaryota; kingdom Metazoa; phylum Chordata; class Mammalia; order Lagomorpha; family Leporidae; genus Sylvilagus; species Sylvilagus floridanus. The sequence goes on along the minus strand of OX463241.1, from coordinate 89,695,662 downwards.
ACAGAAGTAGCCGGCGCCATGGCTCAACAGGCTAATCCTCCGCCTTGCGGCGCCGGCACACCAGGTTCTAGTCCCGGTCAGGGCACCAGATTCTGTCCCGGTTGCCCCTCTTCCAGGCCAGCTCTCTGCTGTGGCCCAGGAGTGCAGTGGAGGATGGCCCAGGTGCTTGGGCCCTGCACCCCATGGGGAGACCAGGAAAAGCACCTGGCTCCTGGCTCCTGCCATCGGACGAGCGCGGTGCGCCGGCCGCAGCGCGCCGTCCGCGGTGGCCATTGGAGGGTGAACCAACGGCAAAGGAAGACCTTTCTCTCTGTATCTCTCTCTCTCACTGTCCACTCTGCCTGTCAAAAAAAAAAAAAAAAAAAAAGAAACAGAAGTAAATTTCCTGTGATTGGGCCCTATTCCCATTGTAGTCATTATGTACTCACAAGTATTACAAAATCAAAAAGATCTGAAATCTGAATCCCTTTTAATTCTAACTATTTCTGGTACAGGATAGGAAACCTGTAGCATCAAAATGCTAATAGAAAGAAAGATCCTTCGGCTTCTTTTCCTTCACTTTTCCACTGTCTTCTCAAGAGCAGTAATCTTCATAATACAAGTTGTATAAAAAACGAATCCTGAGCAAAATTTCATGTGCTGGTTTGAGACGAGCTGAGCCACCAGGGAAGCAGGAGTGAAAGGGAAACGCAGGAATACTGGGAAGCTGGAAGGGCAAACGGAGCACACAGAGCATCAGACCAGGGTTCACTGCTTGAGTTGCGGGTGAATCACCGCTTCCAGCTCCCATTGGTCGAGCTCTCTGGGGAGCGGTAAGCTTTCTGTACTTCAGTGCCAATCAGATGGTTCAGGATCCTTGGCCAGTGCCACCTCCACGGAAGGCAGGAGGCCTGGGACTCTAACTAGCAGAACGCTTCAGAGCATGCGCGCTACGTCAGCGCCTCTGCGATGAAGGTCACTTCTGTCTCCAGTTGTGTCGGTTGCTGCAAAGAGATTCGCCCCTGACAGCATCAGCCACTGCTAGGAGCTCTTAGGCCAGAAAGCAAGGCTAGTGCCGCAGTCCAGGCAGGGGAACGCATTGACTCAGAGCTTAGTATAGGCCTACTGTGTTGTGTTCAATAGCATTTCCCGCCAAGGCCAAGTTCATCCATTAGCAAAGCTGTAGAGACCGCTTGATCTCCTCTGTAAAGCTTTAAACCTTTACGTGCTTTGAGACTGTGAAGAATATATTGATTTATTATTTGATAAAGAAATCAATCCCACTTCTGGAAATTAGTCTGAAGTTCCATGAATTGGGGGTTGGGGAGTGGAGGAGGACAGAGAGGGAGAAATCTAATAAATGACCATAAGGAATTAGTGAAATAAATGATGATGTCATCCACTCAAGGGGTTCTTGTCTCATTTTAAAAGGATAATTATTTTTAAATATTGCAAAATGTTTGTGCATAATGTTAAATTATAAAGCAGAATGCAACACTTTCAAAATATAATTCGAAATTGTTTGATCAGGAGCACTAGATCACCTAAAAAGTGTGATGAATTAAAACAACAAACTTTGATTAATAGTAGGAAGTCTGCTTCACGTTGGGAGGCTGTCCCACCACTGTCCCCACATTCTGTACATCATTTCTGCTGCTTTGTTGGGAGTCCTGGGATAATGGCATGCCCTCCCTTAAAACCACTCTATCCAGTCACTAGAGCTTCTGCCTGTTTTGTAAATACATGACCATCCACAATCAGGAATTACTATACAGGTCAAGGTCAATCATTAGGCAAACCAGCATTTAGAGGTCAAACAAAGCAATAGGAGACTCTGCCCTACAAGTGACTCACACAGTACTAAGATTGTTATGGACAATGACCAAACTTCCAGAGGAAAGGCACACAGTTTGTTTACGCAGGTGAACTTGACTAGATTCCTGTCTCAAGAGTCAAGCCCCGATCCTCTGTCATTCCCTACTTCTGTACCCTAAATTCAGCAAGGCAGTACCAAGACAGTTTCGAGACAGTTTGGGGCAGTTTCAGGGCAATTGCGGGGAGCACACTGTTATCTTAAACATTCAGGGACTAACAAATCACAACTGCAAAGCAAGACAGCTTTATGATACAGGACTCAGCAACTTTTAACTTAAAGACTGTTTCAGGAGGCACATAAATATCTTATCTTAGGTATGAGGTTAGGTCCTAAGTATGCAACTGACTGTGGTGGCTGGGGAACCATTTTCTGAGTCAGTATGGGTTTGCTTAGACCCAGCTGGCCCTCTGATAACAAACGGGAGGGAGTCTGTAGCATTCCCTCAAACCGGCTCCTTCATAGCAAGCTGGAGGGGATCTGTAACAGGTGGTAAGGGATTATCTGCCCATGTAGCAGAGACACTGACCAGAAGCTTAGGTCAGCCCTTCCTCATCTGCTCAGGCCCTGTGTGCCTTCTGAGATCTGCTTGGAATGGCCCAAGCACAGCCCAATACCATGACAGCACCATCACAGTTTGTCTGGCTGTCTGGCAGCATTCCTCTTGAGCTCTTACTTTCAGTCCTGGTGCTAAGCCTGCTCGCAAGAGGACAAGAGGACTTCATCAAAGCTGTTGATGGCACTAACCACCTTACTGCAGCACAAACATTCTGTGCAGATGGGTACAGGATTGAAAAGTCTCTTAATCCAGCTCAGACACTTCATATTTTCATTGTATTTCACAACACTTCAACATGTATTCATATCCTCTGTGGATGTTTCTCTTCCCAGAAAAGGTAATTTATTCCAGTGATTTAGAATTGAAATTTAAAATCTGTGCATCATTAGTAACTTAATATCTACATAAGAAACTTTTCTGAGAATTTATGGGTTATTAAACACTAGAATATGCTTCTGAAGAAAATTGCAGGACATTTTTGCACCAAGTCTTTGGTTAGTGGAGCCGCATTCCAAAGAGTTGCTTCTCAAGGTACTTCCCAGACCCAAATTCTGTGACAGGGCCATAAAATCAATATACTGCACTGAGAAAGATTCCATCTCAGTACTTCGGGAAGATGAAAAACCTAAAATATTGTACAGAACCATTTATTGGGAACTAAGTAAGTGTGGGTCCCTTAAGCAAAGAAATTTACTCAGTTTCATCAACTGAGAAATTGCAGAAATGCAACAATATAGAGAACGGGGTGGGCATTTGACCCAGCAGTTAATATGCATATAACTTCCAGTTAGTAGGTTCATATCCCACATCAGATTGCCTAGTTCCAATGCACACCCTGGGAGGCAGCAGGTAATGATTCAAGAAGCTCAGTCCCTGCCACACAAATGGGGACCCAGGTGCTGCCCCCAGCTCCTGGCTTCAGCCTGATCCATGCCTGATCATTGACAGGCATGTGGTCTCTCTTTCTCTCTCTCTCTCTCTCTCCCCTTCCAGCTCTCTCTCAAATGAATTTTTTAAATATATAGAGACTGTAACAGAGCATTCAATGTGACAAAGATGAAGAAAAGTCTTTCCTTAAAAAAATCATATCACATTCTAAGGATTATTCTAATTATCTTTTTGCTTAAGAATAAGACAGTGGTTTTAAAAGTATTCAAATAGATAGAACTAAATTCATATAATGAAAATATGAATATGTAAGAAGGCAAATTTATGCTATATTCTTTTATAACCTGTCAATGTTGTTTTATTTTATTTAATATTTAATATTACCAGTTATTATATTAAGATACTATGATAATAATTTCTTTCTAATCATGCTACTTAACTTCATTGTAAAAGAGATTTATTATCTCATTTTTTCAAGAGTATTATTATATGCTTAGGGGGAAGCATTACTTTAACTAAAAACTTCTGACTGCTTGGGATACACCTCCAGAAAAAGAATGTTAATTAACATTGACTACAAAAACTATTGCTAAAGTGTACACATTTTCTTGTTTTAAATTTTGTTTATTTTAATTTCCACTTGAAAGGCAGAGACACAGGAACAGACACTATCCACTGGTTTATTCCCCAAATCCCATAATAGCCAAGGTTGAGCAAGTCTGGAACCAGGATCTCAGAACTTAATTCTCTCCTAGCGGGTAGCAGTGATCCAAGTACTCGAGCTGTCGTCTGCTGTCTCCCAAGGTGCATGAAAGCAGAAACCTGCTTCTGAGGCTGTGTTGGGACTCAAACCCAGGTTCTCCAATATGGGAAGCAGGTATACCAAGTGGCATCTTGCCCACCAAACATGCCTATATTTTCTAATAATAATACAATGTTTATATAGAACATAAAATATAAATTACAAAATTAATGTAATTTGTATTTATAAAATAATGTTTTAAGTGTAGTTGAATGAAATTTCAATTGGAATAAAAGATTAATCTCCTATGTACACCATTAATCTCACTGCTAATGAGAAATAGCCCAAACTTTCTGTGAAGAAAATGAGTTTTGCATTTCTCCATGCATTACAGGAAATCCAGTATTATTTTATTTGTAAGAATCAAACAGGAAGATGCTCACTGCTATGTCCAGGTTATGTAGGTGGAAAAACAGGAGCCCATAGCAAGGGACACCCTGAACCACTGTCTTCATTGTTTCTCAGATGGAGTCCAGGAGTATGAGCACAGCCAGACAGCTAAGAAGCAAATTCTTGCTTTATAGCAACAGGCCCACGCCTGGGGCAGAGAAAAGCAAGACTTGGCTCTTGGCTTCCTAGGAGGTTTGAAAAAGCTGCGTGTGCTGTGATGATCTTCATGACTTCAAGAACTGCAGCACCTTTAGCTTCTCTTTCATTTCTTCTTGTTTTGAGCACTTGAATTTCTCCTTCATTCATGCATGAACCAGGGAAGTTCGTTCCTCCATCAGCATCAATTCGGTCCTCTTCACCTCTCTGTGTTTGCAAGGTTGGGTGTATATAAACTATCTTTATCTACCCTGAAATTTTCTAAAGATGATTCAGTGTCTGTGTGCTTCATTTAGCAGCACTAACTTTGTCAGTAAGTTGGCATTTCTTCTTAATCAGTGAAGCCAGGGTTTCTGCTAGATGTTATTCATGTTTAACATAAAGTTGTCTTTGAATAAACTCAACAATTGCAAATAAAAATATGAGAACCACCAATGAACTAATCAGTGGGAGAGTAGGCACTTCACTGTCTCTGCCTGGAGGCAGTGGACTATTGAACTGTGGATTCAGGTTATTGGACAATATATCTAGCATTTCACTAAGCTTCCAAAAGATCAGCCCATATTCAAGAATCACAGAGGGTTGTGGCCTCTCCATAACACAGGCTCTACTTAGTAACCAGGGATGCAACAGCCAAAAAATAAATAAATAAATAAGACAAATGGACAATATCCCCAAATTCAGCATGGAACTCTAGCAGCAACTGGCATTTCAGATTGGTCAGTTATATGGTTGAAAGTGAGGAAAAATTTGGCACTGATTCTGCTAATTTCTTAAGTGTTTCTCCTATGTATTCTTCTGGTATTTTCAATTTCATGTCTTACTTTTATATCTTTGATGCATTTTAGGTTGATTTTTGTATAGGGGCAAAGGTAATGGTAAAGTGTGAATCTTTGGCATATAGATATTCAGTTTCCCCAGCACTATTTATTGGAAAAACTGTTCCTTCTGCAGAGTATAGGTATACAATTAGTTGATTGTAGATGTGTTGATGCATTCCTGGAGTTCTCATTCTCTTCCAGTGTTTTATGTGTCTGTTTCTCTATCAGTCTGTTTTATGTGTTCTTGTTTCTGTTTTTGTCTAGGGCATTTCAAAATTCCTTTCCTTTATACCATTTGCTATTCAGCTTCATCTAGCCTGTTGCTGAGGCTTTCAACTGTATTTTTTTTGTTTTCCTCATTGAGCTCTTCATTTCTAAAATGTTTTTTCAATTCTTTTAAAAAATCTCTATCTCTTCATTGAATTTCTCATTCATATCATGCATTGATTTCCTAATTCGCTTTAGCTGTTAGTCTTTGTTATCTTGTATTTCTTTGATTATCCTTAAAAATCATTCTTTTGAGTTCTTCATAATTTCATTAACCTCCATTTTTTGGAAGTCTGAAACTAAAGCATGATTGTGTTCCTCTGGGGGAAGGATATTTTTTCATACTTCTACTTCCCTAATAGCACATTTGATACATCAATTATTTACATTATTTTTAAGGATATTTCCATGGATTAAGACGTGTCTTTAGGTATTGGTTTGCTAGACAAATTTGGCATTAGTTCTGGCTGCATATTAAACTATAGTCTTCCTATGCCTTCTTCTATTGTAACTGATGATAGCATCAACAGGGTCTGGGGGGATCCTCCAAGTCCTAGCAGGGGCATGTACATCTTAGTGGCAGTAGCCAGAATCATTACAGTGCCAGGGCAGGTGTGTGGGCTGCCCATGCCCACCAAAGCCACATGGTCTTGGGGAACGAGTCACGATGGGGCCAGGACCCAAGTGTGTGACAGCATGCACTGCCCTTGATGAGTGGGGAAGGTAGTGCTTCAAAACAAGCACCCCTGATTCTAAGATCCTTCAAACAGGACCCAACCTAATGTGCCTCATCACTTGTCCCAAGTAGTTTGGTACACTACTTGGGCCTAAGTGATGAGGTCACTGTTGGTGTTGCATCCAGCGAGCTCTGTGAAACTTCAGTCCTTTCTACCAGTGTTTTGGAACATCTGCGGAGTTAAAAGGATGAAAGAATGCTGGGGTTTCTATTCTCTGGGGAAGCATGAATGCTGACTCCCATCTCAAGATGGAATCACATTATTGCACACTGAGTGTGAGATATTGAGGAGGGAGACTATGTGAGTTCCTGATTTGAAGCAAAGCTGCAGTGTGTACTCCAGGTACACCTCCCCTTGCTATGCTCCAAGCTTGTGATGACTGTGGATCCCTAAATTAAAAGTTGTAGTAGTAGTAGCTGAGATTAAAAGTTGTAAGTCATTCTGAGTTTTTACCAACAGTTCACTTGCAGCTCATACTGGCTTTTCTTGTCTTCAGAATGGTGGTTTCCACCCTGCACTCCCAGACACTGCACATGATAACATTTCTTTCCACATTGCTGAAACAATGACAGCATCTGTGCTGAATGGCAATAAAAGTATCCCTGTGAGACCTATTGCCTGCTTGTCATTAGTTCCCAACTCCCTCACCCAATATTTCAGCAGTAATATTTTCCATTATAATTAATGTTATCCATTTACAAGTGAGCAAAATAACTTTTGCTCCAGTCTGCTAAAGATTTCTTATAAAGGACCGATCGCTTTCTTTTTCAAAATGGGGTGATAGTCCCCTTGACATAGTTAAATGAAACCAATTCATGTAATCATCATCACTATTGTATTGTCTAATATGCTATTTCATGAAAAGGTATGATATACAAGGAAAATTCATGCTGAGTCTCCAATGAGAGTTCTATGAAACTTTAAATGTCCATATTCGTCAAAACATTAAACCATACACCTCATCATTCTCTTCCTGATTTAATCTAGCTTATCTCCCTGTAGACCAGAGAAACCATCCCTTTCTTACTTTCCAAATGTCTCTATGCTGTCAAAGAAAAATCATTTATCTTACTCTCCCTATGCCTTCTCTTTTTTCTGGTAATCTGTAATACTGTTAGTAGCAACTGCTTCTGCAGGAATAGTCTAACTGCTGCTTTCAGGTTTGTCACAAATTCCTCAGTTTACTCAAATTTTCAGTGAAAAAATATTTTGAATTCACATTCCACTGATAAGAGATGTTGTGTCCTTGGGCCCCCTGCAGTGACCCTGAGCACCTTCATCTAAAGCAGACAGCATAGCTAGACTCTGTTTGGTACTGCATAGCCTTGTAGAGAAAAAAAACAAGGAATCAGGCCCTAAGGAACAGGATACAAATTCTGCTTTATGAGGCCAGCATAAGACATTAAGCCATTATCTGCAACATTGGCATCATATATGGGCACCAGTACCAGTCCTGACTGCTCCACATCCAATCAAGCTCCCTACTAATGTGCCTGGGAAAGAAGCAGAGGATGGCCCAAGTTTTTGGGCCCCTGCCCCCATGTGAGAGACCTGAAAGAAGTCCCTGGATTCTTGCTTCAGCTTGGTCCAGTCCTGGCCATTGCAGCCATTTGGGGAGTGAACCAGCAGAAGGAAGAGTGCTCTCTCTCTCTTTCTGCCTCTGTCTCTCTGTAACTCTGCCTTTCAAATAAATACATAAATCTTAGAAAAAAGCAAAGTGGGATAATAATATGTAGTCATATAAAACATAACTATAGGTGTGACACTATAGGTGAGACATCCCGTTACCATCATTGTATTCTGTGGTTATACACAAGACATAGTTACTATGCAATACTGAAGAGGAGATACCTAGAAAAGAAGATGAGTGCCAGAAGCAGGATAATTTAGGTCAGGATTCCATAATCACTGTCTTTTATCATCACTTATATTCCTGATTGTTGGCCAGACACCTTCTGTGAGTTTAGAGCATGCTGTTTCTAATGAGCACTATGTGATGGTCAGCTTTCAGCTTTGCTTGTCAACTGGGTCAAACTAAAGCCCTGGATATTCAATTAAACACTAATCTGGGTGTTCTCTGAAGGATTTTGTAGTTGTGAGGAAAATCCATAATCATTTCACTTTAAGTAAGCTTGTCTCAGAAAATCTGGATAGGCTTGATTCAATCAATTGAAATGAATTAAGAGCAGGGAAGGGAAGGGAAGGGAAGGGAAGGGAAGGGAAGGGAAGAGAAGGGAAAGAAAACTTTTCCTGTGGACTACAGTTTCAACTTATGCCCAGGAATTCCAGCCTGCCATTCTGGATGGCTTGCCTTAGATTTCTAGTTTCTAAGTAGTCAGTCACCATAATTGTGCAAGCTAATTCTTTATAATAATGCATTAATATATAGTTCCTTCTGCTTCTATTTCACTGGAGAACACAGATTAATCAGATTTTCATATCTTATAGATCAATATTCTGCAATGTTTCTGAATTTTCTGAAATTGGTTCTCAAATATAATGCAATGTAAAGACATTTATGACTCTCCAGTGATAAGAAAGGGCATTGGTAGTCCATGGCATAGTGTAGAAATAGATATGTACAAAATATAACTATTGGATACTCCTCATCAAATACCTATAGAAAGCAAGATTTGAGTTGCTATGTATTTTATACCTTAGAGCATTTTAATAAAACTGAAAAGTATATAAAGTATATCTAACTGTACGAGAGAAAGCAGTGGAAGAAAAGGTGAATTTAGGATTTTAAATTCTTAGTTCAATCTGTACATAAATATCCTAAAAGCTTCTATATCTTCCCAGAAACAACTATCATCTGTAGCCATGAAAACTTTTGAAAATCTCACCCAAAGCCTCATCTTCTGAGTGAGTAAATTACAACTCAAATTGCATTTTCAAATTAAATAAAAGGATTTATTTATTTATTTGAAAGGCAGAGTAGGCAGAGAGAGAAAAAGAGCTCTTCCATCCACTGGTTCACTCCCCAAATGGCCACGATGAACAAAGCTGAGCCGATTCAAAGCAGGAGCCAGGAACTTCTTCAGGGTCTCCCACGTGGGTGCTAGAGCCCAAGCACTTGGGCCATTTCTATTGCTTTACCAGGCCATAGCTGAGAGCTGGATCAGAAGTGGAACAGCTGGAACATGAACTGGCGTCCTTCTGGGTTGCTAGCACTGCAAGCGGTGGCTTTACCCACTACGCCACAGCACTGGACCCATGATGTGTTTTCTTAAACAGAGAACATGGGCTCAAAAGGAATGAAATCTGGATATGTTAAGAGAGATATGTGGGTACATTCCAATGAAAATGAGTATATCAAACTGCTAAATTTCTCTGAGTCCTATTTTCCATTAGAAACAACTTCTCTATCCCTACCTGAACAGGGTAGCCTAAAGAAGCTGTAGGGACTTCCTGTTAGGTAGTCTCCTTGAAAGACATTAATGATTCTCCTTAGAACCACAGTCAATATTCCCCTTTGTTTCTAAACCATAACAAAACTCACAGGTCCAAAAAGCTCCAAATGGTAATGCACATAGCATGATCAAAGAGGAGATGCACTACCCAAGAAAGGAGCTTCATGATTTTTCAACTTAGAATTATACTCAAGATCTGAATACATGAGGGACTGAAGTCAAGGGTATAGTGCCAGAATGGAAGACATGTAAAGTTGAAGCTAGCCACATTCCTTGCTTTGGACTGTTAAACAGAGATGCTAAATTCAATATTTTAGCTTAAGGAGTTCCAAAGTGGTTGATTTCAAGGGTTGGTTGGTTGATTGGTTAGCTGAGACATGGGCCCAACAGTCTTTGGGCCCAGAGACTTTTGATCACAACTTTGAGAAATGAATTTGTGAGGGGTATCCCAGAATCCTTAAAGATCTCTACGATGTCTTTTCTATGCAGGTCATAAATTACAGTGGGAACTGACACCATCAAAATGTGTGCTCCAAGTGCAAAGGGGGATAATAGATTCTAGAGTGGCAGGAGCCAAGTGGTGACAATTAATCACCTTTTACAAGATGTGTGTTGTTGCCGGCGCTGTGGCTCAACAGGCTAATCCTCCGCCTTGTGGGGCCGGCACACTGGGTTCTAGTCCTGGTTGGGGCGCCGGATTCTGTCCCGGTTGCCCCCTTCCAGGCCAGCTCTCTGCTGTGGCCTGGGAGTGCAGTGGAGGATGGCCCAAGTGCTTGGGCCCTGCACCCCATGGGAGACCAGGAAAAATCACCTGTCACCTGGCTCCTGCCATCGGATGAGCGTGGTGCGCCGGCCGCAGCGCGCCAGCCGCTGCGGCCATTGGAGGGTGAACCAACGGCAAAGGAAGACCTTTCTCTCTGTCTCTCTCTCTCACTGTCCACTCTGCCTGTCAAAAATAATAAAATTAAAAAAAAAAGATGTGTGTTGTTGTTGTAATGGACAGAAAAGCCAATTGGCAAACTCATTGAGACCTATGAGGTTGTCTAGTTGATCCTGCTGTCCCTAAAAAACAAACAGATGGGTGGCCTACTAAATTATTACTTCATCTATATAGCACAAGAGATCTAAATCTAGTGAGAAATAAGATTGACATTGATCATGAGAACAGCAGTTGATTAAGTTTACAAAACCCAGAACTCCCTGAATGAAAGGGAGGTTGGGATCATTTGAGGAAAAATGTTTCAACCTAAAATTTCATGTTGTCACTATTTCTCTCAGCCTTCCTCAGAGGAACCTAGTGCCTTTTACCAGGGTGACTATACACTGAGGAAAATAAACTATAAAATTATTGGACAATTACCGTACACTAGTTCCAACTGACAATAATTACAGGATTCAAAATGTTATTTTTATATACCAGTCACTGTAAAAGCTTATGGAGGCCAAATGATCAATGGAGTTACACCTCAGGCACATCCCACAGTGACCCTATGAGTTTCTGAACCTATTTTGTAGTTATATCCCCTACCCCATTCCAGAACTAATAATTAGAATACATATTCTCAACTAGCAGAAACTCATATTAGTTCCTGACCTGTGGTGTGAAAGCTATTATGATAAGAAAAGACCAAGAGGAAGCCAACAGAACTGCCTCCACCTTGAAAACTGTAACAAAAACCAACAGCTTGTTCTTGGAGGTATTACAGAAATTAATGCCTTCACCAAGGACATGAAACATTCAGGGGTGGTGATTCCCACACACTGCATCTGCATTCAACTGGCCTGTTTTGCCTAGGCAGAACACAAATGAATCTTAGAGAATGCCAGTAGATAATTAGCAATAGGATCAAGTGGAGTACAATTGCAGTTGCGGTTAAGAAATGATTGTATTGTTTGAGCAAATTAGTACACCCCTCAGTACATAGGATGTACTCATGTGGGAGACCTGGAAGAAGCTCTTGACTCCTAGCTTTGGATCAGCGCAGCTACAGCAGTTGCAACCAATTGGGGAGTGAATGAGAGGGTGGAAGACCTCTCTCTCTGCCTCTTCTTCTTTCTCTGTGTAACTCTGACTTTCAAATAAATAAATACCTTCTTTTTTTAAAGATTCATTTTATTTATTTGAAATACAGAGTGACAGAGAGATATGGAGAGACAGAGAGAAAGAGATCTTCCATCCTTTGGCTCACTCTACAAATGGCCAGGACAGTCAGGGCTGGGCCATGCCAAAACCAAGAGCCAGGAATTCCACCCAAGTGCTGGAAGGAGTCTAAGTAATTGGTCCATCTTCTGCTGTCCTCCTAGTAGCATTAGCATTAGCAGAGAACTAGATTAGAAGTGGAGCAGACGGACAGTGCTGTGATGTAGCAGGTTAAGCCACTGTCTGCAACACCAGCATCCCATATAGATGCCAGTTCGAGTCCCAGCTGCTCTACTTCTCATCTCGCTCCCTGCTGATGTGCCTGGGAAAGCAGTGGAAGATGGCCCAACTCTGTGGGTCCCTGCACCCATTTCGGAGACCCGGAAGAATCTCCTGACTCCTGGTTTCAGACTGGCCCAGCTCCAGCTCTTGCAGCCATTTGGGGAATGAACAAGCAGATGGAAGATCTCTTTCTCTCTCTCTTTCCCTCTGTCTGCCTCTGCCTCTCCCTCTCTATAACTCCACCTTTCGAGTAAAATAAATAAATTATTTAAAAAAATAAACCTTTAGAGATCAAATTCAATGATACAGATAAAGGATAATAAAAGATAATCATAATCCAGTGGAATTTATTCCAGTAGTAAGAGTCATTTAACAACAACAACAAAAATGGAGCAGCTAAGACTCAAACCAGCACCCCAGTGAGATGCCAGCATCACACACTGTGGTTTAACAAACTGTGCCACAAAGCCAGCTCATGATACAGCTTCAAAGTGAAAGAGACAACATTGCGTCTGGCCCTCCCACAGAAAAAAGGAAGAAGAATGCTTGGTGAGCAACGTATTTTGGAGCATTATATTCCTTATTTAAGTGGATATTCTGACCCATTTACTGAATTGCCTGAAAAACCGATAATATTGAGTCAGATCTACAAAAAGGGTCTCTGCCACGGGCTACTGTGCAAGCCCCTCTGACACTGGAGGCATATGATCCAGTGGCTCCAAGGGTACTTGCTTTTTCAGCAGCAGATAGAGACCCTATTGGGATGTTCTTGCAGGCACTTATAGAGGAATCACAGTGCACCCCTTATGTTTTAGTACAAAGCTCTGAAATCCTTTGTAAATTATTGTTCTCCCTTTAAGAAAAAGTCTTTGGCTTCCTATGGGGCCAAAAAAGCAATCACTTAGCAGTAGGCCATGACATTACCATGTGACTAGAGCTTCTCCACAAGCCCTGGATGTCATTGGTCCCACAGGCCACAAAGCTGGATGTGCAAAGCAACTCCCCATTGTCATATGGAAGCACTGCAGAGTAGATAGGACTCGGGCAGGCCCTGAAGGCACCAACAGGTTTCTTTTTTTGTTTGTTTTGTTTTGTTTTTCTTTTGTATTATTTTTTATTTAATAAATGTAAATTTACAAAGTACAACCTTTGCATTGTTGTGACTTTTTCCCCATAACCTCCCTCCCACCCGCAGCCATCCCTCTCCCACTCTCTCTCCCATCCCACTCTTCATCAAGATTCATTTTCAATTATCGTTACATACAGAAGATCAACTTAGGCCGGCACTGCGGCTCAACTGGCTAATCCTCCGCCTGCTGCGCTGCAGCTAAGGAGAGAGTATGCAGCCATCAACTACAGGTGCTGAGTTCTATTGCCAGGAGGCTTCCACCTGGCTGATGCCCTGAATCTCCCAGATAGACCATCCTGCTTCACGGAGCCTGAGGATCTGCCTGGTGGTCAATTGACCGGACGCATTGATTTTCTAACCCCCACCTGCAGTTACTCCTTCCCTTCAAAGCCCTTTTTGCTGGTTTGTTGGAGGGAAAGAGAACATTTTGGATCTAGAAATGACTTTCCCCAAGACTGCCAGCTTCTTGAAATACACTCTTTCCTCTTACCAATGCTAATCTCTGGTGAACTGGCTTTCCAGCAGCAAGCAGTGTGGTCCTGATTACTTTGTCCAGTTACAAAATCGGTAAGCCAGTCAAGGAGTTAGGAGGGTATTCTTCAGGTTCGAGGGGAAAGGCAATGTATACATGTACACATGTACCCCCACCTCAGAGCTGTTCATGGGGAGCTGACCCTGCAGCTGAACTCCAGGGCCTTCCCAGGAACCAGCAAGAGAACTTTTTCTCAGGGATTGTCCCTTTTCTCCCTGTGTGATATCAGCTACCTATAAATACTGTGTTAGTCTGGGGAAGCAGTACTTTAGTGCAGAATCAACAGGCTCCCAATTTGGGTAAGGAGTCAATGAGCTCTAAGACCAGGTAAGTTGAACCAGGCGCACACCAGGATTCCTCTATCACCATCAGTTGGGCTTCATGCCATTTGGATTTCATTTGGGTTGTTTTCAGGTACCAGTTGATGGGAGATAAGATTCTAAGACTATTACCTCTGTCCTTCCCTGAAGAGGATTTGCTTTGGAAGAGTACTTTGTGTGAGAATTTATATCTCTTTTGTAAAATATAGGTGACTCAGTTTCAGTTCTGTCCACAGCTCGCTAGGTTGCATCTTTGATGATTGGGCAGCCTGTAATTATGGTCCTGTGGCTAAGAAGAAACTGGTGTTCTAGTATAATTCTATAAGGCCTATGTATGTGTTGGATTTTAAGTAAAGGGACCATTAAATGGATCCTTGAACTATGATGCCCTCCTGCAGCTAGAAAAATTTTTTCAGAGATTTTGTAAACAGGATGAAATACCTTATGTGCAAGCTTTCCTATTGCATAATAAGGATTCTTATAAAGAGGTATGTGGATTCATGATTCAAAGGAACAGAAGCAAAATTTGTCCCATTTCAGATATTAAAATGCAGGTAGAAGTAGATGATGAGGAAAGCAACTTTCCAGCAGCTGTGTCTGTTGCAATTGATGCCAAAGGTTATGTTCAGAGCCCTTCCTCATTTGAAAATGCTGGAGCTCCACTTCACCCTAGTGCTAGAGCAGAGGCCCAGAGAGCTGCCTGATCTCTTAAAGCCAATTCTAACTTTCCACAGAACTCTCTGATGAATTTGACACTGTGGGAACAATAACCATGAGAATAATATGACAAAACTATTTAAGAAACAACTGAATTTGAAGTGAAAACATGAAAATTGGAGACAGATTGTGGAACAATGGGTTAAGCCACTGCCTGCAACACCAGCATTCTATATGAATGCCAGTTTAAGCCCTGGCTACTGCACTTCAGATCCAGCTCCATGCTAATAAGCCTGGGAAAGAAAAGGAAGATGACTCAAATGCTTGGGCACCTGCTACCCAGATAGGAGACCTGTGTGGAGCTCCAGGCTCCTGGCTTTTGTCTGGTCCAGCCCCAGTCATTTTTGCCTTTTGGGGAGTGAACCAGTGGATGGAAGATCTCTTTTCTCTGTTTGTCCCTCTGTCTGTCATCCTGCCTCTCAAATAAATACATCTTTAAAAAAAAGAGAGAAATTTTTAACTCATTAATTGGGAGCAAAGTGTCTTGCAAAGTTTTTGAGATAATGTATTTTAAATTTCCACTACACTAAAAAGGCTCAAGACTTCACTGAATAAGAAATTTAGCAAGTAAAAAGCAAAAAGACCCTAGTTTAGTGTAAATATAAACAGCAGCTATAAGCAATAATTGAATGGGAAAATAACCATTTCATCCATATACAGTAAATTTTAAAGTAATCACAAATCATTAAAACTATAGTGATATTCTTAGCCATTGACTTGACAAAAGTATACAACAAAGTTTTACAAAACTATATTTGCAGCAATACTGATAGAGGCATTTTTTTAAAAATTTAGCTTTTACATTTAAGGGAGAATCTGTATTTTGTCTTTCTGGTCCAGCTTATTTCACTCAACATGATATCATCCAGTTGTGTCCATTTTGCTGCAAATGGTAGAACTTCATTCTTTTCTACTGAGAAATAATATTCCATTGTGTCTATATACACATTTTCTTTAAGTGTTCATCTGATGATGGATACTTCAGTTGGCTCCAAATTTTGGCTGTAGTGACAGCACTGCTGTAAACATGGTGGTTCAGGTATCTCTTTGATACGTTGTGTTCGAGACTTTTGGGTATATACCAAATAGTGGGATTGCTAGATCATATGGCAACTCTATTCCTAGTCTGTTAAGAAATCTTCACACTGTTTTTCACTGTGGCTGCACTAATTTACATTCCCACCAACAGTGTAAAAGTGTCCCCATTTGTCCACACCCTCACCAGCATTTTTTACTCTGTGTTTTGGATTTTAGCCATTCTGACAGGAGTGAGGTGATATCTCTTTGTGGTTTTGATTTGCACTTCTCTGATGGCTGATATTCAGCACTTTTTCATAAATTTGTTGGCCATTTGTATTTCTTCTTTTGAGAACTGCCTATTGAAGTTATTTGCCCATTTCTCAACTGAATTGTTTGTTTAATTTATTTTAATTGCTGATATATTCGAGACATTAATCCTTTGTCAGAAAAGTGGTTTGCAAATATTTTTCCCATTCTATTGGTTTTCTTTTCTCTGTTTTGATCATTTCCTTTGCTGTGCAAAAGCTTCTGAGTTTGATATAGTCCCATTTCTTTAATTTTGCCTTTGTGGCCTCTGCTTTGGGGGTCTTATCCAAGACGTTTTCCCCTACACCAGTGTTTTGAAGTGTTTCCCCTGTTTCCTTCCAGCAACTTCATAGTCTTAGATCTTAAATTCAGGTCTTTGATCCATCTTCATTTGATTTTTGTATATGGTGAAAGGTATGGATCTAGTTTAATTCTTCTGAATGTATACATCTAATTTTGCCAGCACCATCTGTTGAAGAGATTATCCATACTGCATT
Organism: Sylvilagus floridanus; assembly: GCA_949820135.1. Taxonomy (NCBI): domain Eukaryota; kingdom Metazoa; phylum Chordata; class Mammalia; order Lagomorpha; family Leporidae; genus Sylvilagus; species Sylvilagus floridanus. The sequence continues at coordinate 89,678,834 of OX463241.1, read as the reverse complement.
GTATGGTCTTTTGTATGAGCACTTTTGTGGAAAATGAGCTGGCTGTATGTATATGGATTAATTTCTGGGCCCTCTATTCTGTTTCATCAATCTATGTTTTGGTTTTTATGCTAGTTAGTACCACTCTGTTTTAGTTACTATAGCTTTGTAGTATGCTTTCAAATCAGGTATTGTGATGCCTCCAGATTAATTTTTCTTATTCAGTATCACTTTAGCTATTCTGAGTAGTTTGTGATTCTATATGAATTTTCAGATTGCCTTTTTAATTCTGTAAAGAACATCATTGATATTTCAGTAGGGATTGCATTGAATCTGTAGATTGCTTTAGGTAGTAAAGACATTTTAATTATATTGATCTTTCCAATCCATGTACAAGGAATATATTTCCACTTTTTGTGTGTCTGTGATGATTTATTGCATGAATGTTTGACAATTTTCATTGTATAGACCTTTCACTGAATTGATTAAATTTAATTCCTAATTTTTTTATTTTTTGTAGCTATTGTGAATGAGATTTCTTTCTTGATGTCTCTTTCTGTAAGTTTATCATTGGCATACAAAAAAATCAAATGTTTTTCATATGTTTATTTTGCAACCTGTAAATTTATTGAATCTACTTACCAATTCTGACAGCTTTTTGCTGGAGTGTTTAGGTTTTTCCACATACAACATCATCTTATCTGCATACAAGGATAATTTTAATTCCTTTTTTATAATTTTGATGCAGTTTATTTCTTTCTCCTCACTAATTGGTTTTGTTAAATTTCCAGTACTATATTAAGTGGACATATTTGACTTGTTCCAGATCTGAGGAGATATGCTTTCAGCTTTTTCCCATTTAGTATGATATTGGCTGTTGGTTTGTGATATATAGCCTTTATAATTTTGAGGAATATTCTATCTGTACCAAATTTGTGGAGTGTTTTTATCATGAAGCAGTGTTGGATCTTATCAAATGATTTCTCTGCATCGATTGAGATGACCACATGGTTTTTACTCTTCATTCTATTGATGTTATTGATGACATTTATTGATTTGCAAATGTTGAACCACCTTGGCATAACTGGGATAAACCCACTTGATCATGATATCTGATCTTTATGATATGTTTTTCTTACAATTTTTCATTTATATAAGCTGAACAAATTTTATTTATTTCATATATACTCATTTAGGAGCAGTGTTATACTTCTCCCTCTACCTTCTCTCCCACCCACAATCCCATACTTCAACACTCCCTTATTCTTCTTTTCTTATTCTTTCTTTTAATTTACAAAGGCATACTTTCAGTTTATTTTATAGTCTTAAAATAATCTCTCTACTAAGTAAAGAAATCAGCAAATTGTAAGAAGAAAAAAGAAACAATTTCCTCAACAGTAGCGACAAGTACTGTAAATAATAGTTTTCATAAGAGAGGGAGGAGATGTACAATTTGGACATGCTCAAGCTGACTTGCCCCAAATGATGGAGTTAGAAATGTGCCAGGGGATTCCAATTCAATCCCATCAAGGTGGTATGTACCAATGCCATCTCACTAGTCAAAGTGATCAATTTCAGTTCATAATTGAACACACTGATAGATCTAAGGGTCAAAGGGATCACACAAACAAGACTAGTGTCTGCTAATACTAACTGATAGAACCAAAAGGGGAGAGAATGATCCAGCTTGGAAAGCAGGATACACAGCAGACTCATAGAATGGGAGATGTCCTAAATAGCACTCTGGCCTCAGAATCAACCCTTAAGGCATTTGGATCTGGCTCAAGAGCCCATGAGAGAGTATTTTAGGCCTGGAAAGCCAAAATACTCTGGCAAAAAAAAAAAAAACACCTAAATGAAAGATCTCTGCGAGTGAGATCCAAGAGGAAAGAATGGGCCATCAAAGAAGGAGGTACCTTTCTCTGAAGGGAGGAGAGAACTTCCACTTTGACTATGACCTTGTCCAAATAAGATCGAAGTTTGCGAACTCAAAAGGCTTCCATAGCCTTGGGAACTCATGACAAGAGCCTAGGGAGATTACTGACGCCATAAACAAGAGTGTCAAATTGTTAAGTCAACAACAGGAGTCACTGTGTACTTACTAATCGTGTGGGATCTCTATCCTTAATGTGTTGTCCAATGTGAAGTAATGCTATAACTAGTACTGAAACAGTATTTTACACTTTATGTTCTGTGTGGGTGCAAACTGATGAAATCTTTACTTAATATATACTAAATCGATCTTCTATATATAAAGAGAATTGAAAATGAATCTTGATGTGAATGGAATAAGAGAGGGAGTGGGAGATGGGAGGGTTGTGGGTGGGAGGGAAGTTATGGGGGGGAAGCCATTGTAATCCATAAACTGTACTTTGGAAATTTATATTTACTAAACAAAAGTTTAAAAAAAACAAAATGTCAATTTTGCTCATGTGCATTACATTTTTTGTACTCTACTAGTTACCACAAATCAGGGAAAACATATTATTTATCTGTTTTGGGAATGGCTTGTTTCACTCATTCTCCCAGGAAAAAGCAGCAGGGGGCTTGACCAGAGCATCTGAGGTGTGGAGTACCCAGAACTTTAGTTGTTTGTGAAGCAGGGGGCCAGAACATCGTGAAAGACAAAATCCAAAGCCTGGATGGTACACAGCTAAGGCAAAGGGTGATCCTACAACTACTATAGCCCAAAAACAGCCTGTGAGAAGCAGAGAGAAGACAAAATAGCGAGCATATCTAGAGAAAGAAGAAATACCATGAACATCTGGAAGGAGGGATTGCAACCCCTTGGGCTACATCCAGTGCTGGGGACCACCCAGAAATTGTAATGGTTGAGTCCACTGGTGGTGACGACAATGTTGAACCTCCAGTATCATTCTAGGCTTCTGAATCCACCCAATTATGGGGTATATTAGTGGACAGGATCTGACTCTTGGGGCTAGACCCAAGACAATTACTATTTTTTATAAAGCTTTTATTTAAAGAATATAAATTTCCAAAGTACAGCTTATGGATTACAATGACTCCCCCCCACACAACTTCCCTCCCTCCCGCTACCCTCCCCTTTCCCGCTCCCTCTCCCCTTCCATTCACATCAAGATTCATTTTCAATTTTCTTTATACACAGATCACTTTAGTACATATTACGTAAAGATTTCAACAGTTTGCCCTCACATAGAGACACAAAGTGAAAATACTGTTGGAGTACTAGTTATAGTATTAATTCACAATGTACAGCACATTAAGGACAGAGATCCTACATGATTTTTTTAAAGAATTGATTAATTATCTATGCAATTTCCAATTTAACACCAAGATTTTTTAATCATATGCAATTTTCTTTATATACAGAAGATCGATTCAGTATATACTATGTAAAGATTTCATCAGTTTGCACCCACACAGAAGCACAAAGTGTAAAAATACTGTTTCAGTACTAGTAATAGCATTATTTCACATTGGATAACACATTAAGGACAAATCCCTCATGAGACGTAAGTACACAGTGACTCCTGATGATGATTTAACAATTTGACACTCTTGTTTATGGCCTCAGTAATCTCCCTAGGCTCTAGTCATGAGTTGCCAAGGCTATGGAAGCCTTTAGGGTTCGCCGACTTCAATCTTATTCCAACAGGGTCATAGTCAAAGTGGAAGTACTGTCCTCCCTTCAGAGAACTGTACTTCAGAGTACTGTCCTCCTTCTTTGATGGCCCCATTCGTTCCACTGGGATCTCACTCACAGAGATCTTTCATTTAGGTCCTCTTTTTTTTGTTTTTCAGAGTGTCTTAGCTTTCCATGCCTAAAATATTCTCATGGGCTCTTGAGCCAGATCCAAATGCCTTAAGGGCTGATTCTGAGGCCAGAGTGCTATTTAGGACATCTCCCATTCTATGAGTCTGCTGTGTATCCCGCTTCCCATGTTGGATCATTCTCTCCCTTTTCATTCTATCAGTTAGTATTAGCAGACACTAGTCTTGTTTGTGTGATCCCTTTGACTCTTAGACCTATCAGTGTGATCAATTGTGAGCTGAAATTGATCACTTGGACTAGTGAGATGGCCTTGGTACATGCCACCTTGATGGGATTGTATTGGAATCCCCTGGCACAATTCTAACTCCATCATTTGGGGCATTTCCGATGACAATTACTATTTTTGTGAACTCAGTCTTGTGTACATAGCATAGTACCACCTGATGTCATATGTGATTAATATGATGAGCTACTAAATTATGATTCTATTGCAGACCTGGAAGCAGATATTTCTACTTTGTTGAGGCATGTAAAGTCTTGTGGCTGGGCTATCCATGGGTCCAAAAAGCCAGGGGCCTGGACCCTGTCAAATTCTTGGGAGTTAGTTGGTCCAGTAAGACCAAGGTTATCCCCAAGGCAGTGATAGATGAGATTCTGGCTTTTCCCAACTCTAAAACTGTGAAATAGTTTCAGAAGTTTGTACAATTGCGGAGATATTGGAGAGCATTTATCCCACATCTGGCACAATTCTGAAGCCCTTATATCGCTTGTAAAAAAAAGGGTGTCAGTTGGGAATGGAGTGAACAGGAGATAGCAGCCTTTACAGCAGCTAAGCAGTGTGCAAGCTTCCCAGTCCCTCAGTGTGTTTGATCCAATCTGCCAGTGTGATCTTAACATGCATGTCACTACAGAAGGATTTTGTTTGGGCCTTTGGCAGTGACACAAAAGCCTGAGACAGCCCATTGGGTTTTGGTCCCAATTCTGAAAGAGTCTCAGTACTCATTAATTAAAGAACAGCTCACTGCAGTGTACTCTGCCTTGATGGCTACTGAAAACATAATGGGCATGACTCCTTCACTGTACATACCTTGTACCTTATTACTGGCTGGGTATGAGACTAGACAGTGAAACCAAATAGTGGGACAGCACAAATTCCCACATTGGCAAAGTGGGATGCCTACTGATAGCAACTAGGATTTCTAAATACAGGCTCTTTGTAGGCTGAACTGCAGGGATTTGGGGACCTGTGACTTACACAACTAACAACATGCTTTCTGTGGCCTCATGTGCTAGAGAACCAGTAGCCAGTCCTTCCCAGGAGGCTTGGCACATAGATGGATCTAGCAAAGGACATCCTGCACAGCGATTGCAGTGGACATTTCAGCCTTCCACTGAAAGGATTTTGTGGGAATTAGGAGCCAATCTGTCTAGTGCCAGTAGCCACTGGAACTGTGATATGGAAACAAGTGTACATTGAAAGGTGGCACATATTCCATCTCTATTTTTAAATATTTCTTGCCTCCTACTAATCTGAGATTTGGTTCATTGTTATTTTTCTAGTACTTTGAAATGCATTGATAAATCATATATTTGATTTCTTTCCAATTTCTTGTTGTAGGCACCAACTGCTTCCCTCAAAATAATGTTTCTGCTGTATCCCAGAGGTTTTGATATGTTGTATTGTCATCTTCATGGATTGCCAGGAATTTTTTTATTTCCCTTTTCATTTTGTCTATGACCCACTCTTCATTCAGGAGTGTGGTGTTGAACTTCCATGTGTTTGCATGTTTTCTAGAGTTTCTTAAGTTATTAATTTCCAGTTTCACTCCATTGTGTTAAAAAAAGATACACCCAAGTTGGGCATAGTAAATCTCTTCTATTTTACACAGAGGGGAAGGTATTATCATTTCTACTGGCATAGTAACAGCTTCAGCTTTTTTATTCTGAGATGATCAATGCCTAGGGTTAGCCAACAGTGGCTACAACACCCACACACATAGTTGCATAATCTGTACAAAGGATTTGTGGGATCCTCAGTGAGAGTACCTAAACTCTGCAGTGACCCACCCCAACTCTGAGCTCCTGCTCAGGGAGCTCTCAGCCTCAGAGTCCAGACACATTGATTGCCCTGAGACCCAGCTACACCATACCCTTATCATGCAGTCACAAAATTCGCACAGTCATGGCATACAAGGCTTCCACAGTCACAGGGTGAAGAGGAACCACTCTCAATCCTGTGAGCCTACTCCCTCCAGGGAGAGAGCAGAGGTATTTTCAGTGCCAGCTGCCTGTGGGTACTCCACCTTGGCAGTTTGAGCACCAGAGCATGTGATACGATAGGAGGAAGAGAACACCTCAGAATCCTAAGTGGGTGTCCAGTCCTCTGTATATACTTCAGGCCAGACTCAGTGGAGAACATGGATTTATCTCTCTGATAAATCCTCTTGTCATGCACATGAGAGACCATGTAGCTTCTACAAATATTAAGATGGCTGTTTCTACCTGCTGCTATCCTGGCACGCTTGTGGGGGGAAACAAAAAAGCAATACAAGGACCACTGAAACAAAAGACTATTTTTAAGAAAATCAAAATATTTGATACATTGGCCCAACTAACCAAAAATAAATAAATAAATAAATAGAAGAAGACCTAAATAAATAAAACAGGAGATGAAGAAGGAGAGATGTAACAGTAGATACCACAGAAATAAAAAGAACCATCAGAAATTATTACAAGCAGTGATATGCCTGCAAATTGGAAAATCTAGAAGCAATGGCCAGATTTCTGGACACACGCCATCTACCAAAATGCAGTAATAAAGACACAGAAAGCCTAAATAGACCAATAACCAAGATTAAAATTAAATCAGTAATAAGACCCTCCCAATAAAGAAAAACCCAGGACCAGATTGCCTCACTGTTGAATTCTACCAGACTATTAAAGAAGAACTCACTCCAATTCTTCTCAAACCTTTCAAAACAGTTGAAAGGTAAAGAATCCTCCTAAACTCCAACTATGAGGGAAGCATCACCTTAATTCCAAAACTAGAAATGATACAACAAATATAACTATAAACTAATATCATTGATGAACATAGATGCAAAAATTATCACCAAAATACTAGCTAATTGAATCCAACCACACATCGGAAAGAACATTCACCTGGACCAAGTAGCATTTATCCTTGGTAAGTAGCGATGGTTTAGGATACCCCCCCCCAAAAAAAAATAAATATGATACACCACACTAACAAACTGAGGAATAAAAACCATATAATGGCTGGCGCTGCGGCTCAATAAGCTAATCCTCCGCCTATCGGCGCCTGCACACCAGGTTCTAGTCACAGTCGGGGTGCCTGATTCTGTCCCGGTTGCCCCTCTCTGCTCTCTGCTGTGGCCCGGAAGTGCAGTGGAGGATGGCTCAAGTGCTTGGGCCCTGCATCCCATGGGAGACCAGGAGAAGCACCTGGCTCCTGCCATCAGATCAGCACGGTGCGCCGGCTGCAGCGTGCTGGCCACAGCTGCCATTGGAGGGTGAACCAATGGCAAAAGGAAGACCTTTCTCTCTGTCTCTCTCTCTCACTGTCCACTCTGCGTGTCAAAAAAAAAAAAAAAAACATATGATTATCTCAATAGATGCATAGAAAGCATTTGATAAAATACAACGTTGGCTCATGGCAAAAAATATTAAGCAAATTGACTATAAAAAGAAAATTCCTCAGCACAATAAAGGCAATATATGACAAACCCACTGCAAGCATCATATTGAATGGGAAAAAGTTGAAGCATTTCCACTAAGATCCAGAACCAGACAAGGATGCCCACTTTCACCATTGCTATTCAAATATTTCTGGAAGTTTTAGCCAGAGCCATTAGGGAAGAGAAAGGAATCAAAGGGATATGAATAGGAAAGAAGGAAGTCAAATTATCACTGTCTGCAGTTGATATGATTCTATATACAGGGTAACTAAAAGGTTCCAGTAAGAGACTATTGTAACTCATAAAAAACTTTGAGAAAGTTTCAGGATATAAAATCAACACACAAAAAATCAATAGCCTTTGTACACACAGACAATGTCATGGCTGGGAAAGAACTTGTAAGGTCAATCCCATTCACAATAGCTACAATAAAAAAGAAACCTTAAATATCTTGGAATAATTTTACCAAGAAAGTCAAAGTTCTCTATTATGAAAATGACAAAATATTGAAGAAAGAAATAAAAGGCACAAAAAATGAAAAAATCTTCCACATTCATGGATTGAAAGAATATCATCAAAAGCAATTTATAGCTTAAATGTGATCCCAATCAAAATACTAATGAAATTATTCTCATACTTAGAAAAGGATGCTAAAATGCATATGAAAACACAAGATACCATGAATAGCTAAAACAAATTTTGAATGAGGTTGGTTACACATTTGGTTTTGGTCCTGACACTTTTTCTTTAAACATTTATTTATTTATTTGAAAGTCAGTGTTACACAAGAGAAGGAGAGGCAGAGAGAGAAAGAGAGAGGTCTTCCATCTGCTGGTTCACTCCCCAAGTGGCTGCAATGGCTGGAGTTGTGCCGACGAGAAGCCAGGAGCCAGGAGGTTCTTCTGGGTTTCCCACATGGATATAGGTGCCCAAGGACTTGGACCATCTTCCGCTTTCTCAGGCCATAGCAGAGAGCTGGATGGGAAGAGGAGCAGCCAGGAGTCGAACCAGCACCCATATGGGATGCCAGGACTACAGGCAGTGGCTTTATCTGCTACATCACAGCATTGGCTCCCCTAAAACAATCTTAAACAAACAACAACAAAAAAAAAAAAACCTGGAAGCATCACAAAACCTATTTTCAAGACATAATACAGTGCACTTATAATCAAAACAGCCTGGCACAAAAATAGACACGTAGACCAATCAAACATAATAGGAACCACATAAATTAATCCATGCACATATAACCAATTAATTTTTTACAAATGAGCTGAAACCAATCCCTGGAGAAAAGAGAGTCTCTTCAACAAATGGTGCTGGGAAAATTGGATCTACACATGCTGAAGTACGAAACAAGATCCTTACCTTACACCTTATACAAAAAATCAACTCAAAATGGATCAAAGATCTAAATCTACAACAAGACACCATCAAATTACTAAAGGAAAACATTGGAGGAACTCTGCAAGACATTGGCATAGGCAGAGACTTTTTGGAAAAATCCTAGAAACACAGGCAACAGACAAACATTCAATCATGTAAAGAGGCAACCAATAGATTTGGAGAAAATATTTGCAAACCATGCAACTGATAACTAATATCCAGGATCAAGAAAATCAGCAACAACAAAACAAACAATCCAGTTAAGAAATGCACAAGGGACAAGAACAGGCAGTTTTCACGGGATAAAATACAAATGGCCAACAGACACATGAAAAAATGCTCAAGATTACCAGCCATCAAGGAAATGCAAATCAAAACCATAATGAGGTTTCACTCCACCCCATTTAGAGTGGCTATCATCCAAAAATCATAAAATAATAAGTGCTTGTTATGATGCGAGGAAAAAGGTACTCTAATATACCATTGGTGGGAATGTAAACTAGTACAACTATTATGGAAAATAGGATGGAGATTCCTCAGAGATCTGAAAATTGATTTACTGTGTGACCCAGACATCCCACTCTTGGAAATTTATACAAATGAAATGAAATTAGCATATGAAAAAGTTATTTGTACCCCCTATGTTTATTGCAGCTCAATTCACAATAGCTAATATATGGAATCAACCCAGATTACAATCAACTGATGACTGAATAAAGAAAATGTGGCATACTTTTCTATGGAATATTATTCAGCCAAAAAAAATGAGATCCTGACTTGCAATAAAATGTATGTAACTGGAAACCATTTTGCCTAGTGAAGTAGGAAGTCCCAAAAAGACAAACCTTGTATGTTTTCTCTTACATGTAGTAGTTAATATCTAATACCAAAAAATATATGGGACTGAACTGGTCATTTGGGGATATGATTCTTATTTTTGTCCTTGTTCATAACTCTATGTGACTGCAGTCTTCCTAGTTTTTCCTTGTTGAATATTATGACTAGTTGTGAATTAAGCCTATGAATATAGAGTGAATTAAAGTTATATCTTCGAAAAAATTGATGGGGGCTGGTGCAGTGGTATAGAGGGTAAAGCTGCCACCTGCAGTGCTGGCATCCCATCTGGGCACCGGCTCAAGTCCTGGCTGCTACACTTCAAATCTAGCTCTCTGCTATGGCCTGAGAAAGCAGTGGAAGATGGGCCACATCCTTGGGCACCTATACCTGCGTGGGAGATCCAGAATCTCCTGGCTCCTGGCTTCTGGCTTCTGATCAGTGCAGCTCCAGGCATTGCAGTCAATTAGGGAGTGAACCATCGGATGGAAGACCTCTCTCTCTCTCTCTCTTTCTCTCTCTCTCTCTCTCTGCCTCTCCTTCTCTCTGTGTAACTCTGACTTTCAAATAAATAAATAAATCTTTTTTAAGAAAGTGGCAGATGAATTTCATTGGGCTTTTCCCCCAGTCTGTTAGGTGCAAGTATGCTGTGACTTGTGTGGACAGTGCTACAATTCAGCTCTTTGCTATTCTTGTCAGACAGCCTGACCAGTGAGCAGTCCTGCATTCCCTGGAAGACTACATGTCATATATGGGTAACCATAGGTTATTGAAAGTGGCCATGGGCCCCATTTACAGGCTCTGGAGTACAAGACTGGGCCAAGTGCCTAAGTACCTAATGGAAGCTGCATGCACCATACCATCCCTAAGCAACTGGAATGATTAAACAGTGTGATTTTTTAAGCAAGTCCTCAGAAAGAAAGCCAACTCAGGTTCCCTGGTTGAATGGAACAAAAGACTATGGTCTATGTTGCATTTGTTGAATGAATGGCCTTGGGCAGGAACACTGGCTTCCTGTGGAGGCTTTCTGGCATTACTCAGTGGCACCCACCCAACTGCAGCCTGGTGGCTGCAAATAGCCACTTGCACTGGACACACACCTTTGTAATGGTGACCAACCAATCATCTTGTTGGGTGTGCACTAAGTTGCCTGTCAGCTCTGCAACTTGGCTGCCTTGGAAGACAACTGCAGTCACTGACCACACTGGACTTGGTATGGAACTACACTTACCCTGGAATTGGTTATGAAATTACAATTGGACTCATACAAAGATTTTAGTCTCGGAACAATACAATAAAACCTGCTCAGGGTTGACGGATTCTGTATTATATATTATAGTTTGTTGCTGTAACTTGTTATATTGTCTTATAGTTTGTTGCTGTATCATGTTATGGCCTTTAATTTTAATGTTCCACACCCTCATGTGTACTCTTTGTATAGCAACAGTTGAAGAAGATAAAGTACATATAGATTGCATTTGCCAGCGACTAATTTTTGGTTTGATCCAATCCTTAAAGCTTTGACAAAAGACGCTGAACTTGCACAATTTATCTGGAGTTCTCTGTGCCCCCTGAGAATACTTGTTCATTGATGGAGGTCACACTGGGCTTGTGAAAGCCTTGACAGCTGGGAGACTCTGCCTATTAGGCTATTTGATTGTTCCTTTCTCCTTACATAGCCTAATGAAACCAGGCACTGAACTAACTTCTTAAAACTATTCTCTGGAGTATCCCAGGACCGTCCTGCAGGAATTTCAGATGGAGATTTGTATTTTTACTCTCTTGGTTGGGGGTAGCTGCTTGCCAGTATGTACAAAGATATTTGTCACTCTATTTGTTCTGGCTAATGAAACAACTAACTCATAAACTTGAAAAAGTCTCTGAATTACCTAGCTAGGGTAGTTTTAGACCACAGAATAGCTTTAGACTATATTCTAGCAGAATGGGGGAGAGTGGGCGGGAATGTGTGTAGGGTAGTTGATTCTTGCCAATTTTATCCCAAGTGGAATAAGTATTGATAAAATTAGGAGACAGTCCACCTGGCTACTTCATCAAAACCCCCTTTTTCTAAGGAACTGGAGACTGGTTTTCAAATTTATTTTCCTGATACCATCTGGAATTAGGTACATTTTTGAAGGCATTTTAAAATTAAGGGCTAACACTTTGAATAATGATGTTGGGAATTTACGTAGGGTTTAAAGTCACCCTGTTATGAATACAGAAATTTTGCAAGCAAACATCTAGTCTAGCAGATGTACAAGAGTTTTTGTCTTGCACTCCCTCAAAGTGGGAAACCAAGGAAGAGGTACTTCATCATATCAAAAATTTTCGTTCTGAAAATCCCTTGCTCCACCCCCAGTAGGTAGGAAGTAGACAGAAGGGAGTCAACACCACTTACTTTTCAATAGATATGGAATGAAAAATTGACAATGGGGAATTTGAAACCATAATAAGGACATCTTCTTCTCCCTTTTCATATTTTAAGTGATATTGTGGGTGACCTGTGGCTAGTCTTATGAGTAATGGTGCTGGCAAAAGTTTCAGGAGCCTGTGAGAGGAGATGGCTTGGAATGGCAGATTTCACACCCAGCTAAGGAGAGAATATGCAGCCATCAACTGCAGGCAGCTAAGCTCCCTTGTCTAAATGATTCCACATGACTGATGCCCTGGAGCTCCCAGATTGACCATCATTGGAACACAGCCTACTTGATGGTCAATTGACTGAATTTGTTGGTTTTCCTAATTTCCACCTGCAGTTACTCTCCCTTTAAAAATCCTTTTGCTGGCTTGTTGGAGAGAAAGAGCACATTTAAGATCCAGATATCACTCTTTCCCCAAGACTGCCAGCTTCTCTTTCCTCTTACCAACTCTCATCTCTGGTGAATTAGATGTCCGGTCGCAAGCAACAAGGGCCTGATTATTATGTCCAGTGACAAAATGTTTAGACATTTCCAAAATTTTGTTCCCTAAAGAAAGTTTTAACAACTCAAATATTTGTATAAACATCTTCCCCTCTAGTATTTCTTATTCCTACTCATTTTATTAAAATTATATTGTAGGGGTCAGCATTGTAGCATAGTGCGTAAAAGTCACTGCCTGCAATGCTGGCATTCCATATGGGTGCCAGTTCAAGCCCTGACTGCTCCACTTCTGAAGGAGCTCTCTGCAATGTGCCTGGGAAAGCAGCAGAGGATGGTCCCTGCACCCATGTGGGAGACCCAGAAGAAACCCCTGTCTCCTGGCTCCTGGTTTCTGGCTTCAGATCCACCCAGCTCTGGCTGTTGTAGAATTTTGGGTTATGAACCAGTAAATAGAACATTTTTCTCTCTGTCTCTGTCTCTCTCTAACTCTGCCTTTCAAATAAATAAATAAATCTTTTAAAAATGATATTGTAACAAATAGGTTTACACGTAATAATTATCCTTATTATTTGTATATAAATAATTGTTCAACTTAGAATAGATTCCTGGAGAAAAAAATAAATTAGTAGGTAAAATAATTAATTTTTGTAAGATTTTACAAAATTCACCTGAAAGTTTTTCAACTAATTTCCTTTTCCACTAGTATTTTGTGGGAAAGTTTGTCCCTCCTTTCTGTTGCTTTTCTTCAGACTAGTTTTTCTTACATGTGTTTACTTCTTGTTCTCTGACCCTATCCTAGTTCATTTTCTATTTCTATAACAAAATACATGAGACTAGGCAAGGAAAAGAAGTTTATGTTGTCCCAAAGTTCAGCCTCTGATAAGACAACCACATACATTGAGAGTCTCTTGTTGGATTTTAACATGGCAGGAATGCATTCAAGAGAGAGAGATGTCACGTGAAAGGAGAAGAAACAAAGAAGGCCAAACTCATAAGAACATGTCTCAGTGTAACCAACCCAGTCCCATAAGAGTGAAAACTCACTCCTGAAAAAAACAAAAGCAAAAACAAAAACAGCTTTCCCTCGAGATCTGTCAACAGTATTTCATTGGGAACCAAGTGTCAACACAAAATTTGGTAGGAAAAGCCACATGCATAAATTATAGCAAACCTCATTCTCTCAGTGCTTCTTTGCCATCTCAAATATCATAGCCTTCCATTGAGCTTTAGTCCCTCAAGCAAATACCCATCACTGAGCTATGAGTCTATGAGTTTAGCAAGAGCTTTGTGAATATTTAGATGATGTTGGTGAAAGCGAACCAGGCAATTATAAGACATAGTTGAACTCATAAGTACTAAGACCTGTTAAAACCTCCATTAGAGAAGGGCTCTCACTTTCCAGTTTAAAAAAAAAGTCTCTTCCTTGGCCCAGAAACCTTCATTCATCCTTCTCAAATGACAGGGTCTGGCTCCTAAACTTAGAAAGGTGGAGCTGAAGAAAAATGTTCTTTCTCTGCATTCTTCCACTGATCTCAATTTATTAGTGAAAACTATCTATTGCATCTGTTCTCTATTCTTTACTGACCAGTCTATCAGCGCCAAATCTCCTCACACTGTGAGTAAACGTACTGTGCACAGCTAGTGGAAACTTGCCTTCTGTCATGCCCATTGTTGGAAGTCATTGTGAAAATAAGTGGAGTGTATCTGTTGATGCTTGATGACTTCAACTCCCTTCAGGTTTCATTTAGCATCACACAAGTAAAGGGTGAGTGAGCCAACAAAAACATGTGCTCCTTTATATGTCCTAAAACAATACTACCCATATTATCTGTAAAATTTCCTATTGAATTGTGATATATGACCACAACTATCAGCCTTACTTCTTGTTATTTCCAGTGGGATATTAAGTATTGATTGACTTTCCCTATTCAATATTCAAAGGGCACATTAAGCACTACTCACTTAGTTTCGTAGTACCATCAATTCAGTACCTGAACCACCTCTTTGTGTCATCCATCTGTCCAGCCCATTTACAATATTTAAATATTTGTTATAATTTCAACATTCTTTGGTGACAGATAAGAGGAAATACCCAAAAATACAGCATGGGGAAGAATAACTCAGCTCTCTGTATAGTTCTTCTTCCTACAGTCAGGGATAGTCTGAGGATAGCTTATTTGGCCATAAATACTGGACCTAAGAAATACAAGTTCCCAATTGTCCCAATGCCCAAGATTCTCAGCCCCAATTCTGGAATCTGTTAGTGTTAGGCCTACCAATCACCTTACCGCCTGGAGAATGGACCCCTGGTGAGTAGATGGTATTGTTCAGGATGTTGGCTAAGAAAAGCTGATTGGAGAGCAGGAACAGGATGAAGTGAGGACCAATTAAGTACCAGACAAGTGTACATGAGAATGGGGCCCTGAGGCTCTACAAATGCCTCTATATGTTCTCCTATCCCGATGCTTCCCTTTCTGAGGATTCAGTTACCACCATCAGTGTGGTCCAAATCTTGGATCACATCACAAGAAAAGATTCCTTCTCAACCAAGCTTTAGATCTCCATTTAATTAGGAGGTGAGGAATTTGAAGGAAGACAGAGGATGTTGCAAGGAAAAAAAATAAAGAATTGATCTCTGAATAGGTTCAGTATAGACTAAGGGTGACAAGGCTTGTCTTTGAATTTTGCTTTTTTTCTTCTATTCTAGCATCCTAATGGGATCACTCAGGAATTTCACACATGGTGTAAATTTGATCCTTTTCTCACTTTCTCATTCTTGCTTCTCTTAACCTAATGAATACATTATCTTCCTACACTATGACTGCTGAATACTGAAGAGTTTGGTTAGGTGGCATTTGCAGGGCAGCAAAATACAAAATATATCACATTTGCTTATAGAGCTAAAATGTCTTCATGCTGATGAAATGCAGGCATAAATAACAGTTTCAGTGCAGATTACTTTGTAAAATCCACCATGTCTAACTTAAGTGATGAATTTGGTCACAAATGAACCACTAACAGTCACAGCATTATCCTGAGGAGTCAAACCAGAGAAAAGCAATTCTTTCATCCAGACTAGGCATGGATAAAGCATTGATAAAGACATGACAGCCTTGGTACCGCAATCTCTGGAAACAATTAAATTATTGTCAGGTACATACCTGGTGCAATAGAATGTCTCTTGATTAGTACTAAGGGTGATAAATGAATTTCTCAGGATTACTTTGTAAAATCCACCATTTAACAAAAATATCATGTAGGATCTCTGTCCTTAATGTGCTATACATTGTGAATTAATACTATAACCAGTACTCCAACAGTGTTTTTCACTTTGTGTCCCTACGTGAGAGCAAACTGTTGAAATCTATACGTAATATGTACTAAACTGATCTTCTGTATATAAAGAGAATTGAAAATGAATCTTGGTGTGAATGGAAGAGGAGAGGGAGAAGGAAAGGGGAGGGTTGCAGGTGGGAGGGAAGTTATGGGGAGAGGAGCCATTGTAATACATAAGCTGTACTTTGGAAATTTATATTCTTTAAGTAAAAGCTTTATATAAAAAAATAAAATATAAGGGTCTCTAAGAATTCATCAAAGAAGAGATTATAGTTGGAGACAGAATAGAAATGTGCTCCTTCCCACAACTAAATAGAATTTGGGAGAACAGACAGATGCACAGAAGGATGCCCTCTGAAGTAAATGAACAGAAGATAGAGTGTATTAGAATTCCCAAACTGGAACCCTGAGACTAATGCACTGAATGCTGCTTGGTTTACTTATGAATGAAGAGAAAAAAGCAAGAAAGAATGGAGGAAAAGGAGGGACAGAGAGAGAGGGGAGGGGGGGAAAAACGAAAGAAATGAACCTGCTGTGTCTCAGCAGGAATCTATCCTTCTTAGTGGTGATTCCTCTTGAGCTCCCAGCTTACTGTAAAACAAATTAGGTATCCCGCCCTTCTGATGGCTCTTTTGCTTTATTATGAGCAAGCCATACAGGGTTACAAATTACAAATTACAAATCACATAGTTCAGTGGTTTGTCCCTGCCTTGTGCTGATTGAAAATTTCTTCCCAAAGACTGTGCTTTAAAGCCATACTGCTACCAGCCCCTTTGGGTTTTTCCTCTTGGAACCCCCCTCAAGGCCACCCTGGCTGGAGGTCTCTGACTTAAATAAATATTGCTTTTAAATAATAGAAGAGGAAGAAAAAGAAGGAGGAGGAAGAAGAAGAAGAGGAAGAGGAAGAAGAATCAGCTGAAGTTTGGGGGAGGGGTTTGTGTGTGTGTGTGTATGTGTGTCTGTGTTTTCTGAAAAGCATAAAGAGACAGAGCTCCTTCATCTGTTTCCAAATGCCAGCAACAGCAGGAATGGGGCCAGGCTGAAGTCAGGGGCCAGGATCTCTGCCACTCCTATGTGGGTGGCAGAGAGGTAACTACTTGAGCTGTCATCTGCAGCCTTCCAGAGTGTGCATTAGTGCAAACCAGAATTGGGAACCCAGGTACTCTCATATGGGATGCGGGCATCCCAGGTGGCATCTTAAATGCTTACCACAAGAGGTTTAGGATTAAAAATAAGGGCAGAATTTATGTCACTTGCTATCCTCTTAGTCATATATTTGTTTATATTAAAAAAACAGCATTGAGGTCAACACTCTAACTTGATAATTGTATTTTTTAAAAGGTTTATTTATTTGAATGACAGAGTAGCAGAGCAGGAGACAGAGAGAGAGAAATTTTCTTTTTTTTTAAGATTTCTTTTTTTTTATTTGAAAGACAGAGTTACATAGAGAGGTAGAGACAGAGAGAGGTCTTCCGTCTGCTGGTTCACTCCCCAGATGGCCACAATGGCCGGAGCTGTGCCAATCCAAAGACAGGAGCCAGGAGCCTCCTCCAGGACTCCCACGTGAGTGTAGGGTCCCAAGGACTTGGGCCATCTTCTACTGCTTTCCCAGGCCATAGCAGAGAGCTGGATCAGAAGAGGAGCAGCCAGGACTAGAACCAGCGCCCATATGGGATGCTGACACTGCAGGCCAGGGCTTTAACCTGATGTACCACAGCAACGGCCCCTGAGATCCACTGATTCTCTCATCAAGTGCTTATAGAAGCTAAGACTGGGCCAAACTGAAGCCAGGAGCCCAGAACTCCATTTGGGTCTCCCACATAGATGACAGGGACCCAAGTACTTGAACCAGTAACTACTGCCTCCATGGTTCATTAGCAGGAGCTGAATCAGAAGCAGACTCAGGACCCCATCCCAGGCACTCCAAAATGGGATGTGGAAGTCAAAAGTGGTGGCTTAACCCACTGCACCAAAATGCCCATCCTTAACTTGGTAATTTCATGGTTAGTTATGCAAGGTGCAATAGAGAAAACTTCTAAATAATGTGTTGCTCTGTTTTCTGTCTCCTGTGACATAGAGTTCTTTGCTGTAGCACAGTGGCCATGGGACCCCCAGATATTAGAGAAGAGGGCACAACTCCCAGACTCGGAGGCCTGGATGGAGAGACTGCAAACCTAAAAGAACCATGGCAGATCAGATTGGGGGAGAAGGGGCAGACAACAAGGGTGAAGAATGCACTGACTAGGGTGTCCTTGAAAATGTGTTACAGTTTAGAATCATGACCTTACCATTAGGAGTCTGCCCCCCAGCCAAAACAGAGAGGCTTTTCTTCCCTGTTAGCATCAGGAAGAGGAAGGAAGTGCCCACCTCTACACTCTGAGAAAAGACATCATTTTCTGAAGGCAAAGAGGCATCCTACATGGCTAGATCTGGAAAGATCCCTAGACGAGAGGTAAGGAAAAAAGGATGATGGGTAATTTAAAAGGCAGTGTAAACAGTAAAACTCTTTAAAGGTCAATTGATCTGAACTGACAGCCAGAAACTGCAGGCTCCTTGGCAATAGAGAAGCAATGCTGCAGGCAAAAGCGCTGGCTCAGGGCATGCTTGAAATACTGACAGGGATGCTTCTGCCTGGGCTCAGACGTCTCAGTACAGCAACTGGCCTCTCCACAGTGGCTGGACCTCCCCTTCTCACTTCATTCTGCAGATAAAGACCCTCTAATTTGGAGGAGGTTGATTATACGAAGATTCATGGAAAAAAATGGAGTAAAAGATAGATTTATGTTGGCTCAAGAGATTTTGAAACTCATAAGGCATTGTCAAAAAGTTGATGGAAAATAAATGTTCTGAAACAATTATGCATAGATTTCAAAATGTGTTGCACAAAATAAATTTATCTTTCAATTTCATTTTACCATGAACCTTTTGAAGTACCCTATTTTTCATCTAATACAAGATCAAAAATGTCTTCTTGATTAATCCTCTCTTTTAGAAGGGTGTAGACTTCTTAAGATTCATACGGATGTTTTGTTGAGTTGGACAAAATATGCAATGGCTCAGCGATTGTTCTTTAGAAATTTGTAAACTAATTTTATCGAATGAAGAAAAAAACATATATACCTTTTTAAAAAGATTTATTTAGTTAGTTACAGAAAGAGAAGGAGAGACACATAGAGATCATCCAATTGGTGGTTCACTTCCCAAATGGCTGCAACAGCCAGAGTGGGGTAGGCCTAAAACAAGAGCCAAGAGCTTCATCTTAGTCACCTCATGGATAGCAAGGGCCCAAACACCTGGACTATCTTCTGCTGCTTTTCCCAGTCCATTAGCAGGGAGCTGGATCAGAAGAGAAGCATCCCAGAAGCAAACTGTCACCCATATGGGAGGCCAGCATTGCGGACTACAGCTTTACCCACCATATCACAATGCAGGCCCTTACAAATACACATTTTAAAGGAAAATATGTTTTTAATTTTTTATTCAGTCTGAAAGTTCTTTTCATATAAAATAAAGTGTGGGGGTGGGATACATTGTGGTATAGCAGATCATGCTGTCACTTGCAATGCCTGGTTCAATCCAGGGCTACTCCAAACTTCTGTTCCAGCTTGCAGCTAATGGACCTGGAAGGTAGCAAAGGATGGCTCAAGTACAGGTGTTCCTACCACTCAAGGTGGAGGCCCCGGGTGGAGTTTCCTGTCTCCTGGCTTCAGCCTGGCCTAACCTTGGCTATTGCAGGCATTTGGAGAGTTAACCATTTGGTTAGAAGATCTATATCTCTCTCCCTCTCTCTCACCACTGCCTTTCAAGCAAATAAACCTTTAAAAAAAGATATATTTTATCTGCAGAGAAAAGCATTTTCACCTGAATTTGTCCCATGTTAATCACATTGTTCATGGAATGTCACAGGAATATGAAAACTTTCCATTTGCTATTTGGAATATACCCAACTTTAGTTTCATTTTTTAAATTGTTCTCTTACATTCTTTTACTCTCTTTAATATTCTTCCTCTACTGCTACTCCAGGTTAGCTAGTTTAATTAGAAGTGGATCAATTCACCTTGGTCAACAATGGAACAGTTGAAGAATTTAATGGGGTGTTTGCTTATTCTTTTGTGTGTGTGTGTAAGTGGGTGTGTATATGGCCTACTAGGATATGTAAGGAAGCCAAACTTGTTACAAAGTTCAGCTCATAAAGAAATACACACATAAGTGTACTACAAGCTGGATATTAAAATTAGTAAGAAAATAAGCTTAACAAGAATTTTATTCTTTTTATCTCATTATGATTCATTTTATTTAGTTTTCAAGGGTTCTCTGAGACTGCAGGAAGTATTCTTGGTATTTTTGTTGCTCTTGTGACTTTATCTTAAATAATATGAAAAGGATATAAGAAAGGAATGAGGTAAGTAGCATAAGAAACGGTATATTTCTGATTCAGATAAAGACAGATTGCTAATCATTATTCATTTTATTAATTTTTTATTTTATTTGAAAGGCAGAGAAAGAAGGAGAGACTTCTTCCGTCTGGTGTCTCACTGCACAAATGCTCACAATAGCTGGGACTGTGGCAAGCCAAAGCTAAGAACTCTATCTGGGTCTCCTACAAAGGCAGTAGGGACCCAAATACTTGTGTCACCACCTACTGCCTCCCAGGGAGTGCACTAGCAGGAATGCTGAAATCCTAAGCAGATCTGGAAATCAAATCCAGGCATGCCAATATTAGATGCAGCAGGACAAAGTAGTGTCTTAACAGCTGTGGCCAACACCTGAACCCTGATTACTATTGATTTAATTTTAGGATTTATATTTAAACTTCATTAAATATTTTGTTTTGTGTAATTTTATCAGGAAAGCTCTTAACATAATAAATAAAAATTTTTGCAACGTTAGATATTAAGGTTTTGGGAAAGATTTCTGCATGAATCTATGTTGCAAGCAATAAAATTAGAATTAAGAAAAAGAAATTAAACTTCATTAAAACACACATATCAAAATATGCATCCTACATATCACATAGCACGTTTCGGAATCCATACAGAAGATAAGGCAAAGCATCTGAAGTTTGGGCGCTACTGGAAAACATAACTATTCTTTGCCTGCCCCCTAGTGTTCACAGCAAGTAAGTGTAGGGCATTAAAATACCAAAGGGAAAGTCTGGTAGTTAAGAAATTGCATTCTGTGTCATTCAAAACAAAAATCAAATTAAATAATTGGCCCTCGGTAAGCCATATAGTTAACACAGAAACATAAGTCTAGAAGGAAATATGGCTACATCCAAATTCAGACTCTGCTTTTGATAGAAAGGATGATGATTGTCAGAGAAAGGGTACACTTGAGTTGTTTGATGGGACTCCACTTCATTCTATTTTCCATGGGTCTTAGATCTTTTCTACAAGTGTAAGAATGTCATCATTGGGCTTTCAAAACCTTCTACACTAACTGACAAAACTTTGTGCCACATCATCACATCACCAGGACAGTCATATCCACCTAGACCTGAGAGTAAGCTGGTACTTTCTCTCCCTGGTGGCTGTGTGGACAAATGGAAGTGACTCAAGCAAACAGACAGAGAGATAACAGATGGGCACAGAAGTTTCTCCTTCTTAGTTCAATCCTAGATCACACTTTTCTGTTTTCTTTACAGTAAACTGAAGCCATCACTCAACAAGTATTTACCTTAAACAAAATATACAAAGCTTTCTTTTGTGAGGTCAAGCTCCAATGAACACAGCCAATTACATTTTCTTCACCATTTTCTCTACTGTGGGTAATCTCTTCTTTTTTAAAATATGTATTTATTTATTTATTTGAAAGGAAGAGTTACAGAGAGGAAGAGGCAGAAAGAGAGATATTCCATCCACTTGTTCACTCTCCAAATGGGCAGATGGGCAGATCCAAAGCCAAGAGCCAGGAGCTTCTTCTAGCTCTCCACATGGGTGCAGGGGCCCAAGGGCTTGGGTCATCTTTTACTGCTTTCCCAGGCAATAGCAGAGAGCTAGATGGGAATTGGAGCAACCAGGACTTGAACTGGCACCCATATGGGATGCTGGCACTGCAGGCTGGGGTTTTAACCTGCTGCACCACAGCACCAGCCCCAAGATAATCTTTTATTGTAGTTGTAAGTCCTCAGAGGGTGTGCATTAGATATCACACTTTGAGGTTAGCCATCACTGGCTTATAGTTTTCTCCCCAGCTTCCAAAACAGAAAAGGAAAATAGGCCCCAGTGCTATGGCTTGTTTGTTTAGGGGTTTTTGTTGTTTCAGAATCCGTGCAGAAGATAATATGTTTCTCATAAAGCATGCAGCATCCTTTACTGTAGTTTATTTATTTGTGTTTTGCCCCTTCATAGTTCATACCATCCTCAGTTTGTTTCTCAAAATATGAACTCTTAACAACATCCTTTATTCAAATATTCATCATTTCCCTGGATACTGAACACAGTTCATGGACGTTTCCCAAAAGTGCTAGCCTAGTTATAGATCATCAAACAACTGAACTTTAGCTTTGAATTAATAAGAGCATTTGTCCTATATAATTTCTCTAATCCTAAACCAAGCAATTGTCCCTCAGGAATTCTAGATACTTGAGACAAAACAGATATTTCGGGCTGATTGTTTATCAGATGTCTACGTATCCAATGTCCCAATTACACTCAAGTCATCCATTTGGAATATCATTGACAAATGTTTCAAAGAAGGTCACACTTGGAGATGGGTAATTAGTCACCCTTTGTTCTCTTGTGCTGTCATCTACTAGACTGAATGCTTTTTAATATAAACCTCTTTCATAAAGATGATGATGATAATTTTCAGTAAAACTCCAAATATTTTACAAGACAAATGAACATTTAAAATTTGTTTACCTAGAAGTTTGTTCATATTTAAAGTCTGCCGGGATCAAATGAAGTAGACATATACTAGGAATAATTACTTCTAGAGTAAACCTACTTCTCAAACCATTAACTACAGTGGACTCTGAAATACCTGTCCCTGACTCAGAAAAGCTGTCACCACTGGGGCCCAGAACTCTGAACTTCCTAATCCCAATCTGCTCCCCAAGTCAATGGTCTAATCACCCTTCAATTTTTGTGAACTCCTCCAATATTATTCTCACAAATGCTCCTTTTTCTGAGAGATTATTTCTGCTGTTTGCAAATAAAAACCCTGCCTGATTCAGAAATTATTTCTAAAAGTGAGCTGTAGATAAAAGGCTTTCAAGGAAATAAGGGGAATTTGAAACTAGGTGACTGTCCAAGAAAACCGAAGGCTGTGGAAACTCCCAGTGATAAACCCACATGGGAACCCAGAAATTCATAAAGTGGCCACAAAAACTATTAAACTGTCAGCTATGATTGCTTGAAATCAAGGTCTGTTTAGGGTATGGCTTTGGGTGGCTCCCCTCCTGCTAACAAGAAGAACAGAGTGAATTCAAGGACCTCAGGTTGTCGTAAGTCAAATAGCAATATCTAAGTAAAAGTAAGCACCAGGTATTCACGTTATGATCACACAGTCTGAGCACAGCAATATTGGGGATGATTAATTGAGCAGGAGTTTCCTGGAGCCAACATAGATAAGCAGCTCAATAAGGTCCTGCTTTGTTTATATAAGAAGAAAACAGATCCGGGAACAGATGCCACTCTCTAGCAACCACAATGGAAAATTATACCTCCCATTAATTAGTTCATAAACAAAGAGTTCCTTGATTAAAGAAGAGACTGGGTTATCTTCAGGAAGAACTCAGCAATGAACATATTGAGTTACATTTTTAATAAATGCCCATAAAATCGTCAGAATTGCCACATAGATGTCTTAAGCAGTGGCTATTATGGTGGAAAAAAAGGGGGGATGGATTCTAGAATTCCTTATTCTTACTAAGTTATATCAAAAGCTCCATCATATTTGCAGCATAGGAACACCATTTAAAACTGGATCCAAGTGTGGTGATTAATCTCATCTCCACTGGTTTCTCAAAGATAAATAAGTTTTATGATAATGACTGTATTGTCATAACTTATTAAGGTGATAACATAAATGAAAGCTGATATGTCAGATTTTTGTCTCACTAAAGTAAATCTATAAAGACTTTAGCACTTAGATTATAGCCGTTTATCCTGGAAATGTCCTCTTCTCTCTTGTACTAAATATAAAAATTTCAAAACAATTTTCTTTTAGCTGAGAAAACTTCAGCCTCATTTGTAGGTGGCTCTTCCTGATGTCCACTCCAGGAGAATTTTTTCACTGAGCAGAACATTGAGCAGTATAGCTTAGTGTCCCTTTTTCTAGAAAAAGTTAGGAATTCTTAAGGGTCTACCATAACTTGTTTTTTGGTTTTTTTTTTTATTATTTATTTTTGACAGGCAGAGTGGACAGTGAGAGAGAGAGATAGAGAGAAAGGTCTTCCTTTGCCGTTGGTTCACCCTCCAATGGCCGCCGCGGCAGGCGCACCGTGCTCATCCAATGGCAGGAGCCAGGTGCTAGGTGCTTTTCCTGGTCTCCCATGGGGTGCAGGGCCCAAGCACTTGGGCCATCCTCCACTGCACTCCTGGGCCACAGCAGAGGGCTGGCCTGGAAGAGGGGCAACCAGGACAGAATCCGGCGCCCCAACCAGGACTAGAACCCCAGTGTGCCGGCGCCGCAAGGCAGAGGACTAGCCTGTTGAGCCACGGCGCCAGCAAGGGTCTACCATAACTTGTAAGCAATAGAAAACATTTGATGAGATGATCAGGGCTTGGAAAAAGCAAGAATGAAAGGTGGGTAACAAGGAGATTTGAGAAGGGGTATGTGGTTGGATTTCCTAGAGCAGTCCCAGAGCATGAAACTGTGAGAATATTCATGTCACATACAATTGCCTGCCAACAGCCACTGCTAGAGTGAAATCCTTAAAGATTCAAGTGGAAAAATTCTCCTTCCTATAGTTTGTTCTTCAGCATCTCCCACTCTTTTATTTCAATGGAGTCATGGAAGAAGTGACCATGAACACGACAAGTCACAGCATAAATGGATCCACAGATTGCTTCCCTGGCCAGAGCTACTGCCAAACAGACAATTTACCAGAAATAGGGACCACCTTTGAGTTCTTGCTAAGGTCTCCTGCTTCAAGATAACTGAGAAGCTTGATGATTATCGACATTGGACCTTTTCCACCATGAAAAATGCAGTCACCGGCAACCAAAGGTATAAATATTAATCCAGCATTTGGGTTTGTGCTCCACAACCCTTACAATAAGCAGGGGCAGCATCAACATGTTCAAAATAACACTTTCTACACAATTATGGTGCTTCCTATAACATTTGTTCTGGCCACTTCATTCTACAATCAAATAAATAGGGCATCCGTTAGTGCTTGTGAAATTCACATGGACCTTCATTGTCCAGAAATACGTGACTTTAGAAAATATTGGAGTGATCTATCATATTTTTAGTTACAATGATGGCTGCAATTTTGAAGATTTTTATTCTCTTGTAGGATATAAAGAATTTTGTGAACTAATATTCTATGGCAAAATAATGCTTTTTCCCACATACAGAATGCCCAGGTTTAGAAGCCAAAGAGTGGAAGTGGAGGTTGGGCCACTCACAACTACATCTAATCATCCATTCACAAAATGTGTGCTTCATATCTCTGAGTATGGTTCTACTAGTTTAGAGAATGCACTTATTCTGGTTATATATTTCTGAATGGAAAATCTCCCCCAATATTTAGTGGCTTAAAACTTTCAAAAACATGACTATTCTCATTAATAGGAAATTTGGACAGGGCCTGTCAGAAACAGCTTCAGCAGAAGGGGCCCAAAGTCTAGGGGATGCAATCATGTCAAGGCTCATTCCCTCTTTTTCTGATATCTCTACTGGGAAGATTCAAACAGCTGGGAGCTGGAATATCTGGGATCCTTAACATCTGCATCTCTACGTAGTTTCTCCACAAGGTCATGCCTGCATTGTGGCCTCAGAGTAGCTGAGGCTCTATGGTGTCAGCACAAGGCTCCCAAACACATGTCACAGAAAGAAAGAAGAGAGAACAGGTGGAATTGTATTACGTTTCATAACCAAACCTTGGAAGTCGCACAGCATCACTCCCCTTGGAGTCAAGCCTCACTTATACTCAAGGAGAAGGACCATAAACCAGCCCCCACCTCTTGATAGAAGAGTATCAGAGTCACAAAAAAAGATCATGTGACAGGGGACATATTAATGCAACCACTTCTGAAAGTTCAGTGCTTGAGGCATGCATCTGCCAGGAACACCACATAATACAGCAAATGGAAAGCTGAAGATGACGATAACAATTGACCACTTCAAGACCCTCACATTATTGCAAAAGATAAGCACAAGAGTCAGAAGCTGACATGAGTGAAATCTTGAACATCAAAGGAAACCAGTGCGACTATGTTGCACATTGAGAACAGAAAGAGCACCAAGGAGATCCCCTACTATGTCCCAGGTTCAAAGATAAAATCGAATTGGAGACATTGACAATCTTCCAAGTGTGTTATCAATACAAGCTCAGACACATCAGGAATAAATGTTTGGATCAATTCACCATGAAAAATCCTAGACTTGGAGCAGGAATTGAGGTACATTGAGTTAAACCCCCCTCTTGGAGCACCCACATCCCAAACTGGAGTGCCATTTCAAGTCCCAGTTAATCTGTGTCAGGTCCAGCTCCCTGATAATGTGCCTGGGAAGCAACAAATCATAGAATAAAGTATTTGAATTCTCGCCACCCATGTGAGAGATCAAAATGGAGCTCCTGGCTCAATGTTTCAGCCTGGCTCAGTCCCAGCTATTGCTACCACTGGAGGAGTACACCAGTGGATGGAAGATATTTGTGTGTTTGTGTGTGAGTGTGTGTGTGTGTGACAGAGAGAGAGGGAGAGACAGGGAGAGAGAGAGAGATAGTCACTTTATCTTCCACATAATTAATTAAATATTTGAATTATTTGAATAAATAAATTCAAATAATTAAATAAACCTTTGAGAAAATCCTAGACTTAACTGAGATGCAGGCTGAAGGGAAATGAATAGTTACCAAAGTAAGTAAAATCAATTAATAAAGCCTGGTGACAAATTGTAGAAACAAGGACTATTCCAACTCCCTGCAGCTCTGAACATTTTATGTCACAAATTTGCAAAATTTGTAATTTATCTCCTCTCTTTTCTCCATTCAATATAAGATGCTTTCTCTGGCCTCGGAATCAGCCCTTAAGGCATTCAGATCTGGCTAAAAATCCCATGAGAGTTTCTCAGGCATGGAAAGTCAAGACACTGTTGCAAAAAATCACCTACATGGAAGATCTCTGTGAGTGAGATCCCAGTGGAAAGAATGGGCCATCAAATAAGGAGGTACCTTTCTCTGAAGGGAAGAGAGAACTTCCACTTTGATTATGGCCTTGTCTAAATAAGGTCGGAGTTTGTGAACTCAAGAGGCTTCCAAAGCCTTGGCAGCTCATGACAAGAGCCTCAGGTAATTACTGACGTCATAAATAAGAGTGTCAATTGTTAAATCAACAACAGGAGTCACTGTGCACTTACTCCCCATGTAGGATCTCTGTCCTTAATGTGTTGTACTATGAGAATTAATGGTAAAAATAGTCCTCAAACAGTACTTTGTACTTTGTCTTTGTGAGTGCAAACTGTTGAAATCTTTACTTAGTGTTTACTAAGTTGATCTTCTGCTTATAAAGATAATTTAAAATGAATCTTAATGAAGAACGGGATGGAAGAAGGAGTAGGAGATGGGATGGTTTGCAGGTGGGAGGGTGGTTATGTGGGAAAAACCACTATAATCCAAAAATTGTACTTTGAAATTTATACTTATTAAATAAAAGTTTTCTTAAAAAAACAGAAAAAAATAATATGCATTGCACTGTACTCAACTTTGCAATTTTTTCCCAAATTCACGGATAATTGTCCTGGGGTCACTCAAGCCTACCTGTAGAAACCGGCTCCAGTTTGAAACATCTGTCCTTAATCCTATGAGAAATAATCTGACTCTATTAGATGTAAGTATAAATATCTAAAGATGGTGTGTGTATTGTTGCATGGGCAAATGTGAGGCCGTAGTGGTCACTGGTCGATATCTGGCTGTCTAGCACGCAGCCACCCAGTTTTCTAAGTGTCCCAGGCTCTTCTGGGAAAATTTCCACTGTGGGAGACTGGGTGAAGAAGCTATCACCTCCCTTGCAAGCCAGAGCTGTTGATCTTCTATCTCTGATTTACAGCAAATTGTATTCTCTGTGTGCAACTGAAGTGACTGAGGGAATATTCTGAGGGCTAGGATAAGATACCTTTCTCAAGAAAAGTCTTTTTCTTTTTTTATTCCTAGGAACCATACAGCATTACAGTTCAGAAGTATCTTACTTTAAGCTCAATGATTGAAGTTGCTTTATAATGAAAACAAAGATTGCATGTCGGACTAAGGGCTGTTTTGTTTCTGATTCACTGTAACCCTGTGAACTCAGCCCTCAGAGTCCTGCTTAACAGTCCATGTTTATATTAGGGAAGTCAGAAGTAGATTAGATTATCTGACTTCCCACTCTGTGTTTACTGAAGTGGACTTCCATTCCCACTTAATATCAAAACCGCAGCTCTGTGAATCTCTTCTGCATAGGCAAATAAAAGTATCTGAGTATTAAGCTTATTTATGGGTTCTCATTTTCTCCTCTAATTTTCTGGATCTGATTTAGATTTTACAATGTTGTGAGTAGATGCTTTTTCATTTCTTCTATTTTTAAAAGGTTTATTCCAGCTGGATTCCTCCAAAGTACCAATTCATGCTTTTCTAATTTTGATCCCATTGTTGCATACTGTAGTAGTTGATTATCCTATAATTTCATCTCTACTTAATCCTTTCATAGTTAATTTACATTTTCATTTTTTTGAGATTATGTACTCCTTTTTCTTGTAAAGATTTTATTTATTTATTTGAGAGGCAAAGTTATAGAGAGAGAGAGGGAGAGACAGAGAGAAAGATTTTCCAACCAGTGGTTCACTGCCCAAATGACAGCAACAGCTGGAGCTGGACCCATCTCAAGCCAGTAACTTCTTCCGGGTCTCCCACTTTGGTGCAGGGACCCAAGCACTTGGGCCATCTTCTTCTGCTTTCTCAGGCTATGGCAGAGACCTGGATTGAAAGAGGAGCAGCCAGGACAGGAGCCAGCGCCAATATGGGATGTCAGCGCTGCAGGTGGAGGCTAGCCTACTGTGCCACAACTCAGACTCCCATAGATCATTTCAAAAAACTTTTTTTTTGACAGGCAGAGTGGATAGTGAGAGAGAGAGACAGAGAGAAAGGTCTTCCTTTGCCGTTGGTTCACCCTCCAATGGCTGCCCTGGATGGTGCGCTGCGGCAGGCGCACCGCGCTCATCCAATGGCAGAAGCCAGGTGCTAGGTGCTTTTTCCTGGTCTCCCATGGGGTGCAGGGCCCAAGCACTTGGGCCATCCTCCACTGCACTCCTGGGCCACAGCAGAGGGCTGGCCTGGAAGAGGGGCAACCGGGACAGAATCCGGCGCCCCGACCGGGACTAGAACCCGGTGTGCCGGCGCCGCAAGGCGGAGGATTAGCCTGTTGAGCCACGGCGCCGGCCTTCAAAAAACTTTGAGAGGAGCACAAAACTTTACACTTGTTTAATTATGTTTCAAATATCTAATTAAACAAAATACATAATGGAATCGATTAAGTATGATGTGATTTTAGTAAGTGCTCAAGTGAATCACTGGGCCTGTGAACTGTTTCACTATCAACTATCTGTTTTACACATGTGTATGTGGCTAATGGAGAACATGAAAAAATACATACGATAATTTAATAATGCTAGGCTATCTCTGTATTATAAACCAAGAGTGAGTTTAATTTTCTTGCCCTTTTTATGTAAGAAATCTAATTGGGAAAAATCAAATATTATTTAATATGAAACTCAATCACTGCAACTATTAACACAACCCAAAATTTAAAGAAAATAATTCTTCTATGCTTATATAGATGACAAGAAGGTAAAAACAGAAATGAAAAGATAGACAAGCAGAGGTAGAAAAATAGAAAATTTGGACAGCTCCAAGTATCCACTCATATAAGATATTTTGATGAAAAAATTATGTTCCCGTATACATTGAAGCTCCAGCAAATTCATGAAATATTTTTGTTTTGGCATGTTTACTGTCATTGATGCATAAGGTGGTAGGTAATTGTGATATAGAAATTTTGCTTAACATGTTTTGTAATTATGATAAAGAAAAATTTATTCTTAACTCCATTTGAATAATCAATCAGTATTGTCAACTTGGATATGAAAATATTATTGCTTGCAATGAAATCACGAATTTGTCTGTAATATAAAGACTATGGAGGGACTTTCTGTATTTATTCTGATATTTTCTGATATATACAAATTTCAAGTTTGCATATTTCAATGCATGGTTATTCCTTCAGCAAAATGATGTATACTTTGTGTAACATGGTGAAACTTTCTTTAGAGGTTTTAAAAATTTAATTAAAAATTATTTTGTGGGGAAAACCTAAGTTTACTTCACCTTTGAACAACAATAAAATGAGTGACAAAAGGACTGCAAGTTTTTTTCCAAAAGAGATGAAATCCTCTTTTTTAAGCTTTTTTTTAAAATTTGAATGACAGAAACAGAGATTTCCCATCTATTATTTCACTCCCTTCATACCCCAACAGCCAGGGCTGCACCCAGTTGAAGCCAGGAGTCCAGAACTCCATCCAGGTATCCATTTGGATGGCAAGTACCCAAGAACTTGAGATCGCTTACAAAAATTGAATGTGTTGACATTTTTGTCATGCATTGCAAATGAAATGCCACATTTTCCTCTGGTATTTTACTTGGTATTTCACCTTGTGTTTGTACAGAGTTATGTATTGAAATATAATGTTATGCTTAATGGCTTTAGAAAAAGAAACTAAGAGTAAAGAAATTGAGTGCTTGCCTAGGATCACACAACCAGTTGGCAGCCAAGCTGGATTTTAAGCCATGGGACCATAGCTCCCATGCCCTTTTGAAGACATCTCTTTGCTGTTGAGAAGTGTTGAGAAGCTTAACCTTTACCGCAGGAGCCATTAAATAAATGGGCTGGAAAAAAAAAAAATGAAGCAAACAGTGCTTTATACAATTTTTCTATGACTTTGTCCTATCACTTATGAAATTAAAACATGGAGCATTAACTTCTATTTCTTTTTTGGGATATTTTTCTTGTGACTTTCTAATAATGCTGAGATTATAGGGGCTGGCGCTCTGATGTAGCAGATAAAGGCCCCACCTGCAGTGCAGGCATCCCACATAAGCGCTAGTTGGAGTCCTGACAGCCCACTTCTGAACCAGCTCTCTGCTATGGCCTGGGAAAGCAGCAGAAGATGGCTCATGTCCTTGGGCCCCTGCATCCATGTAGGAGACCTGGAAGAAGCTTCTGGCTCCTGGTTTTGGATCTGTGCAGCTTGGGCCATTGCAGCCATCTAGGGAGTGAACCAGAGGATGGAAGTCCTCTCTCTCTCTCTCTCTCTCTCTCTCTCTCTCTCTCTGCCTCTGCCTCTCTGTAACTCTGCCTTTCAAATAAATAAATACATCTTTAAAAAAAGAGATAGGTTATATAACAATCAACTGAAAAATTAAATAAACTTCCAATTAATTGCTTTTTAAAATAAGGCTAAACAATTATTTATTTTTCTTGCTGAAATAATTGTCTACTGTGAGTGATATTAATTTGTTATCTACTTTGATAAATGTCATAAAAGCCTTATCTAGAAATGACTGCTGGTGCTATGCATTATATAAGAAATAAGAAACATAGCAATGCTGTGATTGAATTTCCCCCCTTATTTTTATCATTTCTCTGACTCCAAATACTATACCCTTTCTATACATTCAATTTCACTTTCCACAAGATTAATATAAGACTACTATGAATTTTGGTAGTACTAAAGAAACCCAATCACTTGCATTTCTTAATTCCGGAAGATTTTAAGGGAATGGAGACATAGAGAAATTCAGATGTTTTTATGTTTCCACGAAAATAAGACTGGTTACTTCTCTGCTAAGAACTTAAATGAAATGCACAGTGTCTTGTTATTGTGTTTATGTGTGTATTCATTTTCCATCAATTCAAAAGTTGGACTTGGGGTGAACACTGTAGCACACAGCTTAAGCCACTGCCTCAGATGCCTAAATCCCATATTGCAGTGCCTAGGTTTGAGTCTTAGCACTTCTACTTCCAATCCAGCCTCAAGTTAATGCACTTGACAAAACAGTGGGTAATGGCCCAAGTACTTAGGTTCTTATAACCCATATGGAAGAATCATGTGGTGTTCCTGGCTCCTGGCTTCATCCTGGTCCTGCCCCGGCTGTTAGGTTCATCTGGGGTGTGAAACAGCAAATGAAAGATTTCTCTCTCTCTCCCTCCCTCTCTCTCTCTTTCATATCTTTCTGTCACAAAACCTTTCAAGTAGCTGAAAATTAATTAATTAATTAATTTAAAATTGGGCTGAAAGATACCACTCAAACATATCAGCAGTAAGAAAGAATGCCTTCCAAGAGTTTCCTGAATAACAAATGTCTCTCTTGCAAACTCCTTGCAAATTTCCCAGTTAAAGCAACCACTTGATAAAAAGAAAAATATGGAACTTTAAAAAAGTGAATTTGGATACTGAGGGAAAAATTACCTGAAATGTCCACTGATTTTATTTGGACAGCATCAGTACATTTGCTACTATTTAGAATAAAAACAAGCTACAATGTTTTCCACGCACTGGTTTTCTATTAAAATAATGGTAAAGCATATAATGCAAATTTCAAAAGATTTATACATGAAGTAATGATGCATGTCCTTGATGAAGACATCAGGAGAATTTCTGTGCACCAGATTAGTGACAGGTTAGTCCTGTAAACATGTTCATCCTCTGGCAGTTGAAGATTTCCATATTGGCTGGGCTGTTCATTGTTGACTGGGGAGCAATTTCTATTATGGTGCACAAAAATATCTTATGAAACCAATGGATGCTAGCACACGAGAACTGCTGAAGGACGTGTCAGAAGCAGTTTGAAATATCTCATACATTACTGTGTATTTTAGCTCAGGTGGTTTCTTATAAAATGACAAAGTTTATCACTCATTGCTGTTATCACCAAGCAGGAAAATGCTCAAATATTTAGGAATTTTTAAGAGAAAATCAATCATAGTATTTCCTTAAATAAGTTCCCCTTCCCCCAGATGGGCCCCTACATATTTACTTATTGAATACTGTGCTTACTTCCTGTAAATAGAATAGAAAGCAAGATATGATCCCTGCCTCCAGAGTCTGCACACAGAGGCAGACAAGTAAAGAATTGCTGGTATGTACATGGATTTTTATGTCCACACATGCAAAGTGTGATTAAATACACCAGTGAGAACATTGGTGCAGTACTGAATGACTTTTGTCTGGAAAAAAAAACTCACCAAGAATTATTTTTTATATTTCATTATAGAAAATTTTCTTTAAAATCATAAGAGAGGAATAATTTTAAGCCATAGCTCAGAGAAGAAAGACTTTTACAAAGAGAGGGGGGACATGAAAGAGTTCTTGGAGATGAAAAACCCACAGAGGTCTTTGAAAAGTTCTGACATTCATGGAGAGCTGGAGAGTCACATGCATGTGTGAGACTGTGTGCCTGTCTAGGAAAGGTCGGAGAAAACCCTACTATCTCCCCTTTGCCTGACCTTTGGGCTCCCTGAAAGCAGGAGTGAAGGCAAAGTCAGAGTTGAAACTGCCAGTTGAGGAGCATCTTGGCAAAAGGCAGTAAACTGAATCATACAAATCATCTAACCAATTTACTGTCCAATCTTTGGCTGTCTGCCAAGGTAACCAAGCATAGATTTAATGCTTCCAAACAGCAATTACAGACTTTACAGAATTAGACCAGCAAAGTCACTAAACAACAAATAGCAAGAGCAAGGAAAACAAACATCAACAATAAAGAATGATGGTAAAGAGACTTCTGATTTCCAGAATTGCTACACAACATAATTTAAAATGTTCAGGAGTGGGTGTCTGGTCTGGTATTTAAGATATCCACATTCTGTATATGAATACCATGGTTCAAACCTCAGCTTTGACTCCCAGTTCTAGCTTCCTGCTAATGTAGGCCCTGGGAGGCAGCAGGTGATGGCTAAAGTAGTCGAGTTCCTGCCACTAACTTGGGAAATCTGGACTGAATTCCTGGCTCCTGGTTTCAACCTTGCCCAGCTTCAGCCATTTGGGAGTAAATCAGCAAATGTGAATGCCCTCCTCCAACCCCATTTTAAAAAATTACAAATTTAAACAAAAAATTATGAGAGAGACCTATAAAGTAGCAAGAAAGTGGTAGAATGCAGTCAATAGAAATATTGTCTGAAGAAGTCACTGGTTTAAAATAATTTAAACCAGTCATAAATATTGTCAAACATTTGAGATCATGTCTAAAGAATTAAAGCGGAGTATGAGAATCATATCTCACCAAGTAGATACTATCAATAAAGATACAGAAATTATTTTTGATAGAATCAAATAGAAATTCTTAACTTGAAAAGCACAATAACTGGTATGAAAAGTCACAGAAGGGTCTCAGGAGCACACGTTAGCTGGCAGAAGAATCAGGTGAATTTGAAGATAGATACAATCTAGAGGAGAAAAGAATTTAAAAACCTAACAGAGCTCCCCCAGACACATGTTTACATGTCACAGTCAAACCTTTAAAAGCCCAGGAGAGAAGAAATACTGTTGAAAACAGCAAAAGAAAAGCAGTTCCATTTACTAGATACAAAAATGTCTCCTTTATGATTAACATCAGAATTCTCATAAAAAACGATTAGAAACCTAAAAGCAATGGGTAACATGATCTAAGGGCTGAATGAAAATGACTACCAACCAAGAATTTTTTACTCAACAAAACTATTCAAAAGCAAAGGAAAATTTATGATATTCCCAGATTAACAAAACCTGAGAGAATTTGATTAGAGCAAAACGAGCCTACAAAAAATAAATGCTAGAAGATTTTCTAAGGATTCAAATGAAATAACAGTCATGGTAGATTGAATCTACATGAAGAAATAAATAGAACTGGAAAAGGCATCTGCTTAGGTAAAACTAAAATTCAGTCTAAAAGGATTTTTGTTCATAGGTATTTATTACCCTTGTAATGTAAAAGACACTGCATAAAGCATGTGCTTACAGACTATATGAAAAAATAGCAATAAAAGAGAAAAGAAATGTAACTATGCAGGCTCAAAGTTTTGTATATTATTGAAATCAACCTAGTATTAATCTGAGCTAGATTTTTTTAAATTGACATTCTAATTATTATAATTGGGACTAAGAAAATAACTCACAAAATTGGTAAAATAATTTAAAATGGCAAATCAGAAAGTACATATCTAATACAATAAAGGCAGTGAAGAAATAGAACAATAAAAAAGACAAAAGAGAAAACTTGCAAAAATATATAAGCCTTAGCTTATCAGTAATTTTATCAATGTAAATGTATTAAATAGTCCCATAATTAGAGTTTAGAAGACTGCATGTCCTAACTACATTCTATCTACAAGAGGCACAGTTTAGATGAAATAACATAAATAGATTTAAAGCAAAAAGACAGAAAAGTTCTAACATCTCAATACTAACCAAATGAAAGCCATAACCATAACAGATCTCTCAAAAAATGAATATAAAAAAATTTGAAATGGACAAAATATTTGAATAGACATTTCTCAAAAAAAGGTAAATAACTAATTGGCAGACAGATGTTCAACATTATTAATCATCGTTGAGTATAAATCAGAACCACAAAGAGAAATAAAATTTAAGACCCAGTAGAATGGCTAAAATAAAAAAGACACAACAGCAAGTATTGGAAAGGATGTGGAGCTATCAGAACACTCACCCATTTCTGATGGGAAGGTAAAATGATGTAAATATTTTGGAAAATATTTTGGCAATTCCTCAACAAATTATACATAAAGTTACTATGTAATGCAACAGTTTTATTCCTGTAACACATACAAACAAATTGAAAATAGGTACAAGAATGCTCATATTGGTACTACTCACAAATGCCAAAAGATGGAAACAGCCCAGATTTCCAGGAACCAATAAATGGATAAAAAGATGGAATCTATCCAGACAATAGGATGATGCATATAACACCCTAATTTCTCAGTTATTTGATCCTTTTTCTATTCATACAAGAATTTTGTCCACTCACTGTGCCTCATCAACTCTTTCTCATTACTGGTAACTGTAGAACTGGATGGCACCCTCTATTCAGACCTCAGAGTTGCTTATCATCTATAAAAGTCCTGATAACAACAATTAAGAATAAGCGTTCAGAAACTTTGAAGCACTAATCTGGACAAGTCTACTTCCTCTGCTGGAAAAACAAAAGATAGTCTTTTAGTTTTATATAGAGAAGTCCTATGAAGTCCTATGAAGATAACCTATTCGGTGAAGTAAAATACATACCCCATGTACTATCCATTCATATCCTCCACAAATACACTTAAAATCAATGACAAAAATGAAGGAATATCCAAAAGCCATGAGAGATCCCAGTGTCATGGAAAAAACAGAAAGCTGCGACTCCCCTCATCAAGTCAGCTTTATTAGACCATAGTTTCAATTTATTTTTATAAACAGTCTACATGAAATTGGCTTAGTGTGCTATACCCTAAAGTACAGTTTTAATTTTTTAGCTTAGCTGAATTTCAGTTCTGAATTCAAGTCACTATCAAAATGCAAGGGATTTCATTTACCCTAGCAAAAGAGCACTGTTTGCTAATTATACACTTAATGTTAAGTTAGATCCTGTTTCTCTGCAATAGCGAAGCAATTTGATGAGAATGTCACAGCTCTATTAAGCATTTGCATTAGAAATGCTTAATTACACCAGAATTTGCTTGAGTAGCACCAGCAGACTTGCTTAAAAGCTGTAGAAAAGGCAAGCATGGTTCCATGGATTATGAACATCCACTTGGTACCATCCTAATATCAGTGCAAATAATGCTCCTGTAGATTAAGGTATATGCTGAGTACTTTTTTATATGATTCTCTACAATAGATTTTCTGATCACCTGTAATAAAGATATTTATTCTCCATCTGCATCAGGATAATATTCCAAGGATTCACAAAAGAAGTTCACAAAATTTTGTGCTTTCTACAACAAAATTTTAAGGAACTCAAGTTATTTAAATGATCATAATCAGAGTTTTAATATAACCAAAGTAATAAACTCATTTGTATCTCCATTGTTCCAGCTGACAGTACATTTTCTAACACATTTATACAACATAATGCATGAGGTTTAAGAATCTGTGATATTCTGCTTGTTTTAAACTGTGATTCAGAGTCAAGTAGTTTGCACCCTCTCAGCCATTTCTACCTCACAAAGGAGTGAACAGACTTAAGCTCTGTTGTTTTGTACTTCATTCCTCAATGGCATACTTGAAAAAGTAATTGTATGGCAGACAATTGTATGACATATTGAATATTTGAACCTATAAGATTTGCCAGTCCTGGATGTTCTTCCCTTCCTACAATATCCAGGAAATATGCTGTGGCTCCATGTACACACGGAATTGCTCCCAGAATGCAGGTTTAGGGCACAATTGTTTGGGTCACTTGGTTTGACATTAATTCTGATTTTGGAAAATGTCATAGATGACCTACATTTGGTTTATCAGAGTTTCAACTTTGCCTTGGAAATCTCCTTTCCCTAAGAGGTAGCCTAGAGTATGATTCTATCAGCATATCCTGAGGTCAACCTGTAACTCAGTTCTAGTCCCCTCCAGCTGCAGTCTGAGAGTGAGAGCAATACTGCTACCTAAGAACCTAGAAGATATGCCCATCTTTGTTACAAGAGGGTCTAGGCCCTGTAGACCTCTGTATCTGCTGTATGATCTATAGCAATCCTGTGATTCATCTCCTGCCCTGCGCAGTCTTGGTCCAGGGAGAATACTGCATAACCAGGAATTCAACTAGAGTTCAGTAAGGACCCACTCAGGAAACTGGAAAACGTTACATTCACCTGCCTACCTGGTAATAGACCTACCATTTGTGGACTCTATAGTTGGCCCTCATCCCAGGATCAGGTCCACCACCCAAAATCCTAGTCACCCAGAGATCAGACAGAATCTATGCAGGCTTGAGCCCTTGGTAACAGGCTCTACAACTGCAAATTTCACTATGAATTGAGCAGCAGGCACATGACCCAGCTTCAACCATGCCCAATCATGACCTCAGAGGTAATCTCATCAACCTGGGAACCCAAGAGGACAAACACTATACCTGTTGAAACCAATCTGCAAAGACTGGATGAAGTGTTCAGTGTTTCAAATGCACAGACATCCACAAAAGTCTGCAAAGATGATGAAGAGCCAGGCAAATATCACCTCTGCAAGGCAAAGTAATAAAGCTCATAAGGATGTGGATATGCAAATTTTCTGAAGAATTCAAAATAATTATCTTGACAAAACTCAATGAGATGCAAGATAATACACACAGACAACTAAACAAATTAGGATAATAATACTTGAGCAAAATGAAAACTTCAATAAAGAAATAGAAACCACAAAAAGAATCAAATAGAAATTCCAATGAGAAAAGGGAAAATTTCAATGGAGAGGTTCAATAGCAAACTGGATCATGCCAAAGAAATAATTAGTGAACTTGAAAATAGCCAATTTTAAATTAGACAATTAAGGAAGCAAAAAGAAAAGGAAATGAAAAATAGTGAAGAAAGCATAAGCTACCTATGGGATATCATCAAATCTGCAAAGATATGAATTATGGATACCTCAGAAGAGAAAAAGAAATAATTGGTAAACTTATCTAAGAAAATTTTATTTGAAAGCTTCCCAGATATTGTGAGATATATTGACATACAGAGTCAGGATTCAGAATCATTGCCAATGTATTTTTAGATATGACCCCAAAAGCAAAGGAAAAAAAAGCAAAAAATGATAAATGAGATGCATTAAACTATAAATCTTTGATACAGTAAAAGAAATATTCAATAGAGTGAAAAAAGAAACAACCTATGGAATGAAATAAGATATTGTAAACCATGTAGCTCACAAAGGGTTAAAATCTAAAATATATAAGGAACTCTTGCAACTAAATAGCTAAAGCACAACAATAGTCTAATTTTAAAATGGGAAAAAATTTAATCATATATTTCACAGAAAATATATATAAATAACCAACAGACTTTTTAAAAGATTTATTTGTTTATTTAAAAGTCAGAGTTACACAGAGAGAGAGAGACAGACAGAGAGAGAGAGAGAGTCTTCCATCTGCTGATTCACTCCCCAATTGGCCACAACAGCCAGAGCTGTGCCAATCCAAAACTAGGAGCCAGAAACTTCTTCCTGATCTCCCATGCAGGTGCAGGGGCCCAAGGACTTGGGCCATCCACTACTGTTTTCCCAGGCCATAGCAGAGAGCTAGATAGGAAATGGAGCAGCCAAGTCCCATATGGGATGCCAGCACTTCAGGCCAGGGCGTTAACCCACTGTACCACAGCGCCGGACCCCCAACAGACATTTTTAAATGCTCAACATCATTAATCATCGGGGAACTGTAAATTAGAAACCACAATATAAAGGGCTGGACTGTTGCCCAGCAGGTTTGACCACCACTTGTGATACCAGCATCCCATACCAGAGTAGCATTTCTATCCTGGTTGTTGTGCTTCCAATCCAGCTTCCTCTTAATGTGCCTGGGAAAATAGTGGAAGATGGGCCAAGTACTCAGGCCTTTGCCACCCATGTGGAGAACCTGGATGAAATTCCTAGCTCCTGGCTTCAGTCTGACCCAGATATGGCTATTGCAGTCATTCGGGAAGTGAACCAATGGATAAAAGATTAGCTCTATTTCTGTCTCTATCTCTATATCTCTTTGCCTTTCAAACAACTAAAAAAATCTTTTTAAAAAACACCATATCACCTCATTCCTGTTAGAATGACTATTATCAGCCGGCACTGCAGCTCACTAGGCTAATCTTCCACCTGTGGCGCCGGCACACCGGGTTCTAGTCCCGGTTGGGGTGCTGGATTCTGTCCCAGTTGCTCCTCTTCTAGTCCAGCTCTCTGCTGTGGCCCGGAAGTGCAGTGGAGAATGGCCCAAGCCTTTGGGCCCTGCACCCGCATGGGAGACCAGGAGGAAGCACCTGGCTCCTGGCTTCGGGTCGGTGGAGTGCGCCGGCCGTAGTGGCCATTTTGGGGATGAACCAATGGAAGGAAGACCTTTCTCTCTGTCTCTCTCTCACTGTCTAACTCTGCCTGTCAAAAAAAAAAAAAAAAAAAGAGTGACTATTATCAAAAAGACAAAAGATAGCAAGTGTTAGTGAGAGCATAAATATAAGGGAACCCTTATGTACTGTAAATGGGAATGTAAATTGACAAAGCTAGTATGGTAAATAGTATAGAGATTCCTCAGAAAATTTTAAAAAAGAACTATCTGGGCCAGCACCGTGGCTCATTTGGTTAATCTTCCGCCTGTGGCGCCAGCATCCCATATGGACGCCGGTTCTAGTTCCGGTTGCTCCTCTTCCAGTCCAGCTCTCTGCTGCGGCCCAGGAAGGCAGTGGAAGATGGCCCAAGTGCTTGGGCACCTGCACCTGCATGGGAGACCAGGAAGAAGCACCTGGCTCCTGGCTTCAGATTGGCACAGCGCTGGCCATGGCAGCCTTTTGGGGAGTGAACCAATGGAAGGAAGACCTTTCTCTGTTTCTCTCTCTGTCTAAAACTCTACCTGTCAAATAAATTTTTAAAAAAAGAACTATTATATAGGAATCCTTCTTCTGGGTATACATCAAATAAAAGAAAATCAGTATATTGAAGGAATAGCTGCATTCACATGTTCATTGCAGCACTATTCACAATAGCCAAGATATGGAACAACTTAAATGTACATCAATGAACGAGTGCATAAAGAAAATACAGTATTATACAATGGTATTTTATTTGGCCATTAAAAAGAAGAAATCCTTGTTATTTGTGACAGCACAGATGATTCTAGAGGATAGCATGCAAGTGAAACAAACCAGAAACGGAAGAAAATACTATATGATCTCATTTGTATGTGACATCTAAAAAAGTCAAAGTCTTAGTAGCAGAAAGTAGAATAGTAATTATCAGGATCCAGGAGGTTGAGGAAATAGGGAAATATTGGTCAATGGGTGCAAACTTTCTGTTACAAGATGAATAACTTCTGGGAATCTAATGTGCAACACAGGGACTAGAGTTAATAGTACTGCTTTTGCTTATTTAAAATTTGATTAGAGAGAGTAGATTTTAAGTATCCAAACTTGTGTACACACATACACACACAAAAGGATATTGTGGTAATAATTACATATATATATATATATATATATATATATATATATATCAGATCATCACACTATACAAGTAAATGTAATTTCTATTTTTTAAATAAACAAGAAAAAGAACTTTCCAGTAGAACTAAGAATTCCTAGCTCTAATATGTCCTTTCTTTGAAATCAAGTGATTCCTAGCTGGGGTTGGGGGGAGAGAAAAATCACATTTATGGCTAAAAGAATGAAATTACTCCTTTTGGAAAACCAGAGAATGTAACTCTTCTTCCCTTCCAAGCCACATTACCATGAGATTTACCATGTGGCACTACCATCCTTCCTACCATGTTCTATCTGATGTTTTTATCACCCTTCCCATCACACCCACATGCTGTTGCATTTATTTTATAAAAGAGAAAGAATAAATTGCTTGAAGACAGCAAAACTGGTCTTAGTCACCATCATCCCCCCAGCATCTAGCACAATCCCAAGGATATACTAGATGTCTAATAAAAGCTTATTAAATAAATGTAAAAGGCCCGTGTGTTATCAATAAAATAAGCAGAAAGAATCTGAGCTATGTATGTGACACAATACATACCCACAAAGGAGATAAGTCATGAAAAAAAAAAAAACTGTATGCTAGGTTGTTATGACAGTCCCCAATGAACTGGATCTTTCCATATTCGCTCTTCTCTGGAATGTGTTACTGCTGCTCTTCTCATCAAATAGTAGAGACTACTTGTCCTATCCCTTGTATCTGGACTGACTTTATAAACTTCTTTGGCCAGTGTGATATAATGTAAGACACATTTTACCACTCTACC
Source organism: Sylvilagus floridanus (assembly GCA_949820135.1). Lineage (NCBI taxonomy): Eukaryota > Metazoa > Chordata > Mammalia > Lagomorpha > Leporidae > Sylvilagus > Sylvilagus floridanus. The sequence continues at coordinate 89,636,822 of OX463241.1, read as the reverse complement.
CACTACAAGTCTCTTCCTTCAAAGATTTGTAGTCTTGCTCTTGTTCTCTTGGAAACCTGATGTCAGCACAATGTGAAGAAACTGAGAACAGACAACTGGAGGATGAGAAGCCACCTGGAGAACACAATTGTCAACAGCCCGCATCAACTGCCAGACTTGTAAATGAGGCCACCTTGGACACACCAGCTCCTGTAAAACCATTCATGATATGCATAAAAGCCACCCATTCCACAAATCACAGAATCATCATAAATAACCAGTCAGTATGGTCTGGGCAGGGTTGCTTCCAACGGAACACTGAAACTCTCCATCCTGTCTGGGAGCTAGTGCCCTTCCTCTCACCATCAACACCTGAAATCTATAGTACCCATAAGAAGGCTACACCTACATTCATAGCTTCAGGACATTCCTCAGGTCCCCTCAATAGCCACTACCAAAATACACTGTCACCTATTTTCCTAAAATGATGTCTCTGCCTTGTACCTGAGTCTTCCCTCTCTACCTAGCTCTCCCCATCAAGTTGTTTGATAGTCTACTTATTTTTCATTTGAAATGTTTCCTCATAAACTATCACTTGCATCCCTCTCCCTGGGTTCCACACGGTGCATCCCAGGACTGGTGGATTCACTTCACATAGATCCACAATGCCTTGCACCTGACCTGATAATGGCACACAGCCAGGGCCGTGGTTCTTCGGGAAAGGAGCTCAATTAACACTGTAACTTGGGATATTTTGAAGCAAAAAAAAAATGTGTATAATGCTACTCCACATAAGGGGAAAATAATAGTAAAATATTAACTAGAATCATCTCACTATGTCCCATTAAGCTTTAATTATTTGTAGCAAATTATTATCCTTTATATCTGTATAAGATGAATAATTTCTGATAATCTGTAATGATAAATTTTTAAAGAATATTTATTTATTTGAAAGAGAGAGAGATCTTCCATCCACTGATTCACTCCCCAAATGCCTGTAATAGCCAGGGCTGGCTGGTTGGCAGGGCCCCAAGTACTTAGGCCATAATCTGATGCTTTTCCAGCAACAGGCAGCCAAATCAGATGCAGAGTAGCCAGGACTTTAACCAGCACTCTGATATGGAATGCTGGCATTGAAAGCAACTCTTAACCCATTGAAGCACAATGCTAGCTCCATGATAGCAATTATTATTTCATTGCTATTTATTATCTCAGGGAAGCCTTGACTATTTACTTCATTAGTAGTGATATTTGCAAACTGAAAGACTTAGGTCTAGAGTTCCCAAAGGCAACATGCATTCCCCACTAATTTTCTAGGTATTTTAGGAATAATAGTTATCTCAAGCTGTTTTTAATATGAACAGTCACTATCTGAATGGAGTCCTAGATGAAAAGACAATCAAACCTTTCCAGAATAACAACACTATCTGCCCCCTGGCTGCTGTTGTCTGCAACTGCCATCATCACTGCACCTGAAGACTCAGCTGCTGTGCCAGTGGCAGCCCGACATGACAGGTGACAATGGCCATCACTCTTTGCTTGCTCTTCCCTGGTCACCACCTTCCTCTCTGAGCCATGGGCTCCCTCCTGAATAATGGCTTGCAAACAAGCAATATGAGGATCTTGACTCTCAACTGGGCACCACTATTTCCATTTTGTCTTACTTGTTCACTGTCACTCTACAAAAGAGTGATAGAAGCTAAATTTTTTTCTAGGAAAATAATCCACTCATTAGCAATTATCTTCCTAAGGAGACATTGCAGCTCTATGCCAACAATGAAGGAAAGGCCATGGCTTAATGTCTACCAAATATAAGTGCACCTGATAAAGTACATATCCCCTTTTTAGTTTAAATGTTAATATTAATCTAAGTAAAAACTCTTGTAGGGAAACCAGCAGAGATATCACAGTGATGGTACAAGTAAATTTTTTGCTCTGTAAGCTCTGTGGCATAGAGGATAAAGCTGCCACCTATAGTGCCAGTGTCCCATAGGATGCTGGTTCAAGTCCTAGTTGCTCCACTTCTGATTCTTCTTCCTGTTAATGTGCCTGGGAAAGCAGCAGAGGTTGACCTAAGTACTTATCCCTGCATCCATGCAGGAGACCTGGAGGAAGTTCCTGGCTTCTGGCTCCTGGCTTCAGCCTGGTCCAGCCCTGGCCATTGTGTCCATTTGGGGAGTGAACCAGTAGATAGAAGATTCATTCTCTCTCTTGCTCACTCTCTCTCTCCCTCCCTCCCTCCCTCTCTCTCTCTTTCTCCTTCTCCACCCCTTCCCTCTCCCTCTCTGAAATTCTGCCTTCCAAATAAATAAATCCTAAAAAATGTTTATTGTTCTGTGCCAAAATAGTACCTCTGTTTCAAATGAGGACCAGGTAGAAGAATAAGTGGAAGAAAATAAAAGAAATGAGTTTCTCTTCCTCCCATATTCCCAAGAGTGAACTACAAAATGTGTTTGGGATATGTACCTATCTGATGCCTGCATTTGATCAAACTTCCTACAAGAAGGAAGTGCTGGGAGCAACACACCAGGAAAAGTGTGCCACAGAGTCCCACCTAAGCAGCAAGACTAAGAGTATCTGCCCCCAAGGTAGGGACTCCCAGCTTCTAATTCTGACATTTTCCGGGAAACCAAGGATGTGGTACCATAAAAATCACATGAATATTAGGATCACACAGACCTAGATCCTGATACAGAGCGTTACTTTCTGGCTTCTGATTTGCGGGCAGTGTGTTCATATTTACATTGCCAAGCAATGTGCTATGAGAATGAGGAGGAAATGCAATTGATAAAACATAGTAGCTGTCAAAATACCTGTAGATTATTTTTTAACTACTCAGTCTGTACAAGTTAAATATAATTCACAAAACTAAAATACACCCTCTAATGATTCCTCTATATGTTTCATAGCTCTCTCAGGATGCTGGTTTTCTAAAATTCTCATCCAGCTTGGTTTATTAAAAAAAGAACTATCTAAACCAAACCACGCTAGCATGTCACCCAAGAGCCCATATGCATGAAAAAAACACCTTCTAAAAGGATTAATTTATTTGAAAGTCAGATTACAGAAAGAAAGGGAGGACACTGCAAGATAAAACTTACATCAACTGGTTCACTCCCCAGATGGTACACAGCCAGCACTGAAGCAAGCTGAGGCCAGGATCCAGGAATTTTATCATGGTCTCCCACAAGGGTGACAGAGGCCCAAATGCTTAGATCATCTCTCACTTCTTTTTCCAGGCCATTAGCAGGGAACTGGATCAGAAGTGGAGCAGCTGGGACATGAATCAGAGCTCTCACATGGAATGCTGATGTTACTTGCTATGCCACAACTCCAGGCCCCATAAAAGCACTTCTTGCCTCCCAACCTGTGTGGTTAGTTTCCAGCACAATAACAATGTTTACAACAAGGAACTCATGCTTCTAAACTCAAGGTCCAGCAGACCTAGCTCTATGCTAAGGCTGTATCCTTGCAAAGGGAGGATCTCTCTGACCCTTGGTATTGAGGACTGTTTCAGTTCCTAGAGCCAGTATTGTGATAGCACTAACAACCACCAATGTGTGCTGCGAGCTAACTATATTCATTATCAACTCTTATCCCCATAATAACTCCATGAGTTACTGCTATTCTTACTCTATAGAAAAATAAAGCTTAGATTACCTTAAACACCCAAGGTCACATGGATAGGCAGTGGTAGGATCCAGATTCAAATCTAAGCTCTCAACACTTGTCATCAATGTTTTTCGAACATTTTTTTTCAGGTAACACATTGAATTAAGTTGCTTCTTGCAACATCAACATTCCACACTAGAGGACCAGTTTGAGACCTGGATGCTCCACTTCCAATATAGCTTCCTAGTAATGTGCCCAGGAAGGCAGCAGAAGATGGCCCAAGTACTTGGACTCCTGCCACCATGTGGAAGACCATGACATAGTTCTTGGTTCCTGTTTCAGCCTGGCCCAACCCTGGCTGCTGTAGCCACTTGGGAATTCAACCAGTAGATGGAAGAAGATCTCTCTCTCTCTCTCTCTCTCTCTCTCTCTCTCTCTCTCTCATTCAAATAAATAAATAAATCTTTTAAAATATTTTCATTTTTTTGAGCAATGACTGCCTTTCATCTAAATATTATCAGATCCATAATAAAGTTGAGAAATCCTACTAGTATGGTTTGAGGAGTATGTGGGTGCTAAGAAATACCCCCCCCCCCAACAAGCCATGAGATCTGTGAAACCAGATGAAGATCATTCATACATAAGCTACCTCTAAATGGTGTGCTGGAAAGAATCTTGATCAGTATCAAGTGCCAGAAATTTTTGTGATAAATTTCAAGGAGCAGAAATGCAGCAGTGTCTAGCAGCCTGGCAGATTGATGGTTTTCCTACTGCTGGTTTGATCAGAGAGTGCTCCTCCCCATGCCCCTTGCACAGGGCTGAGCTACTGGTACTAGAAATTTCCTTCATCTAACAGAGGAAAAAAAAAATGTGTCATCACCATGAATGGTAACTTTTATGTTTCAGCTTGACCATGCCATCGGACAGCCAGGTCACTGGTAAAACACTGTTTCTGGGTGTGTCTGTGAGGGTGTTTCTGGAAGAATCTGACTTCCAAACTGGTGGACTGAGTACAGCAGTCAGCCTGGCCTAACTGGGCTAGCAATTCAGGGCTCATGACTCTCAGGTCTGAAAACCTGGGCAGCTATAGCCTGTCTACACATATGCAGCTGTAGCAGACCCACCACCCGGGGAAGGAGGACAGTGTCTAACCTGTTACCAGATCACTGCACATTCCAGCTGTTTGAACCAAGCCACCCTCACGAGGCACTGATTATGACAATGCAATTGTTCAGCCCATCTGCTGACTTGACACTGCATTTCCATCATTTCTGGGCCTCAGTGGTCTGTTTCAGCCTTTGTTGCCATTTTCACTGCTTTTCTCAAGTTCAGCATTTCTGGCATTTGATGTCAGAAATGGTCTTTTTCTAAGGGGCTGGAATTTACAGATAACCTTTGGGGACTGTCAGTTTCCTGAGAAGTGGTTTTGATTCTCAGTGAGATCTAAGAGAATTAAGCTGTGTTTATTTGATGAGTACATAAAGCAGCCCTTATCTCAGGCCTTTTTAATAAAACCTGTGATGTTTTTGTCTTTTTTAGGGTTGTGCTGGCACCCATGGTCTCAGCTTAGAAAAGCAGCTGGTTGGCTGGCGCTGCAGCTCACTAGGCTATCCTCTGCCTGCGGCGCCAGCACCCCGGGGTTCTAGTCCCGGTTGGGGCGCCGGATTCTGTCCCGGTCGCTCCTCTTCCAGTCCAGCTCTCTGCTGTGGCCTGGGACTGCAGTGGAGGATGGCCCAAATGCTTGGGCCCTGCATTCGCCTGGGAGACCAGGAGGAAACACCTGGCTCATGGCCTCAGATTGGTGCAGCGCCAGCTGTAGCGACCATTTGGTGGGGGTGAATCAGCAGATGGAAGACCTCTCTCTCTGTCTCTACCTCTCTCTGGAACTCTGTCTTTCAAATAAATTTTAAAAAATAGTTCAGGGGCAGACTTTTTAATATTTTTTCTGTAATCTATTTGTTCAGGTGGTCCAAACAAATCAGAGGTAAATGACACCAACTTTAGGGAGAAAAAAAGTACAATTTTGAGGAACAAAATTTAGAATGAGTTTACAATTATGCCCCATGTGTGATACATATTATAACCCCTTTCTTAGAATTCAGTTGTCCCAAACTGCTGAAACCAGTAGCAGACAAATTAAGCTTCATTATCCACCATATGTGGAATGTATTAGCCCTGAAAGATGCAAATGAAGAAACGTATTTACACTGGTGCACAAATTATCAAATTCCATCTCTTGGTCAGCATTGTATAATTCTAAGATAGTCCAGTGTCATAACCCACTATTGAAGGGACACCTTGACAGTAGAAACTCCATATTACAGCATTTTAGAGACTCCATCTTGAGAAAGTACCCCCTACTGTGAGACTCTTGTCTGAAACTATGATCTGAAGCTCAGACAATAATATAACCCTGCAACCCACTTGGCAGAGCGTACAAACTCCCTAGCATGATCACTCAAGCTTAAACAGATAGGCTGCACCTAGGTTAATGCCAAGATTGTAATTTGTCTATTGTCAAGATTATCATTGATATTGGTTTCCCACGGGCCTTAGGTCAGCTTGAACCTAGTAACCATGTATTCCCTCTCCTCTCCTTGTGGTTTTTGCCTTTATACACCTGTTGCTTTGAGCTTCAGAGTCGAAAGTCCTTTAGGGTATGAGCCTGGTCTCCACCACCAGCAATAAAGGACCATCACATTTTATCAGTCTGTGGTGCTCCTCTGTTTGCACTCGCCCAAGCACAACACTTCCTGCAGCTATAACAGAATACCTGAGAATGGACCATTTACAGTGAACAGAAAGCGTTTTGACTCATAAATCTGTAGACTGGAAAGTCCAAGAACATAGTACCAATATTTTTTGAGGGCTATTGCGCATGGCAGAAGGTGGGAGGGCTAGAGAGAGTGAGAGCAAGAGAGGGCTGAACTCACAGCTTCCTTCCACAATCCATCCACAAGGTTAGAGCCTCATAAACTAACTACCTGCTTCTCAGCACTGCTACTTTGGGAATTAAGTTTCCAGCACATGGGCTTTCAGAAACATAATCAAACCATAACAACAACCACATTTAGGGGCCAGCGCTGTGGTGCAGCAGGTTAATCCTCTGCCTGCAGTGGCAACCCCATTTGGGCACCGGTTAGAGTTCCAGGTGCTCCACTTCCAATCCAGCTCTCTGCTATGGCCTGGGAAAGCAGAAGATGTTGTCCAAATGCTTGAGACCCTGCACCCACGTGGGAGACCTGGAAGAAGCTCGTGGCTCCTGGCTTTCGATTGGCTCAGCTCCGGCTGTTGGGGCCATTTGGAGAGTGAACCAGTGGATGGAAGACCATTCTCTCTGTTTCTCCCTTCCACTGTCTGTAACTCTATTCTATCTCTCAAATAAATAAATAAAATCTTTAAAAAAAAAAGAACACACATTTGAGGTCCAATACTCAATCATATAACTTTTATTTTTTTTTTTTCCTGCAAGTAAGATGAGACTCTCTTGCTCTGGCTGTGCTGCTGTGAGAGGGATCTTACCCTGCTAGGAGGTTTTGGGTTTTCTTCTCTTTTCTTCTGAAGATTTATTTATCTATTTGGAAATCAGAGTTACAGAGAGAGGGAAAACAGAGTTTTTCTGTCTGCTGGCCCACTCATCAGATAGCTATAACCGCCGGGGCTTTTCCAGATCAAGGCCAGTAGTTGGGCCATTTTCCACTGCTTTTTCCCAGCCCATCAGCAAAGAACTGCATCAGAAATAGAGCATGCAGGACTCGAACCAGCATCTATATGGAATGCCGGCATTGCAGGCTGTGGCTTCACCTGCTACACCACAATAGCATCGTGATTATGTAACTTTGAAGCAATATCTCTTGGGAAATGTTAGGGTTTGTTTAAAAACCTTTTGTATTACCCAAACTAGGAATCATTCCAAGATGTTTTGTTCTGCTTACCTCTAATCCACATCTGCTCTGTAAACAGTCATGACTGCTTGCTAAAAAATAAGCACCAACCTGGGTTATAAAATAATGAAGTAAATTCTTCATCAGGTGGAAAATATCAGCTCTGTAAAAACAGTAACAGAGGGGGCGGTGCTGTGGCATAGTGGGTGAAGCCACAGCCTGCAGTGCCAGCATCCCAAATGGGTGCCGGTTCAAGTCCTGGCTGCTCCACTTCCCATCCAGCTCTCTGCTGTGGCCTGGGAAAATAGTGGAGGATGGCCCAAGTCCTTGGGCCCTTGCACACACATGGTAAGATCCAGAGGAAGCTTCTGGCTCCTGGCTTAGGATCAGCGCAGCTCTGGCCATTGCGGCCAATTGAGGAGTGAACTAGCTGATGACCTCTCTCTCTCTCTCTCTCTCTCTCTCTCTCTGCCTTCTCTTCTCTGTCAGTGTAACTCTGACATTCAAATAAATATATAAATCTTTAAAAAAAAAAAAAAGCAGTAACAGAACTTTCAAAGTAGTATATTACATTTGGGGGAAAAAAGGGCTACATTAACAGAATTATTTTAGCAAGACAAATATATATTTATAAAATTTAAAAATACAATTTAATAGAACTTAATTCCTAAAGTATTCAGAATAACTCCTAACAATAAATTATTATTATATATTTGACTTGAAATTTTTTTCTTTATATATATATATATATATATATATAAAGCTTTTACTTAAAGAATATAAATTTCCAAAGTACAGCTTATGGATTACAATGGCTCCCCCCCCATAACTTCCCTCCCACCCACAACCCTCCCCTTTCCCACTCCCTCTCCCTTGCATTCGCATAAAGATTCATTTTCAACTCTCTTTATACACAGAAGATCAGTTTAGTACACATTACATAAAGATTTTAACAGTTTGCCCTCACATCGAGACACAAAGTGAAAATACTGTTGGAGTACTAGTTATAGTAATTAATTCACAATGTACAGCACATTAAGGACAGAGATCCTACATGATATTTTTTTTAAATTGATTAATTATCTATGCAATTTCCAATTTAACACCAAGACTTGAAACTTTTTTAAGATTTATTTATTTTTATTTATTTATTCATTATTTATTTACTAATGAAGGGCAGAGGGACAGAAAGAGTGGGAGAGACAGAAACCATCCATTTGCTTGTTCATTCCCAAGTGGCATCAATGCCCAGGGCTTGGTGAAGCAGAAGCCAGGAACCCAGAACTCCATCAAGGTCTCTCATGCGGCTATCAGCGGCCAAAGCGTTTGGGCCATCATGCACTGCATTTGCAGACACATTAGTGGGAGCTGAACATGAAACAAAGCAGCTGGGGCTTGAAAGTGCACTCTGATAAGAGACAACAATGTCACAGTCGACAGCTTCATCCACTGTGCTACTACACCTACCCCTGAATTCTTCATTTTGTTTTCCTTTTTTAAAAAAGATTTTATTTATTTACTTAACACAGCTGCAGAGAGAGAGAGAGGGAAGAAAGTCTTCCATCTGCTGGTTCACTCCCCAAATGCCCACAGATGCCAGAGCTGGGCCTATCCAAAGCCAGGAGCCAGGAGCTTCTTCCTGGTTTCCCACACAGGTGCAGGGGCTCAAGCACTTGGGGCATTCTCCTCTGCTTTCCCAAGCTATCAACAGAGAGCTAGAATAAAAGAGGAGCAGCCAGGACATGAACACAGGCACCCAAACGGGATGTCAGTGCCACTGGAGGAGATTTAGCCTACTATGCCACAGCACTATCCCTGAATTCTTGATTATAGAAGAATGCATTTTGTTGAATGTAAATAAAGATTCCACAAATATGACTTGAAAAGATATTAAAGGTATGCACATTTAAAACGTGTATTTGTCGTTTAAACCAAAGTACACCTCTAGTTAGTTTTGAGAATCATACATAAACTGTAATATGCCCTCAAATTCTTTCAATTTTACTGTTTCCATTTCTTTCTCTTTTCTGCCATGTCCCATTACTGACCTCTACTGAGCATTAAGTAGATTTTACAAGGAAATTTGAAAGTCCTTTTTATAATTAGTTTCCTTCCTTCTAGCTACTGTTTCCCCATAAATACATATGTTTTTTGGAACTATTACATCTAAGCAAAAATTTCCATTAGGATGGCCAGTCGAGCAATCTGCAGGATCAGAACAGTCATGAGGCCACTGGAGCGGCTTAGCAGACTTAAAGTGAGGTAAATGTTACTTCCCCTAGGGTGTAATCTATGGAAACTACTCTCCCTTGTCTTCCCAAAGAGCTTTATATTTGTATTGCGGTTTTTAAATGTATTTCTTGTCATCAAAATTGCTGTTATAGTTAATTAGCACCAACTTGATGGCTCAAAGAATCTCACTGTAGAATTTTGCCATTCTGAATGTCTACAGTCAGAAGTGAACTTGAGGGACATAACATCATTCACATACTGGCAGAGCCAAATTCCTTTAGAAGCTCTAGGGAAGAATCTGTTTCCCTGCCTTTTCTAGCTTTCATAGGCCACCTACCTTGTACTCACTTCCTACAGCTTCAAAACATATCATTCCAGGCATGAGCATTTGGTCCAACGGTTAAGAGGCTAATTAAGATGCCCAAGTTGCATATTGGAGTGCCTGGGGTCAATACCCGACTCAGGCTCCTTACTCCAGCCTCTTGCTAAAGCACACCCTTGTAGGCAGCAGGCAATGGCTCAAGTGCTTGTGGTCCTGCCACAAAGACCTGGATGGAGTTCTAGATACCTGGATTCGGTCCTGGCCCAGTCCCAGATGTTGTAAGTATTTAGGGAGTGAACCAGCAGATGTGAGCAGCTCTCAGACCTGTCTCTCCTTCTGTCTGTCTCCCAAAAAAATAGAAGAAGAATTTTTAGTTTTAATAAAAACACACATCATTCCAGCTTCTGTTTTCATGGTCCCATCTCTTTCTCCTCTTCTCATAAAGATCCATGGGGTCTGGATGTGAATGAAAGGGGGAGGGAGTGGGTAAGGGGGGAGGGTAGCGGGGGGGGGGGGAGGGGAGATATGGGTGGGGAAGCCATTGCAATCCACAGGTAGTACCTTGGAAATTTATATTCTAAATAAAAATCAAAAAAAAAATTCAAAAAAAAAAAGATCCATGGGGTCATATCAGATCTATCTAGATAATCTGGACTAACCTCCCCAATCAAGATCTTTTACCTAACCTAACACATTCGAAGTCCCTTGTTTCCATGGATGGTATCAGACTCACAGGTTTTGGGTATCAAAGCATAGATATCTTTGAAGAACCATTCTACCTAAACATTATCTAAAAATTATTGGCAGTAATTCCTTCTTTTAAAAATGAAATGGACTCAACAACAAAAAACAAAAATACAATTTAAAAATGAACAAAAATCTTGAATAGACATTTCTCCAAAGATGTACATGTGACCAACAAGTGTATGAAAATATATTCAGTGACATTGATAAATAGGGGAATGCAAATCAAGGCCATGGTAAGGCATAATTTCATACATACTAGAATGGCTATTTTCAAATGATAGTAATAGCAAATAATAAACATTAACAAGGATGTGGAAAATGGGATCTTTCATGTTCACTGATGAGAATGTAAAATAGTACAACCTCTATGTAAAATAGTCTATATAGAGTTAACACAGAAGCTGACAACTCTACACCTTGTTATATAACTAGAGGAACTGAAACTGGTGTTCAAACAAAACCTTACGCAAGAATCTTCATGGGGCCAGTGCTGTGGCATAGTGGGTAAAGCCACCACCTGCAGTGCCAGCATCCCATATGGGTGCCAGTTTGAGTCTTGGCTGCTCCACTTCCCATTCAGCTCTCTATTATGGCTTGAGAAAGCAGTGAAAGATGGCCCAAGTCTTGAGCCTCTGCACTCATGTGGGAGACCCGAAAGAAGCTCCAGGCTCCTGGCTTCGGATCGGTGCAGCTCTAGCTGTTGCAGCCAATTGGAGAGTGAACAGCAGATGGAAGATCTCTCTCTCTCTCTCTATCTTCCTCTCCTTCTCTGTCAGTGTAACTCTGACTTTCAAATAAATAAATAAATCTTTAAAGAAAAAAGAGAATCCTCATGTCACCACTGTTCACAAAACTGAAAAAACGAAAGCAATGCAAATGCCATTCAATGGAAAATGGGTCAATAAAATGTTGTGTAAGCTACAATGGAATATTTTTCACACACAAAGAGGAATGCAGTACTGACACACACTATCATGAAAAAATCTTGAAATGTGAAAGAACCAAGTCACAGAATGCCACTGATGGTACAATTCCATGTGTTTGAAACATCTAGAACATGAAAACTAAGAAGGCTAAGAGCAAAAGATTGAGCTGATGGGGCGAGGAAGGAAAATCCACCTAATTTTTGTGACCCATCAGAGGTGCCTGAGACTCCCTCAACTTATTGAAATAATGTGTGCCAAACAATTTAGCAAGTGGGGAGAATAGGGCACCATTCCAAGCTTGGATCAAGATAAAGGAGGCACTAAGATTCCAAATGTTCTTTGTCCCAAGAAAAAAGAAAGTGAGACAACACATATCACCCTTGGAAAAGGAGCTAAAAATAAGTGTCCCAGACACTCTCCTGTGGATGGAGGAGGAGAGAAGGCGAGTGACATTGTTAAAAATTAAAAAGGCGGGGGGAGAGGGATGCTGTGGTGCAGTAGGCTAAGCTGCCACTTGGGATGCCCATATCCCATTTTGGAGTCCTGAGATTGAGTCCCACCTCCAGCTTCTTGCTAATGTACGCCCTGAAAGGCAACAGGTAATGGCCTAATTGCTTGGATATCTGCTACCCACATGGGAGACCCAGATAGCTTCTGGCTCCAGACTTCATCCTGGCCCATCCCTGGTTGTTGTGGGCATTTGGGAAGTGAACTAGCAGGTGGAAGATTCTCTCTCTCTCTCTCTCTCTCTCTCTCTCTCTCTCTCTCTCTCCCTTTCAAATACATAAATAAATAAGTAAATCTTTTTAAAAACATTGAAAAGGCAAACTGTGCATGTATGACTTCAGTGGCCACTTAGGCAAAGGCAGGGAGGGAAGAAATTCAAGCAGAGTTTACTAAAAAGAAGCTACACCTGGGCAGAGGCCATGGAAGCTAAGAAGAGGAAAGAACTCAGGGCATACAGGCAGCACCGCTCAGGATGTGTCACTTAGGATGAGGACTTGAAACTGGTGTTCAAACAAAACCTTACACAAGAATCTTCATGGAGCCAGTGCTGTGGTGTGGTAGGTAAAGCTGCCACCTGCAGTGCCAGGAGGCAGGAAGGACCTGGCCACACTGCTGTGATCAGTGTTTCTTCAAACATGGTAAGAAGATCACTGGAGAGGACTCAGCTAGTTCTGGGGAATGTCCTTTCACTCTAATACCTACATACATGTACACTCAGTCCTCTGTGTCCATTGGTTCCATATCCATGGATACAATTAATGGATGGAAAAAGAGCATCTGCACTAAACAGGCACAGACTTTTTTTTCTTATTGATATTCCCTAGACAATACAGTAATATCAGCTATTTATATGTCATTTACATTGTGTTAGGGTTATAAGTAATCTAGAGATGATTTAAAGTAAATGATAGGTTATAGATGAAAGCGGTATCATGTGATATAAGGGACTTGATCATCACAGATTTGGGAATATGTAGAAGGCTGAAGAATGTCCTGGAGCCAGTCCCCCAAGGATATCAAGGAATAATTAAACAGATTTCCATGCATTTTAATATATACCTGGCATCAGTTGCAGAATTTCAGAATATGACCCCTCACAAGCAGTCTGAAGTAGATAAACTTTATTGTTGCCCCATTGACACACACTGAGTGGATCTCAGGCTGCCCTGGAGCTACTTGATGGAGCTATCTGTTGAAGATGGAAGGTGATACTAGAAATTTAAGAAACACCATTTATGATGATTCACCAAAAAATTGGCCCTGAATTTTAACACATGTTTCAGGGCCTTTATATACACATTCTTTAAAAAGAAAATCCTAACTTTAAGAGAAAGATGTGGGGCTGGCTCTGTGGCACAGCTGGTTAAAGCCAGACTGCAGCACCAGCAACTCATATGGGTGCCATTTCGAGTCCAGATTGCTCTTCTTCTGATCCAATTCCCTACTGATGTGCATGGGAAGGCAGCATAGGCTGGCCCAAGTCCTTGGGCCCCTGAACCCACGTGGGAGACCTGAAAGAAACTCCAGGCTCCTGGCTTTGGACTAGCCCAGCCCCAGTCATTGTGACCATTTGGGGAGTGAACCTGCAGATGGAAGATCTCTCTCTGTCTTTCTGTTTCTCCTCTCTATCTATAACTCTGCCTTTCAAATAAAGAAATAAATCTTTGAGAGAAGGGGAGAGATGCATTTCTTGGGATATTGTGAAGGGAGCAAGATAAGCATTGCATGTCCTGCTGAGTTCTGGCTAAAGTCGCCCTGATATAATAAAAAAGAAGAGTCCCAAATGCATGTTGTAGTCCTAGTAGGCTTTGTATATTTTGAGTACCTAATGTGGCACAAGTCCAGTAGGAAAAAAAAACTCTCCTTTACCATAAACAGGATCATTTCTTGCCTGATTTTCCTTTATACCAAAAGGGAGGATGCGCATAATTGGAGTAAGTGTATCATTCTAAAGGAATAACATAATAATTAAACTCAACATGGGAATATTTTTATTATTTTTTCTTTCCCTAAACCTTGAGGATCAGCAAGAACTTAAAAAGCATAATATTTTGAGTCATTATTTTCCCACACTGATTTAATGCAATTTCCAAAGTACTTCCTGTTTTGAGGGCCATAATCCACTTATACCCTCCTCAGGGAAAAAGATGATCAAAGATTGTTTCTTGGTAAATGCTCTGGATTTATTCCAGATTCTTTGGTAATAAAAAATGTTCTGGAATATATTAGTTGGTGAAAAACAAAGCAAAGAGCATAATAGTAAGCTTGTTTAGGCAGTGTTGTTGATTTCAAATATTCTTATTTGCTGCTAAATATTATTTCCAACAAGAAGAAAACAAGACAATAGAGCATTAGTTAACATAACAAATTGCTGCTGAATTAATCAACCCATGTCTCTATGGATGTAAGTATGAGTTATTAATTCTGGAAAAATCATTGTCCCCAACTCCAAACCCAAATGTATGAGAAAAGCAGAAGCTGCTTCTACAATGTTGACAAACTAACTTCAGAAGTCACTCCACAAGTGGACTGGTGCATGAATGAAAGACACAAACATGATAGAACCCATCATTATCAATGTGGGGAAGTGAGACCTATGTGGAAGTAACCAGAACACAAGGCTAAGCATGATTTAAGAGGCCATAAGTGATAGATGGTAGGAGCTGAGAAGAGAGAGATCACAGTGTTTGAAGACAATCAGGAAGGCTTCGTGGAGGAAGCAGTATTTGACTTGAACCCCAAAGATAAGTATAACTGAAATAAACAGAGATAGGTAGGGATGGAAGATAGAAAAAGCAAAGCAACGAAAACAGAAAAGCATTAGATGCATAGTATTCAACGAAAAATAAAATCATCTGCAAAAAGCCTAAGTGTGTGAGCTAAGTCACTCCTACTAGCTAATATTGCATATAAACTCTAGGCCAGACAGTGTTGTGAACGTTTTATACAAGGCATGTTATTTAATTCTCTCCCCAATCCTGTGAGGTGGGTACTGTTTTTTATCACAATGTTAAAATGAGGAAACCAGCACAGAGTCTGACGAATTTGAGTTTCTTAAGTGGGGAAGGGCAAGGCTGGGCCCAAACCCAGGAAGTAGGATGTCAGAGCCTGCATTCTTCACGAAAGCATTAGGTTTTACCCCAAACTGAACTCACCACCTTCTTCCCTCATGCGTCTTCTCCTGGGTCCTCAGCTCAATAACCAGCATCCTATTCACCAGGGACATACGCCACTGATTGGGTGCCACCTTGTCTTCTTCCTCCCATTCTCTTCAATCAATCATCAGATCTGGGCCTGCCTGTATTTCTCAGATATCCCACTTCTCTCTGTCACTTCTGCCCCTCCTATATTCCAGGCCTCCATCATCAATCACCGAAGCTGATAAACAGTTGCCTACATAGGCCACCAGGCTCTGGTCCTGCTTGCCTATGAGAGTCATGGTCCTCAAAGTGTAACAGTGAGCTCAAAAGAGGAGACCAAGAAGACAGGTTTGGGATGCACCCATGGAAAGGTCAGAGTTGAAGCCACAAGACAGACTCATGTCAAAGACAACTGGTGAGATGTAAAGATGACCTGTTAACTCAGCAAAATAAAAATTAAGTGGAGGTAGTTCTATTCATACAGCAGTTCCACTCTCTGGGGGTAACAACATTAAAGTACTTGCTTTGTATCCTTCTGAACAGTTTTTTGCTTATTCATTGATTTTCTAGGGCTTCCCTTGGAATACCTTCTGCATCAGAAGGACCCATACTTTTCAAATTCATTCTCCAAGATTTACCAAATGGATTTGATAGCTCACAAGTACACAAACCCATGATTATAGTTCAATAGAGAAAAACCACCTAAAATGTTAATCTGCCAAATTTACAGGACTGAAGTACTTTATTAAAATGTAAAGTTCTTAAACCAAACTCTCAAATATTCAGATGTCACTTTTAATGGAAGAAAGTAACTCTAAGTATCCTATTAATGAAGCAATTGAGCACTTTACATGATTTGATACTCAATTTTGGCTGTTGTACTTTCCTATAAACATTCAGCAAAAATTAATAATTATACTGAAGAACTTATAAAAGTTTTTAGGAATTTAGGCTTTTCCAATAGAGGTAAATACATAAATATCCAATAAGGGTACTCAGATTATTTAAGTAGACCCCACATAAACAACTAGGAAAGTTGGCTAAAAAATCAACTCTCAAGAGCATAGACAAATGCAATAAAGACCATTTTTATCCTGTTTAGTTAGACTCCTTAAATCTTTCTAGCCACAAAGTAGTATCAATAGGAATATTAAACTTCAAAAAAGAGGATACTTACCCCTTGTACCAGAGTGACAATGGCTCACATTTGTCCTTCTGTTGGAATGTAAGTCCTGTGAGGATACCTCTGTATTGTTTTCTTTCCTATTGTATCACCAGTTCTTAGTAGAAACCCTTAGAGTAAATGATCAATACATGTGGAATGAATAGATGAAACCTCTCCCTTTAGTCCTATGGTGAAAGCCACAATACTTCAGACTACATTCAGATGCATCAAGTATTTTTTATGATAGCTGTTCACCATTCTTCATGCTTGATTTCACAGGGGAGGAAGAAAGTTCTACCTTCCCTAGAAGCTTCCCCTGCTAGAATAATATTACCAGGGAACTCTGCTTGGCCTGCTTTTCAAAGGATAACTACCCAAGATTATTATCAAAATTATCGAGTCAGCCAGCCACATCACCAGTTTTGCTGTTACTGTTATTGTTTACCAACCTTGATTGGATTTTTTATTCTGTAATTGGCAGACACATCATTCCATAAAATATACTAAGTGTTCTGTTGGACAGAGCAGAAGAGTTAATAGATTTTGAGAAAGCAGAAACAAAGGGGGAAAAACTACATTGGTCATTTCAACAAAAGAAAAATAACTCCTTGGCTAATATCAGATTATTTCAGATTACTTCTTTTGTGTAAGAACTAAAACAGAGAGAACTTCCTTATCATGTAATGGAAATTAGCCTGCTTGAGAAATTTGGCTGCTTTTTCTCTAATCCTGATTGTGCAGAATGTCAGATAAACAGCTTAGTTTCAGCTTGATTACATGAACTTTAGCATGAGTGACTCTATTTTGACTTTTAGCCTGGTCTGGTAAAGCCTAGTGCAGGAGCTTAGTCTAAAACAATGGTCTTCTGTAACTTTTATTTAATAATTTCCTCCTTTTAATCATGCTATTCCCTTAGGTTACCTCAGTGACAGTTAAAAAATTAGGACATTAACACTACTGTCAATTTTCATCAATTTGAGACTCTGGTATCAATATCTCATTCATAGTTTTCAGCATCTTCATGATCACGCATTTCTTTGTAGTGTTGTTCCAACTGAAGAGAGACCATTTGACATTCAACAGATAAATGTATGTGAACATTTAAAAGTTTTGGAGGGGATACAGTGCACTAAGAAGACTTTTATTACTACTATGAGAAGAATAATTGCAAAAGTATGTAGTATGCGTCTTAGTCAGGGTTCCAGTGAACCAAACCAACTAAAGTCAAATAGATCACAAAGTAGTCTGTTCATTATTATTTTTACCATTGATTTTCTACAATACACGATGTATTTACCTATGTGCATCAAGGAGTGTCAGCGACTGCACAGGTTCCTCCCTGTTCCAGAGTAAGTAGCAATTCTATCATCTAGCACATAGGAACTGTTAAATTAGGGAATGCAGATTTGATAAAAGAGAACACCAATATAAACTTGAGCAAATGCTTGCATTGGTTACGTTTATAAAGCCGGGTGGAGTAAAGGTTTTCTTAGGACCTCTCAAGATCTGCATTTGACATGACAGATCCAACACTCGCCAAGTTATCTGTCGAAACTAATAATTGTGAAATTCTAGTTACAACATTGTCCTGCCAAGTGAAAGAGGTGAGCGCAAGCAAGGAAAGATTAAGAGTGGCAAGAGTCTTATTATAATAAGGACTCCTGTTCTGATAGCCTTGAAAAAAGCTGTCCACAGTGGGAAGTCATCAATTTCTCATCCTGTTTTGTAATACAAATGTCCCAGGTGTTTTGGTGAACTCTGTGAGCCACTAGGAATCTGCGTTCCCTACAAGTGTCAGCGTCAGGAGCCACACCACATTTCTTAAGCATCTGATCACTCTACTGATAATAGATTATCACGATTGGGCAGACATATAAAATAAAGCTCGAAAAGTCTCCTTACCAGGGCAAAAGACGGGCTAAGTGTCATAATTATCATTTTATTTTATGAAGATGAGAATGTTTGCATCTTGATTACATTGAAACTAACTTGGAGATGCCAGCACAGCAGCTCACTAGGCTAATCCTTCACCTGCAGCGCTGGCACCCGGGGTTCTAGTCCCAGTTGGGGCGTAAGATTCTGTCCCGGTTGCTCCTCTTCCAGTCCAGCTCTCTGCTGTGGCCCGGGAAGGCAGTGGAGAATGGCCCAAGTGCTTGGGCCCTGCATCCACATGGGAGACCAGGAGGAAGCACCTGACTCCTGGCTTTGGATCGGTGCAGTGCACTGGCTGTGGAGACCATTTAGGGGGTGAACCAATGGAAGGAAGACCTTTCTCTCTGTCTCTCTCACTGTCTAACAATGCCCGTCAAAAAAAATAAATAAAAGAAACTAACTTAGAGAAACCGGAACTCAATAAGCTGAACATCTTTATAAAGGTTATATTTTAAGACTATCTGACATTTACCACACACAAAGTGCATTTAATTATATTCCATTTAATTTTACCAACAGTCATAAAATATAAATTCCTCTTTTATAGAAAATAAAGTTGAGTCTCAAAAATATTTGATAAATTTAAAGTAACTAAACTAGGAAGAAGAGGAGATATGTGAACCTTGCTCCATCTGATGTTCTCACCAACCCTCAGGAAAAGAGACAGGCTTTTCTTCAAGGAATAGTATTTAATTCTTAAATAAGGCATTCTTTCTGCTAAACCTCACTACCTAATCTCTCACTAGGTTACTGCAGACAATCATTTCTATGAAGGAATGTATTACTTTCTCACAGGGGAGTTTCCCAGACATGGTTAAAAAACACACAAGCCATCAATACTTAAGCTCCAAAACATCTGATTCTATAAGAAGTGATTTCTATGTGTTTTGGAATGCACTGTTCTTGAGCTGCCTTATCCATTTCATTTGCTTTGAAATTAGTATTTGAGGGGCTGGCGCTGTGACATACCAGATAAAGCCGCCACCTGCGGTGTCAGCATCACATATGGGTGCCGGTTCAAGTCCTAGTTGCACCACTTCCAATCCATCTCCCTGCTCATGGCCAGGGAAAGCAGTAGAAGACGCTTAAGTGCTTGGGCCCCTGCACCCAAGTGGGAGACCAGGAAGCAGCTCCTGGCTCCCAGCGTTGGCTCCACTCTGCTCCAGCCATTGTGGACATTTGAGGAGTGAAACAGCAGATGGAAGACCTCTCTCTGTCTGTAACTCCACCTCTCAAATAAATAAATAAATAAATCTTTAGGGAATAAAGAAATAAGTATTTGAGTAGCTTCCCATTGTTAATGCCTCCTAATGACTTTGTAGACTGATATGTCTTTTAAAGAATGAGAAAAATAGCCTACTCACTTCATTAGTCACCAGTACAAGGAAAACCTGCCATGCCCAGCCCATCAGGGTATTAACATTATTGCAGCTGGACTAGGTCAATACACAAATATAGCTTAGTCAGTTACATTGAATGGATGTTAGAGAATCCTAGGTGGATGAGAAGTTTTAGATCTTTCATAGCTATAGTAATATGTCAGGGTCCTACACCTTCTCCAGCCAGTGAGCCCTACGTTGTGTCTCCCATGATCACATTTATCATGGAAATGTCACCAGAAGTTGTTGATACTATAGAGAGAGGCAGCCTCTTCTGGAATAGATGTTACTTTCCAAGATATTTTCTTCAGAATGAACATCTTTATTAAATTATAGCTCACTTTAAAAATAGAACACATATAATGCCATATGTAATTAAACAGGAGATTATGAGTTCTGATGCAATGGATGTGGCCCTATCTGGAGCTTGGGCACAAGCCGTGATTCACTGACAGTTGTAACTGTGTCTTTCAATTTCTCTAATCCAGTTTCCTCACCAATAAAATAAGAGGTTTAATAGAGGGAGTAAACTTTCAGAGTAAACTTATTATAAAATATTATAAAACTTAATATGCACAGAAGTATCACAAATTGCTAAAAAGATATATGTTCCTTTCAACTGATTTAAGGAAAAATTGATATGATATTCTCAAAAGGGAACATTTTTACACAATTTGGTTGAATTCATTCTCAATTTTGAAGGCAAAAGGGAACATTAACAGAATTATCCAGATGATATTTCTAAGACTATTAAATGGGGTAAAAAAAAAATAAAATCCAGATAAAATTTAATAAGCAGTAGCCTCTATTGTTATTTTATTTTATTGCATTTATAAAAGTTGAACACATTCAGGTAAAATGATAAAAAGCAAAATTTCATTGTATCTATAGTACAGCCAACAATGACGACTGGCGCTGTGGCGTAGTGGGTAAAGCTGCCACCCGCAGTGCCAGCATCCCATGTTGGCACTGGTTTGAGTCCTGGCCACTCCACTTATGATCAAGCTCTCTGCTACAGCCTGGGAAAGCAGTAGAAGATAGTCAAAGTCCTTGGGCCCCTGCACTCATGTGGGACACCCAGAAGATGCTCCAGGCTCTTGCTTCTGGCTTTGGATTGGTGCAGCTCCAGCCATTGTGGCCATCTGGGGAGTGAACCAGCAGATGGAAGACTTCTCAACAAGATACTTCAATATCTTCATCCCAGTTTTTTAAAATTTTCCTTTAAAAACTCTGTTCAACATTACTTATCATCAAAGAATGGCAAATCAAAACTCCAATGAGGTATCACCTTACTCCAGTTAGATTAGTTATTATCAAAAAGACAAAAGCTGGGGGCCAGTACTGTGGCATAGTGGGAAAAACTGCTGCTTGTTGTGCAGGCATCCAATATGGGCAGCAGTTCAAGTTGCCAGCCACTTCACTTCTGATTCAGCTCCTGCCTGGGAAAGCAATGGAAGATGGCCCAAGTGCTTGGGCTCCTGCAACCACAGAGGAGAAACAGAAGAAGCTCCTGGCTCCTGGCTTCAGGTAGGTCCGGCTTCAGGTAGGTCCAGGTCCAGTCATTGGGGCCATTTGGGGAGTAAACCAGCAGATCGAAAACACCTCTCTCTCTCTCTCTCTCTCTCTCTCTCTGTCTCTCTCTCTCTCTCTCAATCTACCTTTCAAATAAATAAATAAATAGATGTTTTTTAAAAATAAAACAAAAACTAACACATGAATGCAAGGATATGGAGAAGGTACCATTAGACATTGTTGGTGGGAATGTAAATTAGCAGAGGCATTGCAGAAAACAGTATGGAGTTTTCTAAAAAAACTAAAAATAGGGCTACCATTGGTCCAGCAATCTTACTACTGGGTATATATCCAAAGGAAATGAAATTGGTCTGTCGAAGAGACTCTGTACTCCCATGTTTACTGCAACACAATTCACATGAGCTTAAAAAAAAAAAAGAAAGCAATCTATGTCCATTCACTGATGAATGGATGGAGAAACTGTGGTGCTTATACACAATGGAATACTATTCAGCCACATGAAAAAATGAAATCTTGTCTCTTGCAACAACATGGATGGAGTTGGAGGTCATTATGTTAAGTGAAATGAACCAAGCACAGAAAGACAAGTGTCACATGATCTCACTTATATCTGGACTATAAAAAAAATGATAATCTCATAGAATTGAAAAATATAGCAATGGTTCCCAGAATCTAGCATGGGTAAGGGAGAGAGGGAGATGAGCAAAGATTGATTAGGTTATAATTACATAGGAATAAGAAGTTCTGGGGTTCTACTTCACAGTAGAGTGACCATAGATAATATTAATATAATGTATATTTCACTATGAAAAAAACAAAAAAAACCTAGAAGATAAAATTGGGGATGTTTTCACCACAAAATAATGTGAAATTTTTGAAGTGTAAACAGGTACCAAACTATTTTTATATGTTTATTAATTTTTTAAATTAAAAAAATTTATAGGGCTAACAAGTTTTTTTTTACATGGTAATAAGATTGAAGAAAAGCACATACAGTTTCTGTAAGATAAAATTAAACTACTCTTACTTGGTAGGAATCCTCTTTTAGTATATGTGAACAACTGTGATATATATCCAAAATACATGATCCATTATATCTCCAAAGTTTCCTGAATGAAATTAAAACTTCCCCTAGAAAATAAAATCCAGTGGCACCCAATGCACTAAAGTCCTTCCCATAGCACCAAGTACTCAGAAATTACAAAGCTTGCAGAAACTCAGTATGATGTTCTACCTTGCTACCTAGGAGAAATGGGGCAGGGGCAGCCTTCCAGGTTGAAATGGAAGGCATTTCATCTCCATAGGATGTGTCAGCATTCTATCTCCATGATTAACTGCATGAATGTATTATGTATGTACTTAAGAAATGAGGGAGAGGGTCTCCTCTGCTGATTCACTCCTCTGCTATGCTCAAGGGGCCCTATACTGAGGGATGTAGCTGGGAGCAAGGAACTCAACTCAGGTCTCCCAGCTTGGTGTCAGGAACCTAGTTACTTCAGTCATCCTCATTGTTCCCCAGGGCCTGCATCGGCAACAAGCTGAGATCAGGAGCTGGAGCCAGGAATTGAACCCAAGTATCCTCATATGGGACATGGACATCTTAACAGCTCAGCCGGATCATAGTTCTAAAACAAATCTCACTGAAGGAATGAGTGAGTGCCTTATTTACCAACACAGCTCCTACTCAGGCCACAACAGTATCTGAGAGCAGAGGGACCAAGTGATCCCGCAGATGATGCCTGTGGCAACATGTGATACAATAGTATGTTGAGTGCTTGCTCTATAGCGCTCCCTCTAGAGTGCTCTGCATCCACAAACTTACTTCATACTCCCTTATGGACCTTATGGGCCTTATCATTGTATGTGTCACTCTTAAAAATGAATAAAATAAGGTGAAGTTACTTTCTCTGAGTCACACAGCTGGGTCGGTCACAGAGTTTCGCTCATGGTCTGTTGGGACTGAGGACAGCTCAGCTCCCTTCCTGCTAATATGGCTCTGTGCTCCACTTCCAAACAAGCCAAGGTGCTGCCAGCCTTGCCCTACATGAGCCAAAAGAGCAAGAAAAGCATGGCATGGAGACTGATTCTGTTTATTGTGAGAATAAGGAAACCACATGGAAGCAGTGACTTAAATATACACTTCAGAGTGATAGAGATTGGAAACAGATGCCAGCAGAAAGAAAAAGGGAGTGGCACCATTGTAATTACACTCTATGATGCATTTTAAGTGGCATATGTTCAGTTAAATATAGAGAGGCTCATAACTCAAGCAGGGATCAGAAAAAATCTCAAAGACAAAATGTAGACCTAGTCGCATTCGAGGTACAAGCACAGGTAACCCAGAGGGAAAAGGTAGAGCTGATACACAACAAACATGAGCTGATGGACTGATGGAGAGTGCCTTAACCACACTCTTGGCTGGGCTTTCATCATCACACGACCTAATTGTCTCCTTGAAAATAGAACAACAGCTCCTTTCCTGATGAAGTGGCAGATATGTTTGCATGAAACATGTAGAGAAGGCAGTACTGTAACTGGCAAAGAAAGCAGAGTTGAAGAAATCATCCAAGATCTCATCAGAGTGGGCTGGAGCATTTCTGGAGTATTAATGCACAAAAGATGTTCCTTGTCACCCCCTTGTTTGAGGAAATGGGTGGAGAAACCAATTTTAGAGGAGAAGCTGAGCCCCAGGCCTGTGATATCCGGAACCCAGTCTTCTGGAAATGAAGGGAGCCACTCTGCTCAGCGCATAGAGGAGAAACTGTGCTTGGTGTAGGGGGCAGAGGGCAGAAGGCAGGGGTCCAAGAGGGAGCTGAGGGAAGAGACCAAAAAGGAAGCAGAATGACCAAAGCCAGAATGTGATTGTACTACTTGAGGGCAGCAGGGGTTGGTGGGCATAGTTACTTGGTCCTTCCCAGGAAGTGAGGTGGTTCCTTCCACTGTTTCAACTCTCATTCCCACAAGCTTTTTTTGGTGCCATAAGTCACACCAACTGATTCCCTGGGCTTCCAGCACACACTGCAGTGGGCAGTTCTGCAAAAGCTCAGACTCATTGCTGGTCCTGGCCATGAGGAAGCCCCAGCAGCCTCCCAGGCTATGTGGGACCTGGGAGGGCAGGGGAACCGGTGCCCAGGGACAAAGGTCCCTCCGTGAACAGCTCCTGGAGGCAGTGCATGCTCCCTGAAGAAGTTCTGTAGCACCGAGCCTCGCTGTCTACAGCAGCAACCTTGATAACTCGCCCTTTGATTTTTCCTCCTTTTGTGACTCAGAGTCCTGCTCCATCACCCCAATTTCCTGAGATCACCTCCCAGAGGAACTCCCTGCCCTGAAATCTTGCTTTGAGGAGAAACCAAAACTAACACGCTTACCCCTGTGTTTGTGTGAAATGAATCTTCGCACAGTGAGCCAGGCACTCAGCAAATGCAAGACAAAGAGCAGACAAAGCAGTCCACCTGTTGCAGAGGCTCAGGGGGCAAGGGGCTGGATTTGCAAGGCAGTCAGGGACTTGCAGTCAAAGATCCGTGTTTCCTCTGCCCTTGGCTTCCCTTCATTCCCCTTACTTCTCCATCAGAGTACCTGGCTGCCTTGTTCCCCTGTGTCCCACAAGGATACTGACTGCATGAATAGTGCACTTTGCAAAGTGAACAAAAGATTCAGACATTCACACAAGATGACATACAAATTTACAATCAACATGTAGAAACTATTTGACATCATTCGTCAGCAAGGAACATTAACAGGGAGCTGGGCCAAACGTGGAGCAACTAGGACTTGAACTAGCACTCTGACATGGACACTGGCATAATAGGTGGCAGCTTAACCTGTTGGAGCACAGTGCTAGCCCCAAATTATTTTAATAAATCCTTTAATTCCATAGATATATGTAAAATCATGGTCAATTTTTCCTAAACTAATTCACATGATCCACCACAGTGGTCTCCCTTTTCGTATGTATCTGATTCATTTGATCTGGGAGCTGGTGTGTTCCTAAACTGGGACAAGGAGTTTGAGCCTCATTATCATGCATGACCAGGAATAAATCAAAGTAGCCTTTATTTTTCTTTATGAAACTTAATACAAACTGACAGGCCATTGGCAGCAAATTCTGCATCCTGTGTCAGTTCCAGGGTTACACAACAATACCTGCTGACTTCCTCCTGACCTGATTCTTGCATGTTGTTCTAGGTACCAGGGAAAATTTACTTCCCAGCTCATTCTCCTTCTCTCCTATTTGCTTTATCCTCTAAATAAAAAGGGTGTCAAATTTCCAAGTATCTTGCTTAACATTATACGATATTTTTTGAAAGAAAGAAACAGGTGGCAGTGCAGGGGGAGCAGGTGTGGTTCCTGGCTTTGGAGAAGTAGCTAAGCTAAGAGAAGGCAACTGCTAGAAAGGTGATTGCTAATATGACTCTGTATTTGATGGGGCAAGTCAATGCATAAAATGCATCTAATAATTTAAATAGAGGTGGCTACTGAACTGGTCAGGCAGAAGAGCAACTTTCAGTCCAATATGGCATAAAAACTGGTAATTATATTAGTTTTTCATCACTTAAACTAATAAGGGAGAAAACCTGCTTAAGAAGGAAGAAGGCTTGTTTTGGCTGACAATTTTGAAGGTTCTCCACTCATGATCAGGTATCAAGTATCTTGATAAACACAATGGAATACTTGTGGAGGAAGGATCACACATTGAGCCAGGCTGCAGAGAGTCAGAAATCCTATTCACTCCTTATAAAACCATGAGCCAATCACGGGGGCTCCAGCCCAGCAATGTAATACAAACTACTCACTTCCCAAAGGCCTTAAGATACCATACTTGGATCAAGGCTCTACACTGTATCATCAACCCATGATTTTGGTACTTACACGTCTGCATGAGTTGGGCACCAAATCCTGTTCAAAACACAGCAGTAATTGCGTGAGCCTGGATCAATTTTACATGGTAGACAACAGGGACATTAAAGCTTGTTTTCATCTATTTGTGCTTTCAGAACTTAACAAAAAAGATTTCTCTTTTCTCAAAATTCAAAGTACTGAAGACAATTAAATACAACAGTGAATCTTGATTGTCTGATAATCTACCTTAAAATTCAAATCTTTGATGTGAAATTCGATGCCAAATTAGCATTCAAGTTTCACACTGCATTCAGAATAAAATTAAGTAGGATTGATTTTTTTTGCAGGAGGAAGTTATGAATGCACCTGAAAATTTATAAAAGCTGATTTTTCTTTTTTATTATTAAAAGAGTACAATTGCCAGAATAAGTACCTGAACTCCTGTGTCTCAAGACTGCAATTTAACCAGCAGTCCTGTATCTTATCTGGTAAATCAGAAAAATAAAGAGCAATTTAAATGTAAAAATAAAGATACTGATAATCATATAAAACTAGGCTGGGTAGAGGCTGGTATCAGATTTATAGATAGCTGTAGGCCAATATCTGAAGTAGATCCTATAATAGACTCTGATTCTGAAGATCAAAAAGATCAAATAGAATCATAGGAATTCACTTTAAAATTGACAACAAATAAGGTTTTAATATACTTATAATTGCTTAAAATTTGTAGGGAAATAATATCTATTAGAACTATGGGGAACAACTACAGAAATAAAATTCACAGAAGACCAGTTCCAAACAGCTAAGAAACATGGAAAAAATGGGAAATGCAGAAAGGTAACTAAGATACTATTATTGCCATCTGGATGACATTATTAAGTGTCTAGCTAAAAAAGTGACAGTGTTTTATTAACTTAAAACAGCTCTCAGTGGGAGAGCATGAACACATTCATCCTAAGGATGTGTAGGTAAAGGATTATTGAAGAAGAAAGAAAAGGGCTATCATATTTCAACACTCGCTGGTGTGTTGCAATTCCTTTCTTTCTTTCTTTCTTAATTTCTTTCTTTTTTTTTTTTTTTGATAGGCAGAGTGGACAGTGAAAGAGAGAGAGAAAGAGAGAAAGGTCTTCCTTTACCGTTGGTTCACCCTCCAATGGCCACTGCAGGTGGCATTTCTGTCTAACTAAAAAGGCAAGGGTTCCCACAACCTGTCTCAGGTTTGACGATTTGCTGGAATAATTCACATAATTCAGGAAAGCACTCCACTGACAGTTATGGTTTTGTTGTAAAGGATACAATTCATAAACACACAAAGAGAAACACAGGACGAGGTCTGGGAGGGTCCCAAATGCAAAGATCAAGCTGTCTGTTCACAGAATCAAGGAGCATCACCTGCCAGGCACAGTGATGTGTTTACTGAGCAGGAAGCTTCACTAACCCTCAGTGTTCTGTTTCTATTGGGGTTTCATTATGTCAGCACAGTTGATTAAATCATTGGCCTCTTGACTGAGCTCAAGCTCCAGCTCTCTCTCCCTCTTCAGAGGTCAGGCGCTGAAAGTCCCAATCCTCCAATCCATGTGTGGTCTTCCTATTGACAGTCACCAGGCTGTAGCTATCCAGGGCCTCACTATGAGTCACATTTACAGGAACTCTGTGTGAACCAAGGGGCTCCTGAACCACAAAGACAGTTCTGCCACTCGGAAAATTCCGAGGGTTTCAGTTTTGTGCCTGGAACCTGAAACAAAGGCTAAGCAAATTCCTTAAATATAATAAGGAGTGAGGGAAGAGAGAAGCAAGTAGACAGTATTTGAAAAGATAAATACTTTAAATAGATAATTTTCAAATGTTAGATCATGATCTATTCATGAGGAGAAAAAATAATTCAGCCCATTGAGAAACTGTTGTGGGAAAACAATGGCAGAGAAAGTATTGGTACCTCAGTTCTTTGTCTCATATGGAAGAAGAATTTCCAAGTGGATGGAGAGAGATTGTATTTATTAGAGTCAAAGACCTCCAGCCAGAGGAGCAATATGGAAGGGGACGTCCAGAATAGGAAAGAACCCAAAGACCCCATAGCATTTAGGTTTTTAAGTACAATTTGGAAGGAATAAAAACTTAACAATCAGATTGGTATTCAGTTACCAGGCAGGGACAAAAACCCATCAAAAGGTCTAATTCACAATTCTCCATCGTGTCTGATCTGCCCATGATAAAATAAAAAACCATACAGAAGGGTGGGATAGGTAACTTGTTTTCACAAGAAGCTGTGAGCTCAGGAAGAGCTCCCTTGCTATTCTCATGATAAATTTGGAGATTCTGAAGGGAGGAGGGTGGCCTGTTTGTTCTTGCTAAAAAAGGAAGCAAATATTTTACATCCCAAATTCCATTGGGATCCCCTGACTTCTCACGAAACTACATTACTAGAATAAAATAAGGTAGGATAAGATAAGATAGGGTAGAATAAAAGAATAGAATAGAATAGAATAGAATAGAATAGAATAGAATAGAATAGTCATGTGTAGTAAGATTAAGGTTTATTTTGTAAAACTGCATTTACATTTATATGGATGTATAGAGAAAGATGATAAATGATAGATAGATAGATAAATAGATAGATAGATGATAGATAGATGCATTTGAACTATATACGCAGAACTATACACATATATACAGGTTTGCAGTGTGAAATGGATTGTTAATGTGATCTGAAGTAAAAACACTTAAGATTAGGGCCCAAGGGCTGGCACCACAGCTCACCAGGCTAATCCTCCGCCTGCAGCTCTGGCATACTGGGTTCTAGTCCCAGTTTGGATGCCAGGTACTAGTCCCGGCTGCTCTTCCAGTCCAGCTCTCTGCTGTGACCTGGAAAGGCAGTGGAGGATGGCCCAAGTGCTTGGGCCCTGCACCCACATGGGAGACTAGGAGGAAGCACCTGGTTCCTGACTTCAGATCGGCACGGTGCACCGGCCGCAGCACGCTAGCCGTAGCGGCCATCTGGGGGGTGAACCAACAGAAGGAAAACCTTTTTCTCTGCCTCTCTCTCTCTCTCTTTCTCTCTCTCTCTCTCACACTGTTTAACTCTGCCTATCAAGAAATAAATAAATAAAATAAAATAAAAAATAAGATTAGGGCCCCAAGAGAACAGATAACATTTCTAGAAAAATGTTTTAAGATTTATCTACTTATTTTGAAATTAAGAGGTACAGAACCAGAAAGAGACAGAGAAAGAGGACAGAGAGAGAGACCTTTGACCCACCGGTTCACTCCCCAGATAGCCAGAATGGCCAGGGTTGGGCTAGGCCAAAACCAGAAACCAGGAGCTTCTTCCAGGTCTCCTACAAGTTTGGCAGGGGCCCACACACTTAAACCATCTTCTGCTGCTTTTCCCAGAACATTAGCATGAAGCTGGATTGGAAGTACAGTAGCCGGGACACACAGCAGTCTGCATATGAAATGTTGATATCGCAAGTGGTGGCTTCATCTGCTACACCATAGCCCTACCCCATTTCTAGAACATTTTAAAATCTCATGTGAGTTGCACTAGCATTCTTATCTATTTTTCTAGTATCAGCTTCTATTAAGACTACATCAGATATTTTAAGTAACATATAACTTATTGGAAAATAAGTCAACTCATAGCAGGAATTGCGCTTATTTCCCTTGTTAAGGCAAGCACTTCCTGAAATGTATATTTTAATGCTTTGTTCTTCCACCCAGCGACCTAGATGAAAGTTGTATATTATGCTTCTCTGTGGGAATGTGGTCCCTAGATTCCAAATCTTTAGAATGAGAAACTTTCAGCCAAGAATTCTTCCAGGGAGGAGTTTCTGTTGAGTTATTATGTGGATTTCCTCTATTCACTGCATCCCTTTCACAATTTCTTTGTCCACAAGAATACTAATTCAAGTATTACACAGGGGTTTCTCATGTCAGGCCCTATGCACTGAGGATACAGCACAGAAAAGGCAGATGTGGTATCTGCTGAATAAAGTTTTATGGACAGAGACATCACGTCTGGTCTGGCCAGAGAGAGGGGCCACCTGAAGAAGCAGTGGTGAAGCCGATGTCTGAAGGTTGGCCATGCGGAGAGACAAGAAGCAGGTGCGAAGCCATGAGAAACCCAAAGAAGCTGAAAGAACTACAGTATGATTGAAGGAGTAGGTAACGTGGGGAAGGTAGTAAGAGATGAAGCCTGAGACAGAGGCAGGAGTCAGCTTTGAAGAATTATGTATTTCAAATACTGTTTGAAAGACAGTGACTATAGAATGATTCTACTTTTCTATTTTTGTTGATTTTCACTAGAGGGTAAGAAATTTGCAAAACTACCATAGACCTCAGGTTTCTGATGGATAAACAGTCTAGTGGAAAATGGCAAAGCTAAGTTTCAGTTGTCAGGACAGTTAGAATTGAGAGTATTCTAGAGACCGGATAGGAGGATGCATACAGAACAGCTGACTGTTTTAGAAATGAAAGCCAAAGAGAACAGTTAAATTTGAATGTGGACAAAGAAGCTAGAGATAGAGATAGAGATAGAGATAGAGATAGAGATAGAGATAGAGATAGAGATAGAGATAGATAGAGATGATAGAGATAGAGAACAGAAGACAATAGAGAAAGAAAACACGCTTTGCAAGTTACAGCCATGGTCATTCTTGGTTTCAGAACTTGATGTTTATCTTTTCAATTGCTGTCTATTAAGTATATACACCCAAATTCAGCACCAATTTTCATTTTAGCACAATTTAATACTTAACACATGGTTGGTTCAATGAATTCAGGATGAGGCACTGCAAATTTAAATGTCCTTTTTTTCACATCTGTTTTGCTTCAGCTATCATAATAATAGTATTTTTAAAAGACCAATGCGTGGAAGTGAATCATTTAACACTGAAAAATGGAATATAGCCCTTGAAGGCAAGAATAGTAGGCTCTCAAACTTCACTTAAAATTAACTTCTACTTTTAAAATCACAGAGACTAATTCAAGTCTTTGTTGTCTTTTATATTTATGTATTTTTAGTGAATTTTCAGCATTTTAAAATAGATTTTAGCAAGTTCTGTTGCTGTGAAGTTTGCCTTAATATAGTTGTATTCATATTCATTTTTTCCATTTTAGAAATAACACCCTATTTTCATTCTGTCAGTGCTTCAAAAGTTAGAAAAAATTTTATTCCTAGACAATTTCTACCCTAAAAATAGTGTGACATACATAGATTCCATTACTGAATTATTTGGGATTCTTTAGATTGCAAATGATAGAAACCTAGCTCAAATTAAATGAAGTGAAAAGGGATATTTTATTGGCTCATAGGCCTAAAACACATGGCTTTAGGGATGAGGAGAACTGCAGAGAGACTCAGTAGTGAGCAACACCTCTTACTTCTGAGTCTCTCTGCAAGGCACATTCTTTCTCTGCAGCTGCCAGGGTCTCCTCGCATGTCAGGGAGATGTCAGCTACCCTTAGCACACATCCTCCTAGTTCTGTACCAAGGAGGACTTTTTCCTGCATGAGCTGTGCAATATCTCTCCAGGGGAGAATTCTGATTGACCTTTTGTTCTTGTAATGATTTCTAGTCCCATGCTGGACAAGAAGTGATTGGTGGCTGCCCCTAGAACCACAAGAATTGAAGCAATGCTTTGGAGAAGGGAGATTTCTTTAAAAAACAAGAAAGGCAGAATTACAGAGAGGCAGAGAGAGAGAAGGAGAGTAAAAGAAGGGGGGGGGTGGAGGTATTCCATCTTTTGGTTCACTCCCCAGATGGCTGTAACATCTGGAGCTATGCTGATCCAAAGCCAGGAGCTTCTTTGTGGTCTCCCAAGCAGGTACAGGGGCCAAAAAACTTGGGCCATCTTCTTCTGCTTTCCCAGGATATAGCAGAGAGCTGCATTGGAAGTGGAGCATCCAGGAGTTGAACCGGTGACCATATAGGATGCCATCACTGCTTTATCTGCTACACCACAGCGCTGGCCCCAAAATTCATCATTTTAAATGAGATGTATCTTCCTTCATCAGAATCTCCCTTTCCATATACCATAGTTCATATATTGACATCATCTTTTTGTCCCTTCAACTGAATGGTAAACTCTCCAAAGAACTGATTATATGTTATTCAGATTTGTGGCACATAGCAGATGATTGAGAAGTGTTTGCTGAACTGAATACATAAATAGACATAAAAATCATTTGTGATACAAATTAAAACAGGAGTAACCTAGACTTATTTTTTTAGATTTATTTATTTACTTTAAAGTCAGAGTTACACAGAGAGAGAAGGAGAGAGAGAGAGAGGGAGAGAGAAAGGTCCTCCATCTGCTGGTTCACTCCCCAGTTGGCCACAATGGCCGGAGATGCACCGATCTGAGGTCAAGAGCCAGGAGCCTCCTCCAGGTCTCCCACATGGGTGCAGGGACCCAAGGACTTGGGACATCTTTCACTGCTTTCCGGGCCACAGCAGAGAGCTGGATAGGAAGTGGAGCAGCCAGGACCTGAACTGACACACAGGTTGCCGGTACTGCAGGAGGTGGCCCTACCTGCTACACAACAGTGCAGGTCCCACCTTGACTAATTCTAATACCCTATTCTCTTACTAATATTCAAGATTGTTTTTATTGAAAAATAATGATTAGTGTGGAGAAACTTTTTGTTATCCTACAAAGCTAACAATTATTGTTCCTTTCATTCTGAATACCTAGATCACATTTTGCAGGCTCTTTTGTATTTTATATATGGCCATGCGACTATGTATGTTTTACAAGCTGAAGTTATATTTGCTACTTGTGAGGCTGGATTTTGGACTATGTCCTTGACTTTATGCTTTCTCTTTGTCCTCTGGAGTCCAGATTAATCAAATCTTAACCATGCAGATGATGATAACACTTTGGGGATCTGCAGAGTCAAAGAAGGCAGGATGCCTGGATCACTGAATGACCCTATGGAGCAGAGCTGACTCACCACACTGGAGCACTCCCCTTGGAGTCAGTAACATGAGGACAAAAATATCTTTGCTCTTAAAATCCCTAAATTGTTGGGTCCCTCTTTGTAACCCAAGTTAGTATGTTACCCTAAGTTTTTAAAAAAATGGAAAGAATTGCAAAATTTGAACAAGTCAAAAGCTGGGAGGAAAGATTTAAATTGAAAATGAAAAAAAATAGTTGAGGGAGAACCACAAAAATAGATTTGAAAGTGTAAGGAAGTGTGGAGAAAAGGAGTCCACACTGGAACTGAACAGTGAGTGCAGTTTCAAGTGCAGAGAAGAGTTTTGACAGTTATATAAAGGCCAGCAGGCAAAAAAGACCAGAGAAAGAACATTTTAAGAACTTGTTCGTTTTTATTGCATTTCCTTTTGAATTCTTAGACAAAGTAAATATTTTAAATGTTTTTAAATCATTCTTGGCCACTCTACTTGTATTAAATTAAATGTGATACCAAGTAATTGGACTGGCCCTAGAAGCTGTCAAATTAAATTACATTAAACATATTTCTCTAAGAATTAAATGAATATTGCTTCCCATTAGGACTAAGGCTATTATATTGCTTCTGAATTTTAAGTTTTAGTTTACTAGTGAAGAAAACTTAAGCTAATTAATGTATAGAATATGGTCATTTTGGTGTTGAACAAATGTATTTCTAAACACCTCCAGATGTGTGAAAGGCTGGGAAGTAACCTAGAAAATGAGAATTAAAGCTAAATCTTTTTCACTCTCATCAATCACTGTCCTTTATTTATTTTACTAAATTCTTTCATTTTTAAACATTTTAAATCTATGAAAAGTTGAAAAATAATACAATGAACAATAATATGTCCTTCACCTAAACTCGTCCAATGTTAACATTTTCTACCTCTCTCCCTCTCCCTCCCTCCTTCTCTCAAATATTCCCTCATATGATCTATGTTTTATTCTAGAAAAATTATTTTACTTTTCATAATTTGATTACAAATCTACCTGGCAGATTTCTGTGTATAAAGTGGTAGAGATTATTCTGCATCAGGGCTGGAGATTAAGCTATTTCCTGGCCCACAAACCCACATTTACAGACTCTGTTTCAGTTTCTCATCAAAGCCCACTTCTTTGCTACCCTCTTCCCTATCTTGTCTCCTGTTAGGGAACTGTGGAGGGAAGTTGGTGTGTTTGAGACAGAGCTGGAACAAGCTCCTTCCCATCCACTGTTAGTCCCTTCAGCAACAACCCTTCAATACAGATCGGCCTTGTATTGACCGCAGTTATTTCAGTTTCCGGTTTTTTCCCACATTCCTAGAGCCAACCTCTTTGTACCTATTTATCTCAGTGCCAGCCAGC
Source organism: Sylvilagus floridanus (assembly GCA_949820135.1). Lineage (NCBI taxonomy): Eukaryota > Metazoa > Chordata > Mammalia > Lagomorpha > Leporidae > Sylvilagus > Sylvilagus floridanus. The sequence continues at coordinate 89,602,328 of OX463241.1, read as the reverse complement.
TGGCACCCCTTCCTGTGAGGTCTGGATCCACGCTTTGACAACCACAAATTTCTCCCTTTGGACTGTTAGGTCTCAGCCTTGGCAGCTATTTCCTCTATGACATAACTGTGTCCTTCTTGCCACTGCACTTCCCTACCACTTATTTACCATATCCCCTGAATTCAATTCTCTCTGTTGAAATAAGATGTGATTGCTACTTTCCTCTCTTGATTTTGACTGATAGGCTATCCAATAACCCAACATTGTTTTGTAAACACCTTTCTTTCTTTCAATGTACTGAAATACCATTTTGTACAAATCACATGATCATAAATGAGTGGCTCTATTTTGAACTCTTTATAATTCCACTGCTATATTTGCTCATCTTTAGGCATTATTTACTCTGTTACTATAGTTTTGTAATGAATAGCGATACCTAGTAGTGCTAGTCTTCTCATCTTGTTCTTTTTTTTCTTTTTCCAAGATTAAGTTTTTTTAAAGATTTCTTTTTTATTTGAAAGTCAGAGTTACACAGAGAGAGAAGAAGAGGCAGAGAGAGAGAGAGAGGTCTTCCATCCACTGGTACACTCCCCATATGGCTGCAACAGCTGGAGTTGTGCCAATCTGAAGAAAGAAACCAGGAACTTCCTCCATGTTTCCCATGTGGGTGCAGGGTGCTAGGCCATCTTCCACGGCTGTCCCAGGCCATAGCAGAAAGCTGGATAGGAAGTAGAGCAGCCGGGACTTGAACCAGTGCCCATATGGGATGCCAACACTGCAGGCGGCAGCTTTACCTGCTATGCCACAGCACCAGCCCCTCCAAGATTAAGTTTGACGATGCCCAGCTATTGGCTCTAGAAGGGCTCTATAGCTATGGAGATCTATAGCTCTATAGCTATGGAGATCCACTTTTGTCAAGGTAAGGCACTTTCTAGAGTAGCCTTTATCTAGTGACTAAGTGACATGAATACGTAAAGACACAGCCATTTCAGCCAGTGAAGGATGAAGGACATACTTAACGGAACAGTCACTCCATGCTCCCCACTAGGTCGTCTGAGGGTATCAGCCCCAAAGTGCAGCCAGACATCCTCTTCCCCAACCTGCTTCCCTCTTCCTTTCAGAGGTGTTGGACACCTTGCACATCTCAGCCCTTGTTTCTGGAGAGCCCAATGTGCCACAAGTTCTTATCTCATACAACTTGGGCTCTCTTAGTTTTGTTTTTTTGATTTTATTTTAGTCACTTTAATTTGAAAGACAGAAAGAGAGAGAGTGAAAGAGAGATCTCATCCTTTAATTTATTTCCCAAATGTCCACAACAATCAGGTCTGTTATAGACCAAAGCCAATAGCCAGAATTCAGTCTGGATCTCCCACAAGGCTGGCAGGGACCCAAATACTTGAGCCATTACCTGCTACCTCCTAGAGCATATGTTATTAAGATAAAGAAATCGGAAGCAGAGTCATAATTCAAAACTACCTACTGCACTATAGGTTGTGGGCATCCCAAGCATTATCTTAACCATAGAACCAAATGCCCACCCCTCTCCATTTCAGTGCTAAGAACTGAGCCAATTTCCTTGGTTACAAGAATCTGCTGACTTCCTGTTGTTAGGGAAGTGAGTCATACCATGGTGAACACTGTGGTCAAAAACTGTCCATAAAATATGTCTTTGTAACTAAGAACATCAAGGAGGAAGGAAAATTGGAAGGATTCAAGAGCTAGAGACTGAGGACCACCACAAAGATGGTAATACTCTAGCTGCTTCATAATACTGTTTTAGGACTTCTTTTCTCTTGATCATTATATCCAGAAATTTGTATATTTTCAGCAGTTTTTTTCAGAGAACCAACTTTGTTTTGTTAGTAGCTGTTGCATCATTGTTGCCATCTTCTGATGTATTGATTTCCTCTCCAATTAGTACTACACTCTACTCTTTGAGATTATCCTATTGTACATTATTTAATTTAAGATCAACATTTGGCTCATCAATTTAAATGATTAACTCTTCTCTTTAAAAAAGCTAAGCATTTCCCTCAAGATACCATTTTTTATATAACGTGAAAAATGGCATTTACATGTGATGCTTTGTAAGTGTGGGTTATACATACTGATATCCTTGGGCAGAGTCCACTATGGAAAAGAGTAGAAACTATAACTTCACAGTAGAGGAACCTGACAAACACAGCCTCTGCCAGGTGATAAAGGTCAACATCAACAAGGGTAAATCCTGGTGACAGTAGTTACAATTGAAACATTATATCCAGAAATATTATATCTACACTACTAGTTCTGTGGTCTTGCTCCCAAAAAAATATAACCCAAGTCCAACTATGAGAAACTATCAGACAAATCTAAGAGTGAAGCATCCTACAAAATACCTAACCAGTACACTACAAAATTATCAGTCATCAAAGAAAGTCTCAGAAACTGTCCACAGCAAAGAGGAGCCCACGGGGACATAGATGGAATGTGATGTCCTTGCTGTAATCCTGGAACAGAAAAGGATAGAAAGTATGAATAAAGCATGACATTCTATTAATAATAATGTTATCATTCTGATTCACTGACTGTGGAAAATATATTAACGTAATAAGTTAATAATAAGTGAAAATGAGTGTAGAGGATTTGAGCATTCTCTGTACTATCTGCCCATCATGTTTGTAAACCTATATCATGTCTGTTTTTAAAACTATATATTATCTCTTGGTTCTAGATGCATTTAATTTCCATTATGATGCCTTCTTTAACCCAAGTGTTACCTAACAATATAATTTTGAACTTTCAAATATTTGAGAGTTTTTATATTTTTATTTTCTTTTTCCTTATTTACGTTGTGTACAAAGATCACAGTTTATATAACATCCATACGTTGAAAATGTTAAGGTTTTCTTTGTGGCTGAACTACTACCAATTTGTAGAAATGTCTCATGTTTACTGGAGAAATAAATATATTCTATTCATTATTTGTTAAAACCAGAACTCCTAAACTTGCATGAGGTCAAGATTAGTGGTTTTTGTTGTTTAAGTCTTCTGTTTACTTTGTCGCATTTCTTTGCTTCATCTTCAAGAGTTAGCCGTCGAGGGCCAATGCTGTGGTGTAGTAGTCTAAGCTTCCCAACACCCCATATATGCACCAGTTGGTGTACTGGCTGCTCCTCTTCCGTTCCAGCTCTCCGTTATAACCTAGAAAAGCAGTAGAAGATGGCCCAAGTGCTTGGGGCTCGACACCCATATGGGAAACCCCAAAGAAGCTCCTGGTTCCTGGAGTCAGATTGGCCCAGCTCCAGATGTTGCAGCCATTTGCAGAGTGAACCAGTGGATGAAAGACCTCTCTCTCTGTCTCTCCCTCTTTCTGTCTGTGACTCTGCCTCTAGCAATGATTCTTCAGTTCAGAAGGTCATTGAGCTTGGCCCCTTCTTTTTCTTTATTATTTGCATTTGTTGAAAGCAAACATGGTGCTATGTGTGAAGGGGCAGGAACAGTTCACAACTGAATAGCAATGCTTTACCAAGTTTCTATGGCTTTGCTGCTAATCATAAAGCAACTACCCTGCACACAACAGAAAACACACTTGTCCCTTCCCCAGAATTTGGGTTTCTACCTATTTTATGTAGTATTTTGTTTTTCCAATGAGAATTACATGAAGTTTTCAGGATTTCGGCTTTCAGGATTTCAACATTCAGAATTTTAATCTTTCAGGATTGTGATTTGGGGGGAGTTCTACATTTGTGGGGTTTCAGTCTTTCAAGGTTTCAACATTCAGGATTAAGGCAGGCAGGATTGTATCTTCTAGGGATTATGATTGACATCAGTGCTGTGAAATGACAAAAACTCACTTGGCCTCTCCCAGCTCTGTTATTTCTCATGGAAGCAGTGGGCTGTCACCATAAGCCCATGATCTTTAATTATCTTACATGAATCATTATGAGAAGCAGTCACACCGCCATAACTTTTTATCATCAATTTGAGATGCAGATACCCAAGGTTAAGAATATCTGTACTGTATATTTGCACCATGGAATACTATGCAGTGGCAAAAAAAAGAAATGAAATCCTATCATTTGCAACAAAGTGGCTGCAACTGGAAAACATTATACTTAGTGAAATAAGCTAGTCCCCCCAAAAAACAAATACCACATGTTTTCCTTCACCTGTGGTAACTAATAGAGCACCTAAAAGGTAATATATAGAAGTAAAATTAACATTTTGAGATGCAATGACTTTGAACAACACTTATCTTACTGTTGAGGAACAGTTTTTTTTTTTTCTTTTCATGCTATTTGTTGAACTCTTTACTTAGTGTAGGGCTAATCTTATGTGTATAAAGATCATTTAAAATAGATCTTAGTAAAAAATAAAAATGGGAATAGGAGAGAGAGGAAGGAGGGTGTGGGGGAGGGTAGGGTGGGAAGAATCACTCATTATGTTCCTAAATTTGTATATATGAAATTTCTGTATCTTAAACAAAAGGCTTCTATGCAAAAAAAGGTCTGTATTCAGAAAATAAAGTTCCTGTTATCCCTCTAATTTTATAATGTTAACTCTTGGTATCTGATCTCTTGCATTTTCTTAGTCTATTCACATAGTTAGTGTTTTAGCCTGGTAAATGAGTTGTTTTGTAGCCAGAGCAACTTTGAATGCAGTCTATTAGTATATGAAAAGGATGCTTAAGATCCCTACATAAAATTTAAATGTGGTCAAGAGAAGAATGATCCCGGCACTGATTCAGTGTATTTATTTAATGTGATGCTTGTATAATATGAAGCTTTTCTGTAGATTGCAATGATAAAATTAATGAAGAAAATCCCTTAGAAACTAAGAAGCACTTTAGAAATATCAACTGCTTCCTCAATTTTCTGATATAGATATATACTATAAAGAACATAAAATTGTTCAGTGATAATGCCCAAAATTGACCAACTATAAAATACCTGCTGCGGGCCGGCGCCGTGGCTCAACAGGCTAATCCTCCGCCTTGCGGCGCCGGCACACCGGGTTCTAGTCCCAGTCAGGGCGCCGGATTCTGTCCCGGTTGCCCCTCTTCCAGGCCAGCCCTCTGCTGTGGCCCAGGAGTGCAGTGGAGGATGGCCCAAGTGCTTGGGCCCTGCACCCCATGGGAGACCAGGAGAAGCACCTAGCACCTGGCTCCTGCCATCGGATGAGTGCGGTGCGCCGGCCACAGCGCGCCGTCCGCGGCAGCCATTGGAGGGTGAACCAACGGCAAAAGGAAGACCTTTCTCTCTGTCTCTCTCTCTCACTGTCCACTCTGCCTGTCAAAAAAAAAAAAAAATAGAAAAAAAAATACTTGCTGGATCCAGGCCAGAGCAATCGACCATAGCTAAAATTTACTAAGAATTTTTTAGGAATTTAACATTTGTAATGTTATGTCTCCTTTGTTCTTTTCCTTCTCTGTTACGCTCAACTTTCCTTTCTTTAAATTCTTGACCTTGTGATGTTTCAAGCAGACACTCTGCTGTGAGCAATAGTACAAGGCAGATACCATTTAATTCCATGGCATATGAGTTAGGTTATACAATTATCAAAAAGATCTAATATTGACAGTTTCATCTAATTCAATCTGTAATTATACTAAATATCTCATTCTATAAACATCGCTCAAGTGCCTACTTCATGCCAGAAACTGTACCAACTTCCTGTGGACACTGTTCATGTTGTTTTGAGGGAGTACTGGCAGGCAAAGTAGCTATCACAAGGCAATGTGGTGCTTTCTACTTCCTGCAAAGCCGGCTTGGACAAGGATGTAGGGAGGGCAGGAGGAGTCAGTAACTGAGGTTCCACGCATGTTGTATACAAGTCATAGGCCTCCAAGCTAGAAAGGAGTCTTTAAGAGCATGTCAATCATTACACTGTACAAATGAGAAAACTGAACCTCAAATATTTAGAGACTTGCAAAAAGTTGCAGAGTCAGAACTAGAACTCATCACCTTACAGCATGCATTCCTTTCTCATCCCCAGTTGGGTGAAAATTGTTCCTTTGCAGCAAAAAAAAAAAAAAAAAAAAAAAAAAAAGTTAGCTATGACAATAGTCACCTCCCCTCAAGTCAGTTTATGCTGCTAAAACAAACAAACAAAAAATAAACATAACCACAGAGGGGGTAATTTATAAATAATAAATTTATTTCTAGTCGGCGCCGTGGCTCAACAAGCTAATCCTCCACCTTGCGGAGCCGGCACACCTGGTTCTAGTCCCGGTTGGGGCGCCGGATTCTGTCCCGGTTGCCCCTCTTCCAGACCAGCTCTCTGCTGTGGCCCAAGAGTGCAGCGGAGGACGGCCCAAGTGCTTGGACCCTGCACCCCATGGGGAGACCAGGAAAAGCACCTAGCACCTGGCTCCTGCCATTGGATGAGTGCGGTGTGCCAGCCACAGCGCACCGTCAGCGGCAGCCATTGGAGGGTGAACCAACGGCAAAAAGGAAGACCTTTCTCTCTGTCTCTCTCTCTCACTGTCCACTCTGCCTGTCAAAAAATAAATAAATAAATAAATAAATAAGTAAAAATTTATTTCTCACAGTTTTGGGGTGAGGAAGTCCAAGATCAAGCTAGGGTGTGTCTGATAAGGGTGACTCTCTGCTTCAAGAAGGTCCCTTATCACTGCATCCTCTGGAGAGGAGGAGCCTGTGTCCTCACATTGCAGAAGAGCAATAGAGAATGAATCCACTGCCTGGACTCTTAATAAGGGCCCTCATTCCATCTACCCCGTGACTCAGTCACCTAAAGGCCACATTTCTTGGTGCTATTACTTTTGGCAGTTAAGTTTCAACATGAATACTGGTGAGTATAAAAACATTCAAACCAAAGCAAATCCAAAATGTCATAGCACAAAAACAGATATGAGTGTTTCTATGACACTAACATTTCATGAGATGAAAGGATGATAGCAAAATAAAAAGTCTTCTTTGGGGGACAAAGAACAATAATTGTTTAAAAAGTCTGAGAAACACTGCCTTATAACTAGGCCGCTCTTCCTCCTACACTGATACCTTGTATTTAGCCCATGGTCCTGAATATGATTTTCTTTACTGCCTAGCTTCTCCCTCTCTTATTCATCATTTGTCTTTTCCTTTTTCTTTAATCATTTCTTCCTTTCTGAACTCATGAAGACTTTTAATCCCAAGTCATAAAGCAATGATATCAGAAGAGTAAACACTTAGCCCAGTTGTAGTGTTCAGGAAGTGGCCTTAATGGAAGATATTTGGATCACTGGGGGCAAACCCTGGAAAGGCAGTTCTCACAAGACTGGTTACATAGCTTGAGTTGGACCCACCTGCTGTCTTTCTGCATGCTGGCTCACCTTTAACTCTTCCTTCCCATGTACTGCACCACTACCATCCTTTAGCTTCACCAGATGCCAAACAATGGAACCCACCTGATCATGAACTTTGAACCTCCAAAACCAGGAGCCACAATAAACTTCCTTCTTTAGCTATTTTGTTATAATGATAAAAACTATTACAAAGGGCTAATTTATTTCCAAAGACTACTTATGTTCAGACACTATGCCTGCTGATATGGGTAACTATTGGTGAAATAAGAAAAAACCCTGTGTCTCAAATTTAACTTTGTTCTCTATATAAAAAGTAACCTTATTTAAAAATCAAATTGGGGGCCTGAGATGTGGCATAGCTGATAAAGCCGCCTCCTGCAGTGCCGGCATGCCATATGGGTGCTGGTTCCAGTCCCTGCTGCCCCTCTTCCAATCCAGGTCTCTGTCATGCCCTGGGAAAGCAGTAAATGATGGCCCAAGTCTTTGGGCATGTGCACCTGTGTGGGAGACCTGGAAGAAGCTCTTGTCTCCTGGCTTTGGATGGGCACAGCTTTGGCCATTGCAGTCATCTACAGAGTGAAGCAGTGGATGGAAAACCTCTCTCTCTCTCTCTCTCTCTGTCTCTCTCTCTCTCTCTCGCTGCCTCTGCCTCTCTATAATTCAAATAAATAAGTAAATCTTTAAAAAATCAAATTGATAAGGGTATCTTTATTATTTAACTTGAAAAAACTTTTACTGTTAGATTTCCATAGATACAGATAAAATAGGAAACATTAATGAGCAAAGAACATTTAGGATGTGCCTGGGACTAATTCACATTTCTATGGGTTAATTTGCATAATCCTCACATCAATCCTATGATGTAGATGTGATTGTTATCCAAATCGTATGAACAAGGGAATTGTGATACTAAAAATACTCAAAGTCACACATTTAAGAGTCAAGGCCACATCTCTAACAAATGTAGACTCCAGATCTGCACCCTGGCAGTCTGGCTTTAGCGCACAAACTTTCTCTTTCACTCTATCCTGATGATTTACTATCCAAACGATGACTTTCCAAGAGACTTACAGTTGTGTTCTTATATTTTCTGGTAAAATGACAGAAGGGCTTATCCTCAATTCCTGAGATCCATTGCATGTATTTTTCCAGGATCTTGGGAAATTCAGGGAGCTAGATTGATGGTGAGGTGAGTGATGAAGGAACCCACACAAAGGTGGAATTTGGAACTCTGAAGAGTTCAGGCAGTACCATGCTGAGAAGGCTATAGGATGTATTCCAGAGACCAAGAGTTAAAAGCTATTATGGGCACATAAACCTCTAAGCCTGCCTCATCGTACCCTGGCTACTCACAAGTAACTCCTTGCAAAGAGGATTTGTTCTTAATGTCCTGGTGAGAAAAAATGTTTGAATGCTGAAGAGCTGTACAACCTAACACCAGGCACTGCCCAAGGTCCTACTGATCTCCATTAAAGGCAACACGTCCGAGACAGACACCAAGGCCCCATTGGACATGCAAGTTAACACACCTCTGAAGGCTAAAGGGGCAGCAAACAGGAGTACAGCACAAAGCCTTCAGCCTGAGAATTGGTCTGACTCTTGAGAATGGAGAAAGAGAAAGCTGATTTGGGTAGGAGGAGCAGCAGGTTGCTCAGAACAAAATCTCAGCCAGCTCATTGGGATCTCCAACAAAACCTGATTTTTTGAGATGTAACCTGGGTTGGGCAAAAATGGCTCAGTTCCAACATCCCCACCACACTTGGTTGTGGGCTGGAGTCAATGGCTTTCAGAGTAAATGCCACAGTGGCCAGAGCTGTTGGCCAACTTATCTCTTCACAGCAGGATCTCTTGGAAGGTGGCCAATCTGAGAGCTATACTTCTATGACCTACACAGACATTGCTCCAGGCCATTTCGAAACATCTCACAATTTAGGTGTCATTAGTTCCACTTAAAGATGGAGAAATATGCCCAGAATACATAAGTAACTTTTCAGAAGCCACACATCTTAAATGACAGACAGGATTTGAATCAAGTTCTTTGTTTGTGTTTAAACACAAGGGCTCTCCAGGAAATTTAGAACTTTATTGACGTTTTTAACAGATCTCAGAATTGAGTGGTGGATGCTTTAACCTAGGGTGGTGAAGGCGAGATCTCAAATAGTACAACTCCATCAAAAGCATGTAGCATATAAAATTAGCTATCATATACTGGATATGATAAATTTGTGTAATAGATCATTGACATTCATGATATGAAATCTATGATTTTAACCATGTCTAACACATGGTTAAATAATTGAAATAGCTTGAAATTTTACTGATTCATACTGTTGAATATTTTAGGGAAAGGTAAGCTGATATTCCTGACAGATCTGCTTGGCTAGTAAGACATCCTCATAGCTCACATGGCAACTTTGTCATTAATTGGCTTTCTCATGCTGAATCATTGTTCCATATTCAGCAACACCCAGGAGGTGAAACAAATTCTATCTCTTTGTGAATAGGGGCCCAAAAGGACCTGCTAGTGCTAATGATGGTAGGCTAAAATAATCCTTTAGAAATTAAAAGCTTTGGATAAACTAGCATGTAATGCCAATTTATCTATAGACAGACTCATACCCTGAATGGGTAGCCGTGCAGTCCCAGAAAATAGATTTGTTAGGCCACTTAGGAGAGTGCTCTGGTCACCACCAAAATTATTTGCAATCAAGGGAAGAAATTTTAAGAGCCTAAAAAGAAGAGACCACTTGACTGCATTTTGTGGGAAATATTATAGGTTACAATGATAGTTATGAATTTGAGGGATTCCTTAGGGTCCTATACTTATCTCAAAAAAAAATTTAAAGTCAAGTTGTTGCCTGTATTAGGGTTGCAAGATTTTTCCTCTCTCAGTCTTCCTCATTTCAGAGAATGGTACCCCTACTCTCTCAGCTGCTCAGGCTTCAAAAACTCAGCATCACAGCGATGTTCTTCTACTCTACCGTGCATTTCACTCACTGGCAAGTTGAACTTTCAAGCTTTCCGAATGGAAAATATACTCCAAATTGCAGTCTTTGTGTCGCCTCTACCATAATCACTCCTTCCTAGACTGCCACTGTCTCCTGAGTGATCCTTCAGTTTCCATACATGTGCCCCGTAGAATGTTCTCCACCGAGCATCCAGGGTGATTGCTGACAAGGCTGGGCGGGTCTAGGCAAACAACAACAATCTTCAATATTTTTTCATCTGGCTTAGAATATATAAAAAGTACAGAATAATTCCTATCAGTTGTAAAAACTGTGGAGAAAATGAGATGGACAAAATGGTATTCTTATAGGGAGTGTCTACTGTTACAAGAGTAGACAGGAAGGCATGTCTAAGAAAGTAGTATTTGAAAAGAAAAATCTGTTCAGGGACCACTTATGTTGGTCCCTGGCTTCCTTTCTGGCTTTGTTTCTTCCCCATACTTACTTATTCTCATCTAGCTCATTTACCCCAGTTTCATTTCACCCCATTTAAAATGGCTTTCATATAGAAATCAACAAACAACAAATGCTGGCAAGGATGTGGGGAAGAAGATACCCTAATCCATGGTTGGTAGGAATTTAAACTGCTAAAGCTCCTATGGAAACTTCTGGGCTTTCTTGAATGTGACAAACATGCTCCTATCTCAGGGCCTTTGCATTCACCTGGGACTCTGTTGCTACACAGCTATAAGGCCTTTCCCCTCTTTCTTTAAGTTTCTCTACCTAGAGGTCCATGACACAGCCAAAAGGAGACCTCAAAAAGTTCACAAAAAGTGGAGTCAAGATTTTTATTGTGAAAATATTTATAGGGAGTGGGTGCTATGGTGTTATGGGTTAAGCCTCTAATTGTAGTGTTGTCATCTCATATGGGTGCAGGTACTTGTCCCGCGTGTTCCACTTCCCATCCAGCTCTCTGCTTACAGCCTGGGAAAGCAGTGGAAGATGGTCCAAGTACTTGGGGCCCTATACTCGAATGGGAAACCTAGAAGAAACTCCTTGGTCCTGGCTTCAGATTGGCCCAGCTCTGGCAGATGTGGCCATCTGGGGAGTGAACCAGCAGATCAAAGACCTTTCTGTCTATCTCTCTCTCTGTGTTTATAACTTTGCTTCTCAAATAAATCAATTTTTAAAAAAGCTTCAAAAAATGTCTGAAATCCATGTACAGTTTTTTTCACCATGTGCATTTTCCTCAAACTTTTTGGAGACCCCTTGTATGCAGGGGAATAAAATATTGGGCAATAAAAATGTATCTTTTAATTCCATTTCCCACAAATCTTTAAAAATTTTTATTCTAGTTCTCTGCCCATATTTTATTTTATTTTAAGAGTTACTTATTTATTTGAAAGGCAGAGCAATGAGGGTTGGGGGTATGGGTGGAGACAGAGAGAGAGAGAACTTCCATCCACTTATTCACTCCCCAAATAGCTATAATAGCCAGGTGTGGATCAAGCCAAAGCCAAGTGCTGGGAACTCTATCCAGATATCTCACATGGGTGGCAATGCCCAAGTTCTTAGACCATCTTCCTCTGCTTTCCCAGGTGCATTAGCAAGAAGCTGGGTTGGATGTACTCTTGTATTTCCTTGCCATCTCAAGTAGCTACTTTTTTTTTTAACCTGATTTACTTTTCCCCCTGGATTCTTCAATGTGGCATTGTTGTGTACATCTGTGTACCATTCTACTTGATTATTTAGCCAATATCTATCTCCCAGCATGGAAATATAAGCTCCATGATGGCAGAGAATGTGTATTGGTCACTGTTGTCTCCTGGAAACCAACAAATATATGCAGCACATTGTAGGTACTCAATAAATATTTACAGAAAAAATAATAAATGAGTCTGTAGACACTGTGTGTTATAAGTCATTTAGTAAAAGCAGGCACTGGAAAGAAAGCAGGGCTTATATGACAAGAGTGGGCTTCATTGTCTACACCTATCTCAATTGTTCTCATGGGGGTACTTGGAGCTACCCTGGCCCTTGGAGGTCCAGGAAGTGGTATGCTGGCATTAGTTATCTCCAACACACTCATTTAGACACAGATAGGATGGTTCTTGTGGAAACCTAGGGAGAGGAAGGCATAAGGATAACTGAGCTGTGGAACAAGGTAGGTTCAGAGGAGAGGGTCACTTATTATTAATAAACTGAAGATCCAGTATTGCTAAGACCCCAGGGGTAGAATTTGCATACTCCCCTGAAAATTTTTACTTTGTATTATACAAATACTTACAATATTCCTGAGGATTTCACTTCCTGTTGAGGCTTCAATCACTTTCAAGATGAATTTACAGTATTTACATTGCCATTGGCTGTTTTAAACAATGAAATACCTATTTTACTCTTACCTGTACAAACTGTTAACAATAGCAGAAAATGGCACAGACTTCAATTATGTAAAGAGTAGAAAACTCATCTTTTCCTGAGATGAACCTCTTATAAACATTGACATGTTTGAGGCCAATGAACATATGCTGTCTCTCTGTTTGGAATGTCTATTGCTGATCTGTAATTTGACAAACAGAGACTGCTGACAATTAAGGAAAAATATCAGTTTATGGCTTAAAACTTAATCATTCAGCCAAATACTTATATCAAATTGAAAACGAGTTTTAAAGAGATCTTTTTTTATTATTTCAGTAGGAACTGACCATTTGCTATTTTCATTTTAATATTGAAATTTGATTTCATTTGAGTTAGTTTTTAAGCCCATTTCATTCAATCTCATCATTTTAAAAATTGTCAGATTACTTGTAATTTTCACAGAGATATTAAAAGTATCAATGGTGGCCAGGGTTTGAGAGAAGGTGAGAAGAACAACTGGAACTGAGGGGATTTTAAGGTCAGTGATTCTACTCTGTATGTTACTGTAATGGCAGATACTTGATAAAATACATTTGTCTAAATACATGAAATGTACAACAAAAAAGATGAACCTTAACATAAATAGTGGACTTTAGTTAATAATTTATCAATATTGGTTTTCAAATTGTAGCCAGTGTTGAACACTAAAGCAAGATGTTAATAATAGGGAAACTGTGGGGAGAAGAAGTTAGGAGAGGGAGAGCATAAGGAAATTCTCTATTTCTGCTCTTTTTTTCTATAAACCCACAACTTCTCTAAAAATAGTCCATTAATTTTTAGAAATATTTAAAATACAATCCAACTATATGTTGTCAACAAGAAATTCAGATCAAATATAATACTGTAGATAGAAAGTAGAAGAATGAAAAGATATTCCATACAAATATCAGAAGTCAATAAGGTGGTCTATAAAAAATGGCAAAGAAAATTACCAGGTACAGAGAGGACATTATAACAAAAAGGTCAATTCACCAAGAAGAGACAGAAGTCACTCTCTCAGGCATTTATCCCAGAGACATGAAAAAGGATAGAATAACTCAGTATCTGAAGTTCAATAATGGTTACATGGTCCACATGAGCTGACAATCACATGAATCTGCACATTCACATTGTAGCAATGGAATTTCTTGGCTTTCTCACAGTAAGATGTTTTTCAAGAGGCAAACATTGCAGGAAACTGGGTAGAAGGTACATGAGGCTTTAAAAAAAAAGATTTATTTATTTATTTGAAAGACAATGTTGCAGAGAGGCAGAGAGAGAGGGAGAGAGAGGTAGGTGTCTTCCATCTGCTAGTTCACTTCCCAGTTGGCTGCAACTGCCCAAGTTGGGTCAATCCAAAGCCAGGAGCCAAGAGCTTCCTCAGGGTCTCCAGTGCGGGTACAGGAACCCAAAGACTTGGGCCACCTTCCACTGCTTTTCCAGGCCATAGCAGAGAGCTGGATCAGAAACGGAGCAGCCAGGATTCAAACCATGTCCATATGGGCCGCCTGCATTGCAGGGGGTGGCTTTAACTGCTATGCCTCAGCACCAGCCCCACACGGGGCCTTATTGTATTATCTTTGCAAATTCCTATATACCTATAATAATCTCAAAAGAAAAACCTGAAACAAAAATGATGCTGAGAAGTGATTTTTTTAGACTCATTTATTTATTTAAAAATGAGGAGAGAGAGAGAGATGGGGGAGAGAGAGAGAGAGATGGGGGAGAGAGAGAGAGAGTTAGAGAAATACGTTAAATCTACTGTTTCACTCCCCAAATGCTTGCATCAGCTAGGGCTAGGTAGGCCAGGATGAAGCCAGGAGCCAGAATTCCATCAGGGATCACCTACATGGGTGCCAGCAACCTAAGTATTTGGGCCATCGTGTGCTGCCTCCTGGGTACATTATCAGGAAGATGGATTGGAAGCAAGGAGTAGCTGGGACTTGAACCAGATACTCTGATATGAGATGTGGGTGACCCAAGTGGTGGTTTAACCTCTTGCACCATAGTGTTGAACCAAGAGAGTGATTTTTTAAAAGTGTGGTTATGTCATCTGAGTTGATTTTGTCTTTAGTAGTCCTATCAGTTGTTGTTTCATGATTCTCAAGGAACACCCTTAAAGCAGGCTGTGTAAGCCCTGCCACCGGTCACTTTGTGATTTCTGGCAAACTGTATTACAACCAGCCTGTAAGCCTTGCCAGCTGGGGCTCTATGGATACCACTGACCATTTGAAAGCAGCCTCTTCAAGTTGTTGTATGTGCCTCATTGAAGGTATTTCTTTCATTTTGCCTTTCTGAAGTACCCAGAAGATATTATTTGTGCCTTATTTTGTTGTGTTTCAACGGAACTTAGGAATTTACTTTGCTCATTTTCATTGATTTGTTTAGTTAAATTTTCAAAGGATAGACAAAAAGGCAGACACTAAGGATAAGTGTACTGGGGACTACTAGTTGATAAGCTGGAAACTGAATAACCAGATATTCAGGATGGGTGGGACATCAAAGCTGAAAGGAATAGTAGTGGCCTGGAGGATGTCTTGTTATTCATGGAACAAAAGAGCAAGAAGCCAAAAAAATTTTACATTGATTCAAACAAGTTGCTCATAAGTGTAGAACACTGGTTGCTCATAAGAATCATTATGGAGCTTTAAATAACAGTCATGTCTGCCCTATAACAAATTCACATAAATCAATTTCTGATTTAATGTATACCATATAAGTATATGTCTTTAAATAAACATTTCACATTTCCAGTGGAAAAGATAGTAAGTTAATAAGTACTATGGAGGTAAATAAAGTTGAAAAAGGAATAGAAAATGTATGTGTGTGTTGGTTGGGAGGTTGCAAGTTACAATTAAGTAGTAAGAGAAAAAATTCCTGGCTGTTTTGCTTTCTTCTTGTCCTCCTTCACAAAGTTCTCACCATTCAATACACTCCTTAGAGGAGGAAGTCATAGTATATCAATGTCAACTTGTATTTAGAGAGTCAACATTATCAGCATCAGGAACTTGTCTTGAGAGTAAATATTTGCAATTAGACTTGATTGCTATCTCACAGTTAAAATGAGCCAATGAGCCGGAAAGAAAGTGACTCACTAGAATTTCTGTTTGCATTAGGCACTCTACACTAATACCTTGCAATATGTTCTACAGTCCAGAATATTACTTCCTTTAACGACTAAGATACCCGGAAAGAGTAAAGTTCATTTTGAGGAAATTATATCATTTTTAAATATAAATATAAATATAAATATAAATAAATTTTATGATTACAGAAATAGTATTTGATTGTCACACAACACTTCGAACTGGAGAGGAGAGAGAGAGAGACAGAGAGAGATAGAGATGAAAATATGAATGTGTATGAAACATATATCATATTATCTAAGTCAAACTTGGTTGGAATATTTGCAATAATGGAGTAGGTGTTCTAATGCTTTTGTCCCCATTTTTTCCTGTTTTGCTTCTACTACACACACCTTGGCTGTTTCCAGACCAGATTATCACCCAGTTCTGTCCACATCTGAAGACTTGGATCCCAACACTTACCTTCACATTGTGTTTCTAATCTTCCCCTTTGCTCACATGGCTTCTTGGCTTCATGACTTCTTAACCTCACTGATCCTTCTTGCGATGTCTATGTTCTCTCCCGTAGCTCCCTTCACTCTTCTGTTCCTTCTCTGTTTCCCCCATACCCTGCAATTCACATACAGGCTTCCCTTTATCTGCAGTCAGATCCTTCTGTCCCAGTATAACTGCACCTGTCACTTTGCCAGTCTTCCCAGCCCCTTGGGATCACCACTATTAGATAGAGTCATCTAACCACATGGATAGGTTCCATGACAGCTTCAGATGGGGATGCAACAGTGTCAAGAAGTCTATGTTCCAGGATCCTGTTATAGCAACCATTCAAAACCTTCACTGTTCCCCTCAATTTCCTCTGCAGTTTCTCCCCCTAACCCCAGCAGGCTACTTTTCTTCCTATTTCAAAGGGAAATGCAGGCTGTCAGCACACACCCTCCCTAAACTTTTTTTTTCTCTATGTCAGCCATAAATTTACATACTTCTGAACTTTTCTTTTGTACCAGTAGAAGAAATGCCCTGTCTGTTAAGACCAAGTCCTCTGCTGCGACTTGAGCCCCTGGACTCCAGGAATTTGGTTTTCCCTGTAGAATTTTCTGTCTGCCTTTCTCCTAGGTTCTTCCCTTAGACTAGGGGCTCCAAGTCAGGCTGTGGCTTAGAAAGCTCTGGGGACCATTCAAAAGTCTGACACCTGCCCTGGGCCTCATTCCAGACCAATTAAATTGGAATATCTGGGGATAGAGCTTGATCATAGATATTTTATTTTAAAGCTTTCCAAGTGGCATCACTTTGTGGCCCTGGTTGAGACCTATTGACTTAGTCATTTGCATATGTGCAACACCCCTCCCATTTCCTTCTACCTCCTATACTTTACAACCAAATTTCTTGATTCAGTTCTTACGACAGTTGACCTCCAGTTCAATTTTGCTGTCTGTTTCCAACACTGAATTCCACAATCTGCACCCCCTCCTACCCGCCTGTCCCTAAAACCAAGGACCTTTCATGCTGGGTTGTACTTGTCCTGACTAGGATATTAGACATTTGTGGCTATTCTTTCCCTCTCTATGTTTCCAGTTGTGGTATTGCTTTCTCCTCTCTAACTGCTTCCCACCTGGTTACATCACCATTCCAACATCAGCCTTCTCTGTCTCTTGTTCTGTCAACTTCATTCCCATTTCATCAGCTGCTGTGGCTCCCTCTGCATCCCTGGAGCTGCAGTACTGTAGCGCCAATGCCTACTGAACATCTGTTTGTGTATGTGTGTATTTTAAAGATAGTGCACCTGGTAAATTATTTAGAGAAAGTTAAATGTCTCAAGATAATGATGGCTCTTAAAGTTTTATTGGGCAAGCACTAATCCATTTCAAATGCCTTTTCTCCACGCCCTGTTCAAATAGTTTTATTTTTAGCCAAAGAGTTTCCCTCTTCTGCTGTGAATCCTGTGTTTAGAATCACATAGGACTTCTCTCTCCTAGCTCATTCATCCTCTTCTGCTGAAGGGAATGCAAATTATACTTGGGCATGAGACCCTCTGGTTTGGAGGTACTAAGAAACCAGTAGTCAATTTCCAGTTTTCACTAAAATGCTGATTTTGCTTTATTCCCCAATATGAGACCAGCTCTGGAAGAATGATTGAAGAAAAACACAAAGAACTAAAGGATAAAGAAGCCTATGGCTGGGGAAGTAGAGAAGTGGCATGTGGGTGAGTTGTGGTGTTGTTAAGCTGCAGAAAGTTGTGGTAATGTGGTGGGAAGATAAAATCAGAGCAAAATCCCAGAGTTCTAGTTTTGTCTTTCTTGCTATTGTTTTGGGCCATATAGAGCCAATCTGAACACCTGCAAAAACTTAGAGCGCTCCTTGAAGAGTCTTCAGAGGAAAATCAGGACAGCACAGGAATTCTGTGCTTAAGGGGAGCTATGAAGAAAAAGTAGTTTGGGCTGACTTTTTGGCAGAGTTTTCTCCATCCATGTTCCTCCAACTTCTCATCCCCAACCTTCAGTGTGGAGGACTGTCATCTAGGGAGTATGGCAGGCCTAATGTTGTTGGGCATAACTGAAAGCACTCTGAGCTCAAGAAGTAATTTGGGGCATAAGTACAGGTTGATTGAAATGGTTTACAACAATCTACTCATCCTCTTAAAGTCTTGCCTGACACAGTGGTTCATATATTCAGAGTAAAACAGAGCTGACAAATCAAAACAATAAGCAGTTCAACGAGCATTTCAAAGTAAAAACATACTTTGTTATAGTTCCATAAGAAGCAGGACTCTTTTTTTTAAAAGTGAGGTGTTTTTTTTTTTTTTTTTTTTTTTTTTTTTGGACAGGTAGAGTTATAGACAGTGAGAGAGAAAGGCAGAGAGAAAGGTCTTTTTCTGTTGGTTCACTCCCCAAATGGCTGCCACAGTCGGCACTGCGCCGATCCGAAGCCAGGAGCCAGATGCTTCTTCCTGGTCTCCCATGCGGGTGCAGGGGCCCAAGCACCAGGGTCATCCTCCACTTCCCTCCAGGACCACAGCAGAGAGCTAGACTGGAAGAGGAGCAACCGGGACTAGAACCCAGGGCCTATATGGAATGCTGGCGCTGCAGGTGGAGGATTAACCAAGTGAGCCACGGTGCCAGCCCAAGAAGCAGAACTCTAAGAAGAGATGGGCTAATAATCTAAATGTAGCCTGATTAACATAAAAAAATGAGATAGGGAAATGTATTAGCAGTAAGGATGAGAAAATAATGCTAAGAACTAAACAGAAATATTTGATATTTCCACAATTATACTCTTAAAATTTGAGAGAGGGGGTGAGGGGAAAGAGAGAGAGAGAAAATTTCCATCCATTGGCTCATTCCTCATTCCCCAGATACATGCAGTTGTTGGGACTGGGCTGGGGTGAGAGCCAGAAGTCAGGAACTCAACCCAGTTCTCCAACATGGATGGCATGGACCCAATTATGCAAGTCATCACCACTGCCTCCTGGGATCTGCAGTGGCAGGAAGCTGGAATCAGGAGCCAGAGTCAGGAATCCAATCCAAGAATTCCAGTATGGGATGCAGGTATCTTAATTGCTGGACCAAACACCTGCATCCCCTCGCACCCCAGTTATATAAATTATACATTTCAATAGAGCACATATTAATATGAACAGTAACAGAATGGAGAGGGCTGAAGAATTAGAAGACTAAATTGGGAATATCTCCCAAGAGGGAGCAAGAGGCAAAGAAATACAAAATACAAAATCACAGTTGTGGGCTATGGAGACTAGAAGTAGCATTTCTAAACAACACAGTCTCAGATAAAGAGTAAAATGAGAAACAGAGAGGAAAGAATATTTAAAGAAATATTTGAATTAATTGAGATAAATTTATAAAATTAACATAAAAATGGGTCTCAGATTGGAAATACTTGCAAAAAAGGAGCAATGAGGATAAATGTCTGCCTCTGATGGTGTGAATTTAATCTCACAAAGAAAAAGAGAAAATTGTAGTAACTACACATATAGAGAAAAGAAAACAAAAAAGAAAAAAATAGATTACTATACAGGGAATAGTAGTGTTTTCAAGGTACTTAAGAGAAAAAAAAATACTTAGAACATAGAATTTTATATCCAAACCAACTATCATTCAAATATGAGGGCGAGAAAAATAATTTTTGCTCATGGAAGGCTTTGGACACCTGGCTATGCAAAGCTCCTCATTAAAAATAGTTTTATGTGAAGTATTTAAATAAGACTGACTAGCCTGGGAGATGGTACAAGGAATTCAGAGAAGAAAAGAAGATGAAATAATTTGATAATGTTTGTTGTCTTTCCAGACTGCCATGCCCTTCAGAGATCTGTTTGGTGCTAAGCTGATGAGTGTTGGGAGTAAGGAACAGGGCAAGAATATCCAAGAATGTTAAAATTCTCATCTGTGTGTAATGGAAACGAGGCTCAAAAAAGTGAGAATGAACTGAAATAATACATACACATGGTAGAAACAGAAATATGTGTCTGTTATTACAAAAATGTAAATGAACTAATGTGTCAGTTAGAAAACAAATATTGACAGATAATTTTATTTACAAAAGACACACCTAAACATATTGGATACAAAGGTTAAAAGTAAAAGGATGTTAGTAACAAGTCACAAAGATGCTAACCAAAAGACAGCTGGT
This sequence comes from Sylvilagus floridanus, assembly GCA_949820135.1. Classification (NCBI taxonomy): domain Eukaryota; kingdom Metazoa; phylum Chordata; class Mammalia; order Lagomorpha; family Leporidae; genus Sylvilagus; species Sylvilagus floridanus. Next base: position 89,581,998 of record OX463241.1, on the reverse strand, counting down.
ATACTGACATTAGCAGAGATTTTAAGAAGCAATGAAATCTATAACAGTATAATGAAAAAAGGCACACATCTTTAAACATTTAATAAGACCTTTAAAGCATGTGAGGCAAAAATTGACACAACAGGAGGGAAAGATTGATAAATTCATTCTCAACTCAAGCCCTGGGCACCATCTTATCCTTTGGCCCAGCAGCCACCTTGTACACTAAGTTCAGCCTCTCCAGAATCCAGCCTTGCTTACTAGGAGTCAGGTGACCAAATGGCCCAACCATAGGCAGCAACTCCACCCAGACTCTAACAGGATTCACTGTCCCTACTCCCTCATCCCTGCAAAGCTATAACACGCGCTGCCTTTCAACACAGGCCTTTTTTTCCACTCTCTCCCTCCAGCCTGTTGGGTTTCCCCCATAGATAATCCTTTTCTCTTATTTCAGTGTTTGGTGTGTTTTGTGGTGGTCTTTCACTCATGTAGAGGCTCCTCCTGTGTTACAAAAAATTAAACGGTGAACAATTTTTGTTTAGGAATTTGGCTGTCAAAGAAGATCAACTTCCTATATTTATCACTAAATCTAATATAGAAAAACCACTGTATGCTTCATTTTGCCTAACGGATGATCCTTTCAAAATTGTCCTCAGTGTTTTTATCACTGATATACAATTCATGTGCTTGTTGGATATGAAAATTCTAGAATTTGTCTGCTCATTTATGCATGGAAAAAGTGAAGCATTTGGTAAGTGCTTATTTGAAGGCTTGGTAGACTGCAGAGGAAAATGGATTTCAGTTGAATCCCCAAACCAAAATGATGGATTTGGAGTTAGGTGTGATCAAAGCTTCAAGACATGGATTCTAAGGCATTGCAGTAGTTTGGTTTTTTTTTTCCATTTAACTTAATGTATCTGTGAAAATTAACGAGTAGATTTATCACAAGGTAAGACAGTAATGACAAAAGCTTGAGTTCAAAAATCTGTCATCTGGGGGCAGGTATTGTGTAGTAGGTAAAGCTACCTCTTGAGATGAGCACATCCCATCATGGAGTGCTTGGGATTGAGGCTGACCTCTATTTCTGATTCCACCTTCCTGTTCATGTGTAGAAGTAGCAGAAGATGGTCCAAGTACTTGGGTCTCTGCCACACATGTGAGAGATCCACATCTCTCTGGCTTTGGCATCAGGCTGTTGCAGGCATTTGGAGAATGAACCAATGGATGGAAGATCTCTCTCTCTCTCTTTCTCCCTCTCTCTCTCCTCCCTTCTCCTTCATCACTTTCTTTAAAATAAATAAATAAGCATTTTTTTTTTTTTTTGCAGGCAGAGTGGACAGTGAGAGAGAGAGACAGAGAGAAAGGTCTTCCTTTTGCCGTTGGTTCACCCTCCAATGGCCGCCGCGGTCGGCGCGCTGCGGCCGGCGCACCGCGCTCCTCCGATGGCAGGAGCCAGATGCTAGGTGCTTTTCCTGGTCTCCCCATGGGGTGCAGGGCCCAAGCACCTGGGCCATCCTCCACTGCACTCCTGGGCCACAGCAGAGGGCTGGCCTGGAAGAGGGGCAACCGGGATAGAATCGGTGCCCCGACCGGGACTAGAACCCGGTGTGCCGGCGCCGCAAGGCGGAGGATTAGCCTGTTGAGCCACGGTGCCGGCCATAAATAAGCATTTAAAAAGCATCATTTGTCTGCATTGGCATTCTTTCCCAGTAATAAATTTTAAGGAGCATTTAATGAATTAAAGCTTCATTTGTCTAAAGAAGCCAGTCAAGCTATGATTCAAAAAGGATTGTGTTCATGGTAGGATAATAAGACACTTAAAGTAACAATGCTGTTGTTCAGTCACCAGGATTGTATCTGCCAATTTTGTAATCTGTATATAAGTACACACAAAGGGTTTCTATGTACCAAAAATAACACAGAAGCATGACACAGAAGATGGAAAAATTTAATAGGGAATGCTCATATCAGTGTATATCAAATCACAGAAGAATTTAAACAAGAGTAGTATCATCTAGAAAATACAGTGAATGTATTCTCAGTTGACAGCCATGCCCCATTCCCAGGCTAAGATGCAGCTATTTATCAAGGTGTATGACTTTAGAATAAAGTTAATAAATGTGAAAATTGGCTGGTTCTTATGGACTGCCTCCAGATATTTACCCATAGTATATCTATACCATTTTCTTTTAAGTTTTTTTGCTTGGGGTGTTTTTTTCTTCTATTTATTTTTAAGCTGTTTTCCCTGCTATTTTAAATAGTCAGCATTATTTTTTACAATTTACCATGCTATGTACTTCATCTTTGCATCACTTCCAATACTGGAGTTCTAATTCAATAGATGCATTTTTTTTGTGAATTTAACTATATAAAAATGCAACATTAAAATAATGACTTTGTGTATAACACTGTGCATGTGTCTAAAAATGTTGAAACTTGTTCAATAAATGCAGATATATCCTTTTATGTATCTGCATTTGTGAAAGATAAAATTCCTTAGATCTTAGCTCTTTGGGTAACTAGATAAGTGGTGGTGACCCATGGTGAGCTTTCATCCATCTTCTTGAAAAACTTAGGATGTCCATCATGGTATTTTTTTTTTTTTTGACAGGCAGAGTGGACAGTGAGAGAGACAGACAGAGAGAAAGGTCTTCCTTTGCCGTTGGTTCACCCTCCAATGGCCGCCGCGGCCAGTGCGCTGCGGCCGGCGCACCGCGCTCATCCGATGGCAGGAGCCAGGTGCCAGGTGCTTTTCCTGCTCTCCAATGGGGTGCAGGGTCCAAGCACTTGGGCCATCCTCCACTGCCTTCCCGGGCCACAGCAGAGAGCTGGTCTGGAAGAGGGGCAACCGGGACAGAATCCGGTGCCCCAACCGGGACTAGAACCTGGTTTGCTGGCGCCGCAAGGCGGAGGATTAGCCTGTTGAGCCACGGCGCCGGCTATCATCATGGTATTTTAAAAAAAATATTATTTATTTATTTGAAAGGCAGAGCGCGCGAGAGAGTTTCTATCTGCTGGTTCATTCCCCAAATGGCCTCAAGTGCCAGGGCTGGGCCAATCTAAGCCAGGAGCCAGAAGCAGGGGAGGCCAGAATGATGATGCCATTCCCTGTGGCTTTGCTCCCTGTAACTATAGAAGGCAGGGATTGACAGTGGTAAGAGTCCGAAAGATCCACTGGGTAAGACAAGAACCTCTGGAAACCTTCTTTATAGTTCTTTGAACCACATGGCTGACGAAGAGGTTGGAGTTGGTTGTAAGGAAGTAGAAAAATGTGGGGTGAAAATTTAGGAAGAGTGTGGGAAAATCAATCATCAGTCACTGTCAGTCATCAGTCACATCATCAGTGACTGGGACTGGCACCGTACAGGAAGTAGGGAAATGTCATTTCCCTCTCTTGGTTGTTGTTCAGTTTGGGGCTGACCGGAAGACAATTGGAGAGTTCTCAGAGCAGTTTCAGAATTATGTCCTTGGGGTATCATAAAGACTTGTTTCATTAGTCAGCATTGACCCAAGCACCAACCTAAATGAGTAAGGCCCCATTATAAGGCTGGGCGAATAGGGGAGAGAAGGCGGTAGCATGGGGTTCTTTCCTTAACCATCTGAATATCTGATTACTATCCAAAGATGGTAGCAGCTACAAGAAGTCCCTCTTCCCTCCCACTAGAATAACTGAGAAGAGAGATGCCCAGCTGGAGTGAGGGCTTTTGAGATGTTTGCCTAGTGGAAAGCAAGAGGTTCAGGGAGATGGGATTGTACTACTTATGCGCCCTTTGCAGGCCATGCACCAGTACATACTGGTAAGGTCTCCTTATCCTCATTCCCAATTGCACACTCTTTTGGCAAGTCTCTCTGGCACAGTGTCTTATTCATTGCAAAGCTGTTATTCTGCAGGATTAAAGCCAGACGTAGGTCAAATTTCGCCAGTCATGCTGAATTCCCACAATGTGCATTTTTGATAGGCGTCCTCCCAGTGAGCAGAGGAGGGAACAGGTCTTTTTATTGATCAGTGAATATTCTTCCTAAGAGCTCTTAGTCTTTTAATCTGCTTTCCATCCTCCAACATAAGAAGCATTTTAGCTCTGAGTCTGCAGTATCTCTGACTTAGTAAGGGTTCAGAGAAACATGCCAGAGCACAAGGAATCACCAGGTGACCACGCTGAGTCCTTTTCATTCACTTGTGCCAACATGTGTACCAGAGTGAAATGAGGTTACGTCAAAGAACCTAAAGGAGAAAATCATTAGCGAATAACAGAAGAGGAAAGGGGTAGAAGCATCTCACACATCTTTCCTGGCTGCCTTCAGGCAGAGGATGATAAAAGAGTTAGGGTCAGCACCAGAACAGTGGCTTAGTGGGTAAAGCGCCGCCTGTAGTGCTGGTATCCCATAGGGGCACTGGTTCGAGTCCTGGCTGCTCCACTTCTGATCCAGCTCTCTGCTATGGCCTGGGAAAGCAGTAGAAGATGGCCCAAGTCCTTGGGCCCCTGCACCCATGTGGGAGACCCGGAAGAAGCTCCTGGCTCCTGGCTTCAGATAGGCCCAACTCTGGCCTTTGTAGCCATTTGAGGAGTGAATCAGTTAGATGGAAAATCTCTACTTCTCCCTTTCTTTCTCTCTTATCGTTGTCTCTGTTAACCCTGATTTCAAATAAATAAATATTTGGAAAACATATGTGGACTTCATATTTCTTCTTTGTAAATATCAAAGAGGAATTTACCTGCAGCCACCCAGTGGTTTAGTAGCTAACCTCTTACATAAAATACTCACCAAGAAAATTTCAGCAGTAGGACTTCAAGGCTAAATGGAGAGAGTACCAAGTGACGATCACCTGACCTCTGAACTTTGTGGTGAAAGCGCTCCCCAGGGAAGAGAAGCAGCAATTGCCAAGAGCCTACAGTGGGCACATTCACAGGATACACTGACCCTGTCCTGTTGACCACACATACATGAGAAAGTCAATAGTCCTCATAGTCCTTAGATACAGTTTGTAACTTTAGTTTCACATCAGCCCAAGTAGTGCATAGAACTGTTCACATAGGACTTCAATTTTCTCAAATTAGAGAAAGAGAATGATAGATAAAACAATCTCAGGATGTGTCTAAGAAGTCACAAATTCTACACTTAAGTTTTTATATACTTCTTATGTAAGTACATTCGCCTTCTTGTAGCTACCTACATTCCTTAACTCTCCTTTTGCATTATAGCTGGAAAAAAACAGGCACAGTAAGACCACGTTAAAGATATAGAGAAAGCAGAATCATATATAATTTGTGAGACAGACAGATGCTTAGAACCATTTTCATTAAGTTTTACTAATTAATGTGCTTTCTGGGGCTGGAAGAAGTAGCTTCAGGGAGCATCTAGGATATTAGCATCTCTCTTTAACTCAAAGGGATCTGCCAAGAAAGAAATGAGTTTATCACTTGATGAAGTCAGCACTGGAGCAGTTCCATAAATTGCAAAATATTCAGGGCTACTAGTTGGTAGCCACTATGTAATGCTAAACATTTTTTTTAAATAATAGATATGATACTTCCTAAAAGTAAAGAAATATTGTAGAATTTTAAATCTATAGCAATGGTCTTTAGGTTAATAAAACGTTGTTGCAATGAGGCAGGGAGAGTCTTCCTCTTTTTCATGCCAGCAAGCCCTTTGACAGAGTATCTTAGAATTCTTTTCTTTTCATACTGGCAAAGTGATATTTGTCATGTGCTTATGAAATTCTGAATAGATTCAAGTGAGGATGATGACAATGCAAAACTGGTTTAGTTAAATTAATTTGGTATAGTGTATGCATAATTTTCCATCATCTATGAAAGATTTAGGCTGACTAATTGATCCAATTTTGCATATTGTAATAATACTATTCTTTATGAGACAAATTTATCTGTTTTACATCTTTATATTTGATGAAACTGAGGCTTCTAGAGGCTGATTTTAGGATACTCTTCCTTAGATCAAGGACCTGTTTCCACCTGAAGAAAATGACTGGTTTCATGAAAGACAAAAAAGTAAATACTTTGATTACAAACACACAGACACATCAGACTTATTAGATCCTTGAGGGGGCCAGTGGTGCTGTGGCACAGTGGGTTAACGCCCTGGCCTGAAGCGCCTGCATCCCATATGGGCGCCGGTTCCAGACCTGGCTGTTCCACTTCCTGTCCGGCTCTCTGCTATGGCCTAGGAAAGCAGTAGAAGATGGCTCAAGTCTTTGGGCCCCTGCATCCATTTGGGAGACCCGGAAGAAGCTCCTGGCTCCTGGATTCAGATTGGCGTAGCTCTGGCCGTTGCGGCCATCTGGGGAGTGAACCATCAGATGGAAGACCTCTCTTTCTCTCTCTCTCTCCTCTCTCTGTGTAACTCTTTCAAATAAATAAACAAATAAATTAATCTTTAAAAAAAGAAAGATACTTGAGGAGAGTGTGGTTTATGCAAAAGTATGACCTTGCAAACAAATTGAATTTTTGAGATTTCTCTACATTTTCTTTAATTTCTTCATTACTTTCTAAGCATTCCTATATCACATTATTATTTCCTATAATAGCCTAAATGGCTATGATCATAATTAGCTGTTATTCTTTAGTTATTTGGTTTTTTCTTCTGGCTGAAGTTTCTTTCTGGCTTTAAGTCTGAGACTTCAGAAGGGTCAGTTAATTCTATCAATTCTCTCTGCTAGGAAACTCAAGATTTAACAAAGGTTGTTGCTTAAAACCTGAATATAAAGGATTTAAATGAAAGAACAAAAAAAGTTTTCTTAGCTAGTATGATTTCGGATCATATCCTATCAAAACACAATATTTTCAATTCTAATCTACTGGTTTTTATTGTTGTTATTGTTGCTTGACAGGGAGAGTTAGACAGTGTGAGAGAGAGAGACAGAGAGAGAAAGGTATTCCTTCCATTGGTTCACTCCCCCAAATGGCTGCTACGGCCGGTGCGCTGTGCCAATCGGAAGCCTGGAGCCGGGTGCTTCCTCCTGGTCTCCCATGCGGGTGCAGGGCCCAAGCACTTGGGCCATCCTCCACTGCCTTCCCGGGCCACAGCAGAGAGTTGGACTGGAAGAGGAGAAACTGGGACAAAATCTGGCGCCCCAACCAGGACTAGAACCCGGGATGCTGGCGCTGCAGACAGAGGATTAGCCTAGTGAGCCGTGGCACCGGCCAATTCTAATCTGTTTTTAGCTAGATTTTAAATCATTTCTGTTCACATAAATTTGTTCTGTGTATTTATGCTAGTTACCAGTCAGGCTTATTGCTTTCTATGGTAATAGAGAATCCAGCTGTTTGGTGAAAATGACAGTTCATTTACTTGTTGAGATATATTTCATATGGGAATAATTGCCTTGAGAACACTGAGAACGCCTTCCCTTAAAAGTGTCCTTGTACTTACCAACATAGCTCTCATTGCAACATATTTTAGTAATGAAATATGAAAATACAGAAATGACGTGATCAGTTCAAATGCATTGTTTTCCACTATGGCCCAACTTACTATGGTCAATAGAGACAAGGAAATAGTCATTATTTATTTTCAATAATGTAGTTCTACATTAGGTAAATTGCATACAAATGAGACTTAAAGTGGAACAAACTAGGATGGAGCAAGTTAAAATGGAACTTTAGAGCAATTTTTTTGTAAGTATACTTCCAGAAATGTCTAATTTTGAAAGCATTTGCCTGGAGGTTGTAAAGGGTCAACAGGAAGAAAAAAAAAGAAAAAGAAAAAAATAGAACACGTGTTGTTCCCTAGTTTCCACTTGCAAATCCAATTGAAACCAATGAAAGATTTATGAAATATCTGCAAGACAATTTGGCCTACTTCAAAAGCTGCATTGCATTAATATCTTAATGCATTGTCCTGGTTGAGTCTTGTTTCATGATCCTTTTAACACTATTTCATCCAGGGTTCCTTCATGGCTTCCCAGGGACTGATAGAAAACATAATAGCTTAACAAGGGGTATTTGACCTCTCATTTAATTTCAAAGATACTTTGACTCACTAATCTCCCTCACCCCATGCTGAGAAAAGCTTCTATGTAAAGGAATTCATGGATCCAAGGCAATCTTTTTGTTGTCAATGTTCATAAAAGCGGGAAGCATAGACAGATATAAAATGCATAATTCTAATACTAGGCTCAGGGGAATTGGGTCCCTGGAACTCGACTGCACAAGTACATGCAGCCAACAGGACCTGCCATTGTAAATATTGTTGATACATGTTGTGTATCAACACAAGTGTATAAATGTCATTATAGCTGTTGGTGGTCTAGGGAGGAACTAGGTGGCCACTTCCTCCTTGTGATCTGTACTTACAAAGCCTCTGTTGTGGCCTGGTGCTGCCTAAGGTGCACAGCAGTGTACCTTGTCAGCTCTGGGTTGAGTTTCTGGAAATGCAGGCGCAATGAAGCATTACTTCATGGCCTCTTGGTGTCAGCGACTAGAGACATTTAATTTCTTTGCAAGGTGGACTTTGATAAGCCACCACTTTGCGTTTCAGGCCTATCTTTGCGGGTAGGACCTATAAAGTTTAAGGGGGCAAGGGTGTCTGCTAAGGGAAGAGGGAGCCAGTTGGACATTCTCTACTCAGAAGGAAGCCTCTTCCAGGAAGAAAGATTTGGACAGATCAACTGATTTCACATCCATGACCTCACTTTGATCTCTCAGAACCTCAAGTTTCCTCATCCAGAAAATGTGGACACAATAGCATGGCTTTGTGAGAATTCAAGAGTTAAAATACCTTGGGGTCTGAGAGCACTGTTTTCTTGTTTGCTTCTGTGTTTGCAGGTTAGGTGTCATTGCTATTTCACGTTAACCACCATCACTCAGATTTGTCTCATTGCCCAATGCCCTCAACTCTCGTTGAGATAATGTCATGGGGGTTGCATGGGTGCCTGAATGAATGCATGGCTGTGCTGGGGGAAAGAAGGCTATGCCATAAAACCTGAAAGAGATGCTTCAGGTAAACTCAGCGCCCCTGCCCTTCTCCCTTGGGCAACGAGGCCCTCAGTGGACACCATTAGGGCCATCCAGCCCTTCACAGCACAAAACACAGAGGATGGACCCAGGAAACTGCCAATGGCTGGAGGGCACGCTCTCTCTCTGTCTCTGATCCGTGTGTGTGTCTCTGGAGAAAAGAAAGTAAACAGAGGCCACGCAGCACCGGCTCTGCCCTCCAGCTTCTGCCTGAACCCTCCTGACACACTCCCCGAAGGTGCTGCAAAACACTGCCAAGACCTGGGGGAAAGCCTTAGGAAGTTGACAGACTTGACAAATCAACAAACATTTCTTGGGCACAGGGTGCGCAATTGGCGACACAAAGGTGATAGTGACGCTGCCAGCGCCGGTCTGGTTCAGCCAGGAGCTCAGACATTTTTAACATCCTGTCCCGAATTCTGAAGCCACTGCAGTCTAGGGCACCCTTCGAGTTCGCAAGAGGGGCCCGAGGGCTGGGGACAGAAGAATGATAACGTAGGCATTGGCCTGGCTGCGTGAGATTTCCGATCCTGGGTGCCGTCCAGGGTAAGAAAAATAACCTCCTGCGTCATATGCACCTTCCCATGTCTTAACTTTCTCTGAAAACACGGATGGCAAATCCCTGCTTTAACCCTGAACGGACCCAAGACCACGGGGTAAGCGCTGGACTAGTGCCGACCCAATTTCTGAGGCGCCCTCACGTTAACACTGGTAAGAAACATGCAGCTCTTTCCCAAGAAGCGGGATGGCATTTCTCGGCGTCTGTGGGAAGCGGGCCCGGGACAAAGCCTCCAATCAGGCCAAGAGGCGGCGCATTCCGCCAGGCAGCGGCACACGTGTCCCCCTACCCCGGCGCCCCGGCCCGCCCCCGCGCTCCGCCCCGTCCAGATCGAGCCATGTCCGCCAACGCTCGCGAGAATCCGCTCGGCTGCTACGCTTGCCACGTTCCAAAGGACCGAGACAGCCTGGAAAGCTGAAGGCGGCTCGAGCTCACAGGCTGCGGCACCGCGCCAGAACAGCTCCAAGTCTGCAGGGAGCGGGCAAGCGCGGCAGGGTCCGGCCCCCTCATAGTGGCTCTTGTGATTGGCTCGTAGCCGTCGTCACTCAACTTCTGTGGGCGGGCCGAGGCCGGGCGGGGGCGTGGCCGAGGGGCGGGGAAGCCGCGCGCGCTCGCCTCCGTAGGGAGTCACAGGTTCGGCGCACGCGAGGGCCTGGCGCGCGCAACCTGCACGCGGGCTAAAGTCCTCGGAGGCGCGGCGGGAGGTGCGGAGGCAGTGACGCTGCTGCAGGAGCCCCGGCCAGCGCCGATCCAGCGCCCGCTGCCGTCGGCCGCCCCCTAAGATCCCCCAACACTGAGGAAGACCCCTCCTTCCTCGCCCCCAGTCCTCGCCAGCCCCCGCGGAACGCGCCATGGCCCCGCGCAAGAATGCCAAGGGCGGCGGCGGCGGCTTCACCACCACGAGCAGCAGCAGCAGCAGCGGCTCCAGCAGCAGCGGCGGCGGCGGCGGCGCGAGCACGAGCAGCAGCATCGGCAGCTGCAGCACCAGCACTCGGAGAGGTCAGAGGCCCTGCGGGGCGGGGTCCAGCGCTGCTGTCCATCTCCCCGGGTGCCCCGTCCTCCGTGTCGTGTCGTGTCGTACCTCCTCTCGGCGCGCGGGGCGGAGGCCGCGCTCGCGGGGCCTGGCGAGCTGGAGGGCCAAGGGGGCGGAGCGGGGTCCGCGCCCTCGGGTGGGTCTCCCCGTGCTGCCCACACCTGCAGGGCTCAGCCGAGCTGGCCGTTACGTGTCAACTCTTTCTTGGCTGTCAGTGGAATTGAAGCCGGGAGTAGGCGAACAGTTCATCGTTGCCCTGCATACTCGGGTTGTGGGGACTTTGAAAATGTGCCAAAGTCAGGGAAAGTTGAGTTCCTGCCTAACCAGCATCGTTTAAGAGCAACTCAAAGGAGGACTATTAGGGGGATGGAAGTTGTGGAGCGGGGATTGGGAGTGATTTGAATGTCCTTGGAAATTACCTGAAATGTTTTTGCTTTTTTATAGCTTTTTCACATGAGTTGTAGTTACCTTTAAAATATCAACGGATGCCATGAAATAGCTCACGAACTTCTATTTTTCCCTAAAATCAACCGCATATTCACCTTTCTCTCTCTCCATGTGCTTACCGAGCACGGAGAACAGATGTTTTAAATCTGTTTCGTCTCATATTTCAGTGGTTCTGTTTCTTGTATATTCCCTTTGACTCATATTTAGGATACTGAAACTGGAGTGCACATGTGTGTTGAATGTGAACAACAAACCTCCCTTGGGATAGTTTAGACTGTTGCTGAGTGCTAAATGCAGGGCATTCATATATATCTGAAAGTAAGATAACTCCGGTTATGCTTCACAGAACTGTTTCCCATACAGTACTTACTTATTTTTATGTGTATTGCTATGGCCTCAATCCCAACTCTTCCTCATTTCTTATCCCCAACTCTTGGTATGATCCTGTCCCATAAGAAGTGCTCAAATATTTGATTAGCTAGCGAATGAATAGTTGTGGTAGAGTACTGCAGTTAAAGCCATTGCAGGTTAGAAGAACTCATGTTTGTATTCCAAATGGGAAGAGACACACAGTTAGGGTTCAAAACCAGCCTCATAATTCACCTTTGATTTAAGTAATCTTGTGTGTTCCTTTCCTTTTGTCTTTAAATGTCAGTTAAACACAGCCCCTCTGGGTCTGGAGCTTCACTTTTTAATATTTCTAAGTGAGAAGAGCCCTGTGTGCTGCCTGAGCACCAAGCAGAGGAAGTTGTTAAACAAGACATTAAAGTTTTATGTAGTTGTTTACAGGTGAAGCGTATCTTTGTTCTGTCTATCCTGTGAACTCCCTAGAAGTGATTAGATCTGAAGAAATTATATGGCCTTTTATTGATAAGTTAGTATTGAGAAATGTGTGTCACGTTTCCACCTCTACCGAATTAATTCTTCAATCATTTTAACAAGGAGTGAATGAGTTTAGGAAACATTAGGACCAAAATTAACTCATTCTGACTTTTGTCTTCAGACATTATGAGCAAACTCTGTCCACATTGAGGATCTATAGCCTAGTAAGCATTTGGCACATTGCTTCCATAATTATCATGAAACAGACTTAGCATGCATCAGACACAATATGTAACACAGAGAAAGGTCCGTGTTACAAACAAAGCAGAACAACAGAAACAACACAGAACAAAATAAAAAACAAAACCCCGGAGTTGGTGTTGGAGTCCTGCGTGTTACACAATGAGTTTTCTTTTTTCACAGCTATTTGTTTTCCCAGCAAATGAGTTCTGACTGTGTGTGAGGTGGGGAAGGCATTGGGGATGCAAATCAGGACTCTTTCCATCATTCTACACGGATGAAAATGAGTATGTGGAACAAGCAGTAAAACCAACTTTTCTTCTATGACTATGATTGTCTGGTCACTGAGGTATAGACAAACAGTTTCTGCTGGGGAAATCATGAAAGCCAAGGAGTTTTTCAAATGCAGTGAGGCCATGGAATTCCTTGCTGTCATCGTAAAGATGGGAACATCAATGTCCAGAAAGCTTGTCTAGTTCACTGAAGGTTGCTGATGTCATGGAAACCTAGCTAATTACTGGAAGCACCAAGACCAGAACTGAGATTTTATGATATTCATTCATTACATCATACTTAAAGTTTATGTTCTCCAAAATGTAAGATCCCTAGGGCATCAGGAGCTGACTGGATTACTAGATTTCCTTCTGACTCATGACATACCTCTTTTAGTTATTGAAGGACAGCGCACTTTTGTCAAGTCACTAATTACATTTCCTTTGAGTAAAATTATGTTTACAGCAGCATATTTGAAAATCTTAGTTTGATAAGAGTACATAGGCTCAAATAATAAGTTTTTAAAGATGTTTTGCATTAAGAGTATAAAGTTGATGGCAACATTAGTCACTTTAAATATTATTGTTTCTTAGATTTTTATGTAAATATATGGGGAAAGAGGGCCTAGTCCTTTAAAACTTGCATTTTAGGGGGAAAAATTTAAAGTGGGTGTCTGATTTTAATTTTAACTTAAGTTGAAAGTGATAAAATATTTCCTGCAGAGTTCAGTTTTACTCTTTTCAGTTTCAGTCTTTACAGTAGAAAAGAAATATGAACACTTTTGACATCTTGCACTTAACTTGTACATAAAATTGGATTTGTATAGCCAGTTGAGACCAGAAGAAGCCTTTTTCAGATTTACTGATTTGTAAATCTTTCGTAAAGAAATGTCATGATGTTCTTTTGGGCTTATGTTATAACCAGGGACACTGATGTGTATCATTTTTGTTCGTTTAGCTTTTCCCTTTTTGAGTATCACTCTTCCCCTGTAGCTTCTAACCTGCTTTCCATCTGCTTGTTTATTTTGTGTGTCAACCTGATTTATTACCCTGTACCAGTAGGTGTCACTGGAGAACCCTTCTCATCCACCTTTCAATTTGAAACTTCAGGTTATATAACAGCAATTAGGGCTTTAACTATTATTTAGTCAGTCTGTACATACTCCAAGCTGTTGATAGACAACTACTTAAAAACTCTTAGTCACTTCTGTTCAATTCTATCAAGGTCTCTAAGCAGATTTAGTCATAAGAAATTTAGTAATAAGAATTTGTCCCAAGCAGCCTTTTTATTTAGGCTTAGCATAATCAAAATTAAAAGCACTCAAGTAACATCTGTAAAATATATGCACAGGTTAATTTGAGATGTATTTAAAAAGTGTTAGTCATTTGGAGACATGCTTCTGAGGATTTTCCCCCCATTTTCAGTATCTCTTAAATTACTAAGTAACTTGAAGATACAATGCACTGCTGATTACGTTCTTTTCCCCTGAATGAAAAGGTGATGGTGAAATTCCCTTTCTTTAGCCAGGGACTTAATCAGTTAAGGCCAGTTGCTTAATCCTCCATTAGTCATTGCAGAATGAAAAGATAGGAGCCATAATTCTTCTACTGCAAGACTTGTGTACTAGTTTGTGGTTGAACCAGCCTGTTCAGATCGCATGAAATCAAGGACTAAGGGAATTCTTGAACACATATTTAAAAGGTCAAACATGCAAACCTATGGTGGGCTTGAGAAGAAAAAGAAAGGTCTGTATCTTAGTTTTTAAAGTCATCTGACTCAGATCAGTAAAGACAAGATTATATGAGATTTGCATTTTCAGCTAATTACTAAAACAGTGACTTGGATAATGGCTTATGTGAGCTATCCATCCTATTTTTAGTTGGTACCACAGATTTAACTCCTGAGCTGTTTGCTCCCAGAGGTAAACAGAACAACAAAACCCACCGACATCTTTTTTTCTAAAAAGGCATGATAATTTGAGATAAAGAGCCTAATATTCTGAAGTCATAATTATTTAACAACTGTGTGACAGGTTGCTTTAAATATCAAATCTCAATCTCCTACAACAGAAAGAATTATTCTGCTTTCCTTTTAGTGCTGTGACCTATTCTATATCCCCTCATATTTCTCACGTTTCCATCAAAGTGCTCCTAATGGTAGGGGAACAGTACAAACCTTTCCAGGATATTAAAGTGGAGATTCAAGTAGGGTATTCCATGCTTAAAAATTCTTGATGATTTATTGTAAAAAATTAATAATTAGGGGGCCCGTGTTGTGGTGTATTGAGTTGACCTGCTGCCTGTAATGCCGGCATCTCATATGGATGCCAGTTCATGTCCTGGCTGCTCCACTTCTGATCCAGCTTCTTGCTAATGGTGCCTGGGAAGGCAGTAGAGAATGACCCAAGTGCGTGGGCCCTTGCCATCTACTGAGGAGACCCAGATGAAGCTCTTGGCTCCTGGCTTCTGCCTGACCCACCCTGTCCATTGCAGCCATTTGGGGGTGAACCAGCGGACTTCTGTCTCTCTCTGTCTTCCCTTTCTCTCTTTAGCTCTGCTTTTCAAATAAATAGATAAAATTTTTTTAAAACATTAATAATGTTGGGGCTGGCCCTGTGTCACAATGGGTTAAAACCGCAGCCTGCAGTGCTGGCATTCCATATGGATGCTGGTTCCAGTCCTGGCTGCTCCTCTTCAATACAGCTCTCTGCTATGGCCTAAGAAAGCAGTGGAAGATGGCCCAAGTCCTTGGGCCCCGGCATCAGTGCAGGAGACCTGGAGGACGCTCCTGGCTTCTGGCTTCAGATCTGCTCAGCTCTGGCCATTGTACCATTTGAGAAGTGGATCAGCGGATGGAAGACCTTTCTCTCTGTCTGTAACTCTTTCAAATAAAAAAAAAATACAAGCAAACATTAATAATGTTATGTGACTGTAGCACTTGTGTTTTATGCAAAATGGATGCTCCTGAGGTAATATTTACAATGTGACTTTGTGTACCACTTGATACATTTGCACCTAGGATACATTTGTGTCTGCCTCTGGAAGTGAAAATATTCCATTAGCACAACTGTTGTTAAGTTACTTTGTTCTGAATTTGTTATTTGTTTGTATTTATTTTTTGAGGATGAGTCTTGGTTACCTTTGTCTGGTGTTATCTTGTAAAGGCAAATCACTGAATATAATTGGTTCTCTTCAGACAGGTGATGGGTGAGGGCAAATTAGATATAGATAACCTGTTAAACTCAGAGGAATGTTGACTTCAATTGGTGAATAAATCTTTTTAAAAGCTAGTTATGGAAAATGTACTGAAGTACCGGGGCTGCCTGTGAGACCCATGACATCATTCGTGTTCTCAGCAGAGAGGGTTAGTGAATTAAGTCGGGGGCAACAGGGGTTGTCCAATTATAGTAGGATTGCCAAGGACATCCCTGAAACTGGAATAAGCCACTGCTCAGCTTGGGGAATACCATCCCTCCAACATGTGTGCCTGTAGATCTAATGCAAGGTCTTGTTCTGTATGCAAGTAAGCAAGGATCAGTCTTAATTTTAAAGTGGGAGAATCTTGTTTGATAAAATCTTGTTCCACAATCAGCAGTGATTTACCAGTCTTTAGTCATATTTTACATAAGTTTGTTAGACATTTCTGCTCTCCCATAGTGCAGTCATTGTTATCTTTTTTGTTGTTGCCTAACTTTGATTGTATGTTTCTTACACTGCTAATGAGCACAATTTTTCTGTCTTTGTCACTGCTTTTAATCTCAGTTTTTTGAAATGGTATATTGGAAAGCTCCTTTGATCCTTGGTTCACACATATATTTAATTTATAAGCAGTTTTTTTTTCTTGCATGTATCTAAAAATCTGTGTGTCAGTGTTTCTTGAGAGAATATGTAGTGTGCAACTTTACCTTTCCAGTCTTTGAATTAAATTGATTGAAATAAGCTGCTTGCCACTGAGTTTTGTGAATATTTTCAAGGACTGGCTTTTTGGAAGACAGCCAGCTCTTTAACTTATAAAATAAAAATACTTCTATGTGTTTTTTTTAAAATTGTATCTTTTTGAAATAATACAGATTTAAGGCCTATATATAGGTATTAAGAGCAATGCAATGAATACTCTCATATATACCACACAGATGAAGAACCAAACATTACCAAACTCTTGGGTTTTCCTCTCCTGTGTGTCTGTCTGTGACTCTTCTTATAAATTTTGTGATAGCCATTCTTATGCTTTTTATAATATATACGTACAGGTAATACAGAGTTTTCAGAAAGTCAGTAGAAAATGTATATGATGAATGAATTTCAAAAGGATAATAGACTTTTTTATATGTGTGTATGTGTGTGTATATATATATATATATATATGTGTATATATGTGTATATATGTGTATATATATATATATATATAACAAGAGTTGTTAATAGGCTCTTGCTTGACTTAACTAGCGAGACACCATTTGAGGTTCTGCTGTTCTCTGGTTCTTAATTTTCTCCTATGACTTACCTATTTCTTCACATTGTAGGTGCCACTTTTCTTTGAGCCATCCTGCTGAAACCACGCTGTCTTTCTTGTAAGCAGTGCTGCTCTGAGTATTCTTGTACCTGTGTGTCCCTTGTGCTTGTGTCTGAATGCTCTTCCAAGGCATCATCTAGGTTCTGAATTTGGGGTCTTAGCAAGTGTTAAATATGAAACCTTTCCTAGATACTGGCCATGTTTTAGCCCCAAAGTGGTTGTATTGATTTACATTCCTACTCACAGTGAATTTCATCCCCTTTGGTGCAGCTACATTAGTAAGGTTTAATATTTGCAAGTTTAATGGTTAAGAAGTAGTACTTTGTGGCTTAAATGTGCATTTTTCTGATTACTAGTGAGAACAGCCATTTGCGTTCTCTTTTCTGTGGATTACTTTTCCATGTATTTTGCCCATTTTCTGCTTGTTTTGCATCTCCTACGTAAATACCCAGGAGAGGAATTGCTGGGGTGTAGGGTAGGTGTATGTTTAGTGGTATTAAATTTTATCAAGTGGTTATATATTATATACTCCCTCTGAGAGCATGTGGGAATTCTAATTGCACAACATTTGGTGTTGTTAGTCTTAATTTTGGCCATTCTGGTGTTTGCCGTGGTTTCCTATTGTAGTTTACAATTCAGTTGCCTTGATGACTAATGATGTCGAGAACTGGTCTTTGTACTAAAAGGCTGTGCATGTTATCTTCTTTTGGGCAGTTTCTGTTTAGCTCTTTTGCCTATTATTAAATTGTTTTTCTTGCTCTTTATTATTGAATTGTAATTCCTTTAATATTCTGGATAGAAGTTCTTTTCCAGATATATATATTACAAGTATTTTTCCCAGTCTACTGCTTACCTTTCATTTTCTTAATAATATCTTTTGGAGAGTAAATTTTTTTAGTACTGTAATATTTTTGAAAGCTTTATTTGAAAGACAGAGTTACAGACAGAAAGAGAGAGAAGGAGAGACAGAGATCCTCCATCTGTTGGTTTACTCCCCAAATGGCCACTGTGGCCAGGGCTGGACTAGTCCGAAGCCAGGAGCTTCTTCTGGGTCTCCCACTTGGGTGTAGGGACCCAAGCACTTAGGCATCTTCTGATGCCTTCCCAGTCACATTAGCAGGTAGCTGGATCAGAAATGGAGCAGCTGGCACTCAAATTGTTGCCTACATGAAATGACAGCATCCCAGGCAGTGGCTCTATCTGCTGCTATGCCACAATGCTGGCCCCTGGAATTTTTTTTTTTTTCTTGCTCTGTCATTAAGAAACTTTCCCTATTCTGAAATCACAAACTTTTACTCCAGTATTTTCTTCTAGAAGTTTTACAGTGTTAGATTTTATGTCTAGCTCTATGATGTAACTAAAATTAATTTTGGATTATATTTTTTAAATGGACATTCAGTTGTTTTGGCATCATTTGTTAAGACTTGGCTTTCATCATTGGATTGCTTTTGTTATTTTTGTCAAAAAAATGAAGCATAAGGACATTGGTCTATTTCTGGACTCTTTTTTGTTGTTTTGTTATTTGTCCTTCTGCCTGTACCACAGTCCTAGTTACTGTAGTTGTACACTAAGTATTAAAACCAGGTAGTGGAAATCTTCCAACTTTTTGTTCCTTTTAAAACAGTTCTGAATATTTTCGGCCTTTTGTATATCCATATACATTTTAGAATCAACTTGTTGATTTCTATAGAATATACATGCAAGAGTTTGTGATGAGAATTGCATCAAATCTGTACATCAAGTTTGTGAGAATTAGCACTCACTGATACTAAGTCTTACAGTTCATGACAGTGATATATTATCTTTATTGTTTAGATCTTTAATGTTTTTCTGCCTTGTTTTGTGGTTTTCGATGTTGAGATCACATACATTTTTTGTTAAATACTTTTCTGGATTGTTTTATAGTTTTTGATGCTATTGTAAATATTTTTAAATTTTTAATTTTTCCTTTATTTGATATTAATATATACACTTAGGAATAATACTTACACTTATGTCATTTGACCTTGCTAAATTTATGTTAATATTAGTAGTTTTTCAAAAAAATTCTTTGAGATTTTCCATGTAAATATCATGCCACCCATGAATGGAGATAATTTTACCTCTTTTCCAGTCATTTCTTGCCATACTGCTCTGTGTGGAGCTTCCAGTACAGTATTGAATAAAAGTGATGAGAGTAGATATTCTAGCTTTGTTTTTGACTTTAATGACAAAGTATATGCTATTTCATCATTAAGTAAGTAGAATTTAACTCTGGGCATTTCCTAAATGCTCTCTACTGGATTGGGGGATTTCTTTCTATTTCTAGGTTGATAATTTTGTCAAATACTTTTAAAAGCTCCTCTTGGTCAAGATGAAATATCTTTTTAAATATTGGTCAACAGTTTTGCATCTTTGTTCCTGCTGGGTGTTTGTAGGAAATTTTCTTCCTTCCTTTGTTTCTGTTATTTCTTCCCTCTTCTCCCTTTATTCAGCTCACTAGGATTTATGATTAGTTCTGAGCACTGTTTTGAGTGCATCAACTGAGATTATGTGTGTTTTTTCCTTTTGTATTTTAATTGGTAAATTAAATTATGTTCTAATGTAAAACCACCTTTACACTTCTGAGAAGTACCCAACCTGGTAATTTTACATATTTTTAAGTATTATTGGATTGATTTTGTTAATAAATGCATTAATAAAAATGACCTGTAATTTTCTTTCCTTGTTTTGCTATCAAGGTTATTTTAGCTGCATAAATGAATTTAGGAGTATTTTCAGATGTGAGTAGCCATAAGGGGAAACTGCTTTGCTTTTTAAATGTTTATGAGACTGTTTAAATTTTTCTATTTCTTCTTGCCAAAGTGGCTAAGTTGCAATTATTATTTCTTTGTAGGTATCTTTGAGTAAGCTACATTTTCTGAAAACTCTGCCTTTGAAATTTCAGGCTTAGCTGGTAAAAGGTTGTTTATGGTTTTGAAAACACAAAATAGCTATTTATGCCAGTTATAACCTTACAATGAAATAAAAGTGCTTTTAAAATCACTGAATATTGAGCTTCTTTAAATTTTAGTTATTTTTAAGACCCTAAGAATATTTTGATGAGTTTATTAAAGTGAAACGTCTTTCTTATAAAATCACCAGAATATCTGAGCAGTTAAGCCATATCATGCTGGTAATTTGGTTTGATTGCTGTGATACAGTCCCCATTTCCTCTTGAAGTGGAAATGACTAGTGCTAGGTACATTTACATTGTTTAAAATTAAACAGGGGCCAGCATTGTGGCACAGCTCATTAATGTGCGGCTTGCAATGCCAGCGTCCCAAAACAAGTCCTCCTTGCTCTGCTTCCCATCCAGCTTTCCACTGATGTGCCTGGGAAGGCAGTGGATAATGGCCCAAGAACTTGTATCACTGCCCCCTCTGTTGGAGACCTGCATGGAGTTTCTGGCTCCTGGTTTGAGCATGGCCCCAGCCTTGGCTGTTGCAGCCATTTGCTAAGTGGACCAGCAGGTGGAAGAAGATCTCCGCCTCTCTTGATCTCTACTCTTTCTCTCTCTCTTTCTACCTTCACTTTCAAGTAAATACATCTTCCTTCCTTCCTTCCTTCCTTCCTTCCTTCCTTCCTTCCTTCCTTCCTTCCTTCCTTTCTTTCTTGACAGGCAGAGTGGACAGAGAGAGAGAGAGAGACAGAGAGAAATGTCTTCCTTTTGCCGTTGGTTCACCCTCCAGTGGCCGGCGCGCTGGCGCATCGTGCTCATCCGAAGCCAGGAGCCAGGTGCTTCTCCTGGTCTCCCATGCAGGTGCAGGGCCCAAGCACTTGGGCCATCCTCCACTGCACTTCTGGGCCACAGCAGAGAGCTGGACTAGAAGAGGAGCAACTGGGACAGAATCCAGCTCCCCAACCGGGACTAGAACCCGGGGTGCTGGCGCCACAGGTGGAGGATTAGCCTATTGAGCCACGGTGCTGGCCAGTAAATACATCTTTTTAAAAAAATGAATAAAATTGAACTTATTCTCTTCATGAGCAAAATAAAATGCTTATTAAAATTTAAGATTTATTTGATTATGTCTTTTAGTTTTCAGTAGTCAGTGTATTTAGTTGTAATCAGTAATTAGACATAGTTGCCTAGGTGCCTGGCACAGGCTAAGACACCATTTTTGACTGGTCTGTGGCTCCTGTGGATTTACTAGTAGATTTATGTGTCAGATATAGCCCAGTATCTGAAGTACATGTTTACTCTCTAAGACTATAGATAGAACATTTGAAAGATGAACTTTATGTGAAGGTGCAAAGCTCTTGAACAACTTATTATATTGATTTCTTCTGGGTGTAGTGCGGTGTTTGTGTGAAGTCCCCAAACTAATCTTTAGAATTCTCTTTTGATGAGTAGATATTTAAGGTGGTTGAGTAGGAATAGAATAAGAATAAGAATAAGAATAGAATAAGAATTAAGATGGAGTAAGAGAGAACAGAGTTTACTGGTGTAAGTTTTTTTGATAAATAAATGTATGTTTAAAACCTTTTCCCTCATCTGGCTTCTGCCTAGTGCCTTGCAGTCTTCCCATGTGTTCCTAGTTTATTTGGACCTATCTTTAGCACCAGCTATATCAAGTCCTCAACTCCTTGAGCCAATACCTTACTATTCCACTTTGGTTTTGACAGATGACGGCCTCTCATTTTGCAGACAGCAGAGCATGCCCTTTTGGGGCTTCCCCATCTGCTATGGTTGGATGGGCACTGGCCTTGGAGTTGCATGACACTGATTGCCAGCTGACTTGAGGCTTAGGGCCCCTAGTATATATGGACATGAGTAAAGACCCATTGCATCTGCAAAAGCCAACACATTGGAACACCTTGGGAAGGGTTACTCTGATTTGGACATGGAAATATCAGCAGCAGACCTGGTGTGGTGCATCTTTAATGTGTAGTTCAGTAAAGCCTATTTTCTTCTTCTAGACTGAGGTGGAGGCCCTGGGAACATGGTGGGTGAGTGGAGATGAGCCAGCACCACAGTTACTAGGTAAAGTCTTGGCAGTGACAACTGTTAGGATGCTTTGGTTCCTCACCCACCTAGGAGAAAAGCAAAGGCTGGGCTGGGAGTCCTGGCTCTGAAGGGCAGCATTTTCTCAGCGATCTTGACCCTGGAAACTCTCCTTCTCCACCTCCTCCTGTAATGTATATACTTCTTGATGTAGTTCTCATTTAAAGAAAAATCCAAGCCCTTCTTTTCCCTGCCTTCTTTATCCAGCAGGCATATGGGTTCCTTTTTTCCTTCTCCTTCCCCTCAAGTCTCTCAAAGTCACAGAGACTTTAGTCCTAAGTCTATGGTGCTCATCCTGTTCCTTTCCTCTGTCTCCCCCTTAGGAGTGGTCTTTTGGGGATTCTTTGCTTGGTCCTTTTCTACCCTACAGTTTGCATTCTCCAGGCTTTAAGTATTACCTCTTGGTGGCTCCGAATTCTGTAGCACTCTTGAGTTGTAGACCTAAGTGTCAACAGTAATGATGGAGAAAAAGCAGTTTCCTCTTCCTAAGGCTAATTATATGTCAGACACAGTGCACTTCCTTCTGTTTTAACATTTGATTCTTACAGTAGTTCTCTAAATTCTGTCTTTGTATATGAAGAAATGAGAAGGTTAGCAAGGTTACTTTGCCAAAGAGCATGCAGCTAGCAGAAGTCAAAACTGGAGTTGCAATTTCAGTTCTGACACTTAAGCTATTGAGTTGAACATTTTAGACCCTCATTAGTTGTTAGATTCCTCATAACTGGTCCTAGCTCATCCTTCTTTCGTAGCCATCTTTATCATGTGGAAATTAGATTGTGTCCATGTCCTTTTGTTTGAAAACCTGAGATAGTTTGCCAAAGAACTCAAGATGGTGGTTCAAATTCCTTAGCACGGTATAAGATGCTCTTCATGGTCTTCCTCCTCTTACCCTCTCTAGCCATTCCCTGATTTACCTGTTTGTATTAATGTTTCAGCCGTGAAGAAAATCTCTCTCTGTAGCCTCAGTACAGTTATTCTCTAGGGGACCAATGCTGTGTCATAGCATTAAAGCTGTCACCTGAGATGCTGGCATCCTGCGTGGATGCCTGTTTATGTCCTGGCCACTCCTCTTCCAATCCAACTCCTTGCTAATGGCCTGGGAAAAGCAGGCCCAAGTGCTTGGGCCCCTGCCTCACTTGGGAGTCTCAGATGAAGCTCCTGGCTCCTGGCTTTGGCCTGGCTCAGCCCTGGCCACTCGGGGAGTAAAGCAGTGGGTAAAGACCTTTTTCTGTCTCTGTCTCTCCATGTCTCTGTATCTCTGAGTTTTAAATAAATAAATAAATATTTTTAAAAAATTATCCTCTAGGATAGCTCACCACTTTGACTTCCCCTGTTGACTATGGAATCTCCAAACTAGTTCTTCTTTAGTTCTTATGTACTCTCCCTCATCCTTTACCCTTTTCTCATAGACTGGGTTTGGTAACCCCTCTCCCCTCCCCAACAAGGTTCTTTAATAGAACTTCATGATTTTAGTGATATACGTTCCTTCAACAGATAAAAATGTGAGCCAGTTATGATATTAGACAACACAACAGCATCAGACAGAACAGAACTCAGGTAATAGTTCTGCCACTTACTGATTTTTAACCTTGAGTAAGTCATCCAAGCAGTATTACCATGAGCAAACATTCACTGCTGCCTGATTGTAAGGCCGCCATCTTTGTTAGGCTCACACACTAGACTCAGACTAATATAAGCAAGAAGGATATTTCATTAAGAAGCAAACTCCAGGTAAGGCTGAGGAGATGTGAGATGATCAGTGGTTCAGCAGGGTTGTAAGGACTCACATTCCTTTAGCTTTACCACTCAGTGTAGGTGTCATCCTAAGCAGTGGCAGACAGGAGGGTACGCAGACGAGTGTAACTGTGTTCAAGTGCAACTTTATGGGCACTGAGATTTGAATTCCAAGTAATTTGCTCATTAAATTGTAATTGTGAAATTTTCTTCTTTTCAGCTGTGTCACAAGTGAAACTGCAATTGGTCTGTGACAAACAAGACTGGCTGTAGTTTGCACATCCTAGTTTAGAATAATTTCTGGGGTTCAAAGAGTTATTGCTGATGTTTGATTTAGGTAAACAGTATGTTTTGTTTTCCTTTTATCTCTGTGATTGAATTGACAGCATTGATGTAGTAGATACTCAATACTCAGTGGTATGAATATTGAATCATATAGATACTTTGTATATCATGGTAGGTGCTGAGTACACTAAAAGGTGCTAATAAATGTTGGAATGAAAAATACCAGTGGTCATATTTTCCTCTACTTAGTTGAAAGAACATTGAGGGTTTGTTTTGGTGCCTTGAATGTAATAAATACTCAAAAATTACATGTTACATGCATTAAATTTTTTGGTTTTTATTATGGGCAAGAACAGAGATGAAAAGTTCTCTTGAAGTTTTTAAGTGTACTTCATTGGTGTAGAGAATTGTGTGACTAGGTCAAGGCCATTAGTATAGTAACAAGTATTATTTAAGCATCACCCTGGTAGTTTCTCCATTAGCTTTCACAGTCACACCCATGGGAAGCTATTTTGCAGCCACAAGAGCATTCCCAATATTCTTTCATCCATGGCAAGTCCATTCTGATTGGCAAGAAGGTTAGACACAAACAGGCATTTTATTTGTTCTGCATTTTTGCGATGTTGGAAATCTTGCTTACATTGCAAGATTTCAATTTTCCTCTCACTTTATTTTTAAACATGACTCAAGGATAGGCTGAAAGTATTGACATGAATATTAAAACATGGAGGAATTTGCTAAATTTTTCTTCCCTTTTTTGTTTTTGACTTAAAATTGATTTGTAAGAATTATTATTTTCTCTTTGACTTAAGACTAAGGTTTAGGGCCAGCACTGTGGCGCAGTGGGTTAAAGCCCCAGCCTGCAGTGCCGGCATCCCGTATGGGTGCTGGTTCAAGTCCCAGCTGCTCAGCTTCCAATCTGGCTTTCCGCTGTGGCTTGGGAAAGCAGTGGAAGATGGCCCAAGTCCTTGGGCTCCTACACCTGCGTGGGAGACCTGGAAGACGCTCCTGGCTCTTGGCTTCGGATCAGCTCAGCTCTGGCGTTGCGATCATCTAGGTAGTGAACCATTGGATGGAAGACTCTCTCTCTCTCTCTCTCTCTCTCTCTCTCTCTCTCTGGCTCTATATCTCTCTGTAACTCTGTTTCAAATAGATAAAATATATCATTAAAAAGACTAAGGTTTGTCAGCTTGGCATAAAAAATGAAAAATTGTTATGGCCCAAGTTCTTAGGTGCCTGCACCCATGTGGGAGACCCAAATGAAGCTCCCAGCCCCTGTGCAGCCCCAGCTGCAGCTGTGGAGGACATTTGTGCAGTGAATCAGCACAAAGAAAGGAAGATCTCTCTCTTTGTATCTCCCCCACTCTTTCTGTAACTCTGCCTTTCAAATAAGTAAAAATAAATCTTTAAAAAGAAAAAACTGTGAAGTGACAGTGCTAATGTGTTGTAAAGAAGAGTTTGGAGCACCACAAATCAAAATTATGATTGTTCTCAAATGATTATTTGCATCCATATTGTCTAATTTGTCCTGTTACCTTGATGCAGTGTTTGTCAAAGTAATTTTAATTACCTTTTTATTTTTCTTCTCCACTGGACTGTAGACTGAATGGCCTCTCCTGAATGGTAGTTACTACAGCACAGGGTAGAAATTTAAAGAGTATTTGTTGAATGAATGAAAATTCAGGGCCATGGAGGAAACTGGGAGCCATTACAGTTTACCATCCTGATATTTATTGTGTCTTAAAGTCTGAGGTAGCCTGCAAGAACTGCAAGTGCCTTGTTTTGCTGATCTGAATTTTATGTTGTCCAGCAACATTCTACTTAGAGCAACACTTTTATCAAGGATGGTATTAAAAATATGAGCCAGCCTGTTCAGGGTGCACCTGTGCAACATAGCTGTGCTTACAGCCTGGGCATTAGCTTAACCTGTAGCTAGCAGAAAGCTTGAAGACTTCATCCTTTATAGCCAGTGAGATGTTTTTGGGGTCATGCACCTAGGAAGTCTCAGCAGCAGACTAGTTTATTCTTTTTTTTTTCTTTTAAGATTTATTTATTTATTTGAGAGGCAGAGTTATAGAGAGACAGGGAGAGGTCTTCCATCACTGGTTCACTCCCCAAATGGCCTCAGTGGCCAGAGCTGGGCTGAGCCGAAGCCAGGAGCCAGGAGCTTCTTCTGGGTCTTCCACATGGGTGCCGGGGCCCAAGCGCTACCTGAGCTATCTTCCACTGCTTTCCCAGGCTCTTAGCAGAGCGCTGGATCAGAAGAGGGGCAGCTTGGACTCCAGCTGGCGTCCATTTGGGATGCTGGTGATGTAGGCAGGAATACAGGTTAAAATTTATTAGGTTTGTGAGCTGGAAGACCACTCCTTCACCATGCACCTGTGTGACCTTACAGCCCCTACCTGGCCATACCTGTGTGCCCACTGGCCAATCAGGCTAATTAACCACTCCCCTTTGAAAGTGGATTAAAAGCCTGGGACATGGTGTGCCCACCCCTTCCTTTCCTTGGCCTCATGTCAGTACAGGGCTTGCTGTGACCCTGCACCTAGGGTGCGTGGCCTTCAGGCCACCCCTGCCCATGCTTCCTGGCCTAGATGCTCTTCCGTGTGTCTGGTTCCTGGGACTTGGTATGAACCTAGATTTACCTCTCTCCTATAGATAGGGGCCTCACTTTCCTATGCATCTTTTGCACTGAATAAAAGCTTAAAAATGTACCATGCTGCCTCATTCAGAATTCTTTTCTTTTTTTCTTTTATTTTATTTATTTTTTTTCTTATTATTTTTTGACAGGCAGAGTGGCAGTGAGAAAGAGAGACAGAGAAAGGTCTTCCTTTGCTGTTGGTTCACCCTCCAATGGCCGCTGCAGCCGGCGCACTGCACTGATCCGAAGGCAGGAGCCAGGTGCTTCTCCTGGTCTCCCATGGGGTGCAGGGCCCACGCACTTGGGCCATCCTCCACTGAACTCCCTGGCCATAGCAGAGAGCTGGCCTGGAAGAGGGGCAACCGGGATAGAATCTGGTGCCCCGCCCAGGACTAGAACTCAGTACGCTGGTGCCGCAAGGTGGAGGATTAGCCTGTTGAGCCACAGCGCTGGCACAGAATTCTTTTCTGAATATTAGACAAGAACCCACAAAGGGCTTATTCATATTGGGAATTTATTAATAAGCATATGGTGATATCGTATGGCACCCCAATTTCCAATTTCACTGGCATTGCAGGCAGAGGCTTAACCTACTATACCACAGCACTGGCCCCAGACTGGGTTATTCTTTACCATTGCTGAGAGACTTGCACTTGAAACAGTGTCTGCTAGTGTGGAGGCCATTGATGCAGATAGTGGGGTGCTAGGTGACCTTTATATCAGGTCACCTCAGCCAGGAGCAAGTGGGAGTATATTTGGTGAAGGTGGATCTGAGGGAGGGTTGGGAAGAAGTTAAGAGCAAAATGAATCTGTGAGAGTAAGGCAGGGGGATGCTTCTGGACGTGGTGGTGATGTTGAGCGTCACTTTGGTTTTGAATTTTGATGCAGTTGGCAAGAGAAGCACAGTTGTGATGTGGTGCCAGGCAGCAGAGTCCATGATAAAGTCTCTGGGTTGTGACTGCACCTGCCCTGGCCATTCCTGTTTCTTACTCAGAGCAACCTTTCTGCTCCTGTTGTATGGTTTTTGTTTTTAAAACACTGCATGCATGTTACATTTGGTGTAATCAGTGGGATAGGACAAAAATAACTTATTTTTAGATTTTTGTGGAAACAAGCTGTAAACTGTCCAGTGAGGTTAATGAGTGTTTACCTCATTCCAAGCTCTGTGCTGGAACAGGGAAGGGGACACAGCAGTAAAACCTTGTGCCTGCCATTGGGAAATTTGCCACAGGAGGCAGCAGGCAACAGAGTAGTAATTTTTTTTTTTTTAAGATTTATTTATTTATTTGATGAAAGAGTTACAGATAGAAAAGAAGAGGCATAGAGAGAAGAGGGGGGATAGATCAAGTCTTCCATCCACTGGTGAGAGAGAGAGAGGGAGATAGATGGATCTTCCATCTACTGGTTCACTCCCCAAATGGCCTCAAGGGCCAGAGCTGGGTCAGACTCAAGCCAGGAACCTAAAGCTACTTCTGGGTCTCTGACGTCAGGGCAGGGGCCCAAGCATTTGGGCCAGCTTCTGCTATTTTCCAGGCCCATTAGCTGGGAGCTAGACTGGAAGTGGAGCAGCTGAAACTCCAACCAGTGCCAATATGAGATGCTGGCATTGCAGGAAGCAGCTTTACCTGCTATGCCAGGTATGACTGCTTTCTGAATATTTCTCCTTTGGGGAATCATGAAAATTAGAAGAAAACCAGAAGCCACTCAAGGGACGAATGTCCCATTTTTATTAAAAAATAAAAAGAAGAAAAGGGTAGAGTCAGAGCCTCTGTAAATGGATGTCTCCATGGCAATCCTAAGCAGATTCTAGAATGAAAAAAATTGCCTGTAAGTGCTTAGAAAAGAAATCCGTGAACACTAGCCAAGGAGCTGGGGCTCACTACGTGCAGGTTACTTGAACAACATTTTAATTATGCAGTTTGGTAGACTTTGTAGACTGGCTGTTTAGGATACAGTCTTGTCATTTTTCCTGACTTCCTCAAGGAATTAATCTCTTGGTCTCAACCCGCTCTCAACCCCACTGTGGTAAAGACTGACAGCACTGTCCTGTGTTCAGTTTAAGTCCTGGCAGACCACAGAACTGAACCTGTGGAGAGCTGCTTTAATGGGTTCATGTCAACCTCAAGAGAAACCTATCCAGTTGCTGCGGCACAAAGCCATGAGGGAAATCTGTACCTAAAGGAAAAGTTCCAAAACAAATGATTTTAAAAATACAAAATAAGAACAAAACAAAACTAGATTTGAAGAGGAAGGCAAATGCCAACTTCTACAATGAGGTCTGAGATTCTGTGCAGCAGGATGGCCTGGGCTGTGAAGAGCGACTTGAACCCTTGTGCAAAACAGATACACTGCACAGGATGTAAATTTGTAAAAAGGCTTGTTTTGATTTGTGTTTTGTTTTTTAATTCTTTGCAGTTGCCTGTATGTTGTGTCTGACCAAAGTGGCCCTTCAGTTGTTAATGTTATTAGTGAACACAGTGAGGGGGTGAAACTCCCAGGGTTGGACTGCATCTGGAAGGGTGGCTTCCTTGTGGGGCTGCAGGGTAGGAGGAGCCATGATGGAGATGGCTCAGCAGAGTGCCTTGGGGTGAGTGTGTGGTGGCCCTAAGTAAGGGAGGGGAAAACCCTTTTGGTGGTTTTCCCAGCAAGGAGAGCCCTCCTGACAGCATCATCTCCAAGTTTAGATTTTGTTCTCCGGTTGAATTTGAGCTGAGACTGGGGGGTGCAGTTGTAATGTCATGTTGTGTAAGCAGTAAGAGGCCTGGGAGCAGGACGTGAAGGGACAGTGAGCCATCAGCTCTGAGAAACTGCTCCCCTTGGTTTGCATGGGTCCGGACCAGAGGCTGAGTTGGTTTAACCTCAGGCCTGGTTGTAGAAGTTGACCTTCGCCTTCCTGTTTCAAATCTAGTTTTGTTTTGTTCTTATTTTGTATTTTTAAAATCATTTGTTTTGGAACTTTTAAACCCATAAAATGGCAGAAAGCTTAATGTGTGGAGACTTGCATACTCTTCAGCTGGGTTTACATCTTGACATATTTGCTATCTACTGTCTCTCCCTCTTTTGTCTTCCCCTCCTTCCTCCCTTTCTGCTGCCTTTCTTGCTTTGTTCCTTCTGTTGGAGGCTATGGTTATGCTAAGGTGTTTTTTGTGTTGTGTTGTGTTGTGTTGTGTTGTTTTGTTTTGAGAGCAGGGAGGGAGAGAGACAGAGAGCTCACTTTTGCTACTTCACTCCTCAAGTGCCAATAAGGCCCAAGACTGGGCTAGGCAGAAGCTAAGAGCTGAAAACTCCATTCTGGTCTCCTATGTGGGTGGCAAGGATCCCACCAGTTGAGCCACGACCACTGCCTTAATAGGTGTGTGTTAGCAGGAAGTTGGAATTGAGACCTGGAGCCAAGAATCTAACCCAGATACTCAGATACAAGCTGCTGGTTTCTAGTTGGTTGTCTTCACTGCTAGGCCAGATGCCCGCCCCATACTGACATTTTAGCTCAGCTAACTCCTCTACCATGAATTGCCTAAGAACATGGACATTCTTCTGTATAACCGGAAGTGAACTCAAACCCAAAGAATTTAGTGCTGACACCATTATCAATTAAATGTATTCCATGTTCAGATTACAGCAACATTTTTATTCAGGGTGGTGTAAAATATGAAACCGGTACTACAGCAGACACATCCTGATCAGGATGCACCTGTGCAAGCATCCCTAAAACTTTCAGGTTTTCTCGCCTCCTTTTTACTTACCTGGAATCCAATCATGAATAACCCAGGGGCACTTTAACATTTCACATTATTACCTTTTATCTCTGGAAATTCTGATTTTTAGGCCTGGAAATTATATTTTCTCTACTTTTTGATTTGAAATATGTGACTCTTAAGACAGCCACAAACAGAATACAACGAATATATAAATTCTTCAGTTTGATACGAGATTGTTAACAATATGATATGTTTGCTTTCTGTGTCTCCCTAGACACAATTTCTATAGCTGTTTTCTTTAATTTTCTTTTTTTGCTGCTGAACTATATGAAAATTAGTCTTGATACTTTATTCCTACATTCTTTGTCATTTTTTTTTAAGAACAAAGATATGCTTGTATATAATCACAGCATCATGATCATACTCAGGAAATTTAAATTAAGTGCACTGTTACCTAAAATAAAGTCTTATTCGAATTTCCCTAATTTATTCTAATAATGTCTTTTAAAGTATCCTTCATATAGTTTTGAATTCTCAGTATCATACTTAAAAATTCTTTAAAGTTTTTTTTATTATGGAAATAGACATCCCCCACAAAGTCTCCATGCCTTTCTCTATAATATGTTTCTTTTTGTGATTTTTCTAAATATTTTATGAGGAGGACAGGGTAGAAAAAATCACAAGAGGAAGTTTTTGGTTTTCTTCCCATTGCAACCATCTGGTAATGTAACTTAAGGCATTGAGCTTTTGTGAGTTAGAATCATGAAGTCTTAAAATTGAAGGACACATGAAAGATAATATACTTCATCTATTTCATTTTACTGAGGCCTATAAAACACGGAACTTAGCCAAGATCGTGTGCCAATTCCCAGCCTACAGAATATTCCATGTAGTGTAGAGTCTAGTAGAGAAGAGAATGTCAGACACACTGCGATTTTTTTTTTTTCCCTTCAGTGGGGAGGGAGAAACAAAGAATGAAAAAGTGTGTGTGTGTGTGTGTGTGTCTGTGTGTGTGTACACATGGGTGCGTAAATGTAAAGAAAGCCAGTGTGGCAAAGTAATAATTGATAAACCCAGGCATAGGGTACACAAGTGCTTCATTTTACTAATACAAAGGGTCTTCCACAAGTTCATGGAAAATGTATATTATGAAAAAACAATGCATGAATTTCAAATTTTTTTCATCAGAATTTTATCTTTTGATTGTGTTTTGTTATGAATATTTTGAGGTATCCTCATATATTTACTGTATGTATGTTTCAAAGTTTTAATAGAAAACATTGTAGAAATACATATCTTTAATTTTTTTGATATTTAATTTTTTTATTTATTTGAAGGTGGGGGGAGAGAGAAAGAGAGAGTGAGCATGCTTGAGAGCTCTCATCTGCTGATTCTAAATCTACTCCTGACTCCAGCATTCTGCTGACTGCATTCTAGGAGGAAGTAGGTAAAGGCTCAAGTACTTGGGTCCCTGGTCCCTGACTTCAGCCTGACCCAGCCCTGGCTGTTGCAGACATCTGAGGAATGAACCAGCAGATACGAACGTTTCTCTGTCTGCTTGCCTCTCAAACAAATAAAATTAGAAGAAAAAAAAGAGAAAGAATGAGAAAGCCACAGATTGAGAGAAAAAGTTGTAATACATGTACTTGGTAAAGGATTGTGTGCAGAAAAAACAAAGATTTATTACAGTTCAGTTTCAGAAAGACAAATGTGCAAAAGATTTGAACAGTTTACAAAGAGAAGTAAATGACTGATAAGCATACGAATAAAGTGTTTAGTATCATTGGTTCTTGGGAGAATGCAAGTTGAAATCACATAGAGACTGTACTATACACTCACTAGTGACTAAAATTAAAAAGATTGAGAACACCTAATGCTGGTCATTCCTGATCAGTACATAAAATGGCACAACCGCCTTGGGAACCAGTCTGGCAATTTATTTTAATACTAAATCTATATATCTCCTCTGTGTTGGTCATCTTTTCATCGCTAAGGTAAGCTATCTGAGGCAGCTAGCTTTATAAAGATAGTTAATTTAGCCCACAGTTTTGGAGGTTCAAATGCACAGTCAGGTGTCCCCCATTGGTTAGCCTCTGATGAGGGCAGTAGATGGCAGTGCCAGAAAGTGTGCAGGGGAAGGAGGATTACGGGGTGACGCAGAGAGACAGAGCTGGGCCCAACTTGGCATTCCTAATAACCATCTGGAGAGAACTACCTTCCACATACACACCCTCAGTGACCACTGGCCCTCTCAGTAGACCCATCTTCTAAATACCACCACTGGATTGAGTTTCTACCCTCTTCGTACCCTTAACTTTCGATGATGGGGTTGAATATCCAGCAAGAGTTCTGGAGCCAAGTCATGCTCAAACCATACCACCTTATGATCTAGCAATTCCACTCTTACATATTAGCATAAGAGAATTACAGGCATTATTCCCAGTAATCTTGTTTGAGAATACTCCTAGCAGCTTTATTTATAATAATTTAAAATGGAAAATGTTTAGGTTTCTACCAGCAGGAGAATGGATATGGTCTGATATATTCCATGTGTCGTCAGTATCTATAGAGATAGATTCAGATATAGATATGGAATACTCATGATTCATATATACTCCTATTTGTATGCTGTACAGTACTTCCCATCAATGGAAATGAATGAGCTACTGCTACAGTTAAGCCACATGATTCTCAGGAACAAAATTGAGTAAGAAGAACTTTACACAAACAAGTGTATGTATTCATCCATTTTTATTGTGTGTATTAGTCCATTTTTGCTATAGCAAAATACCTGAGGCTGGGTACTTTGTAAACAAAACAGGTTTAAAGTGCATAGTTCTGGTCCAAGCTGTAGTGGCCCCATTGGTTTGGCCTCTGTTGAAGACCTAATGGATGACGTTATGGTGGGAATGCATGTGTTAGGGAGAGATCATATTGCCAGACAGGAATCCAGAGAGTGCTGGGGCCCTGAAGTCCCAAGAACAAAACCCCTCAACTTAACCTTGGGCTTCCTATTAAGTCCTACCTCTTAAATGTTCCACAACACCCCCTTTGAGGACCAAGCCTCCAGCCCCTGAACAAAGTCAACCCATTTAAATCATAGCAGTGTGTAATGTTATTTTTATAGTTTTCTGTTAACAGGCAAGACAGATCTACAGTGAAAAAGAAGTGAAACAGTGGATCTGCTGCTGAGGATGGGTGAACTGTACATAGAAAGGGCCCTGAGGATACCTAATTTTTAATTAGCATTCTAAGTGTTAATGTTCTAGATAGTGTTAGGAATATACACCAGTGTATATTTTTCTTAAAACTCAGGGAATGTATGCTTAGAATTTATGTATTTCAGTTTTTGTAAACTTCACATTAAAAACCTATAAAATGTGCTGTAAGTTCTGATTCGCAGGCTGAAGTATTTAGGGGGATGTGTACTGTTGTCTGCACTGTGTTGTCTGTACTGTGTTGTGGCACAGTGAGTTAAGCTGCTGCCTGCAATGCCAGCATTCCATATCACAGCACTGGCTAGTGTCCCGGATGCTCCACTTCTGGTCCAGCTCCTTGCTAATGTGCCTAGGAAAGCAGCAAAAGATGGCCCAACTACTTAGGCCCCTGCGATCCATGTGGGAGACCTGAATATACTTCCAGCCTCCTTGCTTCAGCCCAATCCAGCCCTGACCATTGCAGGCGTTTGAGGAGTGAACCAGTGGGTAGAAGCTCTCTCTGTCTCTGTCTCTGTCTCTTCCTCTCCCTCTTTCTGATATTCTTTCAAGTGAAATAAATCTTCCCCAAAATAAATAAAATGTGTTATACAAATAATTTGGATTAATGGAAAGGGTATGTAGGTACACCATATAGAGTTAGTAGCAAAATCTAAGTGATAAGCACATATATATCTACTATGAAATTCTTTCAGCCTGGTTGTGTGTTTGGAAATTTTCATAGTAAAACATGAGGGAAATATTCACATTGTTAGTTTTAGTCCTATGAAGTAGTTATTTTGGGGGGTCAAAAATGGTCAAATACTGGCAATTTCCTATGATTGAGCCTAACATGAAAGCACATTTTGGAGCTGTTTTGTTTTAGTCTCTGTCTGAAGTAGCTTCATTTTCCTTCATTCTTGTGTGTGGTTGGGCTGGATTCCGTTCCCCTTTCTTCTGGGTAGCAGATGCTCTTGACCGTCTCTGGAACAGATTCCTTAACGTCCCAGTCACTCTCTGTTTTTAAAAGTCTGTCTGGTTTAGAGCTGATCTCATTTTCAGCATGAAATTTTTATCTCCTTTTTGTGGCAGAGCAGGAGGGACTTGCAGTGGGGAAAGACTGAGCTGTGCTCGCTCCTGCTGTGCTGTTGGGGCCATGCTGTCTCTGCCTCTTCCAGGCTTGACTTCTCAGGATACTGAGGCAGGGAGAGGAAGCAGGGAGCAGGCCTCTGTCTGGTCACTGGCACTATCAGTTGACTGGCAGGGTTGCCTATGAGTAACAGGTGTCCAGATACTGCCTCTGGGTTCTTTGAGAGGCTGCATGGGAACCTTCTCCATGGCATGCAACTTCTACCCCTGGCTTCCACACACCCTCGCTCCTGGGAGTCCTGTGCCTGACAGCCCTTTGGAGTGAGGTGCTGACAAGTTGGGACAACCTTAGTACTTTGCTGCCCACTTCCAGCCATGGCAAGTGGACATCTTGCAGGGAGATCAGGCTGTTTTCCAGCTGTGGCATTTGCTCTGCAGCTGGCCTCCCCAGTTGTCTCTGCTCCTGCTTAGCCAGACTTGGTTAGGCCATTGTGTCCCTTACTGGAGTACACAGCCCCTGGGGAAAGAGCAGCCAGCTGCTTCGCAGGCACCTTTGATCTCTGTAGTGGTTCTCTTGCAGTCCCCTTCTCATTTCCCTTTTGGGAAGGGGTGTTTAGAATTCATAAGTGCATATTCATACTTACTAATAAGTTAGTTGGAAACTCAGATTCACTACAGAGGTGTGGTTATTCAGCTCTTGAGGGAGTTGTGTGCTTTGTGTGTAGACAGATTGCAGTCCATGCAGCTTGGGGGAAGGACACTGTTTCAGGTCATTAATTGGCTATGACTTCCAAAAGGAGTTAGGCATTCAGTACAGTCGCAGGAGCAGTTCCTTTAAAAGTGCGCTCACTTCAGACACCACTGGCAATTTTGGCGACTGTGACTTCAGAGCAGCTGGCCACAAATTTGAAGGTTCCTGCAACCACCCTCAGGTTCAATAATTCACTAGAATGATTCACTGAACTCAGGACAGTGCTACACTTATCTTTAGAGTTTTAGTCCAGTAAGAGGCTGCAAATTAGAAATAGCCAAAGGAGGAGGTGGACAGGGCAAAGAATGCCCCAAATGCAAAGCTCCGTTGTCCACATGGTCTCCTCCTGGTAACTTGTGGGGATACCTGTGAAGTGTTGCCAGCTGCCAGTAGGGAGGAACAGGTTGCTCATCTGAGATGTTGGTTTCCAGAGTTTGTATCACAAACTGCACTGATGGCTGACCTTCCATCCCCATCCAATTCCTCCAGAGATCAGAACTGATACAGTGGGTCATAAACCTCATGGTTAGGCTGTCCAGGGACCAAAGCCCCCAAGCAAACAAGGGTATTCCTATCAGGCAGGGTGTTCTAGGGATCCAGAGACTAGTTCCAGGTTTGGGTAAATAATTTCTTCACTGTGCAATTTCATTCTTGCTCTTTATCCATTACTGTTACCTTTGTTATTATTACTTTATGTTTTAAAGGGCCGTAGCTATTCCCAAAATGTATTGTGCTGCTTAATTGCATCCAGTATTATATTGGCTTATAATTTTTTTTTATTAATTATTTATTTGCAAGGCTGAGAGACAGGTAGAGATCTTTCATCTTCTGGTTCATTCCCCAAATGCCTGCAATCGTTGGGGTTGAGCCAGGCTGAAGACAGGAGCCGAGCACCTAATCTGGGTCTCCCATTAAGGTGCAGGAACACCTTGTGTCATCACCTGCTGCCTCTCAGGGTTTGCATTCGCAGGGAGCTGGAGTTAGAAGTGGAGCCAGGACTTGATCCTAGGCATTCTGATGTGAGATACGGGTGTACCAGGTGGCATCTTAATCACTGTGTCAAATGTCTGCCCCAGCTCATAATTGTCTAATAAACTTGACTGTAAGACATGTATGTTTGGAGATTTACAGGTGGGTTGTCTGTATATGTTGTACTAATGCATTTGTATATCACCTTTGCTCCCTTCTTATTTGTGTCTGTTGAGCATTTTATTATAAATGCTGAATTCCTTTGCCCCTGGAAGTGGGAACTGGTCATGTGGAGGGTGTGAATCTGTGTTTTTAAGATTGTTTTTAAAAACATTGTTTTAATAGCAGAATAACAGGTTGAGAGAGAGAGAGAGAGAGAGAGAGAGAGAGAATCTTTCATCTGCTGATTCACAGCCCAAGTGGCCTCCATAGCCACTGAGGTCAGAAACATCTTCCAGGACACACCTATAAGTCAGTGGTGGTCATACTGCTTGTGGCCTCCTGTCATTGCTGAGGAATGCAAGTTAAATGATTAGTGCCAGGATTTTCTGGTCATTTTTAGTTTTGAAGAAAGAGCATTTTTTTGTCATTATAACAGCTTTCCTTTCACCATCCCAGAGTTTCTAAATGGACATCATAACTCATCTTTCTTTATACCCTTTGTCTCTCCCAGGCCAGCAGGAGACTGTTGAATTTTGAACTCCATACTAATAGCTGTTAACCGCACATATGGACAGTTGAATAGCCTGGGGCAGTGATTTTCCCCTGAGACTAAGTCTTCTCTATTAAATGCTGTGTATGGAGAACTAATCAAAGAACTGACTCATGGGGCCTGGCTTGTGGAACTGGCCTGTGACATCAGCTACCATTAATGAGGCATTGTTGGCATCTTACCAGCAAAGTACCTCACAGATTCCTGAGGTTGGATTGGCAGACCCGTGTTCTGAATTCATCATTCTCCTCTGTAGCTAATCAGCATCAGTACAAACCCAGGGTATTCTAGGGTAGCAGTTCCCCAAGGGGGGTTCCAAAGAATAACAAGAGTTCCAAAAACTAAACGGAGGCTGCTACAGATGGATATTGCTAATATTTTCACTTTCATTTACCAATATTCCAAGACTCACAGTGGCCCCTTATCACTCTTAGGACCATTGTGCCTTTTCTACACAGGGCCAGTCAAGACAGTAGTGGTAGATCCCTGGCTTCTGGGACAAAGGAAAGGAGTTGCAGAGCCCTTCTTGGCTGGCCCTACTCGTGTTCAACCCATAATTGAGTCACCTTGGATTGATCAGGGAGGAATTTATCTGAGACAGAGCTCTGGAAAGTTGGGGTCCAGGGTTTGGGAATCCTTGGGCTATATTCTTGATATCTCTCTATCTTAACTATTGTTGATCTTTTCAGCTCTTGTGAATTAATTTTTTTAAAGATTTTATTTATTTATTTGAGAAGTAGAGTTACAGACAGTAAGAGGGAGACACAGAGAGAAAGGTCTTCCTTCCGTTGGTTCACTCCCCAGATGGCTGCAATGGCTGGAGCTGCACGGATCCATAGCCAGAGGCAAGAGTTTCTTCCTGGTCTCCCACGCGGGTGCAGGGGCCCAAGGACTTAGGCCATCTTCCACTGCTTTCCCAGGCCATAGCAGATAGCTGGATTGGAAGAGGGGCAGCCAGGACTAGAACTGGTGCCCATATAGGATGCTGGCACCACAGGCCGAGGATTAACCTATTGCGCCACGGCACCGGCCCCTCTTGTGAATTAATTTTAAGTCGTTAAATTCATGGCAGGTTGGCTGTTTGACCTAGTGGTTGAGATACTGCTTGGGATGTCCACATCCCTTACTGGAGTGCTTGTGTTTGAGTTCTGGCTCTGCTACCAATTCCATCTTCCTGCTAATGTACACTTTCAGAGGGAGCAGGTGGTTGCCCAACCAGTTGGGGCCCTGCCACCCTGGAGACCTGGTTTAAGTTTCCAGATCCTAGCCTCTCTCTGGCCCAGTCTTGCTGTTCTGGGCATCTGGAAACCGAGCCAGCAGGTGGGAACTCTTTCTCTCTGTTTCTCTGTCTCTCTGCCTCTTAAAGAAAGAAAATTCATACATTCATGGGGTTTGGGAAACCTGAAGTGACTCAGCAATCACTTGGACTACACTTTGCTTCTTTATGTCTGAGTCATTAGCAGGATGAGCTTTGATTGCACGTATAATATGAAGGATCTGAGAAGTAATCACTTATTTTATGAGGGTTTTTTGA
Organism: Sylvilagus floridanus; assembly: GCA_949820135.1. Lineage (NCBI taxonomy): Eukaryota > Metazoa > Chordata > Mammalia > Lagomorpha > Leporidae > Sylvilagus > Sylvilagus floridanus. Next base: position 89,543,531 of record OX463241.1, on the reverse strand, counting down.
GTTCCTACTGGATGCAGGGGAAGTGTACAGTAATGAATGAGTCAGATTCAGTCTTGGGCTTCATGCACCTTACATTCCAGAGGTGGAAAGAGATTGATAACTGGTCGTGTAGTTGTCAACTTCCCACTGTAGAATGCCGTGAGGGAGCAGTGCATGCTGCCGTGAGGGCTTCCTGGGGAGGTGGGGTGAGCAGGAGCTGGCAGGTCAGGGAGTATGTGGTGGTGCAGCAGTGTTGACATCCTGAAAGAAGGAGCCGCCTGGGCAGAGAGCCTGAGACAGGAAGGAGCGTGGTGTTTGTGTGCAGCTGGAGTCTAGACAACCTGGGGGAAATGTCATGACACTAAGGCTGGAGTAGGAGCCGTGGCCAGCAGAGTCTAATGGGCTGCACTGAAGATTTTATATTTTATCCAGATAGTCATGTGAAAGCCACTGAGGGATTTCTAACAGGGTAGTGATAAAAAAAAAATCAGACTTTTGAAAATTTTATGTGTGCAGCCAGAAGGTTATGCTAAGCTCTTGGAAGAGCCTTGGAGATGAAGATAGCTTAGATTTGGGTAATCACAGGTGACAGACAGAAACTGGGGAGATTTGTGACAGGATTCCCACATTTTCATCCTGTGATTCAGTGCTTTTTGAAAATAAAAATACAGACAAGGGTGATCAGGTGTCGAGGGAAATCCAGTTCTTGACATCATTGTAACCAACCATTTGTACCAGCCATCTGGAGAAACTCATGATGAGACTTTGGGAAGAGTCAAGGGTAAATCCCAGGTTTTTGGCTTCAGTGCCTGGCTTCACAGAATTGCTTCTGAGATCAAAACTTGAAGAGGAGAGGGAAAAGGTGACAGTTTGTTGTGGAGGTTCTGAGTTTGAGGTTCCCATTAGTCATTCAGATGGAATCTTGAGACAGATACATGGTCCTGGAGCTGAAAGGAGAGGAGAGTTTAGGCCATGCAGATGGCAGCTGCAGTCAGCCAGGGAGGTGGCATGGGCCAAAGGTTTACGGAGCTCCCATACTTCAGTGTCAACTGGAAGAGAATGAGCTGGCAAAAGAAACTGAGTACCAGACAGTCCAGAGAGACGACAGAAACGCCAAGGGATCCCGGGGTAGTGAAGGGAATGTTCAAGGAGAGAGACTCTGCTGAGAGGTCCCGTAAGGTGGGGACAGTGTCTTTTGGGTTAAATGACAGAGAAATCATTGGTGTGGCATGAGAGCTGCTCCCCTGCAGTCAGGTACAGAAGCCAGATGGCAGCCTACAGGTTGTGAGGGGGGAGCGGGAGATTAGGAGACAAAAGTGAGATAGCAGCTCTGTTGAGAATTTTCTTTATGACTGCACTGAGAAAGACAGAGCTGGGGGCTGGCTGCAGGGTGAGGAGATGTAGTGAAGACACTGTGGCTGGAATGGTGGGAGCGTGAGGAGGAAGCCAGGAGTGGGAAGTAGCTGGGGGATGGGGGGAAGGGAGGGTGGAGAGTTGGGAGGCAGCAGGGGATGGGAGGAGGCGGGTGCAGGTGTGTGTGGTTAGCAGTTTTTCTGTTTTCTCTGTGAAGGAAGAGGCTACTGCAGTTTCGAGTATAAGGTGGGATGCTTCCAGGGTGGAGAAGTGGAACTAGTCATTGTGGAGGAGGGGAAAATGAGTGTTCTAGAGAAGGGTATTGGGATTCACAGGCAGAACTGAGGCCCCGCTCAGGTTGGCCACATTGTGTCCGGTTCCTGATTTCCATTCCAAGGGCCCTGTGGAGGGCGAGTAGTTCTGCTGTGCTGGAGATGCTGTGAAAGGGGTGGAGGAGCAAGGAGAGTGCTGAGCAAGGCAGTGAGTTACTGGTCGACTTTGGCTCTGCCATGCACACAGAAAGGTGTGAAGGCAGGAGGTGATGAGGGGATAGGAGGAAAGGAGGAACAATAGAGCCTCAGAAGCAGAGGAAATGGTTGAACAACTAAGCTGGAAAACAGAAGTTTGTGATCAAAGAGGGGATGTTTTCGTGCTATGTGATACATAGCTGTAGAACTAACCCTTTTCTGAGTTGCTTTCTTAGTATGGAATTCTTGGTGATTTACTACAAGGTTTAAAATGGAATTGCTCACTCATGTTTATTTTGGGTACCATATCTGGATGAAGTCTTACGTTTTTGTTTTAAAGAGCCAGATGTTCAGTATCTCATGTTGCCCTGTAGTCCTTATAATGGAGACAAAGCTTTCTTTGCTGGGTTCTGGTTGTTCCCAGAAGAGCTACAGAAGTATTCCAGCCAGAGTGAGGCTGTGGTTAGGAAGAGGGACGATGCATGGTAACCAGAGGGCTGGGTGCAGAGTGGAAGAGATGAGGTCTTGAGAATGAAGCTGCCAGATTAGACCCAGGAATTGACTGGAATCGAGCTGTGGAAGAGTTCACTGAGTGTGGGATGGGGCTGGGGGTGTCTCTGGAGGTGACAGCTGACAGTGATGTGGCCCAGTGGAAGGTAGTATAATTGCATGGCACAGACCTCAGAGGAAAGTGGGCGTTTGTTTGTTCCAATTTTAAGAGGCAGAGAGAGAGACTGAGGCAGACAGAACTGTCATCCACTGGTTCCCTCTTGCAACAGCTGGGTTTGGGCAGGGGCTGTAGCTAAAACAGGGAACTCAGCCAGGGACCGCATTCTTTGATTCACCCCTGCTGCCTCCTAGGGTCTGCATTAGCAGGAAGCTGAGTAAGGGGCCAGAGCCTGGCGTTGAATCTAGGCATAAGGATGCGAGGCACAGGTGTGTTAACTAACCAGCATTTAACCCACCAGGCTAAATGCCAGACCCTATCAGGAACAGGATTTTGTTGTTCTTGTCATCATTTTCTTTTCTTTTTATAGGAGGTAAGAAAATGTTAGTCTGGAAGTGAATAAAAACAAGAGCTTCATTCCTTCTCCACCTTCATACCTGGAAGAGAATCAGGGAAAGCTAGTGCATAGGAGCTAGACCTGTGGCATCTTGTCACTGGGACCCAGACATGCAAGTTCTTGGGTCCTACTGCAGAAATAGAGTTCCAGAAACTCAGGGTAGGGCTGGAATCTGTTTCAGCTAGCCCTTCAGGAGACTGATGTTCTCAGAGTTTGAGGACCACTTCGTGATGGGTGATTGGGGTGAGGGAAAGAAGCACTCATCACTGACCCATGAGCCTGCTGATGGGTTTTCACCTGGTAGGTTTATGGAGAGACGTAGAGCCCTTGACTCTGAACATTGGTCTTGGCTGTCATGGTTTCAGGTGATGCCAGGCTATTAACAGTCTCAGAAATGCACATGTTACAAGTTTGGTGTTTGATTGGACCTTGGAGTTGCTGTTCATCCCAGCAGCACTTGTAAGGAATAGTTAATATCACTTAAATGTGTTTGTTAGAATTTTTATGATATAACTTGCATTTTTATTATAAAAATTAGTTATTATAAGAGGTAGTTACTTAGACTTCAGAATTTATTTTTTCTTAGAAAGTTGTGAATAGGAGCCAGCATTGTGGCCTAGAAGGTTAAGCCTCTGCCTGTTTTGCTGACATCCCATATGGGTGCTGGTTCGAGACCCAGCTGTTCCACTTCTGATCCAGCTCCTGCTGATGCACCTGAGATAGTAATGGAAGATGGCCCAAGTGCCTGGGCCCCTGTACCCATGTAGGAGACCTGGACTGTGTTCTTGGCTTCTGGCTTCAGCCTGGCCTAACTCTAGCCATTCAGAACATGTTGGGGAGTGAACCATCAGATGAAAGACCTCTCTGTCTCTGTCTCTCCCTATCTCTCTAACTCTGCCTTTCAAATAAATAAATCTTAACACACACACACACACACACACACACACACACAAAGTTGTGTGTAAATTATATTTATGAGAGGTTTCTCCTGATCACCCAATCTAAAATTGCAAGTATGCCATTGTTACTGGGAATGACATTTTATCAGAATAAGTATTCACCTATTGCAAAAGATAAAAGAAGGGGAGAGTTAACTGTAGGATGTATAAATACTCATGGTAAAGATTTGTCCAGGAGGAATATTGGAAGCTGTGTTAAAGAAGCCTCAGGGCTGAAGTATACCCAAATTTAATAAATGGGACTATTGTCTCAGACCAACATTTGGCCACAGACCTGTACTTCAGAAGGCTGCTGGCCTTGCACAGGCAGGCAATTGAGAGTAAAGCCTGGTGGCACAAAAGTCCCTGGGGGCAGCTGGTATTACGCAAAGAACTGTGAATTGGGAGTAAGGAGATTTCTGCTCTATTCCTGAGTGATTCAGTAAAAAATCTGGTGCATGGATGATTTCAACAAGCATTTGCATGCCAAGAGGCGTTTTTTTCTAATAAGCAAAGAAACAGACCCAGAAGTTTGATGACTTCCACCAAAACAGTTATTGGAGACCCTAGGAAGAGTATCCAGCTCTGTGAGTCTGAAACCTTACCAGGCTGCCCACCATGTGAGTGTGGGGGCTTGGTTTCCAAGGGTTCCAGGAAGAGTCATTTTTCATTCTCAACCTCCCTCCAAAAACAGTGCAATGAAAGGAAGCTTCCAGAATATTTTTTCTAGTAAATTTGTATGGTGATTGGGAGTGAGGTCATCTTGAACGATCAACAAGCAGTTCATTGTCATTAAAGGATTTAGCAAGCACTAGCTTCAGTGGGATGGATCCTGGAGGAAAGGAACCAGGGAAAGGCACTTTATCAGGGGACCCCCAAGACACTCCTCAGTCTTGATTACTTGACCCTGATGCCTACTTCACTCTATCCCTATCTGGGACAACTAATATCATTTCCGTCGGTGGCTGCCTCCTTTCCAGGGCATTTAATGATGTTTAATTTCCCTGTGGCACCTTAGATTTGAGTGAGAAAATGAAAGACTTGCAAGCAACTTTGAAAGGTGGCTGCTTTGCTCTAGATACTATTTGTGCTACGTTAATTTCATACACTAATCAGAGCTCTAATGAATTCTGTGATCTGCTAAGGTTATGTTAGTGAAGAATGGTATTAAAATTGGACTGATTTCATTTCCCAGAAGAGACTATTTGGAGATAAGGTTAAGGAGAAGTACAAAAATACCAAAATGTGGTTGTGTAATCTGTTTCTACTTTCCCTTCTTTCCTAAGTGGCTACTCTCCCTGCTGAAGGTTGTTCTCTCTACCTCTCCCCTCCCCCCAGCCTCCTTTCAGTCCCCTCCCCCACTTCTCTCCTTTTCACTGGAAGCCGCTCTTGCCTTCCTTCTGTAGTGTAATATTTTTCTGTTTTATTTTTGCTACTGGAGGGAAGTACTCCTGGGATGGTAATGTCTGGGAATCAGAATTTTAGAGCATTTATTAATTTAATTCCATTTTTGGTTCTGCTTCATTCTAACAAAGCACTGTCTTGTCTTGTAGGCATTTGATTCCATTTTGAAGGACCAGATCAAGCTTTTTCTGGGCTTGGGGCCACATTTTATAGCAAGATGCCTTTTGGGTTTGAATGGTTTGGTGCTTAAGCATGAGCCATTAAAAGCTTACTTCCAGAACAAAACTGGTAGCACAATTTGTTCCGTTTTATTTTCTCTGGTGTGCTTGATTTTTTTGAGGGTTAGAGTTAGGAGATAGGACCAACTAGGAAAAGAGTCCTTGAAGTGGGAGAAAGGCTGGGGGTTGGCAGGCATGCATTTCAGCCTGAGTGGTTAGCAGCATTTGGCCATGAGGAGGAAGCCTCTAAAAATAACTGGTGAGCAGCCTTCGCAGGCAGGTCCAATTTCAGCTCTAGAGGCCCTGGCTGCTTGGGGGTTGACTAGTCTGGAGTTGGAGTAGGGGAAGACATGTGGCCTCCTCCATATCTGCTGAGAGCACTTTGATTTTTTTTCTCTAGTATATATTATTCATGGATTGAAGAAATCACAATGACTGAGGATAAAGGTATATTTTTGTTGTTTGGTTTAAAAGTGGTTTTGGATCCAGCTGACAGCTTTGTGTTTTATTTTCAGTTGTGCTCTGTTACCACATTTTTGGCTAAGTGCTTTGATCGCCTCTTGCTTTTTTAATTTTGAAAGCCCAGAGACACTGACTTTCACAGTAGTTGAAATTGTCATGGAATAATCTGTAATCTGAATATGTTTTGGTGTCTTAACACTGTTTTTTAGTTTATTTTACTAACAGAGATTGCATTTTGCAAACGTCAAATAAAAGTACTAGGAGTCTTCCTTAGTCCTATAAGTTAATTGCAGTAAGAGAATTGTATGTATTCCTAGATCACATAAAATGATAGGAAATCTAAAAGATGTATAAATCCAGTCTTACATTAATGAGCAGACTTAGTTGGTTCAAGCAAAGACCATATATGGAAACTGACCTAATTTTTTTGGGAAACATAATAAATGCCAAGAAAAGGTAGTATAATCTTATTATTTAAACAGAATCATTAATCTTCAGCTGTACTGTAATGGCGTGTTGAATTTACTTTTATTGTACATTTGTTTTCATCCAAATTGTTAGTCACTTATTTTTAGTTCGTTAAAAGTAGACTGCACTCACTCATTCTGTTGACAGTGTAAGTAAGGAAAGAGCAATAGATGTATGAAGAGTGCTCCTAACCCTCAGCGTTCTAAGCAGTGACTGAAAGGATTGTGCTGTGGGGATAGAGAATGGGAGCACCTCCACGCTGAGTAGATTTGAATAGTGACCTGGTTAGAGTGGGACGCTTGACTAGGCCGATAAAGAGCTTCATAGCACCTTGAGGAATATGAGTATATATCTGACTCTTAGTTCTGTTGGAAGATGTTCCTCTCCCTCTCCATGCATCATGTAATCTACGTCATTAGGTGAAATCAGCTCTTACTTCTGGCCCGCTTTGAACAGTCAGTCCTTAGTTCCCAAAGGATTATATTTTGTAGGCCTAGAAAAATAATATTTGATGAATTACTTTACAGCTTCTGTGGTTTCTTAAAACTAAACAAATAGACTTTATGAATAAATATGAAGTGCCAGCATAACGCTAACTAAAATTTGTCAACAGTTAATTATAATTCGGTTACTGGTAAGCCAGCTAAGTAATTGACAGCTGTTTCTGGAGCTGGGTACATTTCCTGTTTTATTTTCCCCAACCAAATAAATAAAGTGACCTGTTGTCCCCAGCCCAGTCTCCATTTTTGGAGAGTTCATTTTGGACTGTTGGGACTGTATGCTTGGTCATTTCTAGGAGCATTTTCTGACTTGCAAGTCTGGTGTTTTCGATGGGACCAATGGAAAAATGAATCATACCATTCTAGCCATGTTTTTGACACCCCTCACCCACTGTAAGTTGAACATGGAGCAAAGGAATGGACTGAAAGATTCTTGGGTTAATGCTGATCTTAGAGATTAGGGGAACTAGTAGATATTTTTCCAGAATTCCTTTGGAACAAAGTACTGGTTTCAGGTTTGCTTAGGGCGTTCCAAGCCTTCTTGAAGGGTTTGTCTTACTGTGCTTTCTTCAGTTTAATTGGAAACTGATCTGTCCTTTGGGACTAGGCATACCACATTCACAGAGGGACACATCAAGAGTGTATATTTTTACTGTTGTTAAAAAAGTACTCCCAAATATGGTGTCTTAAGGAGGACTGCCTTCTAAAACTTGGTGGGTTTTTTTTGTTGTTCCTTTATGGGATTAATAACAGTAATAAGGTTAAGTATTCACAGTAATGTCTTTTATTTGACATTGTAAAGGGATGGATAAAATATTGGTAATAATTTAATAATCTAGCTAGGTAACATTTACCTTTGTTTTCAAAAAAAGATTTTTTTTTTTTATTTGAAAGGCAGAGTTACAGATAGGCAGAAGGAAAGAGAGAGAGAGAGAGAGAGAGAGAGAGAGGTCCTCCATCTGATCATCTGATGGTTCACTCTCCAGATAGCCACATTGGCTGGAGCTGTGCCGATCCGAAGCCAGGAGCCAGGAGCTTCCTCGGGGTCTCCCATGTGGGTGCAGAGGCCCAAGGACTTAAGCCATCTTCCAGTGCTTTCCCAGGCCATAGCAGAGAGCTGGATCAGAAGTATAACAGCCAGGACTCGAACCAGCGCCCATACGGGATGCTGGCAAAGTAGGTGGTGGCTTTACCTGCTTCACCACAGTGCTGGCCCAACATTTACTTTTTAAAGTGATTACTCCATTTAATAAAAATGATTTTTGGATAAAAGTCTAAGATGGGTTACACCATTCCTGCATCCTCAGGTTAAAGTAGTATTTTAGGACACAGTAAGTGGCCACCAAGCCTCTGTCCTGTGGGTGCTGCCTCACCACTTGGCTTTCTGATTCTGTGCTGCTCTTGCTGTGGTCACCGTGCCCTGCATAGGCCTTTCCTCTGCTGCGGCTTGCTGCTTCTACATATTTTAGTTAGGTTGTCTCTCAAGTCTATTCTGTAGTTTTGCACAGCAGGTTAAGAAACTTGATTGAAGGTCTAAGAAGCATGTCTAAAATTGAGGTATATGAGCTGAAGGTTAGCTCTACCACGCGTGTGGCTTTCTCTTGCCTCTCCCTTCTAATCCCCCTCTCTGTTTTGGTGCATGTACAAGGAGTTCAAAACTTCATGGCAAGTTCACATCCCCTTTCAATACCACTTTCCACAAACTTTTTGCTGCCCACTCGTGTTTACATAATTCCTTTTGAAAAATCGTTTGTCTACTTTTTTTTTGCATTTGGTATTCCAGGTAAATAACGTAATGAGTATCACTGATTTAACTGGGACAAAAGGTGCTTCACTTTTGAGAATCTCAGAAATTTTCCTTCCTTGCTTCTAGTTTAAGAGAAACTAAGAATTGAACTTTGAGTTCAAGTTATTATTTTGTTTTATTAGCTTTTTCAGAATAGATTTGTTTAAATAGTATCTTGAGTGTACCCCTCCTGCTGTATACATTTTGAAACCTTATTTGGATAAACATTATATCATGCCTGGCACACAGATGCTGAATAAAGATGGCCATGTGCTGCATAGATGTTTCAGTTAATAAGGAACTGAATAGTGGAAGGTGGTCCCACACGATTGTATTGCCTAGTGCTGTCATAGCTGTCCGATCTTGTGAGGGTACATTCAGTATTGTTTGAACAACAGTGACATTAGCTAAAAACATTTCTCAGAATGTGTCCCCATGGTTAAGTGACGCATGACTTTTATGTGCAGTGAATAAAAGGATGAACTACTTATCTAGGCTTGTGATTTTCCACTTAATGAGGAACAGTACAAGAGACTAGTGTTAATTACAGAATGTCTGAGGGGAGGTAGGGACGCAGTTTGACTATAGTCCTAGCATTCATTTTAAATAGAAATTTGGATTTGATCCTCAGGCAGTAAGTAGACAAGGGGGTGGACATTCTTAGTACTTAACTATTATAGTTCCATATTTGGAAGTCAGTGAATATTTTCAAAGGCAGTTTTATATTTAGTATTTTATGCAAATCATATGTGCGTATATCTGTATGTTATATAGATATAAGGTTTTTCAAAATACATTCTTAGAAAAAATATCTTCATGTTTTTAGAAGTTTAATAAATGAAATACACAGCGCTACTACTGAATCTGGAATGCCTTTGCGTCCACAGAGCCTACTTTTATCTTTTTTTTTCTTCTTATTTTAGCAGCGGCTTATTCTGATTAGTTCCTTTTATAATTTATGTGCTTAAGATGCATAAAAATACTGGAAGTGATTAACCTTCCCCACCCCCAACATTGCAGAAATTTTTATCCAGTCTCTCCTTACCATGTAACATTTGGACACTGAAACAGTGCAACCCATTTTATTTGATATAATAAACAATAATGTAATCTGTGCCTAAGAAGTATATTTTAATGTACATATTATGTTTCTCTATAGCCAGTATTTGGAAGACTCTTTTTTTTTTTTAAGATTTATTTGTTTATTTTAAAACTTAGAATTATAGAGAGGCCGGTGCCACGGCTCAACAGGCTAATCATCCGCCTGTGGCACACTGGGTTCTAATCTCAGTTGGGGCGCCGGATTCTGTCCTGGTTGCCCTTCTTCAAGCCAACTCTCTGCTATGGCCTGGGAGTGCAGTGGAGGATGGCCTAAGTCCTTGGGCCCTGTACCCACATGGGAGACCAGGAGAAGCACCTGGCTCCTGGCTTTGAATCAGTGTGATGCGCCGGCCGCAGTGCACTGGCTGCAGCGCACCAGCTGCAGCAGCCATTGGAGGGTGAACCAATGACAAAAAGAAGACCTTTCTTTCTTTCTCTCTCTCTCACTGTTCACTCTGCCTGTCAAAAAAAAAAAAAAAAAAAAGAATTATAGAGAAAGAGGGAGAGACACAGACACAGAGAGATCTTCCATCAGCAGGTTCACTCCCTAGATGGCTGCAATGGCCAGGGCTGAACCAAGCCCAAAGCCAGGAACCAGGAGCTTATCTGGTCTCTCACATGGGGGGGAGGGGGAGGGCAAGCACTTTGGCTACCTTCCTGTGTTTTTCCTGGACTCGAGCAGCCAGGACTCCAACTGATGCCCAAATGGGATCCTGGCATTGCTGGCCCCAGAAGGAAGACACTTATATAGATCATATTATAAATGAAGTATATTATTTGGTAAATATATTCCTGTGGATTTACCATATGATTATTCAGAAATATGGCTCTTTTCCTGGGTCTCTTAACACTAGAAAAAGGAATTTCTTTTGAAGACGGAAATTTGTCTTTTTTAGTCATTTTTCTGTAGACTTGGATGTAGGTGTATAAATCTATACGCTTGAGTATACATACATGCACATACACAAACACACTTATATTGATTTAATTTTTATGGTGGGTTTTAAAAATGTAGGTACCCTATGTAATAAGAATTTTGGTTTTTCTCTCAGAGGGATATATTGGCAGTATTTTCTTGACTTGAACTGCTGAAAATTATCACTGGTATTCTGTAGCTAGAATTGCATTAGAAGTCAGAAGGCAGGTGCTGGATGAGAGTGAGTGGGGCTTTTGAAACCTTGCCATCTGGCCCACTCAGTATGGCTGAAGGAACTCAGGACCAGATAGGTCAGGCTTGTGCTGGTGACTTGGGGTGAATCCTGACATCTTCCCTCTGTAAAACTCATGATTACTCCTGTCCTCACCCACAGAGGTTCTCAGCCAGGCACTGCCCTTCCCAGGGACATGTGGAACCGTTTGGGGGTGTTTTTGTCATCATCTCTAGAAGTACTTGCCTTTGGGTCCAGGGGGAACCAGGGATGCCAGATGTCCTGCAGTGAGAGGAACAGTTGCATAAACATCCAGAAATGCCTTCTGCAGAAACAGGGGCACAATGCTGGGAGGAGCACTTGTGGCAAAGCACGTGAATGCATTTTAAAGAGGTCCGGCTGGCTACGTGGGTGCAGGCATCTCCTGCTTTTCTATCTGGTTGCTGAAACGTTTTCTTAGGTGCCATTTTCTGATATGGCATATGCTTTATACTTATCACGTGGTCTTCTCTTTTAAGGACAGTGTTGACTAATTTTTTATGACTCTCACTTGACCTCTGTCGTTTTATTTTTGGCAGTTGGAAGATGTTTCCAGAAGAATAGGGGGCGTGTTAAAGTATCTAAGTGTAATAAGGGAAGCTTGGTGGTTGGCAGGTTACAAAGCTGTTTGCTGCGTTGAGACCACTTGTGAAGGCACTCCTGGACCTTGCACAGGAGCAAGACTGTGCTGTTCCTCTGCTCCTTGTCCCTGCTCTCCACTTCCTGTAGTTTTCTTCTTTTTTCCCACTCCATAAGAACATGTTTTCTTTCGTGAGAGTTCACATGGCACTTAAAATCCTACAGGAATTAGCATGCATAAAAGGATTTGGCTACCTTTTTATATAATTTCAATAAGTTCATGTGTTCTGAACTTTGAAGGAGGTTTTATTCAAGGAGTTTTAATGAGGAATGTAGAACAAAGGAATATGCATATTTTTTCAACCCTTTTTTAAAATATTCACTGGTTAGCCTTTAAAAGTAGTTCATATCTTCTACTACTTCAAAATTAGGGTTTTGCTTACATAGTTTTGAGTTTAAGCAGAAATGTTCCTGTTTCCAGAATTCTTGCTTTGTATAAATACGTTTTGAGAATTTCAGTGAAAACTTTTTGGAATGACTTACCATTATCAGTACTATCAGATAACTGGAGACATAATTTATTCAGAAAAAAAGTTGTGCAAAAATGTATTCTCTTCTTTATAATGACCTTTTACATTTCTGTTACTTCTAAACAGAGCCAAAGCATGGACACAGGAATGGGAGGAAAGGAGGACTCTCGGGAAGCTCATTTTTCACATGGTTCATGGTCATCGCATTGCTGGGAGTCTGGACATCAGTAGCTGTCGTTTGGTTTGAACTTGTTGATTATGAGGAAGTGCTAGGTAAGAATTGTGATGTGACTTCTCTGTTGAATTTGTAAGAGGGTAAGTGACATCCTTAGTAAACTTAAACATTTGTGGTCACTTTTCATACTGTTAGTTTCTGGAGCCTTTCAGTGGTTCTCAGTAGGATAGGAACGAAAGGGAATGTGAACAGTGTTACCTTGGAGTACTTGAACTTTGTACATGACCTGTAATATGTATTTTTAAAAAGATACTTTATATTGTATGTATATGAAACAGGGAAGTTTGTAACAAGCACCACTCATTCTCACTGCATGTAGCACTATGTAATTTCTATTCAATTTTGTTATTTTATAAATTTTTAAATTACTTGGTTATGAGCCACTGAATTTATTTAAGAACTCACTAATGGATCATAACCACACAATTTGTGAAACCCTTCCTTAGGGGTTTCAAAGTACATATCTTGGTCTCTGTTGCATTGTGTGTGTGTGTGTGTGTGTGTGTGTGTGTGTTGGTGTTGATATGGGTTGCATGGGTGTGACATATGCATGTATAAGTGCTGGGATAGGGGTATGTGTGCATGTATCTGTGTGAATGTGACTGTGTGTCTGTGTAGATGCTGGGATATGTGTGTTTGTGTCGGTGCTGGGATGGATGTGAGTGGAAGATGTGTGTCTGTGTGTGTGTGTTGTGTGATTTGTGTGGTGTTCTGAGGAAGTTGCCATGGAATTTCTGATCGCTTTACCCTTTCTCCTTTCTCTTTCCCCCGAATCACTGTTGTTTTTTTAATTTGTTATATTGACGGTTCTTTATAGTTTTTGGAGACACATCCCTCTTTTTTTCCTTACTTAACCAAGTATCTTTTCTTAAAATCAAGTTAAAATTCATATAACATGAAATTCAGTTTTGTAAGTATTTGAAAATGTCCAGTTTCATTTATTTGGTGTGTTTATCATTAGGGCAACCATCATCCCTCTTAATTCCAGAATATTTCTATTACCGGTTTCCCTGAAACACCCAGTTCTTTATCTCCTTGCCTCTCCTGGCAAATATTTCTCTATCTGCAGTTTTGCCTATCCTAGAAGTTCTATATGATTGGAGTCATACATGTGTGACTTTTTTTTCCAAAATAAAGCATAAGGCTGAGTATGACATCCCATAGTATGGATGTGCTCCGTTTTGCTTTTCTGCTCAGCATATTGCTGCCTTTTTCTGTCTGTTGTAAACAACAGTCTCCACCTTTAGTAATCCCATGGAAGATGTGGACCTGTCACTAGAAGATACCCACTTGCCTACGTGGACTGTGTTGCACAGAAGACCCACTCCCTTCCCTCCAACCTCCTGTGCCTCTGCTTTTCTGGCAGATTACACTTGTCTTTCTGGGGGCCAGGAGGCAAGAATAAAAAAACACATTCACATGTTGTTACCTGTCTTTCGTTGAAGTTTTTTTTTTTTTTAATCACGTTAAGGAAAGTGTCTCTGGATAGACTCAGACTAACAGAGGGAGACTTCTAGTTTGGAGACAAACCTCTGAACAGTTCTGTGCTTTTGTTGACTTATCATGAAACATTGTAAGGGAATGCAAGTTAAAGAACAGAAGAGATTTAAGACATTTTTACCTTTAAATGCAAGTAATAATTTTCATGTTTTTACATGCATGCAGCCAAAGCAAAGGACTTCCGTTATAACTTGTCAGAGGTACTTCAAGGTAGGCCATTGGAGATGCATTTTAAGCCTTTTTGTGTGGGTGTCTAAATCAGGGGTGGGGGACCTTTTTATGCCAAGCACCATTTGGATATTTATGACATCATTTACAGGCCATAGACTTAAAAATTAGTCTGCTATTGATTTGTTGAATTTCAAGTCCTGCCTGCAGCTGCTTTAGCAGGCCCAGACCAAGTGATTTTTCAGGCCTTGTAATGCCCACAGGCCAGCGGTTCCTCACCCTTGCAGTCTTCCTCCCTTTTCCACTAATTTAGTCATCATTTGCATCAGAAAATGTTAAGTGGTAAGAACAATTTCTCCTGTGTGTCAGGAAGTGATGGCATTTTCCATCTTCTCAGTGTTATTTGAATGCAATTCTGTGAACATCTTTGACCTACAGACCAGCACTTTTCATTTCTTTAGCAGCACAAATGATCATGTCCTTACTTCTCCATTAATATTACCATTTGTAATGTGTGTGTGCTTTCTAAGTCAGACTTCTCTATAGCAAGTTCATTATTTACCTAAGTATATCTGGGGCTTTGGGAAGGTAAAATCGGTCGTAGGTACTCCATACCAAAATTTCTGCCTGCCCTTACGCAATCTTAATGTACTTTATATTAAAGCAGTGGAAACAGAATTTAATGCTGTAGCTATTTGTGAATGCTGTTTAAAATGTTCCTGTACATTGTGTTTCTTCATAGTCATTGTCCAATGATGAATTAGCAACTGTTGATTTTAGAATGCTTTTTTAAGTATTGAATGGAGGTGACTCATTTGAAATGCAAAACACAACAGCTTTCCTGATGACAAAGCAGGAGCTGTTCTGGAGGAGCAAGGTCTTGGTGCACTGTCTTCACAGCAGAGCTGTTTTAAGCCTTTCCTCCCCCCTTAGTAATAGATGGCCGGTGCTAATTAAAATTTTAAATGCGATAACCATAAATTTTCCTTTGTAATTTTGGGAAGCCTGCAGTTATATATACTTTATTTCTAGAATTGTGACTTTATATTTTTTAGGGTTAATTCAAGATATTTCTGTTGTAAGTTACTACTTTGAAATGTAAAATTTACTTCCCTGTTGTTTTTAGCACTTAATACTCTGTTCATTTATTTATATTTAATCTTTATTTGAGGCTTGGTTGGTTGTTCTGTACGCTTATATATTGATAGTGTAATGAAGTCTCATACTGCATACATAAAACTTCATGTTAGAAATGTGTTGGCCGGCACCACGGCTCAATAGGCTAATCCTCTGCCTGTGGCGCCAGCACACAGGGTTCTAGTCCTGGTTGGGGCGCCGGAATCTGTCCTGGTTGCCCCTCTTCCAGGCCAGCTCTCTGCTGTGGCCCGGGAGTGCAGTGGAGGATGGCCCAAGTGCTTGGGCCCTGCACCCCATGGGAGACCAGGAGAAGCACCTGGCTCCTGCCTTTGGATCAGCGCGGTGCGCCGGCTGCAGCGTGCTGGCCACAGCGGCCATTGTGGGGTGAACCAACGGACAAGAAAGACCTTTCTCTCTGTCTCTCTCTCTCTCACTGTCCACTCTGCCTGTCAAAAAAAGAAAAAAGAAATGTACCAATATTATTTCTCATGTGTGTTAAAAACAAAAATATCTTTAGTAGTATAATAAGAAGCTATTCTAAATGATTAGATCAGGGTATTGTTAAACCTTTAAGGACAATATCACCTCAGTTATATTTCTTAGAATTCGTTAGGTGACTATTTCCTGAATAGCTAAGTGAATTTCTGTCATTTTTAGGTGGTACTCTTTTGCAGGACTAGAGAACTAGGTGTTACTTTGGTAACATTTATGTCTGATGGACAGTACTGCTGTAGATAATACCTTCTTAAATTTGTGTTTTCTTTATATATCCATCATTTCTCTCCATTTGTAGGAAAACTAGGAGTCTATGACGCTGATGGTGATGGAGATTTTGATGTGGATGATGCCAAAGCTTTATTAGGCAAGTACACATCTTTTTTGTTAGTGGTGGTAAAAACTGGAAACAAAACAATGATTTTGCTTTAATAATATTTATGTTAATTGTATTCATTTTTCAAAAGTGCTTACTAGAAACAATAGTGCTAATTTTAATCTGTAACTTTTAGCTAATATAACTGCGGAGATATGTATTTCTTATTAATCAGCATCATTTCCTTTGCTTTAGCATAACATGTATTAAAACAATATTAAAGTCTTAGACAAACAGTGGCTATGGCGTGACATTAAATACAAAGCTTGGTAGAATAATAACACAAATTCTTGGTAGGCATACTATTTTGTATACTTATGCTTATGAAAGAATGGGCAGATCTGTCACATCTGCCATCAGCCAATTTTTAAGATTAATTTCACTTCCTTTTAAGACCATAAATTCTATATATGAAAAAAAGAATTTCAGTTTTGATGAAACGTAAGAAGTTATTAATTTTACCTCAGTTTATGTGGCTTTTTTTATGACCACTTAGTGGGAATCAGTGTTTGCTACTTGCCAGTGGAAACTTATAAAATTTCCACAAAATTTTTGTACTGTCCTAACCTTAATGAAATTTTCTATGTAATTCTGTCATAATGCATCGAAATTTGAGTTTCTATAAAAATAGTAAATCCTTAAATGACTATAATCCCAACATGTTAAGGAAATAAAATTATTTGCAACTTAATGTATCAAGATGATTGTTAATTTGCTTGTTTATAAATGATTACTCCATTAATTACTTTAAATGATTAATTCTGAATAGTGAAGCTTTTTATTTTATTTTATCTTATTTTTAATTTTTTTAGATTTATTTATTTATTTGAAAGTCATAGTTACACAGAGAGAAGGAGAGGCAGAGAGAGAGACAGAGAGGGACAGAGAGAGAGAGGTCTTCCATCTGCTGGTTCATTCCCCACTTGGCTGCAACGGCCAGAGCTGTACTGATCCGAAGCTAGGAGCTTCTTCCAGGTCTCCCATGTGGGTTCAGGGGCCCAAGGACTTGGGCCATCCTCTACTACTTTCCCAGGCCATAGCAGAGAGCTGGATCAGAAGTGGAGCAGCCGGATCTTGAGCCGGCACCCATATGGGATACCAGCACTGCAGTCGGCAGCTTTACCCGCTATGCCACAGTGCTGGCCCCAAAGCTTTTTATTTTAAAGATAACTTCATGTGGGCCTAACTTCTCTCATATTTAGAAATGTCCACTGTATTTTATTAATATTTTTTCTTAAAACCTACTATCAAGTCTTATTAGTTAGGAAATATCAATCATTAACACTTACAACATTGTGTTTCTTATAGAGAACACACTGATTTCTATAACAAACTATTATATTAATAACTTTTAATGTATTTTAGGTTTCAAAAGATTATTTCCATTAATTAGCCATTCCCCTTAACTAGCCATTAAGAAGTTAACTAATTGTAACATGAAAATTGCTATTTGTGGGAAGACCCATGTTAGCTAGGCAAATTGTAACATTCTTTTTTTGTAAGAAGTGTTGTCTTGGATGTAGGACCAGCTTTGGTGAATCTCAGGGTAATTTTTGGTAATCTAATAATTTTTACACAAAGAAAGGCAAGGCCAAGATACAGAAACTATTTTACTGTATACATGTACTACTTGCACAGTTGGCTTGAGGCTTTTGTAAAGATAAAACAAACCAAAGGTGAACTGTGAAACTCACTTATCACTTCTACCCTTGTTTCTACCCTGTTTGAATTTTCTGTATGAATTGCAGCCTTAACTTGAGTGTTACGATGTTCTTTTGTGGTGTGTGAGATTGCTGGAAGTTTAGCTGTGCTTCTGCTACTGGTGAAATTGTTGGGAATGCATAGACTTTAACAGGTGTGTATATTCAGGGCGAGACTATGGGAGGAGGAAACACAGTGAACATATACCCAAAAGAAGCCAGGTGTCCTGGGTACATTCTTACTGGAGAGGCAGCTAAAAAGTTAAGCTTGAACCCTAAGGATTTTGGCTTTGCATTAAGGGACAAGGAGTCCAAGTGGAAGAAGGAAGATAGAATAGAGATTAGTGGAGAGCTTGGCATAATAGCTATTGTAATAGTTGAGAGAAGTTGAACTTTTGTGTTTGCCATTTATTTCCTACTTTTTTTCTAGATTCTTAAATCTGCGTATGTGTAAATATTACCAATGTTAGGGAAAGGACACATTCATGTTTACAGATTTATTTTGCATTTTAAAGCTTTGCTTTTTTGCAGAATATAAAAAAAGAATTAAATATTTATTAATAATTCAGAATCTGTAGCCGTGATTACTTTTATCATTTCTGGCCAAGGCCCTTCTGAATATATACTTAAACTCTTCTTTTTTATATAGCTTCATACTTTGTAACCAAATTATCCAAAATAAAAATATCTTTGCTCTTAGTTTAGATTAGTGAGAAGTACATTGCTTGGAAATGTATTCTTTAAAAACTTGTTTTCCAAATGAAATCAACAGGAAAATGATCCAGGGACTGAATGCTGAGAGTGACATCATCTTAGAATAACACCACCTAAGGATTGCATGGTGGTCTTTTTGTTCCATGACTAGCACCTGGCTGGCACCGTGTATCAGGTATGGGTGGAACACACAAGGGAGCCAGCCCACAATTCCTAGACTCCTGCTGATTGTTCACAGACTGGACAGATGTGTAAGCAAGCCAAAGGAAGGAAAGGGCTGGAACCTCCCCAGCCAAACTGACACGTTGCTGCTTGGTGGGATCGCCTCTTAGTTGATGTGAAGGAAATTTCATATACAGAATGTAATCTTTTTCTCTTTGGAATAGCACATTCGTTTTAAGAATGACAGGGCGGTTGGATAGTTGAGTTATAGTTTTCTTCTAGTTTTTTTTTTTTTTTTTTTTTGAAAGGCAGAGTGGACAGTGAGAGAGAGACAGAGAGAAAGGTCTTCCTCTTGCCATTGGTTCACCCTCCAATGGCCGCTGCGGCGGGCATGCTGCGGCCGGCACCACGCACTGCGGCCGGTGCACCGCACTGATCCAAAGGCAGGAGCCAGGTGCTTCTCCTGGTCTCCCATGGGGTGCAGGGCCCAAGCAGAGAGCTGGCCTGGAAGAGGAGCAACCGGGACAGATTCCGGCGCCCCGACCGGGACTAGAACCTGGTGTGCTGGTGCCGCAAGGTGAAGGATTAACCTGTTGAGCCATGGCGCCGGCAGTTTTCTTCTAGTTTTTTGCACACTTGTCACACAGAAGGGTGGACAAGTTTTACCTTTTCTATTCAGTGCTTGGAAATGATTATATGGGAAAATGGAGAAAAGTAAAAATATTTGTACAAACTATGCAGCCATATGTTTTAAAGCGGAAAGAAGAAACAGTTATTTCCAGAGACCTGTGTAGAAATATGGATTTCTGTTTGTAGCGTTTGTTACCTATTTAATTCAGTGAAAAAAACGTTTAAAAATAATTTAAATAACAGGTGCAATGTGTGTTCTCCCACATCTTCCAAATGGTCTGTTGATTAACAGAGAAGAAAATTCACTGTAATCTTTAAAACAAAGTAGTTGCCCTATTATTATGTCTTCACTGCTGGTAGTTAGCAACATGGAGATACTGAGCATTGTGAAAGGCTTGGATGACTGAATTAGGTGGTTATAGTTGGAGAAGCTTTGTCTTGACATTTCTCACAACTAGAACTCCTACCCTGTTTTTCTTCCTCAAAATGAGGAAATACTGCTGTATATATTCAGAGATTTTTGATACCTACTGGAGCCAATTGACCTACCAGTTCCTCATAAGAACAATAACAAATAAGAACCAATAAAGACAATATCTACTTTGATTTCTTTGTATCATGGAGTCCTGTTTTGGGGCCAGTACTTAAAAATAAAAAATAACTTTTTAGTAGAAGCTTATTTCATGGACTGATGCAGGGAGAAATTTTAAATGTTCCTATTACAAATGACTGGCTAATGCTTTGATCAAATTCCTTATCAGTAGGATGAGTGAATTATTATTAATAGCTGGCTCTTATTGTTCAGAATTACAGGACCATGAGTCAATTGCAAGAGTGTTATAGAGCCAATACGTGTAATGTTAAAATCCAAGTGTTAAAACTATTGGAGTTCCATCATTTCAGTGCACCTATACCCATCTGTGGATGCTACAAACAGTAATTTTGATATTGAATCTGGAGTGTTGTAAGTTAACTTCAGGTCCTAGGTGGAAAAGTTTGAGGAAGGTGAACATCTCTACTTTCAATGACTACTGTTTATATATATATTTGTATAATCAACTCTCGATAATAAGTGGGTGGTAGTTGAGCAAATCTGGAGCTTGTCAGAAGAGTATGTCTATTTTCTCTGACACTGCCTTTATTCAGTCTTTCCATGACAGTCAATTGATTCTCCCATTTACTGTCTATTGATTTGGCCTGATAGAATTTTGTCAGTTTTTCAACTACAAATTTTCTAATGCAAGAAAGACAAAGACGGTTGGTCAGAGATGGCCTCCCTTTACTACACATGATTGAGAGTTGATTGTGAGGTGTGCATCTTCATTGATTTCTTTGTTTTCCCAGTTATCTTCTCTGTAAACCTCTGTGACTGTGATGCACATCTTGTTGAGATCACCCTTCCACAATCTCCTTTTTCAGCCTAACTGCTCTCCTTATTTTCTCTTTCTCTCTTCCTTTATTCTTATGTAGGCCTGACCAAAGATGGCAGTAATGAAAATATTGATTCTCTTGAGGAAGTCCTTAATATTTTAGCAGAGGAAAGTTCAGATTGGTTTTATGGTTTCCTCTCATTTCTCTATGATATAATGACTCCTTTTGAAATGCTAGAAGAAGAAGAAGAAGAAAGCGAAACTGCAGATGGTGTTGATGGTACGTCACAGAATGAAGGGGTTCAGGGCAAGACTTGTGTCATTTTGGATTTACATAACCAGTAACTTTGATGCAGGGACTCAAGTCGTGGCTTATGAAAACCCGAAGCAGTTTCCTTTTTCATTTCTTTCCTTTGCTTATGCAAAGCGTAATGTGCAGTAGGACAATGTGAATGCACAATAAAACCTAGCCTTGCTCTGTATGGCTACTAGCTAGTTCCTTGCTCAGTTGCCCCCAATTTTAGTGAAGCAAGTGGTATTCCTCATTCTTGCAGTCATCTACAAAGTGCATTGAAAATGATGTTCTTGGGAGAATAATTGATTTCTGTGTTATTTTATTTCTACTTCTGTATTCACTGAACTAAGTTTGGAAACTTAATAGTAACAAACTGTGTTGTGATTAACCCTTGATGCTTGTCTTTCTAACACATTAATAAGGATGATTCTAATGGACCTAATTATAAAAATATTTCTGGCATGATTCAACACTTAAATGCTTTTCTGTTGATCCTTAACATATTTGTGTAAAATGGTGTTCTTTTAAAAAATGATATTTTTTTATTTGTGATTGTTCTTAGGTTAACTGACTTATCAGATAGGTTCATACAAGTTTCAGTGTAAAAATCTGTATTAATGGTGCTTTTGAAATAATTTTAAAACAACCCCTTGTTTTTGCCTTATGGTAGTTAAGTGACTGACTATATTCAGATGTAGGATGTCTGAATATTTCTGTTTATGAAAGCAAAATTCATTTTTTATTTTATTTCCAAATATACATCCAGAGAAAGTACTTTGTATTTTTTTTAAGTTGAAATATACAAGAGGGAAAATGTGAATATGTATCTTAAATAATGTTGTATATATATTAAAATTATTGATCCTAAATAACTGTCTTTTTCTATTTTTTCTTTCATTAACATTACTAATTTTGGCTTAGGCACATACATGTGATTTTTAGATTTATAAATTGAGTTTATTAAAGGGAAAATCATTTTTATACAATAAATTTTTCGCACTAAAAAATCTTACAAACCACAAACATCTTTTAATCAATTTCTATGAAATGAGTTTCAGTAGGGGCAAAAGCAATTGTATTATGTAAGTATGAAATACATTTCTTAAAATGAGTTTTTACCCATTTCTGCCTCAAGCAAAGAAAGCTCCTTCAGCTAGAGAAGGCTGGGACCTGGGACTGACTCTCAGTTTCTGTTACTCTTTGATGGAGTGGCATTTCATGTTCTCAGAGAGCTTATGACTTGAAAATGTATGTTTAAACATAGTGGTGTCTTGTTTTTCCCTATTTATCTAAATGGCTTTCTTGCTTTCAGTAACTAGATTGTTCATCCATTTGCTCTGAGGGGACTAGGACAAATTCCCCCCCCCCCCCTTTGTCATCAGTGACTCTTATAGGCTATCAAAAGGAGAGCTAAAAAGTTAAATTCTGGAATCTATACACAGAGCACACATCCCCTCTGCCCACCATTTCCATGGGTCAGCAAACATGAGCCAGTGTGTCCAGTTTCTTTTTAGAAAAACATTATTATCAACTACAAACATTCTTTGGGTACTTTTAGATACAACTGCACACGTCATACATTGTGCATCTTTGAAAGCTTAAATGGTTATTAAAACTTGTCCTTATTATTCAGGACAGGGATTTCATTCTGTTAATGTTTCTGGCAGGCAGAAACTTTTGATTTTCAAATATTAAAGCACTTCAACTAAACTATCACTCAGTAGAAGGTTCTGCCACAATTGCATATCATTTAACAGTGTTCTTTCTGGAAGTTTGTCAGTATTTATTGTGTTTCCCCAGTGAATTTGAATAGAGTACAATGCCAGAATTCATTAAGTTTCAGTTCAAAACTGATTATGTTCTCCTTGATGAAGTTCACTTAGCCAGGTGTCTGAGGTGTATTTTTTAAAGCAGTCTTCTTTGTTAATGTATTATTACTACTAACTCCAAAAGATGTTTGAGCAGTTTATGAGAAGTAAATAATTAAATTTGTGTGTTAAAAATGTTTGGAATCATTAATGTCTCATCAGCCATTTTTTGGTCATGTTACTAATGCATGTTTTATGTACAGAAATTAATTATGCTTTATTTTAAGTGAAAAACAAGGATACGAAGTAATCATTTGACATTTATTTTGTACCACTTCTCTTAAGCCCCTTTGAAAAGCCTCCAATGAAGGGAAAATACAGATAGC
Source organism: Sylvilagus floridanus (assembly GCA_949820135.1). Lineage (NCBI taxonomy): Eukaryota > Metazoa > Chordata > Mammalia > Lagomorpha > Leporidae > Sylvilagus > Sylvilagus floridanus. Next base: position 89,520,519 of record OX463241.1, on the reverse strand, counting down.
TGATGAACCCCTGACTTCTGTGACTTCCTTCAACTCATGCCTAAGGCTATGTGTGTGTGTGTGTGTGTGTGTGTGTGTGTGGTGAGAGAGAGAAAGCAAATAAAGTTGTTTGCAAAACTGTGCTATAAATGATCTTGAAGCTAATCTACTTTGCTTAAGCTTTACTGGTTATATATAATTCTTAATTTTCTAAAGGTTTATTTTGTAGTTGCTTGTTTCACATGATAAATGTATAGCTATCTCTTGACTTTTAAACCTGAGAATTTACCTAAAAAGGCAAACTTGTGTTCTGCACATTGACATGTTTGTTTATAGTTACAAAATTTTAAGTCGTGCTGTATTTATGCTGTGCTTTTTAAGTTTTTTCACAGCCAGGGGACCTCAGTGGGCCATGTGGGGTATTGAGAGGCAGTGTGGTTTCCTCACAGTTGCAGTTTTTGCTTCTGCCGATGACTGCTGTTTGTTCCATGGGACAGGCCTGAGTTCTTGCAAAACAAAGCAGTGGCATGCTGGAGGGAGATTGCTTTCCTGCATTACTGCTCTGTCACTGGTTTTCCTGGGGGCATGCTCTGTGGTTGTAGGTCAGCTGGAGAAGAGTCTTGGAGGTGCTGCTCCTGCCAATTCTCTTGGCCTGGCTGTCAGCCTCAGGCCCTGCAGATGTCCAGGACTTGACAGGATAGTGGAATCCTCGGTGGTCCTACTTGTTCCTCTTGTACTTGGTTTTTTTGTCTGCAAGTGACCTGTCTGATGACAAAGTGGTATCCAGACATGGAAGAAAAACTTTTTCTGCTTGAATTCTGGTTTGTTTTTTATTTATGGTTAGTTCAAGCAAAGTGTTTCCTTCTGCAGCTTAGTATTTGTAACTTTAGAGAATTATCAGAAGCAGGTACATGCTTAGCTAGTTCATCACATGGCAACTACACCTTTTGGGGCATGATACTCAATGATGTTTTTTAAATATGACTTTCAGCTAGCTACTTAAGTCTATGAAACATACAAGAAGTCTTCTGTGATCAGAGTTGAGGGATCTTCAGTCACAGTGCATCTTTGGAGCACTTAGTAATTCAGTGAAACAGCTCTTATTTTCATAGGTTGGTTGATGGGACAAATATACTGAGTTCTTTGCTTCTGTTGTTGTTTGATATAACCATGTAATACTTGGGAACAGATATTAACTAGATTGTGCCTTCCTTGAAGGAACCAAGCCTTAGCTTTTCTTGAATTCCTCTTCAAAGCTGACTCTAGCATATGATATTCATTAATCTCCCATTAATGAATTCCCATGAATTTTATCATATGTTGACCTTAGTCCTGATGATCAAGAGAGCCCCAGGAATTTCTCATTGAACCATAAAAATACTGTTAGGGTCTGTTTACTGAACCAGCTGAAATACATGATGAAATTGGACATATTTTCTGCTAGAGAAATAATATTTTGAAGTTCATACAACAGACCAGCCTGTGCTAACAAAGGTCTTCAAGTGATCTTCCCACTGTGATATTTGTACTTGCATATCCATTCATACTCTTAGTCTCTGGATATAAAACCTTCTTCCTCTTTTCATCTTTCAGTTCTCTTGTGTTTTAATCCTCCATTCCCTACTCATGTCTAGAGGGTTGGTAGGCTTGTAATGTTCTTTCCAAAAATACCTGTAAGATTATTGTTACATTATCTATATAGACATGAAAACGAAGCTGGTGTAGTGTCCTGGTGTGCATTTAACCAAGATTACACATTGGCTGTGGAGCTGCAGCCTGCCAAGCTGACAGGACCAATACTTGGGCACTTGGGGCCTGTTTCTGCTCCAGGAAGTCAATGTTGAAAGGATCATGATGTTCCAGAATGAGAAGGAGGAAGAAATGAAGGTCCAAAGTCTCAACAACCAGTGACTGTGGGAGTGACTGAAATCCTGAGTGTTAGTGATACCAGCTGACCAATTCTAGATGCAAGGGTCTGAAAGTCTGTGACAGATCACTAGGTACTTGTGATGTTGCTGGTTTTCTAAAGTTGTTGTCTACTGCATGTGGTGGGGCCATGGATCAAACTATTGGCTTCATGACTCACACATTTGAATTTCATAAAGTCCATCTCATTTTGAAAACAAGTTGGGCATAGTGACTCTGAGGCAGTTGCCAAACTAGCATACATTAACTTTAAGCAATCGTCTTTTAAAAAAAATTATTTATTTATTTGAAAGGCAGAGTTACTGAGAGGAAGAAGGGGAAAGCAAGAGAGAGAGAGAGAGAGAATTTTCACCTGCCAGTTCACTCCCCAAATGGCTGCAATCGCTGGGACTGGGCCAGGTTGAAGCTAGAAGCCAGGAACTCTATCCTTGTCTCCTTTGTGGGTGACAGGGCTCAAGCACTTAGAGCATCTTTTGCTGTTTTCCCAGGTGTATTAGCAGGTTCCTGGATTGGAAGTGGAGCAGCTGGGACTTGAATTGTCTCTTACATGGGATGCTTAACTCACTGCACCACAATGCTGACCCCATAAGCAGAATTCTTAAGGGAAGAATAAAAGACCTGCTGTTTTCAAGTTTCTGTGTAAGAATTCCCAAAGAGTGACCAGGGCTAACAATACTACCCTTTAAAAGCACCAGAATAAGGATGAGCAGAAAGTGAATAATATGGTGATTACTATTTTGCCATTCTCTTTGACTTTAAGCATATCCTAATACTTTAAATCAAGATTCCATCAGTAAAATCAACTTCTGTCCAAATAGATTACAGAATACCAAGGTGCTTCTATTTGAGCTCTGATTTGATAGAATTTTCTCCATACTACTTAGAATCTATTTGTAAAGAGCTATTGTATTGTCATCAGTTCCATTGTTTGATGAAATTGTTCCTTTTTTCTTTTTAAACCCCCTGGGTATTGGCTACTGTAAGAGACACAAGGAGAAAAATAGGACATGCTTGTTGATTTTTGACACCATAGGGAGAGTTCCTATCCACTCTAGATACAAATGTTAAGATTTTAATTCTGTCAAGAATTAGAAAGGATAGACGAGCTATCTCTGAGGCCATCTCCTGGGGCTCCCAAAATTGTATCTTTCTTTGCCTCTACTTGTCAGCAGCCCTGGGTTACCATGGACCGTTTTGTCCACCACTGGGCTTCACAACACTTTTGGAGATCAGAGATTAGCGATGCATGTGCCGGCATGCTGCTGCTGTGGTCCTGGAGCAGCTCCTCACAGCAGGCATCCCAGATCTTTTCCCTGCTCTTCCATCTTCCAAGGTCGCTGTATTCCTCTGCAGAGATGAGTTTTGCCTTCTGCTTTCTGGAGATGGTCAGAGATGACCATCTCATTACCTTCTCTCTTCATTCTGCAATACTTTGTTCCCTCTCTGTTTCCTCCATCGTTTTTCCCAGAGGTGGCATCTTCAAGTTTTTAAAGTCAGCCTTTCCCCCGTGCTTGCACCGCCTTCTGACCTCAGCATCTCCTTCCTCTCTCCATTCCCTTAGCTTTTTCTTTCATACAGGCCTATTTTTCCTCTACCTTTAAGGCATGCAAACTCAGGTAAAGTTCTTCAGATGCTCACCCCTTTTCTGCTCCTTGGAAATCTTGGGAAACTCCATGTATTATCAGTTCTATCCTAAGGTTTGAGAGCCTCTCATGAACACTCTAGTTTTTTTCCTCTTCACATTTTCTCATCATTGTAATGGGACTGTTTTACTGCTCGAAAAACAGTGATCCCAAGAACTTTTTTTTATGGCATTTTTTTTTTTTATTGGACAGGTAGTTCCAGACAATGAGAGAGAGACAGAGAGAAAGGTCCTCCCTCTGTTGGTTCACACCCCAAATGGCTGCCACGGCCGGCTCTGTCCCAGTCTGAAACCAGGAGCCAGGTGCTTCCTCTTGGTCTCCCATTCGGGTGCAGGGCCCAAGCACTTAGGCCATCCTCCACTGCCTTCCCGGGCTACAGCAGATAGCTGGACTGGAAGAGGCGCAACCGGCACCACAGGCAGAGGATTAGCCAAGTGAACCACGGCGCCGGCCCTTCAAGGTGGATCTTTTTAACTGTATCCTGAGAATGGGGGTGAGAAGTGGGTAATTGGATTTTTACCACTGCTTTTTAACAAGCTCACCAGGTGAAAACATGCAGTGGTCATTAGGGGGACATTAGCAGGATTAAAATATATTTTAATATTTTATGCTAATTTTCCTTATACATTCAGCAATGCCGTGTATTTAAAAGTTGGTATTATAATAATAGATTTTTTTAAAGATTTATTTGGAAGAGTTACACAGAGAAAGAAGGAAAGGCAGAGAGAGAGAGAGAGAGAGAGAGAGGGCTTCCATCTGTTGGTTCACTCTCTAAATGGCCACAATGGCCAAAGCTGCGCCAGTCCGAAGCCAGGAGCCATGTGCTTCTTCCCGGTCTCCCACATGGGTGCAGGGGCCAAAGGGACCTGGGCCATCTTCTACTGCTTTCCGAGGCCACAGCAGAGATCTGGATTGGAAGAGGAGCAGCCGGGACTAGAACTGGCGCCCATATGGAATGCCGGCGCCGCAGGTGGAGAATTAACCTATTGTGCCATGGCGCCAGCCCCCCCAAAATAGATTTTTTTATTCTGAAGTAAATTTAGTATGTATTGATCTAAGATACCATTCTGTACTCCAAGGTGATATGCTAATGAGACTTGTCTGTGAAAAAATAATAGTTACAACACACACGCACTGGTTAGATTTTCAGCATTTATCAAATAATTAGTCAGAGGTAGCCACAAGGAGCAGTTAGTCCTATCTGCTTATTCTCCTTCCTTCCTTCCCTCTTTGTCAGTAGAAAGATAAACTAACACTTTCTTTTCCTCCAGAATGGTGATGGTGATACTTCAGAAAAAATAAACTGCTATTCTCAAATGTGTTATCTCATTTTACAATTTGCTGTGAATAGCAAAAGGGAAGGGAATTTAGGAATGGAGAATGATTTGAATAACATCAAGTGCCTCATGCCAAACGTGAGAGTACAATTGTGGTTTCAAGAAACTGAGAGTTCACAGTTTACAGCAGGAATAAGTGTCAGAGAGCTAAGGGGCTTTCTTCTGATGCTACCTTAGATCTTGGCTCTTGAGGATGGTTTGTTTATGGAGCTGTCCTCAACCCCTTCCCCACATCCCTAAGAGGTGGACTAACATAAGGACCACACCTTCCACCTGATGTGCATATGGAATGGCTTGGCCTCTTAAAATGCCAACTCAAAAGTCTGCTGATACATAAATATGAAATAACATTCATGTGATCAGGAGATGGGGAGAGTAATTGAATGAGACACTAAGTACAGCCTTATTGGAATAGAGTGCACTGGGAGGCATATTGTACTGATGTTTGCTAGAGGGTCAAAAATAAACCTATTATCAGAACTTTCCTTTGCCAAGAGAGGAAATAGAAAGCTGATGAAAGTTTATAGAGTGATAAAGCTAATATGTACCTGTTTAATGGTTTAGGTTGCTTATACACTTATTTTTAAAGAAAATTTGAAATCATGGCGGGGGGGTGTGTAGAAAGGAATGCTTGTTCAAATCGTAAAGATTAAAATTCTATGAAAATACACTCTTTTTCTGCATGATGGTGGTGGTTGAGTAGGGAAACAAAGTCCTGAGTCCTTCACCCCTGGTACTTGTAATAGAGTACCTGTGGCCTCGGCAGCAGTCTACAACCAAGAGTGAGATGCCATTGCCAGTGATTATTAGATGTTTCAGTGCAAACAATTGTTAGAGGCCTCAGGAACCTTATGAAATTGACTAAATCATAGTTGATTATAATGCATTTATCTGTGCTAGTGAAAGGCTTTAAAGTGACATATAAATAATAGATACTTCTGTGTTACAGTGTTGTTTTTTCAAGTGGTGAATTTAAATGCTTTGTTTCATAGAGGTAACTTTGAGTATTGCATAGATTCTTATTTCTGAACCCCCTTAGTATTTTCTCTTCATAACCTATTTTCATCTTATAAATACCAACAGAAGAACCTGGTGGGGTAGCCAAGAGAAAAACCAAGGCTAAAGGTATTTTCTATTTTTCCAATTAGCCTTGAGTTAAAGTTTATTGCTTGAGCATGCATGACATTTTCTGGATATGTTATGTAAATGCAGCTACTAATATTAAACATTATTGCTTTTTGATCTTATATGCACATCTTTAAGCCATAGCTAGCTTTATCAAGACTTCATTGAATAATTTTCTGCCATAAGCATATAATCTTTTATGTCATTTGCTTTTCATTTTATCAACATACATTCTTTAAAGAATGTATATACCAGTGTCATGTTATATTTGTTATATATATATATATTAAATTTATACATGCATATTATTCTTTCCTATGTAAAATCTTTCTTAGTTTGACTTTCTTAATTACTACTATAGAAAAGGTGAATCATTCAGTGATAGATCTCATTTCTACAAAAGCTCTGTTGACATTCTGTCTTAGAGCACAGCGAAAGCTAGTGTGGTCAAACATGTAGTTTACAGTAAGATGAAAATTTAGATTTGTAATGCAGAACACTGCAAAATGTTGGTATAGAATTTGCTGTGTTTGATATTTTAGTTTGCTAAGTACCATACCTGTAAACCATTATATGTAGGCTAACCTACATATGTATTGTAACCTTAATGTATACCCCCATGATTTTTCTTATTTACATGTAAATATTTATGTGCTTTGGGTAGAGGTGAGTGGGGGGAACTGCATGTTTTTCTTTATAAACTTGGGATTTTTTTGTTTTTGTCTTCAAGTGCTTGGTGCATTGCTTGTAGTTTGTTTTTTGGTAAAATGTGAAACATAAACAGATGAGACTTTCACTTTGTGATTTTCAGATTTGTATTTTAAGGTTAGGAAATTTTAATGTGTTTTAAACTTGTATTCTGACCTGGATAATTTCTAGGAAGAAAATTTATTTGTATGTAAATAATGATGATGTTAACATGGCCAATAAGGTACAATTTTACTTCCTGATCCAGAAGGGCAAATTAAACATGAAAGACTTAATTTTATAAAAATACCATACAGAATAAATCCTGATGACATTGCACATTTTACCTTTTTGCAATGTCAGGTGCGCTACTCTACAAACAACACTGAAGTAGAATGACGAGGTGGAGGTTGATTCTGTATAAATATGCTTCTGTATTATAGGATTTTGATGAGATTTTCAGGAATACTGAAGGATTTCCTGTTCACCAGGAAATTCACTTGATGAAAAATCCTATATATTTTTATTGGTTAGTCAAGACTACTGTCTTCTAGAAAGATAGAATGCAAAGCATCTTACCGAGCACCACAAAACTAGCACTTGCTTTGGAGGACCTGGTGTGCAATGTGAATTTTCCGTGATTGTGATGGGCACGTGAATATCACATGCATTTTTAAAGAGATCTTTCATTTTCTTTGTCTCTGCTTCAATGCTACCTTGTACAGTAAATATGTCATTATGCTTTCCTAATGAGAGAGTAAGAAAGTGAATCTCAAGGCATTTGCTAAGCACTCTATTAAAGTTTATGCAAAGCATGTTGAAAGTAGTATCTTACCTGTGATTTGGAATTTGCTGTGTATTCCATTTAATTGCTCCCTCTCCCTCTCAGTGGGAAAGACAGGGCTGCTGGCTTGAGTAGCTCTATATTAATTATCAGGAGAACATACTTAAAGGAATACTGATTGCATAATATTGAATATAAGCAGCAAAGAAATACTGGTTGTCATTTTAAATACCACAGATAATGATCTTAAAGTAATGTATATGGAAATTTTATGTCACAGAAATAATCGTTTGCTTCATTAGCTAAGATGATTAAATGATGCTTGAATTTTATTAGTGCATACTTTTTCAAGGATTGTAAGCCCAGCTATTTTGAGGATGTGATTTTTTTTTTGTTTGACCTAAAAATTTCCAAAAAGCTTTATGCAGATACAAATTGTGTACAATTTCCAATTATGTTCCCAGTGTTCCTTTACTTATGTTGTCCAGGTTAGGAAGTGTGAGTTAACATGTGGTGTAAAGCAATGTCTTTCTGGGTGGCCTCACTGTGGTAACATTGCATGTTAACTTTGTTTTAAGGCAAGTCATACCACATTCCAAGGTGGAAAAAATATGACAGCAACTTCCTAGTGCTTATTTCACAGCTGAGGTGTTCTGGGCCTGCGCATCTACTTTCTAGCCACCTTGTGAGCCATTGCAGTAGCCTTTTGAGCGAACATGTCCTGTGTTGGGGGGGCATACTAAAAAGACCATTTGTCGCTAAGTTGTTATTCTGTGAATTAAGAGATGCAGTCAGTAAACATTTTTTCCTTTGGTTGAAAAACTCAAAAGTCAAAGAACTCATTAAAGAAGAGCTCAAGAAGGGAAAAGAGAAACCTGAATCAAGGAGGGAAAGCAAGCATGAGGAGCGAAAAAGGGGGAAGAAAGAAAAAGAAGACAGCAGGAAGGGCGGGAAAATTGCTGCTTCCGATGCGTCCCGGTCTCCCGCCGGCAAAAAGAGCAAAGAAAAGGAGAAAGCGGAAAGTGCCAAGACCAAGGAAAACAGGAAAAAGTCTACACCAACAAAGGATCTTTCAAGTAAAATGGCACCGAGAGACATGGATGACAGAAAGGAAGGCAGAAGTTCCACCAGACTCACAACCTTGGCAAAGGGAAATAGCCACAAGAGAAAGAACTAACGCTCTGATGTCATCCCAGGAAATGGTAGTATTCTTCATCGTGATTGGCCGCAAAAAACGGGCCTCAAGAAGTTATCCTTGCCCAGGTTGGAAAAGACATGTGAATTAGTCCTGGAATGTATTTATTGGTGCTCAGCAGGTACATTCTTTGAAATTTAAATATAATGTCTCATGCTTCTAAATTTAAAAATTGAAGCTTTTAAAATGTATGTGAACATTTGAAATAATTTGTTTTTAATTTATTGATCATGAACTGATACACGTGTTGTATGATATGAATGATAATGGATCTGTTAGTATATTGATTTGAATGCCTTCATCGGGCCAAACAAATAAGAAAAAAAGTATCACTGTTTGAAATAGTTGTGTCTCTGCCCATGACTTCCAAGTTTGCTGAATGTTCCTGTGGACAGGAAAGGCAACTTCTTTCTGCTGGCCCTTTGTGTCCCTTCCTCTTTGGCTTTTCTACTCTGTCCTTTTTTCCTCCCTCCTTCTCTCCTCCCCTCCCCAGCTCTTCTGTGGGCACCCTACAACCCCACCCTGTTTATGAACCCCAACCCACCAACCTACTTATGGCCTCCTCCCTCTTCCCCCATTCCTCCAGACCTTGGCTCCTCCTGTTCTTTCAAGGCCCCACTTCCTCTTGCTTTTCCTGGGTTGTGTCCCTACCCACTCCACCTCTTTAAGTCTGATCTCTTCTCCCTCAGTCTTTTTCTGTCTCCTTTACCTCTTTTCCCATCCCTGTATGCCACCTCACTCCTCACTGCTCCTCAATTATTCTTCCCTTTTTGACCACTTCCCTCCCTTCTCTCTGCCCTCTAACAATTATTTACCATGAGCCAGATACACTGATCTGAGAAACCTGAATGTAGTCATGAATACAAGAGAAAATTCTATTTATAAGCACGATTTCAGAACACTTTATTCGTGATATCTTTACAGACACAGTTATAGTTATAGAAAGGCTTTAATTATTTCAAATTAGGGCATCCTTACATTTTATATCACCATTTTTTCCATTGTTTTTCTTGTATAGAATCTATTTTTCATATTTGTATCGTAATTGTTTATCATTTCTTGATAATTGAAAATTTGAGATCTAAATAGAGATCAGAATTCAGCTCATTGAAAACATGTAATAAAGTGAAATTTCACTAAGAAGTGTATTTCTGCAAGTGGTTTTAGTGTTTGTGCATGAAGTTTTTAATTGTGATGTGAAATGCAGCTGACACTGAGAGCAACCTGTTTATTATAACAGAACTGAAAATGCCCCAAGTATTTTATTTTTATAAAATAGCTTTTAATGTTTTCTCTGAAGAGCTTAAAGATCCAGTTTTTGACCTCATCAAAGGTACTTAAGCAAAAATGCGTAAATTTCAAGTATTACTTAATAGCATTGTATACCTTTTACTGATTGAAATCAAATATTTAGACATGGTTGACAAATCCAACTTACACAATAGAATTCAAAGTGGAAATCCTAGAGAATATGTAACCCAATACCTTCATCTAATCTAATCCTGTTGTTTTATTGGGTAAAAACTCAGGCTCAAATTGTAACATTTGTTGATCAGTCAGGATTTTGCTTTTGTTATTATTGATTCCAATAAAACAATGAATTGGAAGTAAATTTTATGGCTCCTTTGGTTGACAAACACAGGGGTCCTGACCTCAGGCAAATAGATCCGAAGTCCAGCCCTGTAATCAGAACTCTCTTGCTCCTTAGCTCTCTTCCCAAGTGTTGGCTCTGCTGGCTTCTGCCCGGCTTTACTGTGTATGGAGATTCTACCACTTCCTGAACAGGACACTCTCAGCACCAGCCATATCTTTCCAGCTTCTCCACCCTCCTGTAAGGAGGCAGTTTTCTGGGAGTGCCATAGTGGAGGAGTCGGGGAAGAATTCTGCCTGGCCTGGTTAGGCCTGGTGAGTGCCCATGACCCTTACTTTAGCTGGGGAGTTAGACTTCCCAGCCTTGTTCTGGTGGTGGAGATTGAGTGGGTGACAACCCAAACTGCAGAAGAAGGGTTCCTGGAACAAGAAGAGGGAGACTGTGACTGAGAAATGGATAGAACAGCAGAGCAAAACCAATTCACACCACACGTATACAAACCACACAATTTTCAAAATTCATCCTGATCTTTGATCTTGCTGCTGAGATAAATGGGTTGATTTTATTTATGGGTGAAATTTTCAGAGCTACTCTCTCTTTTTACAGGCTTTTTTTTTTTTTTCTCACATTAGAGCAGCATATTTAATGAGGGCAATTTGAGTAGTTTTCATCATGGTATTTGAAAGACAGGCTATGGAGCAGAAAGTAGATAAGTCCTAAGTCTAAGCAAATGAGTGAAGACATTTTAGAATACCCTGATCGGCATGAGCACATAGGTATTATCTGTTGTTCAATCAAACACTTTGAAACCTTACAGTTTCATCATTTCCTTTGCCTATCAGGTCAAGAATCAAAACATCTCTATTTGAATGTTTCAAGATATTCCAGGAGCACTTGAGATCAAGAACTTGATTGGTTTCTTCTTTTCATTTTCTTTTTATCCCCCTCCCCCACTTTTTTTTCTTCAGTAAATAAAAGGCTTAAACAATTCATTTGAAATTGAGGACACACAAACTGCATTGGCACTTAAGATTCAACTAAAAACTTAGGAGGTAAACTTTCATCCTGATTAATGAGTCAAAAACATGTTTGCGTCTTAGTTTTATACTACCTTGTATTCTCTAGGAAGATATTTCTCTGTTATTCAGTTTGCATTGTTACATAATTATAATTTAAACCAGAAAGGTTATTCTTTTAAAATAAGCCAACTGAAGACAAAGATAAAAATTTTGTAATAGTAATAGTAGGGACTCAGAAGAAATTTTGAGGAAAACCTGAGAAGTAAAAATTAAATATTCAGAATATAAGTTTATTTCCTTATATCAACAATGTTTTGTTTTAATTTACAGTATAATACTTTGAATTTTGAAAAATTGTGTTATCACAATTTCCCTTAAACCTTATGATAACACTTCACATTTGAACAGCCCAATTACCATGAAGATCATTAGACTTATGAAAATGGTTAATCACCTGTAAGCTTTGTTGAGAATCTTTTTTATCTGTTACTGTTCACATCACTTTCTTTGATATCATTGATTTGTATCAATTTCTTTAGAGCATCTTTTTTTTCTTTCTTGTCTAACCTTTGTGTTTTCCTTTACTTTGTGCATGAATCTTAATTATTTCTAATAGGATTTATAATCAACATCTTGAAATCCTACCTTTTAACATATTCATCTGTTTATTCATTTGAGAGAGAAAGACTATTCCTGTCCATTGGTTCACTCCCCAAATGCCCACAACAGCTGAGACTGGAGCACACTGAAAGAAGGAGCCAGGAGCTCAATCCAAGTCTTCATGTGGGTGGCAGGAACCCAATTTCTTGAGCCATCACCACTGCCTCCCCGGATCTGCTTTAGCAAGAGCAAGATCTAGCAACAATCCCAGGCAAGATCTAATCATTAGGCCAGACTCCCCTCTCCCTTCCCTTTCTTACACAGGATCTTCAGTTTTACTTTATGGATGGCTTGTGTTGTGTACAGATGATCCTGTGAACATTAAGCAGTGAGGAGAGAGACTGGTAGAGAAATAGATGTAAATCAGTCTACGTGAATACTGGGGAGAATGACTTGAATTAAAGAAGTGTAGAGTTCATTGACCAGACTTTGTACTATTTAAAGATTCTCATAATGATTTCTTGGATAATAAATATTATGTCTAGAAATACTTCTGTTAAAGAGAGTGGAAGTCAGAAAGTATGACTTTTAATTTTATGTGTTTTAAGATAACTGTGACTTAGTCATCTGTGAAATGTGTCTGATGGTTTAAGCCATGTCTCGTGACTTTGCTGCCTTTCTTTTTTGTCCTCAAATATTCCTTCCCCTCTTAATATCTTTGGTTATTTAGATTTGGTTACTCAGAATATTTCGCTGTAAAGTGTATGTTGGAGTTGGTGGTTTCTGTCATTTTTATGCAGACATTAACACCTGTTACTCAAGATGTCTGTAAGATGCACCTGATGCTGCATATCTATGAGCAACTGGCACTTCATGATGCCTCAACTTCCCTTTTGCTTCAGCATTATAATGGTAATTAAATGGCTAAGAAATTGGAATCACTAAAATTGGAATCACTACCTCTACCTTTGTCAACAGGTTGTGAGGTCTACCTCCCTCCCTTGTCCTTTGGAACAAATTTATCTGTGAAGTGGATGTACTGGATGTGGATCTGTCCTCCTGAGATGATAGAGCAAATGAAAGTACTTATAAATCTTAACTAGGCATCAAGTCATAGGAATGGTTAACTTTAGAGAACACTGCACACCATGGAAACACAAGTTAGGAAATCTAAGGGCTCGAATGACATTTAAGACATTGCAAACTCTAATCTTAAGTATAGGGAAACATGGAGAAGTTTCATAACCAGCCAATTTATGAAAAAAAAATCTTTAAGTTTGTTTGTGTTCAAAACACATATTCCCACAGAAGCAAGTTGGTGGTTTTCAGAGGTTTCATACTCCAGTGTGCAAAAGCCCATTGGGTCCCTAAACCCCAGTCCTGCCAGTTTCCATGGAACTGTTTCTATGGAAAAGGCATCTGACTTTCTCAGGAAATTAGGAGCATATTTAACAGATTTACTTCCAGGTATGCCCCAGAACCTTTTGGAAACTTGTGTTAAATCCATTCAAATTAGCTTATGTGGAGAAGACGTTGATTGCCTTATGTAGTTGTAAAGCCCAAATTGTAATTGAGTTTTACTGATCTAGGAAGGCAAGCAGTGCTCTGAAGCCCTCTGTCCACTCTGGACTCTCTCAGAGTGCTGGCTTCCTTGGAGGCAGAGCCCCACAAGCTCATCTTTCATTCTTAATTCTTATGGGGGGTGAGGATCACAAGGCCTGGGTCATGCAAGTGTCCACTTGTTAAATCTGTTGAAAGAAAACCATTCCACAGAAGAAAACTGATGTACTGTTCTCAGAAGAGGTGGGGGTAAATGGAGAGGTGTAGAGCAAGCCAACATAGTGTTTATGCACGTTCTTCATCTGCACTAAAAGCAGCCAGATCACAGAGTTTGTTTTCCAAACAACTTTTGCCAGTACCAGCTGCTACTCCCTCTGCCCAGCTCTGTGTGCTGGGCTCCTCTGTACCTCCTTTAGGACCCAGCCTGGTGGTCATGTCTGCACTCAGCTGTCCCCGACACTCTAGGGGGCTGCACTCTGCATGCCTCAGTTACCACACTCATCACCCTGCTTCATCCTTGGGTTCTGCTGCCAGACTGAATTGACCTCCAGTACCTACCTGCGTAAGTGACAGTGATAGACATGAATGGAATTATGGAAAACGGAGCCTTTAAAAATACTCCAGGTCTGTGTACACTGTTGAAGAATAGTAGAAGAAAATGTTTAAATTTTTTAAAAAGGAAAACCTAAAAGACTATCCAGTAATTGCCATATATTTTAACAATTTGGAAGTTGCCTACAACTCTGTTCATGTTACAGTGTATGCATGGGGGAGGTGAGTGTGATAAATTTGTGTAGAAGAAATAAAGGAAAAAGATAAATGAATGCCAAAATATCATATTTTCATATAACTATAATAATGTATAAAGATAACATTTATTGCTTTTTAAATATCTCATTTAATCCTTAAAATATTATAATAGGAACTGTGTTATTTTCTTTTTCTGTATTTGCTGTAACTCAAGTGGTAGCAGTGATAGTGTGCTTGAGATGCAATTCTATGCCTGAGTGCCTAAGTTCCTTCTCACTGTTGTGTTGTGTGAGCTTTAACTGAATTTTGCGCATTGTTAAGTGAGGCCACTCCTTCCATTCTTTGTGGAGTTCCTTCATTTGTCTAGAAACCTTTTCAACAGTGTGATTTTTTGTGTGTGACTTTTCATCATCTCCTTTCTGAAATCTGTGTATCCATCCTGGGTCACGTCAAGATACTTTGAATCTGGAATAGCTCTCGGTGTTTGTCATGATGGAACATTTACTTCCTGGTAGTCTCAGAATTTTTCTGAGTTCTGGAGCTGATATTGCTGTACTTACTAAAACCTGAATTCACTAATTTTACAAGCCAGAAGCAACAGAGATTAGCATGGTCAACTGGTGTGCATGCCTTTCTAGAGTATTGACTTTCCAGAATGTTTCCCAAGTTCAATGTACCTGCTAGTGTTCATTGTGGGGTGGACTGTACTGTGACTGCATGTGAAGCAGTGGCAATCCTAAGCACTAATGGCAACTGGAGTAACCTGAATTGGCAAGAAAATTTTTCTTCAGCCTGTATACCAGTGAATTGTAAACTAAAATTGAGTTAATTTTTTGTTTTATTACATTGTTTTAGTTTTTATGGGCTATTTGTATGAAAATCCTGTGAAACAAATTCCTGCTTATACTCTTCCCCAGATCTCATTGAGGGAGCAGCTTGCATATAATTCTTAGAAGTGTGTCAGGTGCAACATCAAGGTCCTCTGGAGGCCCACAGTCCTTGGGCCTTTCTGGCACTCACTCCCTGGGGTCTCCTGCTGCATCACCCACCCTGCACCTTCTAAGCCAGCACGTTCCCAGGTGAGGAATTTTGTGCTGTTCCTTCACCAGGGGGCCTCTTTCCCCGTGTGAGTCTAATACCACAGCCTTGGTTTCCTCCAGGATCTGTTCAGAGGTTATTATTTTTTTTTTATTTTTTTTTATTTTTGACAGGCAGAGTGGACAGTGAGAGAGAGAGACAGAGAGAAAGGTCTTCCTTTTCCATTGGTTCACCCTCCAATGGCCGCCACTGCTGGCGCGCTGCAGCCGGCGCACCGCGCTCATCGGATGGCAGGAGCCAGGTGCTTTTCCTGGTCTCCCATGGGGTGCAGGGCCCAAGCACCTGGGCCATCCTCCACTGCACTCCCGGGCCACAGCAGAGAGCTGGCCTGGAAGAGGGGCAACCGGGACAGAATCCGGCGCCCCAACCGGGACTAGAACCCGGTGTGCCGGCACCGCAAGGTGGAGGATTAGCCTGTTGAGCCACGGCACCGGCCTGTTCAGAGGATATTAGTGAGTCTCCCCAGTTGACTGAGCCCCTCCTTGTTTGCCTACTGCCTCACCCTCCTTTGAGCAGTGTTGTCTCCATACCATCCTTTTCTGTCCGATTTCAAAGTAGTTCATGCTTCTTCTCTTTTAAATTGCTATCTCCCTGTGGAATGTAGGACTACTGTATGTTTACTGTCGGACATTGCCTTACATTAATATTTGCTGAATAAGTGTTTGTCGAATGAATGCAATGTGCAATTTATAAAAGCCATTCTTAATGTGTTTATGGAAGGGAATATGTTCATTCTTTCCTGTTATGTATCTGCGCAACAGTGAATAAAGTAAGCTAATTCTGGGCTACGGTAATTGTGTCAAGTGAGCCATGAATGCTTGATTTTATCTATTTTCTAACTTCCAGTCTTAGTTAAAACTGGAGGAAAGTTAAGTGGTCATTAAGTGTAAATTTTCAAAACAGATTTCCATATTTAGCTAAAGAACTAAAAACAAGGTGTGCTTGAAGGGAATTGATTTATTTTCAAAATCGCATCATGGTCATTATGACGGACTTGCCATGCTCATTCAGCACTAACATCCGTGGCAGCTATGGAGGGCCATCCTTATGGTCTCACCAGCTTACAAGTGGAAGCAGGTCTCGTTCTGAGGACTAAAGCCAAAAGGGAAGACTGCTGTGGACTTCTAGAAAAGATGTCCTCCAGCCAAAGAAAAGCAGAGCAAGAGTTGATCCTTTCGCTTTTGCACATCCTCTTGTCCAGAAGAGAAGCCCAGAGGAAGCCCTGCTGGCTTGAGCATGAACCTAGTGCTGCCACCACCATCTTGTAACATCAGAGGACTTTCCTTCTTGCTGATGCCATTGTGATTTGATGTCTTGATATATGCAGTCCAGGAATATGAACACTGATTAATCTCAGTTCATAGTGTAATAATGAATGTTTATGTCACTGCTACTTTATTTCTTTGCTATGTGTACTTCATAATAAATCCACTTGGGAAACCTTTTGTTGACTGAGTTGGCCTTATGAATTAGTTCTGTTGTTTAGTTTTTACTTTTTGCCTTAAATCTTATGAACCAAAAGCAGCTTGGGTGGAAAAATTTGGGGGAAGTGTTCATGAGGGTGGAACACTAGCATAAAAGCTTGCAGGGCTGATTTTTTAAAGCACTTCAAGTGCAGAGTGTGTTCTTGTTAAGTTTCAATGAGTTTGTAGGGATACAAGGAGGGCAATGCATTCTGATCCCAGTATCTTTGAAACTTACTGTATTGTTTTTGTGCTGAGTTCACCTCTGGATATAGCTGTGAACAGGTATTAATGAATTTATAATTCAACTGCTACTTTGGATGGAAAACAGCTCAATCTTTTCTCCCATTAGATGCCTTTGTCTTCTGCTGTAATGTTTCTCATATGATTTACAGTTTCAATTTTAAAGACAACTCCCAATTGAGTTAGTGAAAGCCAACTATTAGGGGCATTGTATGACCGAGTATCAGGGTACTAGTAGTCTTCCAACCTTTTAGCATAGAACTTTTTTTCTAGATGAAACCTTTCTCCAAATGTGGTAGCAATAGGGTTTTCAGGCAGTTGGAATTCTTATCATTTGATGGGGAACTGTTGAGGTGCTGGTGTACTGTGGAGCACTGTTTGAAAACCTATGTATGAAGCTATTGAGGGGTAACACTGAGTTCTCATCGCCACTGAGGTACTTCTGAGAGTGAATAATTATTTCAGGACAAAAACAAACAGAAACCAAGCTAGAATTGTCCCAGGCAAATTAGGCTGATGACACTGAAATGGTGAATTCTGGGGCAGCCAAATGATCTCTGGGAAATAGTTTGAGAGAAATTAATGTGACTCCCCTTGCTTGACTGTATAGCCCAAAGCCACTCTGGTGCTGCTTAGGAGCCTGGGCCTTCAGGGAACTGCTGCATCCATGTGGACTAGCACAGTGGCCGCAGTGCTGGGTGTGGTCTGCTCTGAGTCACCTTCTGCGTGCCCGGTGTTGCTGGGGTCCTCAAATGCAAGATCAACTGCATGATCCTGTAGGCTCTTAAGCTTCAGCCAGTTCGTTCAGCAGAACTAGGCAGTGAACAGTTGAAACCATGTCCCATTGACAGTTGAGGGGTGTTAGAATGGAGTATTTCAGTAGTAAAGTGCAGAGGAGTTCTCAGCCCTGTATTTAAAATTGAAATGTGGTGTAAGATGGCATCATCCCCACCCCCTACTGGAGAAATTGAACTACAGTTAGGACCTGTGGGTAATTGTGTAGGCTCCTTTTGCAACTAATTTTCTAATTAGATTTACACTTAGATGTAGAAGACAACTATATGCATGAGTGTTTGGTAGGTTTTATGTGGAAGCACAGTTGGAAATCAGTAGAGGAAATACAAGTGATGCAGGGTTGGGGATGGGGCTGTTTCCTGTCTCAGTGTCAAAATTCTAAGAGGAACTTGGGTGGGTGTTTTTGTCAATGAGAGGAAAGAGAATTTTAGGGGAAAATACATACAATGAAAAGAACAATTTGATTGAAATGAGAAATACCCAGACTGCAATAGCAAATGTTCATTAAGTGCTGTACAAAGGTACCTGAAGTTGGAAAATCACCTCTTGGGTCTGTCTTGACCTCTTTGCACCAGTCTGCCACCATGCACAGCACTCCCTGTAGTGATAGCCCCTCAGGTCCTGAGGAACCCTGGAGGCAGTAAATGAAATCAGACCCTTGACCCTTGCTTGATTTTCTAAGTAGGTGCATTTACTTGAGGATATGTTTTAATGTTGCACATGTAAAATATCAAAGAAGTTAGCATAACATTTCAGATTGATGTTGCCTTTACAATCTGTTTTCGTTAATTTATCCTGGTGTCTTAATTTTCTTTGGGATTGACTTTTAAAAAGGAATTTTTAAAAAATCTTTTAACTATTATAAGATTACTTGGAGGTGTGACCATTAGAAGATCATAATTATTTTCATATGCTTTCTTCTCTATTTGTAGTTTTTCAAGAAGAATAAATTGTATGTAAATGAAAATATGAAGTGCACTTGAGTACCAAAGTTAAAGTGTATCTTGGCTTTTCCCATTGCTGAGGTCTGAGTCTAGGGCTTAAGAGTTAGCTTGAACACATAAGGAGCTGTTTCTGGCATGTTTAGGTTGTATATTTTAGAGATTTGTGAACATTTAAACAATAGCTTTTCTGATTACTTCTGAATGAAAGGTAAATTTAGACAAGATTTTAAAGACTCATATGAAGTTGAAGCATTTTGCCACTTCAATATTTATGCATTGAAAACTATCAATTATGTGTGCACAACTGGTTAAATGCTTGAGAATATTATTTTTCCTGATGTAACATATCAAAAAAGTAAGTAAGCTTAAGTTAACCTTGTGAATAAAAAATGCAGGACTTAAAGAAAGATCTGCTAAAGAAAGATTTGCTTCAGAGCGGACGATCCCGTCAGAGGATACGGAGCTGCAGGATGAGCTGGAGGAGCCCCAGGATGTGCTGGTGGAGCCCGGTCCCCTGGGGGCAGGTGAGTCTTGCTGGATGTCTCACCAGGGTACACCTTCACCTGACACGGCTCCTCCTTTGCTGTTTGCAGAACAGCCTACTACATTTTCTTCTCTTCTGAAATTGTATAGTATTCTTGTTTTTTTTCTAGTGAAAGTTTGTCCAGGATGCTCTTACTTTTGGGGATCAGGAATTTAAGGCACAGAATGTTGTCCTTCAGTGCAGGATCACAGAGTTAGGGACATCATAACCTTAATGCTGTGTTTCTTGATTCCAATTCCAGCACTGCTATACTGTATTATGGTGGAAATAAAAACAGGCATTAAACCAATGTTGTCATCATTTACACCATGACTTAGTAGAGTAGGTCTAGTGGGTTCCTGATAATTTAAAACAATTTGAACATTTTGTTTATTTGAGAGTCAAGGAGACAGAGGAAGCTCACTTCCATTTACTGGTTCACTCCTCAGACGCCTGCAGTGGCCAACACAACCTGGGTTTCCCATGTGGCTGATAGGAAACTGCCTCCCAGGGTCTGTGTGGGTGGGAAGCTGGAATCTGGAGCTTGACCCAGGAATTGAACCCAGGCATCTGGATGTGAGACACAGGCATGTTAACCATTGAGTTAAACATCTGCCCCTGAAGTCTTTTTACAAGGGTGCCCCTGCTACATCGGAAGATGTCCCAGATCTCCCTGTGATTGGCTGTAATTATACCTGCAAGGATTCATAAAGCAATTCAAGTATCTCTGTAATCACTATAACCTATAGGTTGGAGAATTCTTAGGGAGATTAATAAATTAGAATATGAAATTTTAACCCATTACTATCATTTTATAAAGCTTTATTTCTGAATATTTTTCACTTACATGGTTCTCAGTAAATTTGGTTTTATTCTGCCACCTATTGGCACAGTTAGGTATGGCACCATATATTTACTGGCTGCTAAAGTGCCAGGTCCAAATGGTGTACAGATGATAAAAAATATTTGATTTTCCTTTTCTTTTTTTAAAAGATATTCTCTTTTAAGTTATGTATGTATTTATTTATTTGAGAGTTAGATTACAGAGAGAGAGAGAGACAAAGGTCTTCCATCCTCTGGTTCACTTTCCAAATGACCACAATAGCCAGAGCTGGGCCCATCTGAAGCCAGGAGCCAAGAGCTTCTTCCGGGTCTCCCACACAGGTGCAGGGGCCCAAGCACTTGGGCCATCTTCTACTGCTTTCCAAGGTCATAGCAGGGAACTGGATCGAAAGAGATGTAGCTGGGACACGAACTGGCAGCCATACAGGATCCCAGTGCCACAGGCAGAGGCTTAGCCTGCTACACCACAGAGCTGGGCCGAAAAATCTTTTCTTAAAAGATCAATAAGTTGCTCAGAGTTTTTGTTATTTTTTTTCCCGTTTATTATGCTTACTGTCCTCTTCCTATACTTGTAAAATTGCTATGATCATACCATGGCTCTAGAACAAAGAGAATTTTTTCTTAAGTTTTTTTAGAACTTGGATTCAGCCCAACGGATCATATTTAGTACTAAATAAATTCGTGATTTAGACATTTTGTTTATGTAAAATGATACCTAAGCTGAAATATGCTATTTGCTTTCCCTTTCTGTTAAAATATTACCCTTAATACACTGGATATTATGAACCCATATTCCTTCAACTTCTTGGTAATACTCATTTTGCTTTAAATGTTGCCTTGTGAACCTTTCTCTTATATAAGTCTTTGTTTTCTCTCTTCTAACTCCATCCACCCATTGTGTAAATATGGTTACATAACTCCCCTAAAAATGCAATAAACACCTTGTGACCTCTGCATTGCTTTCTGTCTGCCACCCAGTCCTTGTCCAAAAGACGAATGTGTGCCTGCTTTTCTACCTGCTTGTCCATTTCTTCCTCAGCCAGTTGCAGTTTGGCTTCTGCCTCTGTTGGCCCTCAGGAGAGAGGAAGAACTCTGGGAAGTCATGGAGTTCAAAGCCAGTGGAAATCTGTGTTGTCCATCACAGGGTTAAGAGGAGGCGCAAAGTCCTCTGCCCTCCAGGATAGTAACTTCTCCTGGGTAGAGCTTTCAGCAGTTGTGAAACTGGCAATGCAGTTAAGCAGCTCTCGTGGACGCTGTGAGACTGAGGACGAGTGCAATTAGTTAGTGAAACGAGCATCTCTAAAAACACAAGGCGTTCTTGTGCTTTTGAAATGATTTTGTAGCATGATTAACACCACAGACAGTACATTTAAACTTCCCTTCCTGAAGTTCAATTTTTTTTTTTTACATTTTTGTTGAAAATGAGCTCTTCGACATAACTGATGTCATTGGCATTATTTCACAGGACAGCATTTGTGATGCCAAGATGAGCACTTATATTATTCCCTAGATGCAGATTATATTTGTTAGGAATATCAGGGTCAATGTAATTACAGCATCTTGCTTGTTATGTGGTGTTGCAGTTGGTGCTAATCTGATAAAGCACTGTGTCAGAATGTCATCATTAATGTTCACTTTTGTGATTCGCATTCATCTGAATCTACGGATCTGTCTGATATGGTTCTGCAAAGCTGAAAGGATGGCCAGTTGCAGTGTCACCTCATCTGCTCACACTTCCTGACGTCTGGGAGTGGTCAGCCAACCCTGACCACCCTCCGCCCTCCCATCAGCCAGGGTATCTGTGCTGCTGACCATCAGGGGAACCCATTGTTGCCCATATGCTTTAATCTACATTGACTTTGTCTTCCACGTTTCCCAGTACTTCCTCTTTGGAAGCTCTGGCCTTCCTGTTTTATTCTGTCATTAGTGCAAATCTCAGCAATTACAGACAGGTCACTTTACTCTTAGTGAAGCTTTGAGAAAAACATGAAGCTAAATATTCACTTTTAAAATATTAATGACATTTTAAAAATTATGTCTGGTGACAAGATAAAATTGATTTAAATATCTGCCTCTCTGCCAACATGGGGAAAAAGTGGTAAACTGAAATGACAAGATTCATAGTTGCTTAGCCAAAGATATCAATTTTAATGTGTTTACACGAATGCCATATTTGAGTAAGAGAATTCCACATTAATTTCTGAATATTTTCTACTTATTTATGATTTTGTAATCATTTTAGAATCCCCGTATATTGAAGATGAAGTAAATGAACCAATTCAGTCTGTTCTTCATGAAGTGGTACACACAGAACATGGTATGAATTAAAAACTGTTTTGTCAAAAGTTTTTAAAATAATGTGTAATTACATAAAATGATCTGGACATTATTTTAAAATTTAAATGTTAATTGAATGTTTGGGGTATTTTTCTAAAAAAAAAATTATTCCAAATCAATAGAGGCCAAATAATGTGTCTAAAATGGTGCTAAGTTCTCCTGATTTTACCCCACATTGCTGTAAAGGAACTGGTAAAGACATGGAATAAACGAGAACAGAAAAACCAGGGATAGATGGGCAGGCCCGATAGGAGGAACAGATGGCAAACAAGCCATGTGCGTTGTCCGGGTGCTGTAGTCTCTTCTCACCTTTTACTTCAAGCTGGGCTGGTTGCCAGAGCAAAACAACAGAAAGTCTTCATCATACATAGGGCATATTATCAGAGAGGGAAAAAAAGCATATTACTTACTTAGGGAATGTAAAGCATTTTCCCTGCACTTAGATTGATCTAAAAAAATGTTTTGTGAGGTTCTGTTTAGAGAAGATTCAAAGAAAATCTAGAAATTGATGCTTCAGATTGTTATAAAGTTGTTGCTTAAATGTCCCTTGATAAAAGCAGAGAACAAAACCCTGAAAATGTAACTCATAAAAGGATTTTTTCCTGATACTCCTGATGACTTGGTATGATCCAAAAGTAGCCCTCAGGGGAAAAAAGTTGTGTGTCTTAAAAGTCCCCCACGATATAAACTGATGTTTGCTGATGGCCGCTGGGGATGTGGGAGCCATATCTTCTCTCGGCAGCTGGGATAGCCACTTACCTGAATGTAACAGAATGTACCTCTGCCCATGTGAGCTGGTGCAGTCGTCCGCTTCTTACAACCTATCTTTACATCACCTAACAAGAGGAAGCCGTGTAAGGAAGTGATTTCAGCAGAATGAAGTGAGTGCTGTAATGGGGAAACACTGGTGCTCTGTGGGGCTTACCCAGACAGAGCAAGAAGAGACTTCCTGGAGGTGATATCATGTCTGTTTAGGAGCTGAAGGCTGGTGGGGAACTTCTGCAGGCCAGCATTTTTAGTGTTTCAGCAGGGGGCATAGAGCATGTGAAAATCTAGAGGTCAGACTATCTGGAAAGATCAGAATGGCCAGCACATGGCTGTGCAAGTGGAGAAAGAAGAGTATTTCACTCAGTTCTGAGAGTAGCTGGCCCTGGCGGAGGGAGTGTTGTGCATTCTATCTACAGCATGAGAAATTTGGATGGGAAGGTGCAGGAGTGTAGTGGGCCGACCGGACAGGGGTTGTACTGGTGACTGCAGTGAGTTGAGATGGTTCATCAAGGCAGATTAGCCAATGTGTGGCTACAGAGAAGAGGAAAGGTACAGTGTTAGGTGGGTAGCGGTAGGCTTCCAGCCAGAATTGGGACGAATTCAGTCTTTTTTTTTTTAATAAAGCTTTTATTTAAAGAATATAAATTTCCAAAGTTCAGCTTATGGATTACAATGGCTTCCCCCCCCCCATAACTTCCCTCCCACCCGCAACCCTCCCCTTTCCCGCTCCCTCTCCCTTTCCATTCGCATCAAGATTCCTTTTCAATTCTCTTTATACACAGAAGATCAGTTTAGTACATACTACGTAAAGATTTCAACAGTCTTGCATTGTGTTCCCTGCCACCCACTTCTTCTAGGACCTGCTCCTTCCTTCATTGAGACTTTCTCCTTAGTAAGTCACATGAATGGCCCATGGCTGAGATTATTTATATGTTGGTACCTCTTGGATATACAGGTGCAGCCCCAATCTCTGCTCTAAACTCCTGATTTACTTGGCTGTAGACCTGACATCTCCATTTAGAAGTCATCTGCATATGTCAGACTTAAAATACACCTAACACTGAACTCTTGATTTCTCCCCATCTCACAACTTCTTCCCACCCTCCTCAACCCACCTCACACCCCCAAATTGCTCTTATATTTTTGTTAACAGTCTTCCCATCTACATGGCTTGGTCTGCTAAAAACCCCATGTTCCTTGGTTTGTCTCTCTTCTGGCTTCATGTCTCATCCATCAGCAAGTCCTGGGGGTGTTACCTCCAGTGCCAGTCCTGATTCTGGTGCCCTGCCATGACCATTGCCAAGTCCCTTGTCCACTGCAGTTGCATGCAGTTTGGTCCTCCATGTCTGCTTTTGCCCCTCCATAACCCAGGTCTGAGTGGCCTAGCCAGTCCCCCCCTTACGTCATCCCAGTCTGTCCCCTATTCTGTAGCTCAGCTGACTTTCCCTCCTTTCCTTGTAACTCCCAAGCATGCCCCTGCCTCAGGGCTGTTACTGTATTTTCTGCCTCTGCCTGATCTTCACATCCCAGTGTGGCTTCTCTGATCACCATCTCTAAAATCACCCTCCCTCCTCCACTGGCATATATTTCATTACTGGATTCTAGGTCCTATATCTGCTGTTGCTTAGCAGTGTGGCTTTAGCACAGTGTCTCAAGATTCTCATCTCTTGGAGTGGGATAATAGTTACCTCCTAGCGTTGGTGTAATGGCTGCAGATTTCTTGGCAATGCCCAGTGTCTAAGAAACCTATAGGAAATGATTTTCTTCATACCTGGCTTTCAGTGCCTGAGCAAAGGAGACTCAAAAGGAACATATATGATGGCACTTGGTTTTTGTACTGAAAACAGGGAGATTCCCATTGAGTAGTGGAGTTAGCTAACCCTGCTAATACAAAAATGTTGAGATTGCACTGGGTAGAAAGGCGAATAATGAAAGAGGAATATGGTAAGAAGGAATGAATAAATTTCCAGCAGGAATTAGGATTAGTATTTGGTTTACTGGGGAGCAGAAAATCTGAATATGAGGATTAACAATCTAGCAGGCTATGACAAGACAGAAAGCAAAGGAAGCATGAGCAGAAAGAGGCTGTTGTGATTCAGTTACAGCTGAGAGGGTCACCAGGATGCACAAAGGCAGAGTAAGTGAGCAAGCTAGAGTGTTACTACTGTAATGAAGATAATAAACACCCTAATGCTTATTATGAGCTAGGAATTTTTCTAATGGTTTTCCTCTTCACAACAATGCTATGAATAGATATTTAATCCCATTTTATGGAGAGGAACTCTTAGGCACAGAGTTGCCTGAAGTTGCACAGCTGGCATGCAAGAGCCTAAATGTGGAGTCATCCCTTCCAAGACCCCATGCTCCTGACTTGTGTGCTGCAGAAAACCCTAGCCAAATGCATCTCACTCACATTGTTTAGATAGAGCTCTTGTACTTGAGCTACTCTGCTGGATCCATGGGCAGTGACTGCTGGGAAAAATTTTAGGCAGTGCAACAATCCAAACCGTACTGCAGTGGAACAAAGTAGCATCTCCAACATCTGCACAGAAAAAGCAGATCAGCTCAGTGTATCATAGAAATTGATTGCAGAAGTGGAAACAGACAGTTTTGCATAACCTAAAGACTACCCAAAGGAAAGTTTGGGCACCCGGTACAGGACACATCACTTGTAGACATAGCTTGGGAATTCCATAGTGGCTGGCTGGTCTTTACATGGGAACATTTGAATCGTCCTTTAAAGTTTCTTCATGGACTTTTATGCCAGCTCTCAGGGAAAGGTCATTATATGGATGTTGTTTCTGACTCAGTAATGATTGAAAAGGCAAATAAATTAGTAAATATTGACTAGATTATGACATTTTCAATATTGAGTACTTCTCTGGCTAGGCATACACAGGTGCTGGACATACATAATAAACCAAATACATAGGGTCTCTGTCTTGATGGGTTCTCATTTTACTGAGAGACCAGGCCTGCCCCACAACTAGCACTCAGGCAGAGTGATGACATGGCTTCAGAGCTGGGGACAGTAGCATCCGCAGCGGCCCACAGGAGGATGGGGACATGACCCGCAGTAGGAGAACTTGTGCAGCACCCCTCAGGGGCTTCTGTGGCTAAGTTGGCTGTTGCCAGTTGGCCCTCACTGGAACCAGCATCACACTGTTCACTGTCATTGTTGCAGAAGAGCTGCAGCCAGAAGAGCCTGGACCACCAGGAGAACCCCAACCAGAGGATGACAGCTTCCTGGTGGCTGGTGACAGCGAGGATCAATTTGAGACCCCAGAACATGAAGCAGTTCCTGAAGGTAGGACACATTTTCTAGGTTTCAGGATAAAAAGCAGTAGATGATTTATAATTATGAATGTTTTGCTTGCACTCATTTGAAACCAATGTTTAACTTTTAGTTTTTTGAAAACTGAAACTTCATTTCAATTAGCATGAATTTCCCCCCAGTTGAATATATGATTTTGTTTTTAAGCAGATTTAAGGGAAACTCTGCATATATACATATCTTATTAAAAAGTAAATGAAATACTTCAGCAAACTATTTTTACTATGTTCTCCTGCCTCGGGTGCCATTTGTTATAGGAAATTCAAACAATTAAAGAAATGTTTGAATTGATCTGTTCCAGGTTCTTATTCTGTCGTGAATGCTGTGGCTACAAAGGGTCGAGCATAGCTCTTATCTTCTTTGCCAGACCTCAGCACACCCTGTTAGCAGCCAGATAGTAAATATTTAGACTTTGGGTATGGCTCAGCCTCTGTTGCAGCTGCTGGGCTTGGCTGTTGGAAGAACGCAAAGGCAGCCGTGGACAGCACCTACACAGGGGAACATGACTATGCTTCTGCAAAATTTTATTTACAAAATCCTGCACAATACAGCTATAGAATGATTACAAGAACTTATTTAAGACATAAAAATGATGAAAAATGAACTTTATTTCTTAAAATATTTAATATCCTGGAAAATTACTTTAGAAGCCAGCAGCTCTAAATTTACAACAGGATGTATTTCATGAACTTTATATGGAAGCCTGTTGTTTTAGAGCAGAAAATGCACTTTCCCACAGAAACTATGTCATATATGATGGTTTGGTTTCCATGCTGACCTGCAGAATGATATGTAATGCATACATTTCTGTGGGAAAAAAAGCCACCAAAATGCTTTTGAACATACATATGACTTCAGGCACATTATACATTAAAACTATGCATTTAAAGACTAGCTTTAGAACTTTCTTTTTTTAAAAATTTATTTAAGGTATACAAATTTCATATATTTTTAAAAAGATTTATTTGTTTCTTTGAAAGTCAGAGTTACACAGAGAGAGACAGAGAGGCAGAGAAAGAGAGAGAGGTCTTTCGTCTGCTGGTTCACTCCTCAGTTGGCCACAATGGCCAGAGCTGTGCCGATCTGAATCCAGGAGCCAGGAGCTTCTTCCAGGTCTCCCATGTGGGTGCAGGGGCCCAAGGACTTGGGCCACCTTCTACTGCTTTCCCAGGCCATAGCAGAGAGCTGGATGGGAAGAGGAACAGCCGGGATTTGAACTGGTACCCATATGGTATGCTGGCCCTGCAGGTGGCAGCTTTATCCTCTATACCACAGCGTGCTGGCCCCCATGTATTTCATATATACAGATTCAGGAACATAGTGATTTGGGTAGAGTGGAAAGAATTATCTTTAAGAATCATTTGTCATGTCTATGGGAAAACTTTCTAATTTCTTGGTAGGGATGTGAATAAAATGATTTCCATACTTCCCGGTATCGTTTGCTTCCTCCCACATTTCTTTGGTCAGGCAGGCAAGATTGACAGTTCTTCAGAATTTTAGGATTGATATGCTGCTTATACAGCACACTTTTAGTTAAGATGCACAAATAATCAGAAACACAAGGGATCTGATATTTGATATATTCAGGTTAGGAGTTATAGGTCAGGCACAGGAATTTCTAAGTGCGTAAATTGAAGAAACCTTATGTTCTAATCTTAATTCGGACATAGATTCCTTTTGAAAGTTATTGGTCAAAAGTCTTCAGAACCTAAAATTATTTACAGTGTGTACATGTGTTAGATAAAGCGAGCAGAAGTCATTTGGCGTGGTGAGGTCATTTGGTAGGACTCGGGGGCTTGCTTTTCAGCCCCCCAAACACAGGGAGTCTGCCTTGTTCTTCCTTTGTGGGTCCATCTATACTCAGTGCACTTCTGCTCCAGAAACAGGCGGCCAGGTCTAGAGAACAGAGCGCCACAGTGCTGTGTGAAGTGGACTAGAAATCAGCGCCTTCCTGGACCCGACCATTGACCCTTGTCACTCCACAAGCAGCATCCCCTTCTTTAGATCAACTGTGGGGTGTGTCAGTCCTGGGAGCTGTTGAGTAGATGCTGTAAGAGGATATGGGAAACATTTCAGGCTGTGGTTCTACTGAGAGAGAATGTGTTAGGCAGGCATTTGATTGATTTCCCTGTGTTTTATTGTAATAGTTATTTTTTAAAAGTAAAATCAATGATAAACATAGATCCATAATACACATATATAGTGTATATACATACCATTTTATCAAAGTAGTAATAATGACCTCATGTTTTTTCAGAAACTGAGTGTAGTTACTGTGAGGCAGAGACAGGTGAGATTTTAAGTTAATACCATTCTTTCCAAATTAGAATGAGTCTTTTCCTTTAAAAGAGCATTATGCTTACATATGAATAATATTTTAATGGACCTAGTATGACTATATCACTTATATAATTAATAATGTTATATATCTTTATATATATATATCTCACAGAGATACATTTTTGTGAACATAGTTTTGTTTTGATGTCTGTTTCTGAGGAGGAATTGTTAGTAGTGAGACTACTAGGTCACGAAGATGGAGCAGAATCGCCTGCTTTGCAGCTTTACATGACAAAGAAAATGAAAACTTGAAGCTGCATCTTGTCACATGTCATTTGCCCCCACAAGGTGTAACCACACTGGAACTGGGCACAGCATCTTCCCACAAGCCCATGTGGTTGGCTGGTTTTTCTTTAGAGTTGGAGCTAATCATTCTCCCAAAGCTCGAGGACCACGTGCATTTAGGACCTACATGGCCTTGACACTGTGTGTCTGCAAGCACTAGAACTGTACTCCAGCCTGGGAGGAATGTCATGTGAAGTGCTGGTGTAGGCAGTAAGGTAAGGGCTAGATAACCAGACCCCCCTGTGGCAGGTGCTGCCTCTGGGAGGGAGGAGGACTCCCCTGTGCTGCTGTTTGTCTCTGTGCCTCTCTTAGTTTTCATTGGCTAACTATAATTGATTTTGCATATGTAAAATAAGAGTATAGCTCAGCTATTTTGTGATGATGGGAACTCTTCATCTTTGTGTTCAGAATTTTGCATAGTTAATACTTAATTGTTTTCTGAAAGGACATATTTGGGCATCCTCATGATTTGATTTTACATTTATAGCATTATAAGGAATTGTTCCAGTTTTGAATGACATATGATCCTTATTTCAGATACATTTGTAATTTCCTAATTATTCCCTGATTTACAGTTTCACAGGACCCTAACCAGGATATGGAAGATATGATGTATGATCAGGAATATCTAGGTTTGTGAATATTAAAAAAAAATTTGATATGTGTTTCTGTTTGGGGCAGTAGCCAAGGCCATTTTAACCCAGGGTTAACAATTCACTCAGATTTAAAACAGAGATCTCTTTATAATACTTGCAATCATTTGCCCAAATACTTATAGCAATTTCTCAAGATAGTTTAACTTTGGGGAAAATGAGGGAGTGGGGAGATGTGTTTCTCAAATCACTGTTGGGGTTTTGGTCTTTGTAGGTAGAGTGCTGGGAAGATTATTTGGAAATGAAGGAAGGAGTACAAGGCAATAGGGCAGTGCAAATTCCAGTTTTGCTCTTTCCTATCTTTGCAACTCAGCAAATTGTAGAACTTTATTCAGCTGAAATTTTATTAAGTGACCACAATAATATATATCTCAACAAGTTGTGAAGATGAGAAATAATTTGTGAATCTTTTCAGATGGTGTCTGGTAAAGTGCTTGGTTTTTTTCATGTTTGCCAAAGGTGTGTATTTTTTTCTTTTTAGATTCCAGGGAACCAGTAGGAAATGAGGAAGTACCTCACTATGATCAAGGTATTAATGCACATATTCTTAAATTTTGAATGTTCTTTAAGGTTTTTCCAGTTGCAGTGCCTTGTTTAGATGGTGATTTTTCTCTCAAAAAAGTCAAGAAGCAGTTTTAACACCTACTACAAGACTTTTTGTCTTAAAACAAAGTGAGACTTATTAAAAAAAATTAGGTGTTCCTTTTTCACCTCTTCTCCCAATACCTCCTTATAACAGAAAGAGATGTTAAATTCTAACACTTCTTTTGTGTATTTTGCTGTGTGCCAATTTGAGGAATTTTTAAGAAAATAATTTATTTGTCCTCTCCTTCAGTTGAGGAAGCATTTACTAATGTCTTTGCAGACACTAATGTTTAAAGGAATAGGATTTTGTGTTTGAGATTAGATTGTTTCTAGCTAAGCTGTTATACAGAATGATTCATTTAATATTTAACTTTGTTTTTGTTCTCCTTCTCTCTCTCTCTCTCTCTCTCTCCGTCTCTCTCTGTCTCTCTCTCTGTATGTGTGTGTCTTTTATGTTTTTTTTCAGATGATGCAATATACCAAGACTATGATGACCAAGGTTTGGAATTGCTTCTTAACTTTAAGCCATGTACTTCTTTTAAAATTTTCCTGTAGTTTGACAGTCACTTATGGGGAATTATATTTAAAGCTATAAATATCAATTTAAAACTTCCAAATGTAGGACTCAAAAGACTTCAATTGGGGATATCATTTATCTATTTCAGTGGCTCTACATCTAAATAAATGTCTTAAACAGGTTGCCATAGGAGACAGTTGGAAATTAATCAGGAAAACCATGTCATTACCATGTATTCTTCTTTCTCTTTTGAGTAAAATATGCATGAGCAACTACTTTAGTCAGAGCTTAATCGCTTTAGCTGCTTCTGCAAGTTAGTCCTAGTCTCAAGGGAGACTGATGTGTCAGGCTGGGGAAGGTTATGAAGAATTGGATTCCTAGGCCGGCGCCGTGGCTCAACAGGCTAATCCTCCGCCTTGCGGCGCCGGCACACCGGGTTCTAGTCCCGGTCGGGGCGCCGGATTCTGTCCCGGTTGCCCCTCTTCCAGGCCAGCCCTCTGCTGTGGCCCGGGAGTGCAGTGGAGGATGGCCCAGGTGCTTGGGCCTTGCACCCCATGGGAGACCAGGTAAAAGCACTTAGTACCTGGCTCCTGCCATCGGATGAGCGCGGTGCGCTGGCCGCAGCGCGCCGACCGCGGCAGCCATTGGAGGGTGAACCAATGGCAAAGGAAGACCTTTCTCTCTGTCTCTCTCTCTCACTGTCCACTCTGCCTGTCAAAAAATTAAAAAAAAAAAAAAAAAAAGAATTGGATTCCTGTCTCTTAGGCAGCCTGGAGAAATTAGTCCTGGCAAATGTGGCATGCACAACATCCAACTCAGACATAGGCCATTGTGACTCCTCTGTGTCTGGGCATTTCATGTACTTTTTATTGAACTTCATTAAGAAAATATTTTTTCTGCTTTCCAGATGAGAGAAGTAAGGTCAGAGAACATAGTTTGCCCATTATGGACTAATGGGCAAATATCAGCCAAATATTAGGACTAAGAAACAACAGAAGCAATAATAGATCCTTTCCCCCCACCAGATTTCTTGAAAGATGATTGTGTAGAAGGAAGTCAATTTAAGTAAAACTTTGTATGTAAATCAAGAACAATGAATAAATGTATTGTGATTTGAGTTGAATATGGAAGACTTCCTATATTCTAGATGGTTTTAGGGCTGGAAATTCCAAGTCACATGGAGTCCCTGTTTCCAAGGATTCTTTAGTCTCATGATAACTGTTAAAGGACAAATGAAGAAAGTTGGAAATGACTGTATGTCATTTGAAACCAGACCAGATTTGAAACTTGATACTCTACTAAGATTATCATCCATAGTAGTTGCTTCTAATGGGATAAAAATAATACCATTGGAAGAATCCTGCAAGTCTTTAGGTATTGATTTCTTTTTTTTCTGTATTTTCAAGTAATTTTATTCAAAAATACATGATACAGGCAAAAACATAGACAAATCAACCAATGGAGCAGTATAGTTTAGGAAACTTATAAATAAACCTATTCATTTTCTAGTCAAATTACTTTGGACAAAGTTGCCAAGAAAATTCAGTGACTAAAGGACACTCTTCAATAAATGATACTGGGAGAATTGTATATCAACATGCAGAATAATGCAATTATGACATTTATTTTATGCCACATACAACAATCAATTCAAAATAGAATAATGATGTAAACGTAAGACCTGAAACTCAAAAATCTTTATAAAGAAACATAGGGCAAAGTCTCTGCAATGTTGGTGTGAGCAATAATTTTTGGGTATGTCTCCACAAACACAGAAAACAAAAGCGAAATAAAATAAAGGAACGTAAATATGGTCTTGAGACAAATCCAGATAATTTCATTTGGTGGGATTAGAAACAGCTTTTTAGTTTCTGTGTAAATATTCTACCTAATATTCTATTGAATTTTTAATTAAATTGTTTTTGTTATTGTCTGGGTATGGAACTTTTGCCCCTTCAGTAAAGTCTATTGAAAAGAAGATACTCTGTTGATTAATTGGACCTGTACTTCTTTTTTTTTTAAACTTTTATTTAGAATATAAATTTCCAAGGTACATCTTATGGATTACAATGGCTCCCCCCCA